>OZ020611.1:229401070-230601070 GCA_963971575.1 Liopterus haemorrhoidalis
CCAGAAAAAAAAATAGTGTAAGGGAGGTAATTTTGGTATTATTTCATAAATAAAATTTCATAAATAAATTCATTATAATCATTCAATTAGAGTAAAATATTTAATCTGTTAAATGATACAAAAATAATCTATTGCTTAGAAAGGGCATTTAATATAACGGTAGATTGTTTATTATTGCAACTTGACACTTTTGTCAATGTAACATGAAAAGTGAATCGTAAATTATTGTGTTAAATAAATATACGTCAACCATAAGCACATAAATAATAATTAATTTTTGTCTGAGATATAAATATGATGATTGGGATATTTTCTAATGGGATATTTATCTGAGTTATCACCAATAAATTATGAATTTTAAGATAGTACAAGACAGATAGTCAAGTGGTGTTAAATGACATTTAACAGTTGGGCGATGTAAGCATTTTCAGGGTGGTCACGTTTTAAGTAGTTGAGCTTAAACCGTCATAACGTTAAGATGTTAAAGAAAGTTCAGCTTAAACGGTCGTAGTGGTTAAGTCATGTTAGAGAGTTCATTTTAAACCGTTGTGAAGTTAAGTCGTGTTTTTAATCAGAGTGAGATTTTGTTCACCATGGGTTAGAGTCATTTAGGGTGTTCGGTTGGACTAGTAAAATGTAACAAGTAATTCCGTATGAACGTTAGTGTAGCGCCCAGCTAAAGACATGTGAGAGATAAATGGTTTCAGAGGATGTCAGTCAGGACTGTGGTGTCCAGTGGAAAAATTAGTGATTAGTGCTAAAGAGTAGTGTGCCTAGTGTGTGTGACTGTGTCTCTTTGGATTTATCTGTATCGACGTAATTGTAAGTCTAGTGTAATTAATGTAAATATTTAAACCCTATCATAATTAAAGTAGATTAGCTAAAATGTTGAGTTTAATTGAACAACCCTTAAATCCTTCCAAGAATCATAGCAACCAGCTAGCGGACAAATAGGGGGGGGTCCAGACTTGATCCGCTCGCAAGTCTTGGAACCCATAATGTGAGGGATGTACAGAGTAAGTACAAATGAAATAAATAAATCAGCCAACCGTGACATTTCATATTTATATATCGGAGCTTCCCACAATAGGTGCGCGCCTGTTCTCAATGGTAGTTATATTGTACAACTTAACTTTACAATCGTACATTCATATGTACAGTGTCAATCATAAATACAATACACATTTTCAATTATTTTCAATTTACTTCCGATTTGTTTCCATTAACCTGGCTCAGAAGTAGCTGTAAGATTTCTTGACGCGGCGTCTTACTGCCATCAGATGTTTTAATGAAACGAACAGAATCTAGTGACTTTTCAGTATCTTCCAATTCAAACGAACAGGAAATTTTGACACCGCCGTAAACCGTAGACGCCATGTAGCGAAAAGAACAGATCTATTATTTAATATATATTGTATGGTTAAAATCAGGACTTGCATTTCCATCTAACCACCCACGTGACAATATTGCAGAAATCAACGTGTTAAAACCCTACGAAATCCCAAAAATTATCCAGTTTTACCCAGGCTTTGTTCAAATTGTAATTTGTTGAATAAAAGAACAAAATATACAGCTGTCACAATATACATATATGGAATCACAGATATATCTGATTTCTGATGAAAAATCCGTTCCTGGCCTCGAAAGATGCGGGTTATTCACACACTCATTTCTAGAGCCTATTATGCATTCAGCAGCAACCTCTCGAGCGAGTGAGAAGGAGACCACGAGAACCGGAAGTGAGGCAAAGAGCGGTGTGGCCGGATATGGAAGGATTAGGTAGAGATTGCACAGAGATTTGCAAGGGTTTACTATTTGTGATTTTGGTATTTTGGTCGCAGGGAACAGAATAATACAGAATTGGTGGGATGGATTTACGTTTCATTTTTAATAAAATGAAGATTCATCTGAGCACATCAAAAGGAAATAGGTTTAAGAAAAAATGTCTGCATTAAAAGTAAATAAGATTAGTTAATGCAGTGCTTAAATTTACCGTACAAGTCTATCCTTTATAAGTAAAGTATATATCATATGAACCAACCACATAGTTTTTTTATTGCTAGCATAGGTGGCGCTGTAAAAAAATACGAGACAGCTATGAGGACATACTATAGTTCTGGTTGCATAAATGTTATAAACAAGTTAAAAAGATTTTTATATCATCCGCGAACATTTCGTACTGATTACACCGGTCAACAGGAATTTTGAGTCTGGTTTCTGCATATCTGATTTTTATTTCTTCCACATTATTAATTAAAGAAAAAATAGTTTTACCCGAAAAAGTTTACTTTTGTAGCTATCAGAATGAAATTACGGATTTTAAGAAAATTTTCCTTTTTGCAGACCTTTATTGTATGTAAAAATAATACAAACTTTAGTTATGAATTTGAATCAGTTTTATTTACAAGAAAACTATTCGAAACAAACAACTACTGTAACAGAATATATAAAATAGTTTAGAAATGATTATTTTTCGTATTTCTTCTGTGATTGTATGGACTTTCTCGTATTAGCCCCCGAATATAGTCCCCCATCATACTCTCATTGTATTGCCCCTGGTAACGACGTTCAAAGTCCATCACATCTTGATGAAAACGTTCACCTTGGTCTTCCAAATAGGTTCCAATGTTATCTTTAAATTGCTCCAAATGAGCATGTAACATATGCATTTTCAGGGACATTCTGCAACCCATGAGTTTAAAGTTATCAAGCATAGTTGCAATAAACTCTTTGTAATTGTCTGCTCTGTTGTTTCCGAGAAAACCATGAACCACTGCTTTCAGGCTGTCCCAGGCTTTCCTTTCATGAGTATTGAGTATCTGTGAAAATTCGTCACTGGCCATTAATTTCTTTATTTGTGGTCCGACAAAAATAAAGGTAGCAGGAATCTCATTCCTTCCTTCTGACTGGCGTCTTTTCGTAGACAGTTCTACAAAAAGTTTAAAAGCTGTCCTTCTTCACAATGGAAATAGATTTCCATCTCTACCTTTGGCTCATTCCGTAATGCTCAAAGAAAATTACGAAAATGTGAAAATGGTGCTTGAGAGTTTAAAGTATGATGAGTATACCTGGCCTGTGATAAAGGATTTTAAGATGCATTAAGATACATTCCCATCAGAAATCCAACCATTCTCTTGTTTTGATGAATCCGCCGCAAATATAGCAGGATGAGTCTAACTCGTATTTACAACTTTTTTACCATTTTTGGATCTGCCGCCACACAAAATGCATTGTATTGCTGCAATGCGTATGCGCATACCGACTATGAACCACGTAAGTGAAATGCCACTTGTTTTCCACCCGTTCGTCGCCGCCCTTTCTTAATATAACGCGCTTCTCCTTATATGGTCATAAAAATAAATAAATATATATTGATCGTTGTAAAATGTACAAAAGCAAATTTTTTCAAAAATAAACGAATGTTTTAGTTATTTTTCGATATAAAGAATCAGAAAATAGTCATTAAAATAGATTAAAAAAATTTATTTTTTTTTTGTTGACCTGTCTTATTGTTCACAATTTCTTAGATATTATTAACTACCAGGAAGAACATCCGAGGTTCAAGATGAGACCCCTGTGGAACGCCACTGGTTGATAAATGTTGAATTTCGAGCCATTGTATTCCACGTGTTGCCATCAATCACATAGTTTCCTGACAGTTACCATAGGTGGCGCTATAGGGAAATACGAGACAGCTATAAGAACATTCTATAGTGCTGATTACATAAATATTATAAACAAGTTAGATAGATTTTTATATCATCCGCCAACATTTCACTCTGACTCTTCCTCAAAATTTTTGGGATATTATTAATCACCTCGAAGAACATCAGAGGTCCAAGATTAGACCCCTGAGGAACGCCACTAATTGATTAATGTTGGATTTCGAGCCATTGAATTCCACGTATTGTAATTTATCGTGGCTATAAGATTCAAACCAAGTGTACACCTCAGAAGACCTGCTGAAGTATACCACCGTCCCCAAGTCAACAAGAATGCCATATTCTGATAAAGACCTTAGTCATGTCAAGGTACACAGTAACAACCTGAATCCCGGTATCTAAACATTGACTAACATAATCTGTTATAGATAATAAATTGGTCATTGTTGATCTACGTGGCATAAATCCATTAATTTCGTACACGTGCTGAAAAACATATTTATAAATAATTTGCTCATATATCTTGGCTGGAGACGAGAGGATACCGGACAAATATATAAACAAACATAAGCTATCTCACTTTACATAACATAAAAAATGCTGTCACACAAATTTCAAAAACTGTGGCCATAATTTTGTTATTAAAATATAATTAGAACTCACGATCTCGCTCGCTGAAGGCGGATTTGTAAAAAGTCACATAAATGCATTTACACCCTCGTAGTTTGTTTGAAAAAACGTAGATGTCACAATGTTAGTTACGAATTAATTTCCATAGCAGTGAACGCTGTTGTTAAACGTTAAAACAGTCAAATAGAATTGGTATTTATTGGGTTTCGATCGATATAAAAAAGCACAGTTTGTCAAATACTTACAATTATTTTTTACCATATCAAAAACAGTTCTTTTTAATCATTTAGTACCGGCCATAAAGTAAATCTTTTACGGCCTAGGCCGATTCATTTATTTTTCCGCTGGATGCTAGAGCCATCTATAGATCATTTCTCAAGTTACAAGATCTCCATGGTTACATTGAAACAATTGACAGTCGAACATTTATAATTACAATAATTGTTCAGTAAATTATCCAATGTAAGTAAATAAATATAACTTCTCTAGTAAAAATTTATTTTGGTGGCCCAAAAAATATAATGATACACAAATAACTATTATTACTGTCTGATGACTAGTTTTAGTTACATTCTGAACTATTATCAAAGTTTGTAAACCATTGTATAAAATTTTTTAAAAAATAATAATATAATTTAAATATTTTACAAGGTGTCTCAAAAGAAATTTTATATTTAGTGGATCGATTAAACAAAAAGTAAGCCGTATATAGAAAAAATGTTTATTAATTATTAAAATACACTTTCTGGGGATTTATTTCTTAAAAATAATATCGTCTAAATGTAGACCCTCGCGTTCTCGGCACTCATTTAATCGAACAGTAAAATTACTTATGACGTCTCGGCAGGTGGACTCAGGGATGGCTGCCATTTCGTGACGGATATTTTCTTTCAAATGCGCCAGTGAAGTCGGTTTATTGGCGTAAACTTTAGATTTAAGATAACCCCATAGGAAAAAGTCCATAGGGGTTAAATTTGGACTGCGTGGAGGCCAATTTATGTCACCTCTCCGGGAGATCAATTTGCCTGAGAAAATTTCACGAACACGTGGCAGAGACATATTGGACGTGTGTGAAGTTGCTCCGTCCTGTTGGAACCATGTTCTTTGGTTATAGCCAGGAAAGTTTTGCAGTTCAGGTACCAAGAAGTTGTCTAACATCTCCACATAACGCTCTGAATTCACTGTAACTGCACGCCCCCTTTCGTCTTCAAAAAACTAAGGGCCGATAATTCCTCGCGCCGACATCGCAGCCCATACGGTCACTTTAGGCGAATGTAGGGGTTTCTGATGTTTGCGTTTCGGATTCGTTGCACTCCAGTAGCGGCAGTTCTGCTTATTTACGTGGCCATTAAGATGAAAATGAGCTTCATCCGAAAACAAAATGTTGGTAAACGTTGAAAATCGCTCAATCACCTGATTTACGAAATTAAGCCTCTTACTGGCATCTTGGGGCTTTAATTCTTGCACCAATTGAATTTTGTAGGGGTGCAGCTTTAGGTCTTTGTGCATAATGCGATGTAATGATGATCTATGCACATTTAAAGCACTTGCGCGCTTCCGAATTGAAAGGTTCGGGTCGTCACGAACAGACTGATTAACATTCTCCACGTTTTCTACCGTTCTTGATGACCTAGGTCGCCCGGATTTTGATTTATCCAGCGTTGTACCAGTCTCTTCAAACTTTTTAACCCAATGTCGAATGAGAGGAATGTTTGGCGCATCATTTAAGTGGCGAAAACCTCGAATACTGCAGAATTTTCTACGTGCTACAGTCGCCGAATCACCGTTTTTGTAAAACTCTCGCACGCATAACGCGCGGTCTGCTCTCGAGAAACGCTTCATAGCGACTAAATTCCCAAGAGCCAGGCTACCGATTGACATAACCCCCGCGCCCCTCGGATACGTTGCGTTCACGCAGTAAGCTAAATAAATATAAAATTTCTTTTGAGACACCTTGTATTATATTGCTGGAAGTTATTTTAACGAATAAATATTCTAATCTCTTAAAAGTTGTGACACTGTTAAATTAAAACAGTCTATTAAATTATCCACAACTCACAGAGTACAGTCTCTTTATTTTGAAGCTGCGAATGAAGCTTTATCGGATTTTAAACACACTTACAGTAATTGACATAGTATTAGCACGGAGTCTAAATTTCAGTTTTCGAAACTACCGCGGGCCGGGAACCTTTCTGTCTGGGTACCGTTCTTGGATAAATTTACCGCAGTATGTGCATTATTACGTACAAAATGTCATTTCAAACCTATCAGTTTTTTCTTCACGGGTAAATTTATTTATTTTCTTGTGAAAATACTAATCTAATAAATAGTACTAACAACGATTAATGAAACAAAGTAAGAATATCAATTTTTATTTTTTACAGCACTTTTTACAATAACATTTCAATACAATTTATGTTTCCTAAAAAATTGTATTCCCTACATGAAAGTTGAAAGGTATTTATGGAACTACTGGTCGAATAAAATTGCTTAATTTATTGATATTTTCTTAAAGAATGGCAATTGTTGTTTAGTTTAACCAACCTCGTAGCTCTTACGATTATCGAGACGGAAATAGTCTACAAATTAGAAAGAACAACCTGTATTGTGGACATTTACTTTACTTTTAAAATAAATGAAACTAGAATTAAAAAAGTTGAAATTTATCGAATTCTTTTGTAATTAGGAGAGATAGTTTAGTTCCTTTTTTCTAGACAAGAATAAATTAAAAATTGCATTCCGCAGTAAGTTAATTGCAGAGCAAACCTTAGTTTTCTAGTTCTTTTGTGGAAATATTAGCCTTAATGATCATTACTGTAGACCTCGTTCTATTTTTCCGATGAATTATTTTCTGCAATATCTTTAATGTATGTGTATGAACAAAAATTATGAAACTGTAGATTTTTATGTTAATGAAAATTATGATTTAAAGGCATGTGCGCAAAAACATGACATTTTTGGTTTCCGATTTCATACAGCATGCCTTTTGGAGGAGATAATATTTACCCTGTGACAATAAAAAAGGGATGGTACTAAACCCCTGCACGCTTTCCGGTCATAGGGAAAATTGCATTTCCACTTGCACAAAATTTTTGTGTTTTTCTCTGACTTAATATTGCTTGGCCTTTTGTCAAAAGAAAGTTATAACAAATTTAAAGTCTTTTAATTATAGGCATGCTGTATGAAAACGCGGAAAATCATATTTTTTTATTACAAGATCACATGATCGTTTGAGCCCTTTGGGACCCTCCGAATCGCATGCATATATCTAAAAGACTTTAAATTTGTTATAACTTTCTTTTGACAAAAGGGCAAGCAATATTAAATCAGAGAAAAGCACAAAAATTTTGTGTTTAAGTGGAAATGCAATTTTCCCTATGACCGGAAAGCGTGCAGGGGTTTAGTACCATCCCTTTTTTGTTGTCACAGGGTAAATATTCTCTCCTCCAAACGGCATGCTGAATGAAATCGGAGACCAAAAACTGTCATGAGCTCACGGTCTATTATTGTAAATGTTGAAATTGTATATAGTGTTATTTTGGATATAGTGTTTAATTTGTTAATTAATTTACAAAAAAAAATATATTAACAGTTAGTGGTATTAGAATTATATAAAATTATTTTGGTTTCATCTGATCATAAGATATTGAGTCAATTTTTTTGGTCAAAAATGTGTCAAAAAACTATTGTTCCCCATCTTATTTCCCAGAGGAATAGATCTAAAAATCTGAAAAAATATGAACAATGTACGTGGATACCAGTGGCGCAGCCAGGATTTTGTCTTGGGGAGGGCCGAATAAAATCTCGAGGGCACACGGGCCGCATACGGCCCGAAACCTCATATTTTGTGGCCCCTGAAGCGATAATCAAAATCACTTGAGCTTATTTGGGGGAAAAATATATTTTAAAATGTAAAATATACTCTCTTCCCCTTTTCTGTTTATAAAAAAATATCAAGAAACCCTTCGGGATATTTAAAGTTCCGTCACTGCTTATCATTTTGTATGTAAAACAGACTGCGACCCAAATCAGTTCGACATCCCTGCTGTTGGATATTGATGTGTATATCAAATAATAATTCCATTATTTGTTGATAAAAAAAAAATGTAATTGTTAATCCCAGTATCAAAAACTTGATTTTTTCTTCGATAAATACATATTAATTTATATTTTTCGCGGGATATATTTTTGAAGTCTCAATATTTCTCTTACTTATGTTCAGTTCTCTAAATCAGCCGCTTGGCCACAATTTGTACCGAACGAACAGGCTCATGTGGCGGAATAAGGATTTCTTGATTATACCTACGAAAACCTAAAAATAACATGTAAATGTGTATTTTCTGTTAATTTCCACACGAATCATAATAAAATATAGCTTATTATTATTGTAAAATACATAAGTTATTTTGCTGTACGATTATGATAAATTTGTTAAATTTTCATTTCATTGGACCTTCAGAGGGGGCTTGTGCCCCCCTCCCCCCTCTGAATAAGCCACTGTTGTTCAGTACAACTTATATCAGTTTTTTTTTTGTGTGTAAAACATCATAATTTCAAAAATATCTAAGAATATATTGATATTCATATTTATGTACAAAATAAAACCAAATACCGATTTTTAGAGCGCGATTGTCTCCAAAACTACTCTCTTTGAGGTGTCATTTTAAAATTACATTCTGAAGGTTATACCGAAGTCAGATTTGCACTATATCTTATCTGAATTGAGTAATTAGTTGTTTAAAACAGTTTTATCATTTGACTGGGCGAATATTTTAGTCGATGAGTCAGGGGGAAAAAGGATCAACGCTCCCCTTCATATAATTCGTCGGAGCATATTTGGAAAGTGATGTATTTTCACTTGAACAATAATTATGTCACTTTATCAAGAGTAGGCAATCTTAAAAAAAATGTATATTTATAAAAAAAAAAAAAATGCAAATATTGTTTACAATGTTTATTTACACGAAAAAACAATGTTAATATTTTTTTATATATTATTTATGTTTACAATGAAGTAATTGAAAAATTAACTACTTATGTGGTTAAATTTTATCTTCAACTCCCCGGCCAGCGCCGTGTAATCTGCTGGTCCTGGGAGGGGCCCAGGCCCGTCGCCCCACCCCTCCTTGGCTCCGCCACTGGTGGATACGTACCTACGTGGATGGTAATCGGAATAGTTCAACAGGATTTTTTTGTAATTTGTAAATATTTGGAAATAATATATTTTTTAAAAATGTATTGTGTAGTATCAAAAGAAAGTTCTTCAAAAAGAGATTAAGGAACGAAAAGTAGGTTTTTAAATTCCTTTATTTTAACACGATTTTTGCTTAAAATGTGCTAAAAAAAACTCTAGTCCCACACTCCGTTGCACAATACAAATTTTTGTCCAAGGTTTGGTTTACTAATTACGAATTAATTTCCATTACCATGGAAACGTTACATATATATATGAAAAAATTGAGACTTGATCTTAAAATCGACACGAGTAAACTCCTATTTCTAGTCAACCGATCTTCATAAAAAACAATAGGGTTCTTCCCATTTAATAGGAGATTTTTTTAGTATCAGAACGAATACTCTAAGATGAACCGTTCTTGAGTTATCGTGTACACACACACACGCACACGCACACGCACACGCACACGCACACGCACACGCACACGCACACGTACACGCACACGCACACGCACATGCACACGCACACGCACACGTACACGCACACGCACACGCACACGCACACGCACACGCACACGCACACGCACATGCACACGCACACGCAACGCACACGCAACACACACGTAACCGACGAGTTCATCGAAAATCAATTCATCGAATATCAATTCATCGAAAATCAATTCATCGAAAATCAATTCATCGAAAATCAATTAATCGAAAATCAATTCATCGAATGATCAATTCATCGTATGATCAATTCGTCGAAAAAAAATATTTTGTAAATATTTGAGAGGAATGCCGAGGGGATCGGAAAGTCAAAAGAGCAGTGGTCAATAAAAGTAGCCAGACTAAGAAATAATTGCGTAAATTTTTTTATATGTTTTAAAAAAAGGTAAATAAAGACATAGTGTTTGAATATAAATAAATAAATATAATAAGAAAACTTATAGAATAATACAAATAAATGTTTTATTTTTAAGGTTTAATAAGACAGGTTATGGGCAATTGCACGCAAATAATTTTTATAAATTCATACACAATGATACGCATTTTATTTGGGCTAATATAGGGGAAAATAAAGTACTATGCATCCAAAAACAAGGTAATTAGGTTAGGTTTAGTTAGTAAAAGTCTAAAACCGAGCGGAGCGAGTTGCCCATCTTCTAGTTTAAGGACAAAGCACTATTTTAGGTTAGGTTAGGTTAGTAAGGGTTTTGTTAGAAGGAGCCGAGCGAAGCGAGCTACCCATCTTCTAGTTTAATGTCAAAACACTATCTTAGGTTAGGTTAGGTTAGTAAGGGTTTGGTTAGAAGAAGCCGAGCGAAGCGAGCTACCCATCATCTAGTTTAATGACAAAACAAACTCACACTAACATAACAATGCCACCTGTTTAGAATCACCGTACATAGAACAAATCATGTGTGGTATAGTAAATATGAATAGTAAAACTATGCACATAACACAAAACCCTTAAAACTTAACAGATGGGGAAATACCATTTTTATAATCCTTTAAGAATGGGTGTATTAAGTACATTTATGATCCCATTAACCGGGTTTTTCTGATCTAAGGAGCCCTGATCGATTTCAAAATAATCCAACAGGAATCTTTTACCTGGCGTATTTTCTGAATGGAAAATTTAAAAATTATTAATAGACCAAGTATGATAGTTATTTAATAAGTGTAGTCTGTCAACTTTTATTGACCACTGCTTTTTTGGCTTTCCGATCCCCTCGGCATTCCTCTCAAATATTTACAAAATATTTTTTTTCGATGAATTGATCTTTCGATGAATTGATCATTCGATGAATTGATTTTCGATGAATTGATTTTCGATGAATTGATTTTCGATGAATTGGTTTTCGATGAATTGATTTTCGATGAATTGATTTTCGATGAATCGATTTTCGATGAACTTACCGTGAATCCATCTTAGTTATTGCTCTGAGGTTATACCTATGAAACTCTAAAAACAACTTCAAACAGTTTTTACTTTTCTTTTGATTGAATGTACACAGTAATCACAATTTACAGTAAACCTAGCATTACAATAATTCAATCAAAATTTTGTAATTTTTCTTTTTTTTTCTTGTGAAATTTTACACGTGAATCAACACCTGATATTCGTCCTATCTTTAGCTCAGCAATCAAACCTGTATTCCGTACTGCATAATGTATAGAAGCGGCGTTGTCGTGATGTTGAACGATTCTCACCTAAATGGGAACGTTAGCAGACTCCCTCGTTTATCCCGAAATGCCCTATCTGCACACAAAGCACGACCTGCCAAGGCCTGATTGCTCCCGGGTTTCGTGGAGGAATTATTAATTTCCAAAACGTTCGATTCGTCCATACCGAACATCATCAGTTATAAATTTTTGTTTTATGGTCAAAGAAATTGAGAAGTTTATTCTCTGGAGTGTTGTTAAAAGTTTTTTGATACATGTGAACAAACAAGGGAATTGTTATTGTATTGATCTTGGTAAAAACAGTCCTCCAGATTTGAACGCCATTTTATAAATAAGAAACTTACGAGGAAAGTATAGATTAGATCTGTACTTTTTAATACAGCAACAACAATTATAAATTAATGTTCTTTTCAAAATATTGTTCTCGTCAAAATTATAGTTATTATTTAAAACTGTTAACAATGTTGAGCATAACATCGCCCCAAAACAATGTATCGTAAATTTAAGTTCTAATATCATACCTATATCATAATAAGATACCTTTATCTTAAGTAAAATCTAGACTTTAACTCAAAGCACCCTTATTCCTGAGTCATAAAGAATCGTAGCAACCAGCTGGCGAACATAAGGGGTTTCCAGACTTGATCCGTTCGCGAGTTTTGGAACCAAACTATGTGGAAGGCTCTTCAAAGTAAGTACTATGTAGTAAAAATCATTAGTGAACCTTTTCAATCATATTTAAAATAGATCACGTTGGTTCGGCGTCGTTTGGTTCTTATAGACCAGGGGTGTCCAACCTTTTTGCTTCCTTGGGCCACATTATAAGAAGACGAGTTGTTTTGGGCCACACATAAAATATACTAATTAATATATTATATAGTTTGAGAATGATTTTATGATTCTCTCACTTTTAGGGTTTTGTAGGTATGACCACCAAAAAACCGTCCCTCATGTGTCTGTCTGCCTGTCTGTCTGGTTATACTATGGCTAATAATGTTATGGATTTGTTGTATTTATAGCTAAAATAGTGCGTGTATTTTTATTTAATTAAAAATATTAAAATTTTCTTAATAGTTGCGAACTGAGTTACTTACACCACACTGCACTCTATACTGTAAAATACACAAAGAAGTGATAAACATTTTATCACTTCTCGTGATCGTTGAAGACGGAAACAGATTGTTGAGCAGTTTCCGAAACGTCCGAATATATTTTATATACTCATGAAATATTATATCTTTTTGATACTAATACTCATTATATTTATTTATTTATTTATTTATTTATTTATTTATTTATTTATTTATTTATTTATTTATTTATTTATTTATTTATTTATTTATTTATTTATTTATTTATTTATTTATTTATTTATTTAGTTACGAAATTTGCTTACAGATAAAAATCCAAATAGCAAATAAAAAATATAACATAAAACAAAATACATAGTAAAAAAATACATAGTAGAAAAAAAAATATAGTAAAAAAAATACATAATAATTCAAACAAAAATAATTGATTTTATTTGGTTAATAAATGCGTTAAAAGACATGTTGAACAGATCTAGGGTATTGCTATTATTTAATGAATTATATGTTCTAGACAGTCTATCAACGCAAGTATAAACCCATAATTAGTCGCATGACTTCTGTAATAAAATAACGACTGGGAACGAGTCTCTCTCGCAGGTACATGGATATTAAACTTAAATAAAACATCTGGTACAAATATGACACTGTTCATAACTTTGTATAGAAAACACATGTCGGCTAAAGTAAGTCTAGAAGTAAGTGAGGCTATGTTCAGCGCATAGCACTTTTCAGGATAAGTGAGAATGTTGTAATCCAGCGTTTCTCAACCGGGGGGCCGTGAAGGCTTCGTCGGGGGGCCGCGAAGTCATACAAGATCGAAACATGAAAATATAATAAAAATGCACTCAATCTTACAAGATATAAATTTTATTCATATTTATAATACGAGTATCTTATATTGATATTCATAAAAATATACCTTTCACAACATAAATAAAATAAATATTCTATTTATTTTTATACTTAATATACTTATTTTGACAACTAATTTAAACTACAGGTTATTTCAAATGTTTAAGTTGTCACTAGCTAACTTTATAATGAGTAAATGGGCTTTTACTAAACAAAATGATCAAAAGCTTAATTTAATCGATAAAAATTACTAGATTTGAAAATCTAGTTCCGCTTTAACAAAAGAAACAGACTATAAGTAGACTATATCAAGATCAAATAAATTGTATGAGTCGGTTAATGGGTTCGCGTTGGAGGCACTTATTTTCAAGTTGTGCTTTGAAGTAGGTACGATTTGAAAGTGCAATATTTGTTATTATATATTTTTTTAATTGCTCTCCGAACTACAGGTAACCCAAGAGTAAGGATGCGAATGTGTTTAAATTAAAATGGAAGACACTTTGAACATTTGTAAATAAAAATACTTTACTTTCAAGTCGTTATAGGGACTATAATTGTCATTTAAAAATATCACAGTTTTTTGTCAACCGTAAAATATATTAAAAAAATGTTTAAGGAAAAGTTGTTGAAAAGCTCTATCCAAAAATATCCAATATGACATACATTCCTATTTAAAAATTCGAAATTGTCCTTGATGTCCTGTAATTCTGTTTTTTTCCGGAAAATTTCAATAATACCATTCAATTTTGTGGATAAATTTTAGTTCAAAATTTTTGACGTGTGAGTGACGTGTGTGCAACGTCATCTTTTCGAAAAAACTCGTGTTCCCATCCATGTTATCTTGATTATATATATATATAGGGGGGTCGCAGACAATATTTATATAATTTGGGGGGTCCCAGGCCATAAAAGGTTGAGAAGCACTGTTCTAATCTATACCAAGTTTGAATAGTGCGTAATTACAAAATTTATTTTGTACATACTCGACACGTTCAATTTGGCACTTTTGCAAAGGATTCCAGATAGGTGATGCATATTCCAAATGGCTCCTAACTAATGAGAAGTACAAAAATTTTATAGAATTAATATCAGTAAACGTTAGTCTTG
Source organism: Liopterus haemorrhoidalis (assembly GCA_963971575.1). NCBI lineage: Eukaryota > Metazoa > Arthropoda > Insecta > Coleoptera > Dytiscidae > Liopterus > Liopterus haemorrhoidalis. The sequence continues at coordinate 229,415,775 of OZ020611.1, forward strand.
CGTTTAACAAAACCAAGCATTTTCAGCGATTTATTGGTTATAATACCAATATGTTTATATTTCCTTAACTTGCACAATGTTCACTTCACTTAAGTGATACTGCACTACCCGTGCATTTTTTTTTTTTTTTTCGTGAGAAAACGATGCTTTCACACTTCTTTGGGTTGTGATGAAGGCAGTTTGTGGCGCACCATTCAACCAGTTTGTTAAAGTCTTCTTGAAATAGTGTTATGTCGGTTGCTGACGTTATTTTACGAAAAAGTTTGAGGTCGTCTGCAAAGAGAAGATTAAAACAAAACTAAAGGTTTCTTCCGATGTCATTCACGAACAACAAGAATAATTTTGGTCCGATATGCGATCCTTGCGGAACCCCAGAGGTAACTTCGTTAACATCTGTAACCATTTTTGTTACCACGATAAGCTAATCTTTAAAAAATGACACGTTGGGCAAAAATAACTAAGCTGATCAAGTAGATGTTAGTTGATCTGGCAAGTAAAGCGTTATCCAAAATACGAGGTTACACCAAAAACGCATTTACTAGACCGGTTTGCGACTAGCTCGATAAAGATAGAGATTTCTATTCTCAAGGACTGGGAGATGAAATTTTAACAGTCTATATTTATTTATAAGGGCGCCATAAGTTTAGATTGACGTCACTAAACCGGAGATAAACTTAAATCTTGTTCTAGTAGAAGTAGGTCTTACCAATTATCCCCAAACCAAGCTTAATACATTGTGACTCAATAGGACTAACAAGCAATACTCGACCAATATGATATAAAGTAATCTTTGTTAAAGAGTTTCGTACATCATAAATTTTTATTAATAAAATAAAGAAAATGTGAGATTTAATAAATGAAATTGAAGTTAACAGAGTAGGCTCTCCCGAGTGGAAAGTCTAACCACACAAAGACTGAATCAATTCACAAATAATATAATATGAAGCCATCTATGAAGACAAACTAAACACGATCCGAAAAGTACGATTCAAGCCATGTTAATAGCTTTCCAGAAATCCCATATGATTTGAGTTTTTCTAAGAGGATTTCGATATTAACCCGGCGAAGGCCTTCTGGAAGCCTGTGTAAACCGTGTGAACTTCAAGTCCCTCTTTAAACGCAGATATTATATAATCCTTGTAATTTATTAAGGCTGCGTATAACCCCCGGAGGTTACTAGTTTCTTATACAAAACTAACAATCTGAAATAAAATTAGTATTAACCTATACATCAAATTTTGCACCGAATTTGTATCTATCTAATATGATAGTTTTAATTGTAGAAACATTTATTGTAAAAATATTATCGCTCAATAACTTAAAAATAGACATCAGCGATATTGTTCTGTAATTTTTTAAATCTATTTGTGGGTTTCGAATAACTTTTATATTTATATAGTTTTGTGTAGAAATGTTCAAATAATACGTCAATTTTTTTTCGACTTGATTACTTGTAGTTTAGAGCCTTCGTCGAAAAATATTATACTTAAAGATAATAGAATGCCACTTGGTACACGTATTCTTCACGAAAAATAAATCATTTTTACACGTAACACCAATTTTGAAAACCGCAGCAGATTCAAGAGGGCGGCAAAAATAGATTACCAAGTACAATAACTATAAGTAATTTTCACAATATAACAAAATAGCTAGAATCATATTTGTAGAATGAAGCTTTAGGTACAATTTTCCGCATCGTACGCAAATGTGCGTCGATTGGTTTACAAGATGGCGTCTATAATGCAATTTGCTTATTTACAACTACCTAACAGTTTTTTCTACAATTAAAAATATCCTATTAGATAGATAAAAATTCGCTGCAAATTTTGATATATAGATTGTTATTAATTTGATTTCCGATTATTAGTTTTGTATAAGAAACTACTGAGGACTCTAGGGTTGTGCGCCACCTTAAGTTGGACGTTATCGATCTACCTTTGAAGAATCCATGCTGTTCTGGTACAATTACACTGCTCTAAGTTAAGCTTATAGTATCAGTTATGATCAATTCTAGAACCTTAGATATTGTACTATTCTAGTCTAGTACTATCAACAATGGCAATCGTCCAAAATAACGTTGTCCACATCAATAATTTCATGACCCGGAATAATATTTTCCATAATATAACGTACCTGAACACTATTCCAAATTTGAAAATCATTGGTTTAAAAAAAATAAAAAATTCTTCTATAAGCAGATGTCCCCCTTGGTCTAATACAGTTTCGTTATTTAGAATTTTTTTGTATTTCCAATAATATAGAAAATAATGGAACTGTCCTGTTTCATTCTTACACCCTGTATACCAACGAAATCCTGAAACGTGTAAAAATTCACAATTTTTAGATTCTATAAAAAAAAACATAATTTTTTCACCCATCCTTTATTTGAAAATCAATAATATGCCACTTTATCAAATTATAAAAACTTGCGGAAAACTTTTCAAATTATTTTACTTCGCGACTCATTACATAATGTCCAACACTTTTATTAATTTACAAACACGACAAACAATTTAATTTCATTAAAACAGTGTAACAAAAATGTTCACAACTGTGCATTTCCTTTCTAACAAATTGAAAAACACCCTGGTTGTTCTTAAATGACCCTCATATATATTCATTATGTAGTTTAAAAGATTTGTGGAACAGTAAGTTTAAATTTTCAACGGAGATTTCTAAGTAACTATAAAGTTGAGACGTTCTTTCAAGTGTCTGCATTCAATGGGTTACAATTTAAAAGTTGAACTTCGATTTGTTTGACTTCTTGAAAGGAATAAAAATAAATATGTTAAACCGTTAATGGTATTGTTCGCCTTTTCAACCAATTTTAAAGGATTCGACTTGTGAATTTATAAATACAAACTTATTCAAAAAGTTTTGACAGAACGGATTTGCTTTCAACAAAAAAATCAACGAATTTCAACGACTTATTCTATATTGCCTGATAAAAGTAAAGAATAAAAGTAAAGATAAATGTAAAGAAGAGAGCTGTGATCAAAAAATTCGTGCAATTTTTACAAAACATTATTTATATATTTATCAAATTTTATATTGTCCGCTTCAAAATAGTCCCCATCGGATATAATACAAATATGCCAACGTGTTTGCCAGTCTTCAAAACACTTCTGAAACGCAGATTTTGTTATTTGTTTCATTGTTATCCAATTTCCTTTCATAAATCTTGCCATTTTATACGAATTGTTTCAGGTAACCGACGCAACAAACATAGGTAGTAAGTATTCTTTAGTAAATATAACACCATGCAGTACAAATTTATGGTACACAATATCACGATAATCGAAAAAAAATCAGCTGTGACTACCACAGGACCGACCGCCATCACAAAGTACATATTTAATTTATGCTGCTTTATCAAAAAATGTCTCAAATAAAAGTTGTTAGTTATTGCTTTTATAGCAACTTTTGTTAAATACATTTTTTCGAAATATTTCTCTGTTGTGAAATATTTGTGAAATCTTAAAACCGACACGAATATACTCCCATTTCTAGTTAACCATATTTATATTGTATTTTCTTGATTATTTGTTTATTGAAAATTGGTAATCGGAAGAAAAGCATAGTGAACAACATGCGCATAATACATATTTCGCACTCGAATGACTTGATTCACTCGCCTGCGGCTCGTTTGCAAACTTCATTCTCATGCGGACTATATGGCATTCCGCGCTTATTGCACAATATACTATTAGCGAACTCCCTAATTGTAATTTGGCAGTTATCAAGATTTTTTTTTTCTTCACTTTTTTCACTTGTTTTCCGGTGATTGAAGTGCTGGGTTTCCCAACTATTTCGTAATTTTCAACTGATCCACGGTTATCTTGAAAACGTTTATACCATTAGTAAATAGCTCGTTCATCTATAGTAGTGATGGCGAACGTATAGCGGACCTTACACTATCAATAATAATGTCAGTAATACTGAGTCAATAATAATGACACTACTAGTATTTTTGCCAGTTGCAAAAAATTAACTTACACTATCATTATTACTGACAGTATTTTAGTCAGTAATCACTTTAAGATATCTGGAGAACATCAAACATCAAAAACATCAAAAAATGTGAATATTATTATTATGAAGAGTACTAAGTAAAAAGCCTTCTTGGCTTTAGTGTTGTATTTTGGTACAAAGCGATTCGTAAATCGAAAACGATGGATGAAGGAGTGGCTTAAAAAACGTACAGAATATACTCATATAGATTTATTAAAACAAATTCTTCTCACCGATCCAAATGACTACCACAGTTACTTTCGGATGGATGCGGACACCTACAACTCTTTTGAGAATTTGGTAGCATCCCATCTATCTACCTGTGTTAAATTCTGTGGCTCAGTAAGGTTAAGTGGACGTTCAGTGTAACTAAGAAATTTTAGTGCATTAAATACCCAGGATGTTGGACTGTAAACATCGTCGGCACTTGCTCCTGATCGTTTAGAATATTCGATTTTCTTCAACTCTTCCCTATAATTAAAGCGTAAAGTATTTAATTTTTTTCGAACATCATCTGTTTTTGCGTTTGGCCTTATTTTTTATACACTTCTAAAAATTTTAAAAGTCCTTCATTCCGCTTCACTTTGTTCATGTAGTCAGGCCGACGAGCAGCAGAGCTGTGGCATTGACTCATACGTTTCAATAAAAATTTGTAGCAGCAGAAGTTCTGACATTTCAACTTCAATTTCATCATCATCAACAACATCGTGTATAGTAAAATCATCTATTAAATCCATTGATAACGATACTAACTATTACTAACTTGACACGAGACAAACAACAACTAAAAATTGAAGACCAATACTGGCAGTAATACTGATACACTGTGAATGGCTATCAATAAAACTGACAGTTCCCCCCACTACCTACGATACTGAAGGCTGTATTTCAAGAAATCTAGATTTCGTCAATTCACTTCATCATTCCATCAGTACTTGCATTAGGTCGTCAATATTACTGTCATTATTTTTAATACTGACATTATTATTAATAATGTAAGGTCCGCTTATGACATGCATGTCACTCAGTGACTTGTATAACGAATTCAAATGACCCGTACAGTAGAGAATCTTTGTAGTTCTGAAGATTCTAAAGAAATATTTTAAGATAGCTAAGGTTGGATCGAAGCGAGCGCATTCACAAAACATGGCAGAGAAATCGACAAATATAATAATAGTGAGACGGAATTAATGAGATAAGCAAGGGTTCCATACAAATATTTACACCATAAAGTGGCAGATTTTTACTTACGCATTATATATTTCACCCACGATTTGAATCTATAAAAATTTTAAATTCAATTTTGACCCGTTAGGGAAAAGGTTTGCCACCACTGGTCTATGGCTATTAGGGCTTATTATGTGAAGTACAATAGAGGACGAGAAATTTTATGTTAATCATAAAATTCATGACATGATGCTGTTATGAATAGTTCCTATGGGTTTTATGTAAAAGCATTCAATTTTATTATTACAATCTAAAAATGCATTAAAATTCTATAAGTCCTATAAAATTTTATTATACCATGTAAAATTCCAGTGTTAAACATATAAATGGTCAATATAATGAAACGTATATATATCCACTCCCCTTTTTCCAACACGTAAAAGGTTTCTGCGGATTTGAAAAGCTCAACCTAAAAATATATTTCTTCGCCTCAGTAATAAAAAGCTACCGTGAACTTAAAGCTTCGGAGGAAATTACTTAGCAAATTTCCTCCGTGTGTCAAATCCTCAATCAACACGTTACAATTCACGAAGCCAGCAACATGCTGAGCTTAAAGGAGCTTTCCACAGCTTACACATGGACAGAGAGACGTCTACAGGAGTATGTAAGGCGCTATTCTCAAGCTTAATAGTTTTCCTCTATTGGAAGCCTTAAGCGTTTTTTAGGGATTTTCTATTTATCGTAATTAAAGGAAATTGTTATTTGTATTACGAAATTTCGCAAATACTTTATAGTAATTTATTAAATCCATATACATGATAGACGCTTTATAGCGTTTGTAATAATATCAATTAAAACACACAAATCCAAGCACATATAAGCATTTATTACTACGTCTATTTACAATCTGTCACATATATATCATTATGTTATGGTTACTAACGTAACATATTACAAAGGGGTCCAAGAACTAATTTTGATCTTAACATACATATGTGGTTATTGCATGCTTATTAGGTTGGTTCTTATTCATAAGCGTAAAAATTAAAGCCAGGAATTTTAAACACATGATCGTCTCATTTTGTGACTTAGTATGAAGTATAATTTGAGCTCCATTAGATTACGTTAACACGTACACCGCATTGAGATAGGAATTTAGAAAAATCGACAAATTTTAGGTTTTTTTGGAAACTTTTCCGCTTCCCCTGATACTGGTACTTCTAACTTATGATAAGACCTTGAAAGACTCATCCAAGAGCAAGTAAGTCACCTCCTCAAGTAAATTAATTCCTGGTTACTTCTTGTAGGATGAACTTGAAAGACTTTTCCAAGGTCAAGTTAGACCCCCATGAAGAATGGTCGCTTCGGGTGAATATGGTCATCTAGTGTCACAGAACAGACAATTTTACACTACTCCTTAATATTTCTTTTCTGATTTCTACACAACACGAATAATAATTTATGACTAATAACGACAAAATCATTTGAATGATATTAATTCTGCATTGGTTTTAGTCGCGGAAGTGACTAGCGATACGCTCAGCGTAGGACAACAACGAGAAACACGATATCTGTTAAAATCGGTGTGAGTATCTTTCACGATTTTTATGTGAGAATACTGATCACGCATAATATTTTGAACATATATACATAAACAATCACCTTTTTTTAGCCTAATATTTTGCCTCTTTGCTTTAATTCTGTCTTATATCATGCCAAATTAAATTATTTGCCTATTATTTAACATTAATTTAAGAACAATAAAACAGTAACATATTTCTTTAAAAAAAGCCAGTTCCCCGGAAATTTAACTTATCCAAAGAATACATATTTTTTTAAAATCTTAACAACATAAATATTCATTTTGAGACAAATTACGACAAAATTGATTGAACAATACTAATACTGCTGCGATTTAAGTCACGGAATTGTCTTGCGCTACGCTCAGCGTAAAACAACATCGAGAAACATGATATCTCTTGAATTTGGTGTGACTATCATTCACATTAGTTTTAAACTGATAATATTGATACCGCTTAATGTCTTGAAGATTGGTACATTAACAAGCACAATTTGCTTATCACTTACATTTATTTGCCAAGGGCGCCAAAACGCAGTTTTGCCCCTAGCGCAAGTTTTTCTTACTGCGGCTATGGATTTTGATATGATTATAGAAAAAAATATTGTCCTAGACATCCAGCATTCTGTTAACTTATTACACTTATTAAACGCCTACAAAACCCTGAAATGTGTGAAAATTTACACCACATAAATTTTTATTTTATCAAACCGCATATAAATAATTTGCCATGATAATCAGCGTATTAATATCAGCTGTCTAACTTTGTGAAAACAATTGCTTTTTTGATAAAACTTTGATAAAAAGTATAAATCTAAAGTTAGTCGATTTAACACAATTCCAAAAACTAACACCCCAATAAATTAATTTAACTAGGCATCTAGCAAACATTAATCCGAAACAATAGTTACATACCGGAAACTATCTCAATAAATTAACTTTTTGAACAAGCTTTTAAACAAAACAAAGCCCATATTTTACAAATGTACTACTCATTTAGATCATTATCTGAAGATAAAAATAATTACAGCTACAAAATTCTATTAGGTGAGTAATAAATATACTTTATATTGAAAGAACTTACATCAAAGAGAAGTGGAAGCTCTTTTAAATTCAGGATAAAGAAATAAAATAGAATTATTTTGAATAAAACGTACACCTTGTAAATTCAAAGAATCTGGATACAAAAGAATATTGAAGAATTTTTAACCCCTTACTGTATTATTAAATTTATCTGTTTACTTTATCTCGTGTTTTATTTTTATTGCTTGCTTTATCTTATTTAAGTTACCTTGTCTTTTGCGAAGAAGCTTGGAACAGTTTTCAGATTTGGCGCTTATTATAAAGCAAGTGTGGACTGGCAACATTTATCGGCCCGGGAAGTTCTTAACCCCTAAACTAATAGTTTGTACCGTAAATATGATAAATGTTTAATTAAAAAAACTTTAAATGAACATATAATTTTCAAAAAAAATTCATGTACAAATTATTTTGTCTATTTATAAATACAGGCACATTCAGAATAATACTTCTTCTTCTTCAGATTTTCTCATTTTCATATGGGGTCGCTGTTACTGTCAAGTCTCCTCCATTCTCTTCTATCCATTCAGTATGGTACTAATTTTGGCATAACTGCCATTAAACCCAAAACATTTGGTTTGGATCTTGAATATTACCTCAATTAAAACGACACCTATACTAACATATCTGGAAGTGGTGCCAACATTGCCAAAAGTTAACATAAATTTCATTTTATTCTACCATGACCAAAATTGAGACAGTTATTAATAAATAAACTAAAACAGATATGTATTCAAAATTATCTATCGAATTGAGTACATTAAATGGGATTAAAAAAAACTTTAACATTGGGAGTTCCACAAGGTTCTATTTTAGGACCTTTAGTTGATCAAAATATAACTGGACTATATTGAATCTCTGGAAAATAAACTTATTTAACTTCCATTTTACACGAAAATCATGTTCAGTGTAATGGCATAACAAATAAAGAAGTTATTGAGTATTTATATATTTAAAATAGGCACGTGTATCTAAAATTACAACACAGCTCGAAGTATAGTTCGATAGATATCGTCGGGGTGCCAATATACCCAGGATGCCAACAAGGACTGGTCTCCCCTAGTGTTCTGCACATCACATATGTATATATAAATATGTATCAACAATATTTATTAAACGAGGTATTCGGATACTTGATATAATTCCCTTGACTAGATTTACAATTATATTTGAACAATAAATTAGACTATCATCACCACAAGATACTTTGTATCTTCTGTGACAATGATTTGTTTATATTATTTTTCTGCGTTGTGTATATAAATATATTGTTCCGAACTTTAAATTTGTATATATATTTTATAAATAAATATTATTATTGTTATTATCTGCATCTACATATGAAATTTAACAAATCATTCACATACAATATAATCAATAAAAGTCCTAAAATACGACCTTTTGGAACTCCCAATTGAATGGTTTTTGTATTTGTTAATAAATTATCCCATTTAACACACTGCAATCTATTCGATAGATAATTTTAATCCATATCAATACGGTGCCTGTTATACTACATCGTTTTATTTTATTTGTTAATAACTGAATTTATCATAATTTTTTGAACAGAAGACAGTTTCGCGCCATAATTAAGTGAAGATAAAATGTACTCTTTGGTCATTCTTCGGACTGCACGGACACATCCTCAGTTCTTTGGAGATGATTCTGCCGCCCCCATAGTTGCTTTAAGTTGCACCATAAGTTGCTATCTCCATGTAAGTCCATAGCGATAGTGGTACTGCCCCTTTTAGCCGATGTATTATGCTCATAGAAAGTGTGAAATAATAAAACGTTTATGAGACTTTTTTCACGTTTTACATTTTTTAAGTCACCATAAAAACATATTTTTTCACAAAAACAAGTGAAATGTAGTACAGTTTTTTTAACAGACGTAGAAAAACATTATTTCAAAATAAATATTGTTCATAATTTTCTGATTTCACACAACAGAAATTCAGTATCGCATTCTTTGTTTTCAGGTCATTGCTTTACGTAATTTCTTCCAGACAATTTGACTTTTTATATTAGCACGTCTTTTCTTTGTTTCGTACGCCACATATGTCACATATCTTTATTCCCTAACTACTACTTGTTCCGTTCTTTGTTTGTTGTTCTTTGTTTCTTACTTGTTATCTGATATATTTAAGAGTAACAATTTGAGAAGCTAAAAAATGAACAGACTTGAACTGAAATATTGGGTTGATTGCTGATATTTTGGTTTCTATATACTAGATGCCCATTTTTTTGGTTTTAATAATAATAATAATAATATTTATTCTGTTTTAAAAATATTACATTTTTTACAATCGTCAATCGTTACATAGGTACATGGTATTTAGCTGGACAAACTGAGTGATCATAGAACCTCCTTCAAGTCACTGAAATCGTTTATAAGATACTCCTCAGCGGAGTAGAAAGCCTTGCATATTAAATATCTCTTGGTTATTTTTTTGAATTTTAAAATGTTGAGACTTTTGATGGCTGGAGGAAGCACATTGTAAAATTTAATTGCGAAGAAATTGGTACTATACCTGGACATTCTAAGTTTTGTAAAATCTGGACGTATCTCGTTTTTATTTCTAGTGTCGTGTCTATGGACTGAACTATGGACTAGGAATTTGGTTTGGTTTTCATGAACGTAGAGGATGCAGTGGTGGATATACAGGGAAGGTAACGTTAATAAACCCAACTCCACAAATGTTTTCTTGCAGTCGGACCGGTATTGGATGTTCCCCAATATCCTGACAGCTCTACGTTGTAGAGAAAACAGCCGTCCTACATGGCAGGAATGACCCCAGATTAGAATGGCATACGTCAATTGAGTTTGAATAGAGGCAAAGTAGTAGGTTCTTTGAACTGCCCTAGACGCACACCATTTTAAGTTTTTTAGGCAGTAAATAGACGAACAAAGTTTCTTGGCTATTTTGTTTGCATGCTGTTCCCAAGTCAGCTTGCTGTCTATTTCTAGACCTAGAAAGGATACCGAGACTGGATTGTTGGTGTCCTGTAGATTTCTAGTAGAGAAGACCATAAGTTGGGTTTTGTCCGTATTTAAGGTTAACTTATTAGCCAGAAACCAGTTGTGGTAGTAGGACATGGATAATTCTCTATTATCTATAAGTGTCGTTAGTGATTTGTTGTTATCAAGCATCGTAGTATCATCTGCAAAGAGGATGGTGTTTAACTCAATGTTAACGAAGGGTAGATCATTGATGTACAGTAGGAATAGAAAAGGTATTTGTAGGTATGACCACCAAAAAACCCTTATGACATAACTCATGTGCCTGTCTGTACGGTAGAAATTGTAGCCAAACGGATTAACATAGAAATTTGGCATACTTATACAACTCTTCAACCCACATATAGGAAAAAGGAGTTCAAAAAACACCTCCCGAGATAAATATAAAGAATTATGTATTAAATAAAAAATAAATATGTATTTTTTTAATTTTGACTGACATACCAAATAAAACCACTGAATGCGTGGACCAACAAGCAAAATTGTTATTTTTCAATTTTTTTTAAAAGATATTTATACAAATACTATGTCAAAAAACTTTTGTTCCCCACCCTATTTCTGAAAAACATTCTGAAAAAAATCTCCATAATGGAAACCGGAATAGTTCAACAGGAATTTTTGATCAGTTTAGTTTTTCCAAAAAATGTCGATTTTTTGTGTCTTAAGTAAGCTTTTAGGACGTAGATTAGGGATAAAAATAATTTTTTACAATTTTTTTACAATTTTAGCCAAAATAGTGCTAAAAAAGTTCTTGTCCCGCCCCCTTTTACGCAAAGAGGTCAAACTACAAATCTGTAAAAATTATAGGTAATGATCTGAGTCGGAAACGTGCGAAAAGAATTATTGATCCGATTGCGTTTTTGAAAAATAATGCAGTTTCGGTGTTTTTGACAAACTTAATTATTTTAATTCATGGTTAAATTATGGCTAAAAATGTTATGGATTTTTTTATAGGTAAGATATTGTGTCTTTTTTTCAAATTAAAAATGTAATGTAAAATATTTTACAGCTGAGGATCGAGTTTTGTACACCACACTACACTCTACATCGTAGAGTGTAGTGTGTAGTGTTCAGTTATTTTATTATACTATTATACTTATCCAACCTTTTGTTTTTAAGGTATCAAAGAGACATAATTAAGTGAAGATAAAATGTACTCTTTGGTCATTCTTCGGACTAAAAAATAATAAATAATAAATCTTCTATAGTAATAAAATACTTATAAATCAAATAACACGTTGTTAGTAGTGAGAAATACGTTTCTAAAATTTAAAAAAAAAGCCATTTATCAATATATTTCTTATTAATCTAATGAAGACTTGAATACGAATAAAATGCAAAAAAAAAAAAATAACGCTGAGATTTTTGGCCAATTAGTTTCTTTATAATAATTAAATGTAATCTCTTAATACTAAAATAACGAATAAAAATGATTCCCAAAAATAATTAACTAATTACATCAAATGATTTTGATGTGATTAAGTTGTTTCCTTGTAAATTTGAATACTGATACCCTTGGACAATTTTTAGACTTTCGTTCCAAGAAATGCTATCAGAACCCTTATATATACACCAGTTTCTTTGAAGAGGAGGTCAGAAGTATTCGGTCCAGTTCGCGAAAACATCTAGAATTGTTGAATCCTTAGAGGCTCCGAGTCAATCATCTGGTGGTTTATTTTATCTTATGTCGTTTTGATTTTATCTTAGTATATAAATTTTTTCTGTTAAACTTATTATATTTAATTTTATTAATATTATTTTCGATCAATTTTAAAGTTAATTTTAAACTGTCTTATTACTTAACATGTGTAAACCTTAAGTGATCAGCTACCCAGACTAACAACAACTTGCCTGATCCGTCGGTCGGTAAGTTAGCAATACATATAATTAAATTCATGTATCATAATGATGAACCCTGGATAAAACTTACGCATACTACCCGAACTCCTTTACTCAGGAATTTCAATTCAGTTTGAGAGTTAGTTTGCAGTATATGACAGGCTCGCTACCTAGTTGATAATAAATGGTATGATCTAAAGCAGTGTTTCTCAACCTTTTCTGGCATGGGACCCCCCAAAATAACTTAAATATTGTCGGCGGCCCCCCTATATATATGTATATGTGTATATGTATATGTGTATATGTACATGTGTGCATATATATATATATATATATATATATATATATATATATATATATATATAATGAAAATTGATATCAAAAATACAACCTCACCGGGAATCGAACCCGCATCCTAGAGATTACGTGTCTCGGTCCCTAGCCATAGGGCCATGGAGGCATGAGAATTGCATTTGATATCAGTGACCCTATGGCTAGGAACCGAGACGCGTAATCTCTAGGATGCGGGTTCGATTCCCGGTGAGGTTGTATTTTTGATATCAATTTTCATTATTAAAACATATATAATTGTTAATTCAAAATAATTTCATTATTCTTTATATATATATATATATATATATGTCAGCAACCACATTGTAAACGGACCTACCCAGGCTTGTGGAAACACACCTTAAGTCCGCAAGCCAACGGACACTGCAGGCAGTCTAAGTTAGCAGTCTAGGCGTGGCAGCTGTACGATGAACGCTACCAGTACGTTATTGTTATTGTTGTGTCTTTAACCTAATGAATTGTAATACAGAAATGGAATATAGTGATTTTATATGAATGTAGTGTGTATTATTTGACTTGAAAGCTGTCATGACTGACAATGCAGCGGTGGGATGTATTTCTAAAAGCAGTGCCGAAATAAAAAGTAAAAAAGTGTTCGCGATTTTACTTAAAAACAGTGAAAACAGTGATATGTGGTGCAAGACAGTAATAATTTCGCATAAAAACAGTGCCAAGTTGTATGAAACAGTGAAAACCAACGCAATTCGCGCGTAATTTGTGTAAAAAAAAAATAACGGATTTTGGGCGGGAAAAGTGTTGTTCGCAGGGAGCGAAAGTGAACCTTATGTGCTGGGGCGGTAAGGTTGACTTTGTAATGTACGGGGAGTACAAATGTTTTAGAGCCTAAATTCGTTAAAAACTGTGTTTTGCGTCGCGGCGAGCGAAAGAGAATCTTATGCAGGGGCGATAAGGGTTATATTAACGGTGTACAGAGAGTACGTTTGTTTTGAAATTGTAAAATTCGGTAAAAATAGTGAATTTATGCCATAAAAACTGTTGACTGGTAACTGTTGTGATATAAAACATTGTTATTTTATTGTGAGACTGAATTTCGGGGTGAAATTTAGTGACATTGTTGCATTTAAAACGCAAGTTTTGTGAAAACGCGTGATAACTTGTGTCCGGAAAGTGCGTAGCGGCGTGTGGGCAGTGAGACGCAAGACGGGCGGGTTGCTCGTACGTTTCGACACACGGCGGCCGGTAAACGACAACAAATACTTTCGAACGGAGTGTATGGCGCGCGCGGTATATTTGAACGTGAATCACCGCGACAGTTATTTAAAAACACTTGAAAATGGACACTAAAAGCGAAATGGCCGATGTAAGTGAACCTATTGCGTTTGGGATCACTGAAGAATTGCCAGAGTCAACTGTGAACGGGGCTGAAGGTTTTTACCCTGCAAACTATGACAGAAGTACCTATTTACGTGAACGTGATCCGGAGTTGGAGAGTGAGCGTGACTTTTTAAATCGGGAACGCGAACTTTTAAATCGGGAACGCGAGTTGCTACAGCGAGAGAGGGCCTTGCTTAGCACAACGCCGAGTCCGATGCAAAATATGAGTTGGGGATTCCAGAGAGATCTCGCGGAAAAATTGATGCCTGAGTTTGACCCGGCGAAAACTGCAGGACTGACCGCGGATCGATGGGCCCAGAAGGTAGAAGGCATTGCGAAGGCTTACGGCTGGAGTGATGCTATGCTGCTGACACATGCGGTGTCAAAATTAAAAGGAGCTGCTCGACAGTGGGTTGAATGCGATACGGAAGAGCTGAATACCTGGATGAACTTTAAAGCGAGACTGAAACATAGTTTTCCATCTCACGTCGATCAAGCAGACATACACACAATCTTGTCGAAGAAACGCAAGAGTGCTACTGAGACATATGAAGAATATGCTTATGCAATGAAGACCATAGCTCAGAGAGGAGATATTGGAGGTGAGTCCTTAATAAAATATCTAATAAATGGGCTGACTGATAGAGAGCTAGTGAGAGTGCTGGCTATGCAAGAACTGAAGGATGTGGAAGGATTTTTGGACAAGGTCCGAAGATATGAAGTGATTATAAATAGAGATAACACCATGCGGTTCGATGCAACACGAAGAGATAGAAGACCGAACCAGCAGAATTTTGGGGATAATAACAAGGGCCAAACGCGAACTACATCTCTTACGGTCAAGTGTTATAACTGCAATCGAGTAGGACATTATGCGAACAAGTGTCCGAAACCACAAGAAGCGAAGAAGACATGTTTCATATGCCAAAGCGAAGAGCATTTAGCGGGAGCTTGCCCGAAAAGGAAGCCAGAAGCTGAGAAAAGGACCACAACAGGAAAAGAAGTAAGAAAGGAAGCAGGAAAAATAAATACAGTGAGAAATAAAGCAGGTTCGAGCTCAGACTACCACAAAGAGATAGACATTGAAGGAAGAAAGGTAAAAGCTTTCATAGATTTAGGGTGTGATTGCGTAACCTTAAAGCAAAGCGAAGCCAAGAGATTAGGCATCAACTACGTGCCAGCGCGGGTGACATTAATGGGATTTGGCAATGGACAGAGCACGGCAGTGGGCAAGAGAACACTACTGCTGACGATTGAAGATATCCAAATGGAGGCCGAAACCTTGATTGTGCCCGATGAAGCGCAAGATGATGCGATGATAATAGGCAGGAGTGCTCTAGAAAAACCTGATATTTTGGTGACAATGAAGAATGGAAGCCTGACCATCCAAAAGGACCTTACAAGTGATGAAGACGCATGCAGAAAAATAATGAGAATACGAGACAAGATAGAAGAGTCGAAGATTGTAATCGGAGAAGGCATCTCGAAAGAAGAAAAGAACGAAGTAACTGAGCTTGTAAATAATTACAGGGACTGTTTTGCTGAAAAGATGGATGAGATAGGAACAACCAGCTTAACAGAGTTCAAGATAGAGCTTCTAGACGAGACCCCCGTATGCTACAAACCATACCGCATACCGTATACCGAGAGAGAACATATGAAGAAAATGGTTAGTGAACTATTAGAAGCAGACATCATACGACCCTCAACCTCAGAGTACGCTAGCCCAGCCTTGTTAGTGAATAAGGCGAACGGTGAAAAGAGACATAAAGTCGTTACAGACTGCAATGCAATACGGACTATGATGAGCAAGAGAGATCTTAATCCACGAGTCGGAAGGTGGTGGTTGAAAATCCAAGATATGGACCCAAACATACAGCACAGGTCTGGAGGCCGGATGCAACACGTTGATGCACTCAGTCGCCACCCTGTCGAACCACCGCAAGAGCCAGAGATCGCCGACATGAAAGTTATGACGCTCAGAATAGAAACAGAGGATTGGGTTTGTACGCTACAACACCAAGACCCGACATTGAGAAGAATTGTAGAGAAGTTACGAAAAGTACCAGATGAAGAAATAGAAGATCACCAAGAAGACGACGAAGAAAAGCAGTTGAAGTTGGACTACCAGTTAGCGAAAGGAAGACTTTACAGAAGACAGACCAGTGGAAAGAAGTTGGTGCTGCCAAAAGGAGCTATTTGGAAGATGTTACATACTTATCACGATGAGATGGGACATCCTGGAATTGAGAGGACCATACAAAACGTGCAGAAAAAGTTTTGGGCCAGTGGTCTCAGAAAGAAAGTAAAGAACTACGTACGATCGTGCATATCATGCGCATACCACAAGATACCAACCGGAAAGAAGGAAGCGGAAATGCACAGGATAGAGAGAGAGCCAACGCCGTTCCACACAATCAACATGGACCATCTAGGACCATTCCCGGTGAGTGCAAAGGGAAACGCACATCTCCTGGTCTTAGTCGATAATTTCAGCAAGTATACAATACTGCGAGCTGTCAAAAACGTCAAAGCCAAAACCACCTGTAGAGCTTTTGAAGAGATTATCAGCGTACACGGCTGTCCAAACAGGGTTATCACAGACCGCGGAACAGCGTTTACGTCTCAGGAGTTTGAAGACTTATGCAAAGAGAAAAGTATAGTTCACGTGAAGAACGCTACTTCGACACCGAGAGCAAATGGACAGGTAGAAAGATTCAATCACACTATCACAGCAGCTATTACTACTAGCTACCAGAGAGAAGATGGGAAAGATTGGGACAGGAGAGTAGGCGAGTTACAATTTGCTCTGAACGGTATGAAGAATAAAACTACGAACAAGACGCCACACGAGCTTGTCTTCAGCTATGAGCCGAGAAGTCTAGTTAGCAACGAACTTATCAGAGCCATAGAGGAAGAAGAAAGCGTCAAATACGATGTAGAAGAAAACAGAGAAGAGGCGTTAGGTAACATAAAGATGATGCAAGAAAAGGAGAAGAAAAGATTCGATAGCCGACATCGACAACCAAGAAAATATAAAGAAGGAGATCTGGTAATGATCAGGAGGGAAGCGGCAGCCATGGGACAATCCAAAAAGCTTATGCCACATTATAAGGGACCTTATGCAATAGGTAAGGTTCTTAATAACGACCGTTATTTGTTAATAGATCTCCCAGGTGCTAAGCGGACGCAGCGCACGTTCCAATCGGTGTTTGCTGCGGACAATATAAAGCCGTGGTGCTCACAATTAAATGAAGAACCATCTTCTACCGAAGACGAGATGACGGCTCCCGGAGTCGAGGACGACTCCGCTGATAGCGCGGCCGAGCTGTCAGCAACCACATTGTAAACGGACCTACCCAGGCTTGTGGAAACACACCTTAAGTCCGCAAGCCAACGGACACTGCAGGCAGTCTAAGTTAGCAGTCTAGGCGTGGCAGCTGTACGATGAACGCTACCAGTACGTTATTGTTATTGTTGTGTCTTTAACCTAATGAATTGTAATACAGAAATGGAATATAGTGATTTTATATGAATGTAGTGTGTATTATTTGACTTGAAAGCTGTCATGCCTGACATATATATATAAAGAATAATGAAATTATTTTGAATTAACAATTATATATGTTTTAATAATGAAAATTGATATCAAAAATACAACCTCCCCGGGAATCGAACCCGCATCCTAGAGATTACGCGTCTCAGTC
This sequence comes from Liopterus haemorrhoidalis, assembly GCA_963971575.1. Classification (NCBI taxonomy): domain Eukaryota; kingdom Metazoa; phylum Arthropoda; class Insecta; order Coleoptera; family Dytiscidae; genus Liopterus; species Liopterus haemorrhoidalis. The sequence goes on from OZ020611.1 coordinate 229,433,863, forward strand.
TCCTGCCACAGAGCCATGGAGGCATGAGAGAATTGCATTTGATATCAGTGGACAAGTCGTGACTTCAATTAACATATTACATGTCCGAAAGAGAAGCTGATTTTTCTAACGAAAAACACAATTTAACACTAATGTCTCAGTCAGTGCGTACACCACCCAAATATTTAAGAATATTTAACACTAATGTCTCAGTCAGTGCGTACACCACCCAAATATTTAAGAATAACTTAAGAATAACTAATAAATTTATAATTCTTAAATATTTGGGTGGTGTACGCACTGACTGAGACATTAGTGTTAAAAAATTCTTAAATATTTGGGTGGTGTACGCACTGACTGAGACATTAGTGTTAAATTGTGTTTTTCGTTAGAAAAATCAGCTTCTCTTTCGGACATGTAATATGTTAATTGAAGTCACGACTTGTCCACTGATATATATATATATATATATATATGTATGTATGTATGTATATGTATATATATGTATATGTATATGTATATACACATATACATATATATAGGCTTACCATAATTATGAAACTCTAAACCGGGACAAGAACGGGAGCTAGGGCAAAGGAAAAAATTTAACCACAAAAAATTATAAATATTTTTTATTAATTGCAAGTATTTTTATTAACAAGTGTTCCATTGTTCCAAGTTGCTTTCCATTTTGAACACTTTCGCATCCTTACTCTTTAGCTAACAGTAGCTCGGAGCATAACAAAAAATATTGCAAGTTCAAGTCGTACCTACTTGAAAGTACTTGAAGTACCTCCAACGCGAACCGTTTTAATTAGTTTAAATTAGTTGTCAAAATAAGTATAATTTATTTTAAGTTTAAAAGGTATATTTTAATGAATATAAATGTCATATATTTATGAATATATCTTGCAAAATTGAGCGTTTTTCTATTATAATTTCATGCTTCGATTTTATATGACTTCGCGGCCCCCCGACGAAGCTTTCACGGCCCCCTGGTTGAGAAACGCTGATCTAAAGTAACATACCAGGGTTCGCTACAAAGAATTATATAAGCTTGCCAAATTTAACTTTCTAGATCCAGCAGCTTAGCCACAATTCCTACCGATAAACAGACTGACATATGAGTGACAGGGTCACACCTACAAAACCCTAAAAATAACTGCCAGATTGTTTAACCTCATGTAAGGTTATATTAACCTTTTCCATTAAGAAAGTAATTTCCTACAAGGCAAAAAAAATAAATTACAGGCATTTTATTTGACATTCTTTCCACAAGTTTCCTACTTCCCGTTCAATCATATTTTCTCATAACAGAGTTGCGTTATTACATCGTCTTCCACAACTAAAACTCCGGGATTCTTCTCTAACTAATATTGATTGTATCACATAGAATTTAATTTATAAATTCCCCTGAACATAATATTTCATTTTTATGTCTTCATTTGTCAAATATAATGTTAATAAGATTTGACTGCAACTTAAACAACGAACAGACAGGAAGTGATGTAACTGCTAACACTTCGTGACTAAAATTGCATTGCATGAATGTAGCTACATTTGTGATACATTTTACATCTTAAATTATCTGGGGATAATTAAAATACATAAAATATATTCCTCTTAAAAGATTGAGAGCCGGTTTTTCCACCTTCAGGTAAACCTTTAGGTAACTATCTATCCGATAAGGTTATCTGGAACTTCATCTACTGAATAAATGTCAATACCAATCAGTGAATTCACTACGTCAGTCTCATTATCTGTAAAATAACTATACAATAGGTAAATTTGTATTGGCAGACATTTATTTAGCACCAGTGGCGCAGCCAAGGGGGGGGGCGACAGGCCTGGGCCCCTCCCAGGCCCAGCAGGTTACACGGCGCTGGCCGGGGAGTTGAAGATAAAATTTAACCACAACAGTAGTTAATTTTTCAATTACTGCATTGTAAACATAAATAATATTATATAAAAAAATATTAGCATTTTTTTTTTTCGTGTAAATAAACATTTTTTAAGATTGCCTACTCTTGATAAAGTGACATAATTATTGTTCAAGTGAAAATACATCACTTTCCGAATATGCTCCAACGAATTATATGAAGGGGAGCGTTGATCCTTTTTCCGCTGACACATCGACTAAAATATTCGCCCAATCAAATGATAAAACTGTTTTAAACAACTAATTACTCGATTCAGATAAAATAAAGTGGAAATCTGACTTCAGTATAACCTTCAGAATGTAATTTTAAAATGATACCTCAAACGTGAAATAGAGTAAAAATAGTAGAAATATAATAAAGAGAGTAGTTTTAGAGACAATCGCGCTCTTAAAATCGGTATTTGGTTTTATTTTGTAGATAAATGTGAATATCAATATCTTCTTAGGTATTTTTGAAATTATGATGTTTTACACACAAAAAGGACTGATATAAGTTGTACTGAACAACATAGGCGTATTCAGAGGGGGGGGGGGGCACAAGCCTCCTCTGAAGGACCAATGAAATGAAAATTTAACAAATTTATCATAATCGTACAGCAAAATAACATGTATTTTACAATAATAATAAGCTATATTTTATTATGATTAGTGTTGAAATTAACAGAAAAAACAGGTTTTCGTAGGTAAAATCAAGAAATCCTTATTCCGTCACATGAGTCTGTTCGTTCGGTACAAATTGTGGCCAAGCGGCTGATTTAGAGAACTGAACATAAGTAAGAGAAATATTGAGACTTCAAAAATATATCCCGCGAAAAATATAAATTAATATGTATTTAGCGAACAAAAAATCAAGTTTTTGATACATGGATTAACAATTACATTTTTTTTATCAACAAATAATGGAATTATTATATGATATACACATCAATATCCAACAGCAGGGATGTCGAACTGATTTGGGTCGCAGTCTGTTTTACATACAAAATGATAAGCAGTGACGGAACTTTAAATATCCCGAAGGCTTTCTTGACATTTTTTTATAAACAGAAAAGGGGAAGAGAGTATATTTTACATTTTTAAATATATTTTTTCCCTAAATAAGCTCAAGTGATTTTGATTACCGCTTCAGGGGCCACAAAAAATGAGGTTGAGGGCCGTATGCTCCGCAAGACAAAATCCTGGCTGCGCCACTGTTCAGCGCAGAAAGTATCACATAGCCATATCTGTCAGATACTTACTTATAAGTTGAAATTTGGCATACTTGTACAACTTTTTGACTCACATATAGAAAAACTATAGAGAGTTCAAAAAAATACAGCGCGGGATAAATATAATCAAATATGTATTTAATGGAACAAAAAATAGTTTTTTAAAATTTTGTGTGGGGTATCAAACGAAACCTCTTAATGCGTGGATGCACAAACAAATTTTTATTTTTGAAAAATCAGATTTTTTATACAGTTTTTGTCAATATAATGGCAAAAAACTTTTGTCCACCACTCCTATCTCCCAGAGGGGTGGAACTAAAAATCTGAAATAAATCTCAATAATGTACATTGATGGGAACCGAAATAGTTCAACAGAAAATTTTGATCAAATTGGTATATAGCAAAATACTGATTTTTTAGTGACGTAGAAAAAAAAATTTTTTGAAAATGTATTGTGTGGTATCAAAAGAAAGCTCTTAAGACGTAGATAAAGGAATTGGAAGTAGTTTTTTATTTTTATTATTATTTTAATATGATTTTTTCCAAAAAATTACTAAAAAATCAGTGTCCCGCACCTTTTAACCCTAAGGGGTTAAATTCAAAATCTGAAAAAAACCTAAGCAATATATATTATTATGAATCGGAAACGTACGAGAGGAATTTTTTATCCGATTTCATTTTTGAAAAATATTAGTTTTAGTGTTAATGAAAAAAAATTTTTTTTTTTTAATTTAAATTATTGTGAGAATATTAATTGGAAGCTCTTTTAGTGCAGATTAATGAACGGTAATTAATTTTTGAAATACATTTCATTTTGACTAAATTTTGCCAAGTATTAAGATTTTCGTTTAATATCTTAGCTAATATTAAAAAAATATATTTGTATATAAATGGATATATTTTGTTATGGATAGAGAAGAGGTATGTAAATTTATTGTGCAATTATCGACTAGGAAAATAAGTAAATAACTGGCCGGTTGCTAGGATTCCATTTCTAGTACAGAATCTGTTAGTTTTTCATATAGTCGCAATATAAACAATGTCTTTATGTCGTTATGTTCTTGCATGACAAAAGATCCCCCGCAGTGCTACAAGGTCTAGATTTAAATGATATTATTACGTTTAAAAAAATTACGTATTATTATTATTAGAGAGATACATGGTAGAAAAAAATCTAACTACAACCTTTTTGTCCTGCTTATTGATTTAAAGGATTTAAAACCAACCCTTGTAATTGTGTTATGTAGTAATAGGCATTCATCATTTGGCCTTCTAATATTCATCATTCACTGACTAAATACATATAAAACCCTGAAATGTGTGAAAATTCACACTTCAGGTCAAGTTTTATATTTTGCAACGCCCCACTGTTATTTTCACTTGATTTTATAAACAGTAATCCATATTACTTATTCATAAAATGTAATTAAATTTAAAAACATTTATTTTTCCGCAGTGATCATTTTCAATTCAACTGTCACTTTAACTTTAACTTTGCTAAAACTTTTTTTACATAAATTATTTATTACCGGTCTGGAAAAATAAATTATCATCATGATGACAAAGTTTCGAAATAATAATTTAGAAAAACATGAATTCGCACTTTATTTTTCATCGTAATAATATTTTTTTCACAAAATAAATTTAAAATCAATAATGTGTTGATGCAATAATATAAAAAAATGGAAAATATAAATGGAAATTTTATGTAGAGCGCCTAAAAAATTTAGGAAATTTATAAAATTAGCTTTGTCTTTAAATTTAATTTCTAAAATTTAGATTTATTTATTAGTGTTACGATTTTATAATGCAAAGATTTTAAGACTGTATTTATTGTGGCTATATCTAGAGAGTTGAAATTTGCAATTTGGCATGTATATACGGTTCGTTAACCTGCTTACTGGAATAATAAATTTATAAAAAAACATATTGCAAGAAATACATATGCCTAAGTGTGATTATCATAAAAACATAATCGGGGTTCAAATGAAAGCTCTTGATACGCCGATTAAAGAACGGACAGTAATTTTAATTTCGATGATTTTTTTGTCAATTACCAGGTCTACAAGTATGAAATGCGGATTTTTTTTTAAATAAAACACATTAAACTCAAAGGAACAGTAAAAGTTTATTTATTCAAAGTATGCTCCATTAGAAGTTATACATCTTTCCCATCTTTCAGGCAATTTGTGAATACCTCGCCAGTAGAACTCTTCCCCTTTCCCCGCAAACCATTCATCTAGCCATTCTTTCACATTTTCATATGAACAAAAGTGCTGCTTGGCAAGTGCGTGACCCATCGATGCGAACAAGTGGGGCCTGAAGTCTGGTGAGTAAGCGGCATGGGGTAGCACTTCCCACTTGAGTGCCTCCAATGTGTTGCAAACTGATTTTGCCTTATGTGATGGAGCTTTATCGTGAAGAAAGATTACCTTGTGCTGTCTTCTTTCGTATTCTGGTCGAAATTTCACAAGTCTCACAAGTGTTTTTGCGTTTTTCCATCTGCCTCTCATTCAATGCATGTGGAACCCATCTGTCGACTTTCTGGATCTTACCCATATCTCGTAGGCGATTGGAAACAGCTTGTTGACTAACGCCTAACTGCTCTGCTAGTTGTTTTTGTGATTGACTATCGTCTTCCTGTAGCAATGTTTCCAATTTTGTATCTTCATATTTTTTTGGAGGTTTTCCATGTTTTTTGTCTGTAAGATCAAAGTCATCACTTTTGAAACGCCGAAACCATCGTTCACACGTATCTTGCGATGGAGCATATTCACCATAAGCTTCTCGAAGCAGTCGGTATGATTCAGCAGCAGTTTTTTTCAAATGAAAACAAAACAGTAGTACTGTCCGCGAATGCTTTTTATTTGGCACAAAATTTGACATTTTTAACACAATAAAACAAAACCATATGATCACTTTTCAAATTATAACCTATACGCATTTGGCACTTAATGATAACTTAACAAAACGCCATATGTGTTGAAACTTTGAACTATACACTCTGTTTGCGCGGCAAGTTTGAAAAAAATCCGCATTTCATACTTGTAGACCTGGTATATGCCATTGTTAAATGTAAAATCTGAAGCACTGTTACCGAAATAAATCAACCGTTTAGTTTTCTATAAAAATTTCGAATTTTTCTTTCTTTTGTTCAATAAATTACTTTTTTTAAATTTATTGTGTGGTATCAAATGAAAACTCTTAAAACGTATATTAAGACTAATACGACTACAAAGGACGACCAGCAGAAGGGTGGAATATAAGAAATATATAGTAATGTGACCCGGAGACGCATCGAGTTGAGTTACCTGCGGAAGACATGGACGACCTTGAGGAAATGGAAGGGAATATAAATTCTTCTGCTCTTGAGGGCTGATGTAGCTGACAAGGGAATGGTATCTCTATCTGAGCTGTAGACGGGTAAAATCCAGGACCACAAGTAAGGGCTTTGGAGGATCCAAACCTAGAAAATCCCACAATGTGTCTGAAACCCCTACCCAAGCGAAAAACAATGCAGTAGACGTTGCTCAACTCGATGTGTGCATTACATAAAGAAAATACAGTACCACAAAAAATATGATATAAAATACTGATAAACAATTATTAATAATAAACCCAAGTACAGAATGAATAAATTAAATTCTAATGTAAAAAATACATATGTGATCAACAGACCAGCGTGTGCGAACCAAATTATGCAAGTTATGGCGCTGGTGCTATAACTTGCAGATTGAAGTATATGTATAAAAAATATTAAATAAACATTGAAAATGAGTTAATGGAAAATAAGAATGGACTTACGGTAGATGCTTTCTGCCATAAATATGTGGAATATTTATCCAAACTTTACATTACGCGGTACTTGTCGCGCCCGCAAGGCGCTTATTATTTTTAAATAAATTTTATTTAATTTTCTTAATTCACAAAAACTTTTTGTGTTTTGTAAAAATGCTGAGAAATGTTGAGAAGAAAAATGTTGAAATGTTGAAATGTTTGTTAATGTTGATACGTGCCGGTCTCAACATTATTTTTTCACTAAAATCACTCATATACTGACCTGATTAGTGTGTACTTCGCCTTTCGAATTGATTATTAAAAGTTTCTAAATAAATTCACGCATCTCTACCGAGAATTAAATGATATTTCACCCTCTTGGTGTCTTCAGTTATTTTTTTGTGCGTCAACACCTGTTGAAAAAACCATCCGAGGACCCAGGAATCTGTTTTCTGGGACACCAGTACCATCACACTGTAAGTCCATTCCAATTTTACATTAGTTCAATTTGATTGTTTACTTAATAATTTTTGTAACATCAATTTGTATTTTGCAAGTTATCGCATCAGTGCCGTAGCTTGTAGATTTTGGTTTGCACACGCTGGTCTCTTGGTTACGTATGCTGTTTTATTTGAATTTAGTATTCTGTATTTTTCTATTTAATTTTTGTTATAAATTATCAGTGTTTTATATAATAGTTTATTTGTGGTACTGTACTGAGTTAAGCAACGTCTATCGCACTGTTTGTCGCTTGGCTAGGATTTTCAGAGATATTGAGGGATTTTCTAGGTTTAGTTCCTCCATAGCGATTACTTGTGGGCCTACAATTTTACCCGTCTACACCCCAGCTAGGGCTACCATTTCCCTTGTGTTTGTCTGCTAGAGCAGCCCCTATGCGCAGGAGAGTTTATATTCCCTTCCGTTTCCTCTAGGTCGTCCGTGTCTTCCCCAGGTGCTCAACTCGGTGCGTCTCCATATCACCATCACTGCATCATTCTATATTTCAGCCTTCTGCAGGTTGTCCTTCGTAGTCTCCACCGCAAGGACCATTTTATGTGACTGCCTGGCCACCCTACCTTACTTAGGCTAGGAGCGGGCGCCACAGTACTAGTGTCCCAAAAAAAACAGGTTCCTGGGTCCTCAAATGGTTTCTTCAACAGATGCAAAATTAAATGCTGACACCAAGAGGATGTAAGATCACTTAAACCGCGATGTAGATGCATAAATTAACTTTGAAACTGTACTTAGAAAAATAGACAGGCGAAGTGTATACTGAACAGGTCAGTTATACAATCTATTAGGTGCGAATAATGTCCGAACTAGCTAGAGCGCTTCTAAACATTTTTCGCAAATAAGAAAATTTAAATAAAATAAATTATACAAATATACTTAAGCTAACAGATAAAAGTGTAAATTTTCACACATTTTAGGATTTTGTAAGCATTTAGTAAGTAATAACAATTTGTGGTTACATATTAAAAATTTATGTGAAGTGTGAATTTTCACACATTTCAGGGTTTTGCAGGTATTTAGTAACTGAATGATGATTATTTGGGATGCCGAAACAAATTTTATGTCAAAATATTTTTTTATGAATTTTTATTCGAATGCCTAATACCATTATTTAAGTTTCTAAATATGTGCAGTATGTTTTTTTTACATAGCAAGGTTCATTAAGATTTTGGAAATTGCGCCTATGGCTTCTATTGGTTGCTTAAATCATTAGCCCCGCCCTCTGATTTCGTATACATCAAACATAGCATTAAATTATAATTTCAACAATTCCCACTGGTTATTAAATTTACGCTTTTAAAAATTAAATGCAGCATTTACCAAAATATAACTAGAATTTTGACAAAATAATTTAAACAAAAGAAAACTGCAAAAAAAAACAAAAAATTTAAAACTGACAGGATTCAAACTCTAGTTCGCAAGTTACCTGTTTAGCAAATTAGAAAATTAATGACTAAACGCACATCGCTATGAGCACTGGCTTATATACTGGGTTACATAGCGAATTAAATATTTAACATATTTTGGTTAAAAACACAAAAAATGCATTATTTTCCGAAAACATAATCTGATCAAAAAATCCTGTTGTACTATTCCGGTTCACACCAATGTACATTACTTCGAATTTTTTCAGATTTTTGGTTTAAACCATCTGGGCTACAGGGTGTGGGACAAAAATTTTTTTGCACAATTTTGGCAAAAATCGCGTCAAAATAATTTATTTTGAAAAAATAAAATTTTGATCGTTAATCCACGTACTAAGAGCTTTCATTTGATACCCTACTCAGAATTTAAAAAAAATATATTTTTTTTTTCGATGAGCACATATTTGTTTATGTTTTCATATGGGGGATATGTTTTTTAGATGTTTTAGTATTTTTCCTATGTGCGGGTCAAATAGTTGTACAAGCTTGCCAAATTTCAACTCTCTAGGTTTAGCCGTTTGGCTACAATTTTTACCGAACAGACAGACAGACAGACAGACAGACAGACAGACAGACAGACAGACAGACAGACAGACAGACAGACAGACAGACAGACAGACAGACAGACAGACAGACAGACAGACAGACAGACAGACAGACAGACAGACAGACAGACAGACAGACAGACAGACAGACAGACAGACAGACAGACAGACAGACAGACAGACAGACAGACAGACAGACAGACAGACAGACATACAGACAGACAGACAGACAGACAGACAGACAGACAGACAGACAGACAGACAGACAGACAGACAGACAGACAGACAGACAGACAGACAGACGACAAAATGACGGTATAAGAGTTTTTTGGTCATACCTACAAAACCCTAAAAATCATAAATTTCGATGAATTTTGAAAGAAAAATCCACGTTTTTCTATCTAAAGACATGTATGCGTTGATAATGATGACAGCCAAATAATATGCCCAGAAACTTCATAATCCAGTAATATTCTTTCAGTCAAATTCAACCTTATAGTGAAAAGTAATTTATGTAACAGATATTGAATAAGACTGAACTTATATTTTCAGATATATTTGTGATCATAATTAATTCAAGAGAACTTAATTATTTCAAGAGAACAAGTACGAGGAAGTGTTGTCTATTGAATGCTGAATTTAATTGTATGGCAGTACTGATTTCAAACTTATTGAATAGGTACATATTATTAATCCGGCATTAAAATAGCTTTGATTAGGGTATACAATACATCAAGGAGTCTAATTAAGGATCAATCACAAGACCAATCTGCAAGGATCAAGCTACAAACATCGAACAATATTTGAAATTACATCTCTATAACAACCAATAGTACAATCAAGAGTGTGTTCCATTAATTCGTACTAGGGTTTCTGTTTTTTTGGTAACTTCTTCTTTTCTAAGGCCTTTCTTACCTTTCCAACAATCTTTTCCAGAAATCTTTGCAATCGAAATAGATGCGCCTTTGAAAACAAAGGTGTTTACATAGGATGCAGCAGCGAAACTGGACACCGCCATTATTTTCTTTATTATTAGATATACAAAAACATACTAAATATCAAAGTTGTTGGAGACCAAGAGGGATTTCTACTTATAGATGAAAATGTTTTAATATTTTATACTAGTGGCTCTCAGGCTAGAGCACAAAGTTATATGTTTTTAAATTTGATTATTCATGATAGAACGCTTTATAGCGTTCATGATAATATCAATTAAAACACACAAATCCATGCAAATATAAGCGTTTATTACTACGTCTATTTACAATCTGTCACATATATGTCATTATGTTATGGTTACTAACGCAACATATTACAAAGGAGGTCCAAGAACTAGTTTTGACCCTAACATACATATTTTTATATCCATTCGATAGTGGATTTTTCTTTTCTGGCTTCAACCATGTAAATATTTTGTATTTTTGTATAAAACTTTTTTAAGAAAACCAGTTGAATTGCAATTTGTTTTTATTTTTAATATTTATGTACAGTAGTAAAGACCCAAATTACTTCCTGTGAATAATGTTCTATCTAATTTTCTCATTTCCATTATTTTCTAAACATAATTTTACTCGATTTAAAACAGATTCAAAAGTATTCGTTTTACCATACCGTCTTTCCAGTGGTGTAATAGGGGTACGCAAGTTACGCCGTCGCATAGGGGCCCGATGCTCTAGGGGTACCTGAGGCGCTCTACTGAATTAGAGCTACATATTTAAATTTTAAATTAAAAACGAAAATAAAAACTCACATATATGATGTAGATTTAGGGCTCTTGGTTAAAGTTAAAATTTTTGGCGCACAGCCACGATGGTTCGATAATACAAGATGGATAGTTCAAAGATAACGGAATCATGCGGTTAACAGAAGATTAAGGGCAGCCAGATTTTGTCTATCATGTGATAAAGACATGTAAAGTGATCGCTCGAGTCTATTTATGGTAAAGTAAAAAAATAAATTCGTATGTTAATAAATGAGTAGTGTGCAGTTAAAAAGATGGAGAGACAATATTCAGAGATTTGTGAGAGACAAATAGTTTTCGGAGTTGTTATGGAGGATTGTGGTGTCTAGTGGAAAATTTAGCGTTTCTAAATTTAGTGACCGAGCCTCTCAGGCGTTTCAGTATTTGACAATATGTGACTCTAAATTTATATTAGCTGTTAACAACATTATTGTAACTCTAGTGTATAATAGTGTAAATATTAAACTCATAATTATAATTAAAGTAGGTTTGTTAAAATGTTGCAACCTTTAACAACCTTTAACTTCTTCCTAAGAATCATTGAAACCAGTCAGTGGACCTGAGGAGGTTCATATTCGAAACCACTCGCGGATTATGAACTCATTATGTGCAAGACCTTGAGTTTCAGGCAAGTACATACTAAGTACGAATAAAGTATATCAATATTATATTCAAAATTAATCCATGAAATAAATTCATATTACCAATAGGCATCAATATTCCACGAGATTATCAGTTCATGTACTTTCTTTCAAAGTCCAGTGAATCAGCTAGAATCGATTTAAAAATCAATCTCAAAGTGTAAAGCGTTAATGAAACAAAATCTCTTACACGAGTTAAAAACACAATTTAATAAAACCATTGAATTGAAATGTGTAATGGGAGAACGTGCCGTATTACGTCACCCGGTGCTACTGTTGGATGTAGTACACAGTGCATGGGACGAGAATGGGAGGGTGGGGGTGTTGTATAAGTGGCTGTACGGGTGTTCGAATGTGCGATGTCGAGGCGCGAAACCGTACCGTGCCATGACAGACAGCGGCCTGACAGCTGTAGGGATGGATCGCCACCAAACACGAGGTGGAAAGAGGGTGTTCTACGCAGGACCGGTACAGGAAAATATTACATGTTGACGCAGAATTGATGAATGGGAGATATTTCGAATTAATGGAGGTTATTCAACTTTCAACCTGTTATGGTTCAAGCACGGGAAGACTAGACCAATTCAACTTCAGTATGACTGTGACATACAGTTGTGAGACGTGGAAGGTTACACAGGCTATAATCACCAAACTGCAAGTATTCGTCAACAAATGCAAGCGTAGGATCTTTAAAATAACATGGACGGACAGGATCACTAATCAAGAGCTGTTAATACGCTGCAACCAAATTCTCATAGACAGAGAAATCAGGAGGCGCAAGTGGGACTGAATTGTCCATGTACTAAGAAGAGATCCAAGCAATCTAGCAAGAATGAATAAACAAGGGTTGTTTGATAAGTTTGATTTTTGATTTTACTAATATGCGACTTATTTTTCAATATAGTCTCCATTTAGCTCCATACATTTTGCCCAACGTTTATCCTTCAAGCTAAAATTCTATTCCTCGAATTGACGTGCGTTTCAGCGATTATCTCTTCATTCGATCCGATTTTTTTTCCAACATGCCATTTCATTATGTTTGGAAAGAGAAATATTCTTCAGATTTGGCCAACTTGCGTTGGCCAAATCTGAAGAATAGGGTGGATGAAGGAGTAGTTCGTAGTGCAATTTGACAAAATTGGCCATTGCAATTGCTGAAAATTTGGCTGATCCATTGTCAAGGTGGAACAGAACTTATATTCTTCGCTAAATGGGGCCGATTTTACATCAATTCAACATGCAATTGATCCAATAAATGGGCATAATATTGTCTTGTGATCGTTTTTCCCCTTTACAGATGAAGATTATGCCTTGTTCGCAAGACATAATTTTCTGGGATTCGTTCCAGAAAATCGTGGTTATGACCTTTCTGTCTGAGAGACACCTTGTTGCCTTCTTCGGAGCACGTTCGCCAAGAGAAATTCTCTGTTTTGAGCGTTCTTTAATTTTTCGTGATGGATCCACAAAAACCTCACTTAAATTTAAATTTTAATTTTTTAAAAATTTTTAAGGCCTTTGCTGCTTTGGCAATTAGCCAGGACAATTTTTATTCTTTGAAAAGTACCATGCCTGAACGGGATTCGAACCTGAGACCTTAGCAACGCACATGTGTTACCACACAAAAATCTCACTTGAATTGCGCTTGTACCTGTCCAAAAATTGCTTTCCAGTGGTTATGTGATTCTATTTTTAATCCACTGTGAGCAAATATTGCTTCAAAATGGTCATGCGATTCGATTTATGGTCCACTGTGGGCAGACGCATCTTACCAATAGTTTTTCACGTCAAAATGTTCGTCTGATATGTTTACCATCTTATCTATCTCGCGTATCTTTACTCGGCGGTTGACCAACACAACTTCATGAATTTTATTGACTATCTCTTTAGTCACGACCTCATTCGGGCGTCCTGGACACTTAGCATCATTCGTACTCGTACGACCACAACGAAATTCAATGAATTACTCATGAACCATTCCATGCGAAGGAGCAAGGTTCCTATAATACTTTTTTAACTTTGCTTTAGTTTCTTTTATGGTTTGTCCTAGCAAGACGTAGTGCTTTATCAACACACGGATTTGATTTTTTTTTATTGTAACAAATAAACACAAACGCCATAAACTTTTTAAAAAGAAATACACCATTTTGAAAGTTTCATCGATATAAAATTGAATAACAAAGAAATACAACTTCTAAGCGACGTATAGTTGTACCTTGTATTTATAAAATTGTAGGTACGATATATATAATGGTTTCTTGGTACTATCTGCTAAATTGTTTTAGTACTTCCAATTTTGTGCGGATAAAACTGGGACAACCATTTATAGAAATCTTCGTGTACAGCATATTTTATTCCACTGTCATAGGAGAATTGTTTGCTTCTAAGTTTACTCGGAAAACCTTCAAATGGAAGAGTATGTAGGTCATAATGATCTGACAGAATTCTTAACAATTTTAGCAAATTTTTCTCTTGAGCTAGTTATTTATAATTAAAAAATCAGCTGTGGCCACCACATGACCGACCACCATCATAAAGTACTTGTATAAAATACATTTTAGCAGCAGAATAGAAATAACTTGGCCTAATATTTTCTAACAGAGATATTATTTATCATGACCATGGAACCGTTACATATAAGTATGAAAAAATTGAAAATTTTACAAAAATTTTTCGAAATTTTTCGTTTTATCAAAAAATGTTTCAAATAAAAGTTATTAGTTATTGCATTTATAGCAACTTTTGTTCAATAAATTTTTTCGAGATATTTTTCTGTTGCTAAATATTCGCAAAAATCTTAAAATCGACATGAGTAAACTCCCATTTCTAGTCAACCGATTTTTACCAAAAGTTGATCAACTGTGTCATTGATGTCAAAAGCTTAAATATGCAGTTTCATAAAAATCCTTTTAGCCGAATTGATGGACAGACGGACAGACGGACAGACGGACAGACGGACAGACGGACAGACGGACAGACGGACAGACGGACAGACGGACAGACGGACAGACGGACAGACGGACAGACGGACAGACGGACAGACGGACAGACGGACAGACGGACAGACGGACAGACGGACAGACGGACAGACGGACAGACGGATAGACGGACATCATGCTAAAAATAGTCAAAACGTTATGTAGAGACCTCAATTCGTGGAGATCCATCGAAATCTCGAAATGTCAAAATCGGTATGATCACAATACCTCCTTTATATATGTTGACGGTCGGTAAAAGACAATATTTTCCACAGGCTATTGAACACTATAAGTTTTATTGACCACCCAACTAAAAAAATTAATTGTCTTCAAGATTAAAAAGAGTAGCGACCGATAACTTTTTGTGTGAGACAGATTAAAGAAATTGGGGAAAAAAAGTTCTTGTGCTGAAACTTTGTACTTAAAAACTATAAATTCTCACTTTAGTTTTTATAGATATACAGGTATTAAATGAAAAACTTTATTTTTTTAGATGCATGAATTAAAGTAAAGTGTTAATGTGAAATGTGAATTATCGCACCTTTCAGGGTCTTGTAGGTATATTGTAAGAAGCTGCTTTTATTCCCTTATCACTCTTATTCGATAAATTTGTGTACTAAGAGTTTTCATTTATTTTTTAAAACTAAATTTAAATAATTTGTGAAAATTTCGTCTCACTCTCCGAAAGAATACGAATGTTGGGTTTTGAAAACCTTATAGATAGAGTGTTTTTTATTTCAATTTTATGGCCTTTGCTACTAAGACAAGCAGCCAGGACATTTGTAATTTTTCGTATTGAAAATACCATTCCTGAACAGGATTTGAACCCGAGACCTTAGCAATGCAGGGCACGTGTGTTACCTCTAGGCTCTGTCGCTAGGCTATAAATTGAATTATACGCTTGTTTTCAAAGTCTCTGGCAAATTCTCTTGGACTTTATAAGGATATTTTATGGTCCGCGACGTGTAACACATTATCAAATTGAACGCTTCACTTACTAGGTAAGTCCATCAACGTATGTATATATCTATCATCATGTATACAGGGTGAGTGGGGAGGAATGGGCCGAACTTCAGGAATGTATTGTACATGTAAAAATAAGTAAAAAAAAACTCTAATGTTGTTGTGCGATTGTCTCTTATTTTCAAGTTATAACGTAATTGAAACACTTTCTATCGAACATCGGGCCGAAGTTCAGGAATGTATTGTACATGTAAAAACAAGTAAAAAAAAAAATCTAACGTTGTTATACGACTGTCTTTTGTAATAAATAAATCATAAGTGTCATCCTGTTTATCATTAGTGTCAAATTAATTATTATTGTCTTCTGTTTAATAAATAAATAAATAATAAATAATAATAATAAATAATATATAATAAATCACTAGTGTCATCTTTCGAGCATTTAGAGTTACAAAATGCCAGATATTTATTCAAATGTTCGACAATCGCATAACAACATTAGAGTTTTTTTTTACTTATTTTTACATGTACAATACATTCCTGAAGTTCGGCCCATTCCTCCCCACTCACCCTATATTTCTAATCCCATCTCCAGCATTCTACAATTACGTGAGATTGCGCCCAATACAGTCCATTCGCTTTATTTCGCGTTTTCATCTAGATCTGAGTCCTGCCTCACGATTGGTTCCTGCTCCTTAGAGCAGGAACCTGGTCAAAGTCTCCGTCTGAGAACATTGCAGGGCTCCGCATTTAGCATCATTATTAGATTTTACAAATAGTCACGTACTTTTCCTACACTTAAAAAAACTATCTTTACCCCAAAGAGGTAATACACCATCTGACCATGACGAGAAACGATCCATCTAGTTAATAACATTAGTCAGTTACAGATTCATCTCCAAACAGTCAACATAATCAGTCCAAATACACATCATTAACAAATTCTTAAACTGGCATTTTTTTTTTTTTTTTAATCCAGCATACACTATAATCCTACAATTATATATAAAAAAAATAATTGAGAAATTGGTTACTTGACAATAACTTGATAATAGTACCTGAAGATTTGCTATTGTTATAGAATCGTATTATTTTTATACATTTTTTTGCGACTGAACCAAAGACGTCCTGAAAAAATCTTATTATGAATCTTTGTGGTCTTATTGTACGCTACCTTTTGAAAGATCTTTTAGAAGATTTTAGTTCAGTTTTCATATGAAGGCTATTATCATTTATATTACTATTATGGCTATAGTGGTCGTTGTCCGTATTTAAATATAAAGTCAATTTCATATAAGCTGATATTATGAATATACTGCAATAATAAAATTCTTTTATGATCTAGATGTCTGGAGATGAGATCTGAGATATAATAAAAAGGATTAAGCGGGAAATGTACTGTATAGAGAAAAAATTCATATGATGGGCCCAAAGGCCACAAAGGGTACGAGATTTGATCAAAAAACTTGCGGACTAACGTCATAAAACGTTATTAACCGCTTAAGGACTGCGCCCGAGGATGCTCGGGCGGCTATTCTGTGCGAAAATTTCCACACCCGAGATAACTCGGGCAAGCTTTACCTGCAGAAAAGATTACTCACGAATGTACTTGGGCGAAAATAAATACGATGCATGTGGAAGCGAGACAAAAGACAGCTACGATGATTCAAACGAGGTACGAGAGAAAATGAATATTTTTTTATGAATTTCTTTTATTTCTCGACCGACACTGTGCACCATAATATCAACTTTCAATCCCATTTTGGGCCCGAAATGGCTTTTAAGAAGGGTATATGTGTTCAGTAAATAAAATTCATTCATAAAAAATATTGTGTTTTTTTTTTTCATTTTTACTGATTACTGAAGGGGTCAATAAGAATTT
This sequence comes from Liopterus haemorrhoidalis, assembly GCA_963971575.1. NCBI lineage: Eukaryota > Metazoa > Arthropoda > Insecta > Coleoptera > Dytiscidae > Liopterus > Liopterus haemorrhoidalis. The sequence goes on from OZ020611.1 coordinate 229,451,450, forward strand.
TTTTTACATTTAAATTATCACTTTCGAAATACTGCTCTTCTGCGGTTACACCATCTGGCTGCCAGCATTCTTTCCAGTTCTGGAAATATATTTTGTAAGCAATTTTTGAAATCGCTTTTATATCAGTTTCCTTAATTTTAATGTCTTCAATTATTAGAAAAAGTTGTCATTTTAGCGAACTGTTCAGTTTTGGGAACAAAAAAAGTTTCGTCGTGACTATCGATATTGGTCAAAATATCTTGAAAAGATCCATATAATTTCTGTTCTGTAATCTCTCTAAAAGTGGCGGCTCGTTACAATATTGAGTGGTAGGGCCAATCTCGGGCTAATACCCTACCCCCCTCTCATTTTTACAAAGTTTTGAATCAGCTCAGCTTGCAGTAATTTATTACCTCGCTTATTACCAATTAAAAAAACATCGACACAAAAATTTTAATGTAAACAAATTGACAAGTCATTTAAAAATGAAAAATGCATTAAGTACTTATCGCGGGTAATTTAATATGGATACTTAAATTAAATGGAAGTGACCAAAATCTCAGATGTGCACTAAATCCGTAGCATAATTTGTAATATAATTGTAGAATAAAGACTTAGCTACAATTTGCCGCATCATACGCAAACATGTGTCTAAATGTTTACAAGACGGTGTATATATATTTTTTTACTTTACTTAATCCTAAGCCTTTCAACCATTTCGTGTAAGTCGTTGTGAAGGAGATTTCAGTCTCTCCTATTTGATGTGAAGGTTTTAATATCTGTCCATTTTATTATGTATTTTTCTTTTTTTTTACTATGTATTAATTTTTCACTATGTATTTTTTCTATGTTTTTTCTTTATTATGTATTTTGTTTTATGTTATATTTTTTATTTGCTATTTGGATTTTTATCTGTAAGCAAATTTCGTAAATAAATAAATAAATAAATAAATAAATAAATAAATAAATAAATAAATAAATAAATAAATAAATAAATAAATAAATAAATAAATAAATAAATAAATCAATAAATCAATAAATAAATAAATAAATAAATAAATAAATAAATAAATAAATAAATAAATAAATTTGACAGAGAGGCGAGAGGTCCTCTCTGTCGCTTGTCGCGCGCTGTCCTTCCAAATCTTAATTGGTTTTCCTCTTCTTCTTTTACCTATTGGTGGTCGCGCCTCAAATGTTGCTTTGGATAGTCTTTCATCTCCCATTCTTTGAACATGCCCTAGCCATCTCCTTTGACTTTCTTGAATTAGGTGTTCTACTGGTTACGTCTGTAAGTAATTCTTCCCTGAACGTCGTTTCTAATATGATATTTTTCACAATAATTTCCATGGTTCTGATCTTTGATGAAAAGTTAAAAATATCCTATTAGATAGATCAAAATTCGCTGAAAATTTTGATAGATTGTTACTAGTTTTATTTCAGGTTGTTAGTTTTGTACAAGAAACTATAGGATTATGCGCTTCCTTATAATCTAAAACTAGCTAAAACCTAATATTTCCACACATTTTAGGCTTTCGTAGCTATCTCATAAGTAAAAACATTATTCAGGTAAATTTTTGACAGTAATGATGTCAGAAGTTGGACACCCTTGTTTTAAACAATCTTTGATATAATTAAATGATACACACGTGCATATTTGTCTTTGATCATCTAATTTTCTAAATATTCTTTGATGTCCGGTCCTGTCTCGATCAGTTGAGTGACATGGACAGCATCCGGTGTGTTAATACTGAGTCGTGCCTGGGGGGGTGTTATTGATTGCACCCCCGAACCCTGTCCCTGGTGTTGATAGCCGCCTACGCAGCGGCGTACGTGACTCGGGGACATATACACCACACCAGAGTTCTGCCGTACTCTGGAATGCGCTGTTTTGATGTCAGATCTGAGAGAACTTTGTCTTTTGATATATGAACTTTTATTAAAACTGACGGATTTATTTATATTTATATGGAAAGTGTTGAAAGTTTAACTTGTGTGTAGGTGAATGTTGAAGGGATAATTTAGAAAAATTGAAGTTTTTTTGTGGCTGAGAAAGAACCATTTACTTTAAAAAGCAAAGCTGTGGAGTCGGAGTTGCAAGATTCGAATCAAATCCAACTTGACAAGAAATTGAAATAGAATTTTTTTAAATTTATAGGCTCTTATTTTTTCTGTATTATGAGGGGAGGGGGCATTTTTTAATATGATTGGAAAGTCACGATTGACCAATTGAGTTTCAAATATTTCTATTTACTTTTTTAAAATTTATTTATTTGGTCTTAGCAACTATGGCCATTAACCAGAATACAAGTTTTTGATTTTTCAACCTTAATACTAAAAATACAAACATCAGGATTCGAAGCCAAGCCACCCTAGACCAACACGCCAGTATATTAACCATTACACCATGGTGACCGACTTCTTTTTATTTCATGATTTTTACTTTGAAGGGCCTTCCACATAGATTGTTTCCAAAACTCGAGAGCGGATCGAGCCTGAAACGCTCCACATTTGCCAGCTGGTTGCTATGATTTTTTGTGACTTAAAAATAACAGGTTGAATTTAAATGCATTTTATTTTGCTTACGTTTAATGATAGTGAAGCGCCCGCTTAGAGCGTACCACCTTGTATTTTTCATTTTATATCCTAAATTATATTTTATTTCCGTTTAATTATCAATTTTACCTAATTTAAATAAATATTCATTTTATAGAAAAAACATGTTTAGAACCTCGCTATATTTTATTTCCAAAATACAAATATATTACCATATTCTTTACCCGTTACAATAATATTTTATATAATATTATATAATACTATAATAATTTATTATTGTATTAATTTAAACCTAATTTTGATTTATTTAAAATAACAATTTGTTTTCCTTAAAATATAACTTGTTTAGAGCCGCTGGTAAGACACCTTCCAGCCAAATTAATCCATTTTAACCATTAATATTTTTTCTATCAAGGTAGCACATGTGTCTTTTGATTGTTAAATTGGTGTAAGAGTTAAAATCAGTGCAATTTAATCAGGATCCCCTGATTTTGTGTGAATTGTTAATTAATATATCAGGGTATATTAATTATTATTTTTATATTTTGTTAAAGTTATTTTTTCTGAAGTTTTTTCTCCAGATTTCCTTTGTGTTTAAAATCGGTCATTGTGGCAGTAATTTATTAATTACTGCATTCTTGTGGGACCAGAGAGAAAGGTTGTCAATAATTTTATAAATTTTATTTATAAAAATTGTCATATTTATACTCATTTCAAATTTTTTCATTTTTGTTGAGTGACGTCATAAGTTGCTGCAACTCAGAACGAACGCGTGTTTCACCGTTTCTACCTGTCGGTCGTTCTGTTTATATAATTTTTTATTTGTTTAATTTAGACTAATATATTTGTTTTAAATTTACTAGTAGAGCTGTACTCATTTTTCAACATTTTGCGTTGAGAAATCATTTAAATTCATCCTTTTTTGTAGACTTTTAATATAAATTTTTCTTTAAATTTAGAATCAAGATTTTTTATAAATTTGTTGTGGGATTAATTTACAGTGTAATCGACCGTCTTCACCGCTACGCTTACCGCTATTAATTGTTGCAGTTCGCAACAATTATAATTGTTTAAATTTTTTGTACAAATTATTTTTAATAATTATATAAAAATTCTTGAATACTCGTTTTGACGAGTATTCAAGAAATTTTATTTCCTCCTACATTTTTCGTCAAGAACAACAATCTAACTATATATATATATATATATATTATATAAGGAACAAGGACTGTTGGTACAAGGATGCGGGATCGATTCCCGGTGTGGTTGTATTTTTTATATCAAATTTCCATTATTAAAATTATATATATATATATAGATTTCTTATTAATTTAATGAAGACTTGGATACAAAATAAATGCAGAAAAAATCGCTGGGATTTTTTAATTTACATTTTATTGTGACGATTTTTTTCCAAATTATTTGAATTAAGTTTTAAAAAATTAAATGGGAGCTCTTAGTACTCAAATAACGAATAAAAATAAATATCATAAAATCATAGATTTCGATGTAATTATATAAAATTATCGTCCTAGGCATCTAGCATTCTGTTGACTTCTTACACTTATTAAATACCTACAAAATCTTGTAATGGGTGAAAATTCACACTTCACATCAATTTTTTAAGATCTTTCTTATTCTTTCTTTTTAAACAACTTTCTTTTTATGATCTATGTATGAATTAAAGATTTATTTAACTACGAATATTTAACGTGGCCGTACAACCTTTTTAGGTTTTAGCCAATTGTACACTTTTTTATTTTTTTCTTATCCCAATGTTCATACAGATAGATACATAGTTAAAAATTAATGGAGGTTAAAAGTTTAAAATTCGTAATTCAAATACTCTTCTCTAAAATGGCAGTAACTTTTTTTCACACATATTTTCTCTCGCAACTTTGGGTTTGTATATTTTGGATGCTTTTAATACAACCTGTAATTATTCTGCCACCCGGACGAAAGCCTAAATCGCCCACTAATGGGCTGTACAGTTCAGTTTGAAGAACACTAGTTTAGAAATAGACAGACTAGGTATTCCTTTACAATAACACCCTGAGTATTGCACTGCCATTGTCACAACACTCTACTAATGTTTCAATTCACTTTAACATACAATTTATTTGTAGGTAGTTTACAAAAAAAAAGTTTTTAATAACAACCTAAGATGGTGATTTTAAGGTAAATCACTGTTAAAAATTCACACGTAACCCATGGAAACTATTCTCAGGGCGCTATTATACAGGCTTACCGACAGACTTTATTGTTCCATTCGGTCTTGCTCTCTTTAGGTTTGTCAGGGTCCATTCGGATTATGCTACCCAAAAAAGTATAAACAGAAATAGTGAAACAGACCAAATGCTTACAATTGTAGCTCGACATTAAATACCCAAAAAGTTTAAAGCGACTACTGTTTGAATAAGGTTGTTTTTATTTCCCTGCATTCCAATTATTTTTCCAATAATAGCGAACATTTTTTGCTGGTACATATAAATAATTTGAAATGGAATTTGAATCACGCCAAATACATGTGGTACCAATAACGATTGTTTACAAAAAAAAAAACATTGGGTATTTTTTTGTTAATTTTCTAACTGATTAAATTTGTGCTTTGTTAAAAGAAAAACTGGATAAAAACATTGTTTATGAAAAAAAGTTACAGTCGTAAAAGCTTGTAATTTTTGAATAACCACAGAAACTGTATTAATTAAAATATTTTAAATACGGCGAGTTTTTCTTTTTCGTCCATTGTTTTTGTATTTACATAAAATATAGTGGTTCATGTTTTATAGAACAACCTCCAGTGTTGTCTATCCTGACGATGTTCTTCGTTCATCTTATTTCGGATTTCTTTTTCTTCGGTTATTTAAGTGCCACCTCCACTGCAAGGCAAGGTTGACTACCAACATAGCGAACTTAATCTTGCGTGCTACCGTCCTGAAAAGATCTATTGCTTTCTTGACATTGCGAAAAACTTTCAAGTCCCGTAACCAAGATATTAGACGACTTCTTACTGATCTCTTGCCATTTATTTTTCTTCTATAATTAACTGAATTATATGGTCGAGATAATCAAACTTCCCCTTTTTAATTTGGAACATTAGTTGTAGCTTTTATTTTATCTTGGTGAGTACTTCTTCTTTCTGCTGGTACACGAAATGCGTAATACTCTGTAAATCCTCATTTCGAAGACATCTATTCTCTTACTTAACTCTTTATTAATTTACTCTTCTTGATTGTATCACAACGCTCGAGCGGTACACCAAAAATAGAATAAGAAAAATAATCCGAATTAATTTTCCGAGTATATGATAAAGTTTTACATTTAGACAGATTATGTTTAAGTTTGTTTATGTTGCACCAAGTACTTGGTGCAACAGGTCATTAAAACAATCCTGAAGAATTTCACAGTCTTCAGGAGAGGCGATTTGACGAAAATTTTTAAGGTCATGTGCAAAAATTAAATGTTCAGTTTTAAGTACCTCACTTATATCATTTATAAATATTAAGAAAACGGTCCCAAATTTGAGCCCTGTGGTACACCCGATTCTACCAGAAATTTGGAAGTATTATAACCACGATAACTAACAAAAACAAATAACGATTTGAAATATATGATGACATTAAGAATAATAATGATGGGGAGAGAAAAGTACTAAGTTTTCGAGTAACAATACTATGATCAATGCTATCAAACGCTTTGCAAAAGTCAATGTAAATGACGTCCATCTGCCTTTTTTTATCAAGGGAGGATGATATGTAATGGGTGAAGTAGCTTAGATTTAATGCAGTAGATCTGCGCTGCATGAATGCATGTTGTGAAAATGATAAAGAACCCTGTATATTAAAATAAATTGTCCAGTAAATAATGTTTTCAAAAAATGAAAATACAAAGTGTAGCTAAGTCTGTAATTGTTTATAGAAGACTTGTCTCCAGATTTAAAAATAGGAGTAATGCGGCTAATCTTCCAGGCGGCAGAGAAGGTACAAATTTTTAAGGCTAAGTTGAAAATGTGGAAAAGTGCATCGGTAAAAGGATGTCTCTTATTAAAAAATTCGAAACTAAATCGGGACCAGACGTAGAGTTATTTTTTATAACATATGAAGGGTCCAGGGGAAAACCCGCGGTAGTCACTATTTTTCCGATTTGAAACTAGTGCTGCCATTTTGTAGCTATAGAATGAAGGTATTTTATTCACATTTAAAACTAAGCAAGAAACACTGTTGTCACCAGGGATGGGGAGTCGACAGAAATATTATCGACTCTCGACTCCGAATCCCGACTCCTTTCACACGTAAATTGTAAAGTTTATTCCAAATGTTTAGGCGGAACTTAATGGAATTTTTATTTTCTTAAATTATCACGAGCTCACTTTTTAACGATCAAAGTGGGCTTTTGTTAAACAAAATGATACAAAGTCTCATTCAATCCTTAAAAGTTAGTAGATTTCGATATCTTATTCCGCTTAAATCAAAGAAACAGACTATAGTTACATTAAATATCTTGGGTTGGGGTGAGCTGTTTTTATAAAAAGTCATTTTCATTTCATATTGACTATTGAGTTATTTTTAATACAAATTTTCGAATATATTAGTTTTAAAATTTTTTGTTTTGTATAAAGTCTGTTCCTTTGGTTTAAGCGGAACTAGATTTTCAATTCTAGTTACTTTTACCGTTTGATTGAAGCTTTTGATCATTTTGTTCAGGAAAAGCCAACTTCAATATATAAAAAAATATTTAAAAAAACAGACTGTACATTATTTTTCATAACATGTCACTTTTTTCTTTTGACATATAGCTTTTAGCTGCCAACATGAAATAATCACAAACCTCGTTACAACTTGAGAAAATAAAAATCCAGTTTAGTTCCGTTTTAACATAATAAACAAAGTATACAAAAAAAGAAAAATTATTTATGACTAAAAACAAAAATCTTTATCCTACATCATTAATCTGTTAATACTAGTAATATTAATTAAATTTTTAACTGGATAGCATGAAGGAAACCGTGTAAAACCAATATTGAATATTTTTCGTTCATGAACAGAGAACAAAATATAGTTCTTGTTTCCGTGCTTTAAAAAATTCTGGTAGTATGGTATTTTGCTTTCGTTTTCGGATTGTTCTCATCCTTGATAAAAATGTAATCAAAGAGTCGGGAGTCGATAACTTTTTCCGACTTCCGACTCCCAACTCCGACTCCGATTTCCACATCCCAGGTTGTCACCCTAAAACCCCACTTAGAAAAAAAGGTGTACTTGGCCAAAACCACGGTAGTCAAGATTTGACTGGGCAAGAAACGCGGTAGTCCAACTTTGCGACCTTTGTGTTTTTGAAAGGTTTCGTTTTTGTTGGTTATAATATTATCATTGTTATTCGTTTGTGTTTTAGAGGGATTTTTAATTAAAATTTAGTAAATTTGAATAAAAGTATTATAAAAAAGTATATTTTTAAAATTCCTTTGACATAAGTTTCCGCGCACCGAAGAGAGGTAAACGAAAGAATATGCCACAACCCTTAAGATAAATCTAAAAAATTCGCGTAATGCACCATTACCAATAACAAAGAAGAAATATGCCGATCCGTTTTGCCCCAACAAATGTGGACTTTTTTGGTATTCTTTACTGTTTTGGGAATTAAAAGTGACTTTTAAACTCTGGTTTTTTGTATGCACCGAAAAATATAATTGAAACGGGGTTAGATGCATAAAAACTACTTCTAGTTTTAAAAGCTTTGATCTGGGAGACTTGAAACTTTAAATTTCATATATCTCAAAATGAGAAAATAGTGACTACCGCGGATTTTCCCCTGGACCCTTCATATAGCAGTATCTCAATACATAGAAGGCTACTCTCATTATTTAATAGACACATTTTAAACTTTTATTGCAGTTTAATTGAATGCACAATTTTTAAAATATTAGTCTCATTACTTTATTGACACATCTCATATGATGATATCTCTCCTATTTATTTTTATTTATTCCCCCATCTATCATTTTCAAATACATCAATCACTGGAGTATCAAAACTTATTAAAATAAACCCATTTTATATTTGTGACACATACAATCTCAGCATTCCGTTATCAGACAGATTCAGAGCGATTCCGAGTTTACAGCGACGCTGCCACAGGGGTGGGAGATGATGACGCTGACGTCCAGACGTTGCCTGAGATGGGTTCAACTCTTTAAAAATGTAATGCTGATATTATCTTCGTGATTTAGATGCTATAGCAGTTTTGGATTTTTAAAAGGATGACAACTTGAAATATCTACGTCAAATATGTTGTAAGATTTGACAGTTAAAATCCTCGTGCTATATATAGAATCTACTATTATTTTGTACAAGTGTGGTATGTATGTTCTATTCAACTTCTGGTGTATCTTCATTTTTCCGGTAACGTGGAGAGAGGAAAATGAACCGCCGTCTTATCCGGCTGATATATTTTTAGTGATTAGGCTTAATTTTATTTCGACAGGGGGTACTAACTAATTTTTATTGATAAAAATCATGCATTTTTTCCTCGAATCCGTGTCGAATCAAAGTCACCATTGATCGGCACGGACAGGTTTTATCAGACGATAATTCAAAAATATTTTTAATACAAGACGGCCGGTCCAGAATATTTACGGCGAGAATCAAAATGTTAAATGGTAATAATGGTTCAGGATAGCTTTTTGGACGTGCGAGATAATATTTTGATGTATCAGAAAACATTTTTTAAAGAATCTGGGCCATTATTTGAGCATTTTGAGGCAAAAATATGCTTACAAGGTTTCAAAAGGTGACAGCTGTCAAATTTTTTGTATTTTAAAATGGGACGAGATTTCACATTTTGAACGTGTTTCTTTACAGAAGAATACTAATTAAGGATTTAAGGTGAATTAACGATAAAATTTAAGACATTTGCAAGGCGAATTTCCATAAAATAGTGTTAAAAAAAGATTTATATATATTAAAAATTTCAGGGTTAATCAAAGTGTTAAGTGGTGATAATGGTTCAAGATAGCTTTTTTGACGTGCGAGATAATATTTTGAGGCATCAGAAAACATTTTTTATGAATCTGGGCCAACATTGGATCATTTTGAGGCAAAAATATGCTTCCAAGATTTCAAAAGGTGACAGCTGTCAAATTTTTTGCAATTTAAAATGTGACGAGATTTCACATTTTGAACGTATTTCTTGACAGAAGAAAACTAATTAAGTATTTAAGGTGAATTAACAATAAAACTTAAGACATTTGCAGGAGGAATTTACATAAAATAGTGTTAAAAAAAGATGAGCGACGAGTGTGACAAAATGCCTTATTAAATTAAAACGAGTCGCGAAGCGAAGAGTTTTAACAACGTAGGGGAAAAGACCGGCGTAGCCGGGCTGAGGCCCCTAGTGCATTTATATTGAGTGCATGTTTTATTATTTATGAAATAAATCGCAACATATAAAATGGTAGATTCAAATAATTTGTTGAAATGCCAGGCTCATCCATTATTTTAGGCTCATCCGACACCTATTATACAAATTGGAACACTATGCCATACGTTGTATTTAGTTGAGGTTTTAAATTGTATACACCAAAGAAATAGCGTCATATCTTTCTATAGTTTTAAATCTAAAAATGTACATTTATTTTATCTCCATGAACAATTTAAAACAATCAGAGATTGCGGAGTATGTGCGGAATTTTTTAGCGATTTACGCAGAAAGAAAAACAACCGTAGCGAGTTTGAGCATGCGGTATGCGGCACAACACACCAGAATGGACCACTAACTTTGAGGGCAGTCGTGCGTTCATCCACACCAAATATATATCACTAGAAACGAAAAGCAGTTTACAATTCAGAGACAGTAAATACAACTTATTATTCAGGCGTTCACTAATAAAAGTACCATAATAAAATTGTGTTTTTTTGTAAATAAATTTAAAAATTACCCCAATATTTTCCAAAATAATTGAAAAAGCGATCAAAAATAGAATTGTTAATTTTCTAGAAAATCATAATTTCTTTTCAGAAAATCAATTTGGGTTTAGGACTAATCGGTCCTCAGCTAAAGCAGCTACATTATTATTAAATAAAATAATGGAAAGCATTGAAAAAGGTTTGCACGTTGCAGGATCATTCTGTGACCTGAGCAAGGCGTTTGACTGTGTTTGTCCAAAAAAATTACATAATAAACTCCAATATTACGGTATTCGAGGTAAAATTTTAGATCTCATAATGGGCTTCCTTACAAATAGGAACCAATGTGTCTTTTTCAATAATACCCTGTCACCGGCACTGAATATTGACATGGGCATAGGGCAAGGTACTATTTTGGGACCGTTTTTATTTCTAACATTTATTAATGACTTGCCGGATAATATGTCAGCCATGAATGTACTCTTTGCCGATGACTCGTCATTTATTGACGAAGGAGTAGAAGTTGAGGATGTAAAAAGGGCTCTAAGTGACACCCAAGCTCAATCCTTACAGTGGTTCTCATCCAATGGGTTAAGTCTTAATTTGGAAAAAACTAAAACAGTCGTTTTCAGTTTAAACAGACACATTTATAATAACGAATTCCACGCTGATGACTCTGTAAGGTTTCTTGGATTTCACTTGGATGCTCGATTAACATGGAAGGACCATATAAATCAGGTGTCCAGTAAATTGAACAAGACTTCATACATAATTAAAAGACTGACGAATACGGTGTCTGCTGAGATTGTCTATTTTGCATATTTTCAGTCAACAATAACCTACGGCCTTGAACTATGAGATGCTTCTTCTGGCTTGCAGAGGATTTTCATAATACAGAAACGGGTCATTAGAATAATGGCTGCTATTAAACCACGTACGTCATGCAAGCTAATTTTTAAACAATTAAAAATTTTGACCGTCCCGTCTCTATATATATTGATTATCATAATGTTTATTAAGAAAAACGAAAACAGCATCCTAAAACATTGTGATGTTCATAATCACAACACGAGAGGGAAGGATCTATTTTCTATACCGAGGTATAAATATAGCTCGACAGGAAATCTGCCACTAATTAAGGGTATAGATCTCTATAATAATCTGCCTGTAGCGCTTAAAAAGTTAAATATTTATCAATTTAGAAAAAAATTGAAAAAAATTTTAATAGAGGGAGCATTTTATAACAATGTTCAAAACATTCAAAATTTTGTAAAATTTTTGTAAAACTTTTGTACAACTTTTGTAAATTTTTTGTAAATGTAACTTGACTTAAGTTTCTGTATATCTTATTACAATTAACTTCAATAAAGAATTATTATTATTAAAAAAATCCTGGCAAAAATTATGACCACGATTGGTTAAGGGCAGATTAGAAACGAGTTCTTTTTACATATGAGTCTAGATCCTGTCTGTATATCTAGTTTTGTCAAAAATACTAAAAAATAAAATTATAATTTACTATTAACATTATAGACGCATCATAAACCAAAACATTTCCTTTTTCAAAGTAACCACTTCTGGTCGTTACAAAGCGCTGAAGGATTTGCGGCTATACTTCAATAGAATTACGCAGGGTTCTACAAAAAAATCCCTCCACTGCCTTCATCAGGAAGCGCTTCAGACTAGCGATTTAGGATGTCTCTTCTTGAAAGCCATGCCCTTAAACAAGGACCAAAATTTGTAGTGCAGGAGGTTGAGATCAAAGCCGCTAAGCTACAAGTCAGCCGGAGAAATGGCGAAGAAAAAGTCCAGAACATTACTTTCAAGCCCCTGCTGCGCAGCCTTCGCATTATGGGCTGGCGCTGAATCATTACTGGGTCATTCCATGTCAAGTGGTCTGATTTCAGAGAAATGCCCTGCTCGACCATCACGGATTTTGATGAAATTTTGTATGGACATTCACACATGTCCCCAACGAACATTGGTAAAGTTTTACGTTCATCTATGCAATACTTGCTGAGATTCAGTAATTTGTTTGACCCCATACCGCAGCCTTCTATGGTATGACTCCGAGATTTCGACAACTTTGAGACACAGTATCTCTGCCAATATTTTGTTGAGAGAAACAAAACTTTGCCAACTTATACAACTTTTTGCGCTCTATTAAACAAAATAATAAACAAATCTTCATGAGCGATTCCCGTGAAGAAAATTTGGATCAAACTTGGCCTAAAAAATTTGCAACTCGAAAAAATTTTAAAGTTTGACTTTTTATACCTCTGAAAGTAAAGGTACGATAAACGTGAAATTTTGCACATAATAACTTATCAATACAAGGTTAACGAATATAAAATTTCACACTCCTAATATTTTTCATTAGTTCAGGAATTGAGTGTAAAGTTGATGATTTTTGTGAAAATACTAAAAACAGGGTATATTTAGCCCACTTTTACAAAAATATACCCTCTGGAAACTGTTTTAAATTATTTTCATTAGAAATAGCATATTTTAATCCCCCTAAAAAAGTAGGATTGGTTTTTCATCCCTGGTATATAAGGCCTTATAAATAGGGACAAAGTTGAGAACGTTTCTATCACATGCTGCTATCGCAATATCGCATGCATTCCATTATTTTTCATCTTGTATGTTTTATACAGGCATTATAAGTACACAAATTGCGTTGATCCATGGTGACATTGTCACTACCAGTTCAGAAACTTGAACCAGTAACCCCATCGCCATAGGGTTCACGCTCGATAGCCGTGCAATACCAGCCACGGGTGGGTTTCTTGGTTAAGGATCCCAAGCCTCTAGTTTGGTTTCTTCGTTAAGGTTCCAAAGCCTTGTGTGGGTATCTGTCCGGTTCCCAAGCCAATGATTGGGTAGCTTATTCTAGGTTCCTAAGCCTGAAGTGGGTATCTTACATGGTTCCCAAGCCGAAGTCCATGATGTTTGTATGAATTGCCAAATTCCAACTATTGCTTATTTATTATTGAATTTAGTAGCCACTTTCTTCAGTGTCACTTCTTGGAATTGATACTGTCGGCCTGGTGACATAACTGATGGTGCTAGAAGGCCACAAATAAGGTGTTGTGATGGAACCCAACAAATATCTTTGAGTGTAAAGTTGCTGATTTTTGTGAAAATGCTAAAAACAGGGTATATTTAGCCCACTTTTACAAATATATACCTTCTGGAAACTGTTTTAAATTATTTTCATTAGAGAGAGCATGTTTTAAACCCCCTAAAAAAGTAGGATTGGTTTTTCATCCCTGGTATATAAGGCCTTAGAAATAGGGACAAAGTTGAGGATATTGCTATCGATACGTCATATACTTCAATATGCATTTTCTTACATTGTGTCACTTTCCTTTCATTCCTGCTGAAGTTTACAGTGTACAATTAATTTTTGTACGCTATATGAATCTGTTAGTCTGCTAGCGGTGGTTCTACACTGATGACATTTTTTAAATATTTTGTTAGTGCTGTCACGCGTCAGCATGTTTTGGGTATAGAATTCTGTACTGTTAGCAGCGGCGGTCGGTGACTAAACGTCCCGAATTGGCCGGGAAAGTCCCGAATTGACCGGCCTCCAGCGATCGTTAACCGATCAAATACTGACGCCAATAGATCTGTTCAACTTTTGTGACAAAAACATTCACGGAATTAAATAGGTATATATATATATATATGTTCCGACTGAAGAAATTCAAGAAAACAGGACGCTGCAAGAAGAAAGATGGAAAGCTAGCACCGCAATAGCTGGCACAAGAGATCATCACCAGTTTGTGCCAGTTGATTTGAATTCGATTTCTGTCAGCAAAGTTTCAAATGACACAGTTAACTTTGTGGCCAAACTTTCCAATTCTGTCGATCCTAATTTAAAATTAGCCGAACTATTTCCCGGTTGTTATGTTGCCTGCATTTATGACAATAAGTGGTGGGTAGGCAATGTTGTAAAAATTTCTCTGGAACAAAATGATGCTTTGGTAAAATTTATGCATCCGCGAGGCTTGGCTCATTCATTTTATTGGCCCGAAAGAAAAGATATTTGTTGGGTTCCAGCACAACACCTTATTTGTGGCCTTCCAGCACCATCAGTTATGTCACCAGGCCGACAGTATCAATTCCAAGAAGTGACACTGAAGAAAGTGGCTACTAAATTCAATAATAAATAAGCAATAGTTGGAATTTGGCAATTCATACCAACATCATGGACTTCGGCTTGGGAACCATGCAAGATACCCACTTCAGGCTTAGGAACCTAGAATAAGTTGCCCAATCATTGGCTTGGGAACCGGACAGATACCCACACAAGGCTTTGAAACCTTAACGAAGAAACCAAACTAGAGGCTTGGGATCCTCAACCAGGAAACCCACCCGTGGCTGGTATTGCACGGCTATCGGGCGTGACCCTATGGCGATGGGGTTACTGGTTCAAGTTTCTGAACTGGTAGTGACAATGTCACCATGGATCAACGCAATTTAGGTACTTATAATGCCTGTATAAAACAAACAAGATGAAAAATAATGGAATGCATGCGATATTGCGATAGCAGCATGTGATAGAAACGTTCTCAACTTTGTCCCTATTTCTAAGGCCTTATATACCAGGGATGAAAAACCAGTCCTACTTTTTTAGGGGGATTAAAACATGCTCTTTCTAATGAAAATAATTTAAAACAGTTTCCAGAGGGTATATTTTTGTAAAAGTGGGCTAAATATACCCTGTTTTTAGTATTTTCACAAAAATCATCAACTTTACACTCAATTCCTGAACTAATGAAAAATATTAGGAGTGTGAAATTTTATATTCGTTAACCTTGTATTGATAAGTTATTATGTGCAAAATTTCACGTTTATCGTACCTTTACTTTCAGAGGTATAAAAAGTCAAACTTTAAAATTTTTTCGAGTTGCAAATTTTTTAGGCCAAGTTTGATCCAAATTTTCTTCACGGGAATCGCTCATGAAGATTTGTTTATTATTTTGTTTAATAGAGCGCAAAAAGTTGTATAAGTTGGCAAAGTTTTGTTTCTCTCAACAAAATATTGGCAGAGATACTGTGTCTCAAAGTTGTCGAAATCTCGGAGTCATACCATAGAAGGCTGCGGTATGGGGTCAAACAAATTACTGAATCTCAGCAAGTATTGCATGGATGAACGTAAAACTTTACCAATGTTCGTTGAGGACATGTGTGAATGTCCATACAAAATTTCATCAAAATCCGTGATGGTCGAGCAGGGACCACTAGACCACTTGATATGGAATGACCCTACTGGAAGCTCCAGTAATGACCGGCGAAAAAGGAGTTGATTAGTTCTTTAATTATTGACTTCAATACAGTTTTCTAGTAGACTTTGATTTACGTTTTTATGCCTTTCTCGTAAAAATGAAGCTCAGTGGTACAGTCATAGCTCCCGCGCCATCAAACCATAACTGAAGCAGGGTAATGATCCCTCTGGATCGTTAGCGCTTTTCCGCAAGCTTTTCGTTAACTGATAGCATAAACTTTGTCGTTTTGGCGATTGAAAGCCTCCTCAATATTAAAAATCATGTCATCAAAATCTTTTCAAGTAACCCTTAGAAATTATTTTTACAAGTGGCCGAAGATACTTAAGCGCTGTGTAACGGTCAGAGGAGTTTATTGTAAAAAGTAATTGGTGTTTTTTGTTTGAAAGGAAATTGTGGAATTTCACTGAAAACTTTATGACAGTATTTATGGTAAGACTAGGTATTTGCGATAGATTTTTCCATGTATATCGGTGACCAAATGAGCGATATGCTCAGTGCAATATCATGAATACCATTTCATTTGGTGGAGGGTCAATTATAGTTTGAAAGGGAATTTCTTTGACAGTTCGCACAGACTTAGTGGTAAATATTGGTAATTCTAATGCTGAGCCTTACATATGGAACCTTCTTGAATAGCATGTGGTGCCATTTGCGGCCTATATCGGTCCAAACTTTTTGTTAATGCAAGATAATGCCAGACCTTATAGTACCCGACCAGTTCAAAATTACTCGATGGAATTTGGAACCAACACATATAGCTGGTCAGCACCAATTCTGGACCTCAACTTAATTGGACATGTCTAGGATATCCTTGATAGTTGCTTAAGCGATCACACAAACCAACCTGGAGAAATTGGTGCGCAGACTTGTGGAAATATGAAATGGACTTGATAAGAATGATATTGTTGGAGCCCTGCATTGTTCTCAGACGGATACATAGACCAGGTTCCTGCTCTGAGAAGCACGTTCGTCGAACGCAGGACTCATGATCTGGCTGAAAATCGCGAAATAAAACGAATTGATTTTATTGGGCGCAATATCACACGATTGTAGAATGCTGGAGATGCGATTGGATATATACAGGTTGATGGACGTAGCTAGTAGTTAAAACGTCACGTAGCAAAGGATTCTTTGAGATGCGGTAGGCTTCTAATACACCAGGTCTGGAATGGAGAGTTTGGACACACAGCCACGATTGATTTCACAAGTCCACACCGTATATTCGCGAAATATATTAACATACCCGAATGTGAATGCATACGTGTAGGATAACGAGCATAGTAACAATACCGGTGTTACTATGTAACATGTTACTGTATAATATATAAAAAGCTGTATATGTCAATATATCATAAAATATACATGTTCTTCATCTGTATGTTCTTATCTGTGTACAATTAAGATAGCATTCATTTGCTACATTTAGAGAAAGGAAAATGAAGAAAAAGAAGAAACAGAGAAGAAGGAAGAGAAAGACAACGACTATAATTATATTTCTCATGCATTTCCTGTTGCAGCACAATCGAATTTAGAAACAACACCTGCTATTCTTCCTGTTCCAAGTATCCTTCCTGACGGTTCCGACAATCATCAAATCTCCAGCTCCAGCGATCCAGAAGACCAAATTTTGGTAAACATCCCAGTCTTCCATATGATGAGTTTTTACGACCAACTCAACCGAAGAGGGGAGAAATGTAGGATAACGAGCATAGTAACAATACCGTTGTTACTATGTAACATGTTACTATATAATATATAAAAAGCTGTATATGTCAATATATCATAAAATATACATGTTCTTCATCTGTATGTTCTTATCTGTGTACAATTAAAATAGCATTCATTTGCTACAATACGTAAAATGCGTTACCGGCAACAAAGCTGAGTGAACGATAAGATGTAGAACAAGACTAATTCTACCTCTGCTCAAAGGCGCACGATTCTAAGAGCTAAGATCATGCGGAGACCAAAATGAGCGATTAACATACACTAAGACACGAAACGAATGTATATAACATACATTCGTGAACTGCAACAATGCAAATAACCTGAATGGCGTTCGCGTACAGGCAGAACTGAGTACAAAAATTAACACGACACAGATGGTTCGAATGTTATTCGGTTCCTAAACTAAAAATAATGTTGGACGATAACCCCCAACATTAATATTAACACACTATGTGCCGCTTGTTAAACAGACCAAACTGGCTGTGTAGCCGGCAAAATTAGCGAAAAATTGCATATTTGAAATTCAAGCTATACAACGACATATCTCATCACTTGTGAAAAAATTGGGGTTTCAATGGTTTTGTCTCTAGACCAATACTCATCCCTACTATCTTTACGAACTCTGCCCATTAGTAGAAGTAATCCCAATATTTTTTTCAATTCTACCACATATTATTATTTAAAAAAAATTAATTTAAATAATGAAACGTTCTTGTGTAAAACTAACTAACAACTTAATTATTTTAAAAATTTTCTGTTTTTGCCTCCCTTTTCTAATAACTCGAATATTTATCTAATAAAAATAAAATGCGAGTTATTCAGTTTGCTTTGTGTACATAAGTGTATGATAATAAAAGTGTCAATAAAAAAAAACAGAGTGTATATTTATCTTACATAAATATATTTTTATGTGCTATTTCTCTAAGTTTATTATGTTTAGTTTAATAAATAAACCGATAAAGTAAACATCTCTTGTCATGCTTTTAAAGTACAAGGTGTCTCAAAAGAAATTTTATATTTAGTGGATCGATTAAAAAAAAAGTAAGCCGTATATAGAAAAAATGTTTATTAATTATTAAAATACACTTTTTGGGGATTTATCTCTTAAAAATAATATCGTCTAAATGTAGACCCTCGCGTTCTCAGCACTCATTTAATCGAACAGTAAAATTACTTATGACGTCTCGGCAGGTGGACTCGGGGATGGCTGCCATTTCGTGACGGATATTTTCTTTCAAATGCGCCAGTGAAGTCGGTTTATTGGCGTAAACTTTAAATTTAAGATAACCCCATAGGAAAAAGTCCATAGGGGTTAAATCTGGACTGCGTGGAGGCCAATTTATGTCACCTCTCCGGGAGATCAATTTGCCTGAGAATTAAGCCTCTGACTGGCATCTTGGGGCTTTAATTCTTGCACCAATTGAATTTTGTAGGGGTGCAGCTTTAGGTCTTTGTGCATAATGCGATGTAATGATGATCTATGCACATTTAAAGCACTTGCGCGCTTCCGAATTGAAATGTTCGGGTCGTCACGAACAGACTGATCAACATTCTCCACGTTTTCTACCGTTCCTGATGACCTAGGTCGCCCGGATTTTGATTTATCCAGCGTTGTACCAGCCTCTTCAAACTTTTTAACCTAATGTCGAATGAGAGGAATGCTTGGCGCATCATTTAAGTGGCGAAAACCTCGAATACTGCAGAATTTTCTACGCGCTACAGTCGCCGAATCACCGTTTTTGTAAAACTCTCGCACGCATAACGCGCGGTCTGCTCCCGAGAAACGCTCCATAGCGACTGAATTCCCAAGAGCCAGGTTACCGATTGACATAATCCCCGCGCCCCTCGGATACGTTGCGTTCACGCAGTAAGCTAAATAAATATAAAATTTCTTTTGAGACACCTTGTATAAACATTCAAACGGGTACAAATACCCGCTCGGCCTTTAGACGGCAATCTTCAAACCGGGTACAAATACCCGCCCGGCAGATAGTGTGTTAATAATTTGCGCGAATGGCGCGAACAGATATACAATCGCTTATTTTAAGTATGAACAGTCAATATCAGATAGTAATCTAAAGAAGAGATTGAAATACCCGATATTTTCATATTTTTGACTTCCCTTTAATTTCAGCAGTTTTTAAAAAACAATCACAGATTGCGGAGTATGTGTGGATTTTTTTTTTAGCTATTTACACAAAATGAAAAACAAACATAGCGTGTTTGAGCATGCGGTATGCGACACAACACACCAACATGGACCACTAACTCTGAGGGCAGTCGTGCGTTCTTCCACACCAATATATATCACTCGCGAAAAACGGTTTACAATTCAGAGACAGTAAATACAACTTATTATTCAGGCGTTCACTAAAAAAAGATGTACCATAATAAACTTGGGGGTTTGTTTTTTGAAATAATATTTTTTTTTACAAAAATGACAGTTTTTTTATTTCAGTATAAAGTAAAGATATGTGAATTATATTCGAAATAAGATATATCTCTTGGTTGTTCCTGCAGATGGTCCAGCAGATGGAATATTTTTATGTTAACCATTTCAAAATGGCGACCATTTATTTACAAAATAATAATCAACATAAGTTTTACAAAGTTGAACGTAGCAAGCTTTGAAAACAATAAAAAAAGAAACAAGATATCTCTAAAATAAACTGTTATAACTAGTTATTATATGAAATAACATGAAATAACTTAAATTTTAATTTTTCAATAGATAGAAGATTTAGAAGAAAGGGTTAGAAGTGCAATCCGGGATATCCAAGACTGTACTCTTATAAGGGCGATGGAAGAGTTTTTTTTAAGAATGAGAAAATGTGTGGACAATAATGGTGGCTTGATCGAACTTTTTTTTTTGTAAATTAATTGTAAAAATGACTGTATCTCTAATAAAAATTAGAGATACAGTCTGTTCCAAACGGTTATGCGGAACTAAATGGGAATTTAGTTCTTCTAGGTTGTCAAGAGAAGGGACCTTGCTTGGGTTATTTCATTTTTCACGTTGGGATGTCAAAATTTAAAATTCCAAGAATGAAACCATGTCAAAATTAAATATTTTTTTTAGATATTTTAATGACAAAAAAATAAATAAAAGGAAAAATTGTATTAAGAATGACACAAAAAATCAAAATATAAAGAAAATGACATTTTTAAATGATATTAACCTTAACCAAAAAATGTTTATTGTAAGTATGATTTACAAAGCTTAAACAAAACGGCCGAAAAGCACGATTTAAACGATAAAAGTAACTAGATTGCAAAATCTAGTTCCGCTTAACCGTTTGGAACAGACTGTATTTTGTTTCTTTTTTAGGGTTTTGTAGGTATGACCAAAAAACCCTTATACCGTCATTTTGTCGTCTGTCTGTCTGTCTGTCTGTCTGTCTGTCGGTTTGTCTGTCTGTCTGTCTGTCTGTTCGGTAAAAATTGTAGCCAAACGGCTAAACCTAGAGAGTTGAAATTTGGCATGCTTGTACAACTTTTTGACCCGCACATAGGAAAAATACTAAAACATCGAAAAAACATATCCCCCTAAAAATATAACAACATATATGTGCTCAACGAAAAAAAAATATTTTTTAAAAATTCTGAGTAGGGTATCAAATTAAAGCCCTTAGTACGTGGATTAACGATCAAAATTTTATTTTTGCAAAATAAATTATTTTGACACGATTTTTGTCAAAATTGTGCAAAAATTTTTTTGTCCCACACCCTGTAGCCCAGATGGTTTAAACTAAAAATCTGAAAAAATTCTAAGTAATGTATATTGGTGTGAACCGGAATAGTACAACAGGAATTTTTGATCAGATTATGTTTTCGGAAAATAATGCAGTTTTTGTGTTTTTAACCAAAATATGTTAAATATTTAATTCGCTATGTAACCAAGTTGATACGTCAGCACTCATAGCTATGTGCGTTTAGTCATTGGTTTTCTGATTTGTAAACAGGTAACTTGCAAACTAGGGTTCGAATCTTGTCAATTTTATTTTTTTTGTTTTTTTTTTTTGCAGTTTTCTTTTGTTTAAATTATTTTGTCAAAATTCTAGTTATATTTTGGTAAAATGTTGCATTTAATTTTTAAAAGCGTAAATTTAATAACCAGTGGCAAGTGTTGAAATTATAATTTAATTCTGTTTGATGTATACGAAATCAGAGGGCGGGGCTAATGATTTAAGCAACCAATAGAAGCCATAGGCGCAATTTTCAAAATCTTAATGAACCTTGCTATGTAAAAAAAATACTGCACATATTTAGAAACTTACATAATGGTATTAGGCATTCGAATTAAAATTCATAAAAAAATATTTTGACATAAAATTTGTTTTGGCATCCCAAATAATCATCATTCAGTTATTAAATACCTGCAAAACCCTGAAATGTGTGAAAATTCACACTTCACATCAATTTTTTATTGTTTTCAAAGCTTGCTACGTTCAACATTGTAAAACTTATGTTATGTCCTTAAATGGTCAGTTATTTCATTCAAATCGAACGTCTTAGACTTGTTTGGTATAAATTAGTGTTTTGAATTTTATACAAGCAATCGTGCACAATTTAAATAAACAATGGCTACTAGAAAGTGTTTGAATACATCAGATACATTTTGTTATATATGTGGGAGCTTTACTGTTCCAAATCAGAGGATGAACATTAGTGATTTTGTGAAGAAGATGTGTTTAGCGTATGTTCAAGTTAGACTTGGCGACCAGGACAAGTCTTGGGCTCAACATAAAGTTTGCAAGCCTTGTGTTGTAAATTTACGACAGTCGAGGAAAGGAAAACGTAAGACAATGGCATTCGGCATTCCCATGGTTTGGAGAGAGCCTAAAAATCACGCAGATGACTGTTATTTCTGCCTTACAAAAACTACAGGGTACAAAAAAAAAAAAACAGGCAAAAAATCACCTACCGAAACCTAGATTCAGCAAGGCGTCCAATGCCCCATTCTGATGATATACCTGTGCCAGTTTTTAGGGAGTCTTCTTTACTTGAGGAAGATCTGTCTAGTGACATGAATGAGCATGATGACGACATGGATTTTGAATGCAGTCCTTCTACTTCTTCTACACCTCAGAGATTTAACCAGGCCGAATTAAACGATCTAGTAAGAGATTTAAATCTTCCAAAATTTGCATCAGAATTACTAGCTTCAAGACTGAACGAAAAGCATTTACTCGAAGAAGGCACAAAAGTTACTTTCTTTCGTACAAGAAAGAAAGAAATGTTGCAATATTTTAAAGTGGACAATGATTTAGTATATTGCCCTGATGTGCCCGGTTTACTAAATTATATGGGTGTGGCGCAATATGACCCAAGTGAATGGCGATTATTTTTGGACAGCTCTAAGAGAAGTTTAAAGTGCGTTCTACTCCACAAAGGAAATGCATTTGGTTCAATTCCAATTGGCCATTCTGTGCTTCTAAAGGAAGCATACGAAACAATTAAAAATGTCATGGAACTAATTAAATATAACGAACCCAAGTGGATCATCTGTGTAGATACTAAAATGGTAAACTTTTTACTTAGCTAACAAGGTGGATTCACAAAATTTCCATGTTTTTTGTGTTTGTGGGACAGCAGAGCGAGAGATAAGCATTGGACTCAAAATTTGCCGGTGAGAATAGATTTAAATGTTGGAGACCCAAACATAATACACGAACCTTTGGTGGAGCGAACCATTTTTCCCCCTCTTCATATTAAACTGGGTCTAATGAAGCAGTTTGTAAAAGCGTTGAACAAAGATGGTTTCAAATATATATCTGAAACATTAATGTATAATATATCAGTCTCAGTAATGAGAAGCTAAAAGCTAGCATTTTTGACGGACCACAAATTAGAAAATTAGTGAATGATCCACATTTCACTGTACATATGGATGATATGGAGAAGAATGCATGGCAGTCTTTTGGGCCTTCATCAAAAATTTTCTTGGGAATAAAAAAGCCGAAAACTATGTGGAGGTCTTTTAAAATTTGATTGAAAATTATCATCATCTGGGGTGCAACATGAACGTGAAACTTTATTTTTTAAACAGTCATCTTGACAAATTTCCTGTCATTCTTGGAGATGTTAGTGATGAACAGGTTGAACGTTTCCATCAGGATTTAAAAGAGATGGAGAGACGTTATCAAGAAAGGTGGGATACTCACATGATGGCTGACTACTGTTGGAGTATTAAAAGAGACTTATCGGGAAGGTATAAATTATTTTGTATTTTTATTTTAACACTCCAATGCATTAAAATGTAATTAAAACTGTTCTCATTTTCTTTCTTTCACTATAAATAAAATATTAAGAATATTTTCTAATTACTTAGTCCTTATTGTTCGCCAAATTTGTACCAATTACAGTATAGACGTCTAAATTAAATGATAGAAGCATTATTTGGCCGAAAATATGTATTTGTTGTAGAGCAAAAATCTGATGTGATACGCAAAAAACTGATGTGATATTTGAGTTCAGTAGCACCAAATTAGTAAGAAACAAGTCTTTGATGTAAGTCAGCAAAAATTGTGTTGACCAGTGTTATTAATTACTAAAATTTTACTTTATCAATTCCATATGAATCCCCAAGTCTCAAAAGTTATTATTTAAATCCGCGATGAAAGTATCCAAGTGGTGTGTGGATGCAGTCGTTGGCCCCGACGCGAAGTGTATGCCCGAGTACCGAGTACACTTGTGTCGAGTGGTTGCCTTCAGCCAACATTATCGAGAGTCTTACGGATACACAGCTCCACTTACTATCCTACAATTGCATACGTACAATGTTGTTATAAGTTCGGATTTGTTCACCTACTTTATCATGAAGTTAATCGTTGAAATTGAAATAGTTCACAGTTGTTTTAGTTTATTATTCTTGAAAGTTGCTAGAAGTTTTGATGCATTATTGATAAAACTTGGTAGAATCTACCAACTAGGATATATGAATTCAGTATTACTACAGTAAAGTAAGAAGTATTTCAAATTTATAGTGGAGTTATTTTGTTAAGTCAGGGTCTGATAAGAGTAGGAGATAAATTACAACTGTCTTCATTTTTTTTTTTTTTGATAAAAAACATCCTATCTTATTGTGCAGTAAGCATCATTTAACAAAACCAATATTTGAATGGGAGGACAAACGACTGCTCCATGCTGATTCTACCCAGTTATGAAGTTCAATAAGAAACCAATTCTGGCCTATTTACGGACTTAATATAGCAAAGTACACAGTTATAAAATGTGTCAAATGTTTCAGATATAATTCCAGGGCCAGCCAGGGCCGCCCCTAGCATTTGCGGGGCCTGGGGCAAAACTGGAATTGCGGGGCCCCATCTATATATATATATATATATATACATATATTGAATAACAATGTTTTCTTTAATATTATTAACTTTTAACAAAGTACACTTACGAGTGTCCCAACTAAAGAGTTTTTCGAGATACGAGCCGTCTCTCGGCCGAAGTTTTGCTTTGAGTTGAGAGCTAAAATTCGAATTACGAGCGGAGGAGGATATCTCAACAAGTGAGATGAACGAAATGTTGGCAATATGGGAGAATGTTTCAAACTTTATTCAAAAGAAACACCAGAATAAGTTACAACTGGGCATTCGACGACGCTATTTTGACACTTGCCGAACTAATTTCAGAAATATTGTGAAAGGGAGGATGAAACAGACCGCATTGGACAGGTTTTTATCGAAAACCCTGCAGATGAAAGCGAAGAAAGCGTGGCGAAAAGGACAAAAATCAGAGAATAAGATTCAGTTATGCAGTTCAACCTTTCTCCTCCACCTCTGTCAGTATCTTCAAGTCGTCTGATCTTCTTTACCTCGATGTACATAATACTTAATCAGTTTACTGTAGTAATTCTATTGTATTGCGTTTTTATTCAATATTCCTTATTAATAAACACAATTTTCTTATCTAAAAACTTGTAACAAAAAAAATGCGGTATGTTTTGAGGGCCCGGAACGTATTAATGACTTTTCAATTCATTCCAATGGGGAAAATTGATTTGACATACGAGTAATTTCAGTTACGATCTCCGTCACGGACCGAATTAAACTCGTAAGTCAAGGCACCACTGTACACATACTTATATTCAATGAAAATATAATTTTATTCCAACTATTTATAAAACTTGGAATAATATTTTTAATGTATTTTATTACTTGACGATCGAAGCGCGTGGCCCTTAAAGGCGCGGGGCCTGGGATAGGCGCCCCACTTGCCCCCGCCTAGGGGCGGCCCTGGGTCCAGCAACCCTATCATGGGTAATTTTCCACAAAATAGAATCACAGCAATGCCTCCATTCCTTGTAGTAGGTGTTGATTACGCTGGCCCTCTGCAAATAAAGAACAAATACGGTCGTGGAAGTAAAACTTCAAAAAAATTTATCTTTGGTTTAGTTTAGATCTTTAAGTTTAGATCTTTAAAATTAGTCTTTTTGTCTGCTTCGCCACGAAGGCAATCCATTTGGAGCCAGTAACGTCACTCTCTACTGATTAGTTTATAGCTGCATTTAGACGGTTCATTGCTGGACGCGGAAAGCCCTTGCATATCTACAGCGACAACGGAAAAAACTTTGTCGGTGCTAATACTGAACTAATGAAATTGTCGGAATTTCTTTTAAACAATAATGCTGCAATAGCGGAACAAATCTCGTGTCATGACGCAAATTGGCACTTCATTCCCGCCTATTCACCACACTTTGGTGGTATCTGGGAGGCTGGGGTGAAGAGTATAAAGAACTGTATACCGTTTTTTTTTACCACAAATAGAGTCTGTGCTAAATTCCCGTCCTCTAACCCCAATGACTTCCGATCCGAACGATCTCAAAGTGCTCACGCCAGCTCACTTTCTGATTGGACGATCATTTACATCAGCAGCTGATCCAGATATTAGAAACATAAAATTATCTCGCCTCGATCACTTCCAATATTTACAACGAATCAACCAGCATTTCTGGAACCGCTGGTCGAAAGAATACATCGCACAACTCCAACAAAGAACAAAATGGAAACAAAATAAGGACAATTTACAAATTGGTTCGTTAGTTCTTATCTAGGAAGAAAACATGCCACCAGCTAGATGGCAACTAGGAAGAATTGTCAGCGTTCATCCAGGCAAAGACAGTATTGCAAGAGTCGCCAGTGTGCAATGTGCAAGTGGTGTAGTGAAACGGTCATTTGCAAAAATATGTGTTCTCCCTGTTAAGTGCTACTAACCTCTTTTGCCGTAGACTATATTCATTATAATTACAATCTATTTTGTTCAATTTTGTAAATATGTAGCATGTACCAGGTCTACAAGTATGAAATGCGGATTTTTTTCAAACTTGCCGCGCATACAGAGTGTATAGTTCAAAGTTTCAACACATATGGCGTTTTGTTAAGTTATCATTAGTGTCAAATGCGTATAGGTTATAATTTGAAAAGTGATCATATAGTTTTGTTTTACTGTGTTAAAAATGTCAAATTTTGTGCCAAATAAAGAGCATTCGCGGACAGTACTACTGTTTTGTTTTCATTTGAAAAAAACTGCTGCTGAATCATACCGACTGCTTCGAGAAGCTTATGGTGAATATGCTCCATCGCAAGATACGTGTGAACGATGGTTTCGGCGTTTCAAAAGTGGTGACTTTGATCTTACAGACAAAGAACATGGAAAACCTCCAAAAAAATATGAAGATACAAAATTGGAAACATTGCTACAAGAAGACGATAGTCAATCACAAAAACAACTAGCAGAGCAGTTAGGCGTTAGTCAACAAGCTGTTTCCAATCGCTTACGAGAGATGGGTAAGATCCAGAAAGTCGGCAGATGGGTTCCACATGCATTGAATGAGAGGCAGATGGAAAAACGCAAAAACACTTGTGAAATTTTGCTTGCACGATACAAAAGAAAGTCTTTTTTGCATCGTATCATTACTGGCGACGATACTTTTTGAACAGACCTCGTATATTATATATGGTACTAGATAATGCTAATTTAATTGATCAATAAAATTAATAAATTACTTTCGCAGATTTTCTACAACGGGTCAGCTAGTATTATATAGTTTAGGAATAGAATAAGCTATAATGGAGACAGCAGTAATTGGTACATGGATAAGAGTTGTGAAAAAAAAGACAAAACCAAATTTTAATTGTCAAAATCTGTCTCTTAATATAAATTTTTTGTTTAATGAATCCGTGTTTGCAAATTCAAATTTTTAAACAAGAAGGTTTGCGAGATATATGTTTTTTGCATTTCCTGAAAAACAGTTTTATATTTCCCATTTTGCATGAATGCTCTTCATATTCTTCATTCAGTCGAAAGATTTAAAAACTGTGTTATAGCGTAACGCCATTAAGTCTTTAACCGCGGAAGAATTAAATTATGTTGTGGAAGTATCATGTATGTTTAATATAAACCAATTTTTTGGAAAATCCATAAAATTTCTATCACAAATTATTATTTTATGTCAGAAGATTTTCCATCATTCTGGAAAATGTTCATTGACAGAGGACAAACATTTTTACACAAAGATACGAGACACATAATCTTTGAAAATGTGTTAAAATATTTAGCACACACTAAAGGATCTTTTCATGTGTTAAATTGAGGTTGAAAAATATATCACACGGAATTTTATATACGAGAAATCCATACGTATTATTTATTTCAAAGCCACTCTCACAGTAGGCAAAGATAATTAGTTGTTACTTAAATAGTTGTATTTATAACTTAAAACAATGATAAGTATATGTTGTCGACCTCAGAAGTATGAATAGTTTATTAGATTTCGGGATGGTAGGTCAGGAACAAAGAATTACTCCGTATTGACGTAAAACTAGTTTCGATAAACTTATATTATCTTCTTCAGTAACTGAAGTTTTACGTCAATACGGAGTAATTCTTTGTTCCTGACCTACCATCCCGAAATCTAATAAACTATTAAAACAATGATGATTGTTTTTACTAATTTAGTCCTTCTGTCTACGACGACTATCGTTATGTTATGTTATGTATAGATGCGTACAAGATTCTAATAGAGCAAAGTGGTAGTATTTAAGAGAAATGCATTTATATATCAAAAAAATGGCGACTAACTCCCAGTACTGCAAAAACTGAAACTTGCTGTTGCCATCTAAACAACAAATTGACTCATACGCCCATTGATGTGACTCTTGACGGAATAATCCTGCCTTTCAACCCAACACCCAAATATCTGGGAGTGACTCTTGACCGGACACTCTCTTTCAACAAACATCTAAGCAACGTTGCAGCGAAACTCAGATCCAGAAACAATATTCTCCAAAAACTAGCTGGTTCATCGTGGAGAGCAAATGCGTCAATACTTCGAATAACAGCGCTTAGCCTGGTGTACTCAACAGCAGAATATTGTGCCCCAGTATGGATAAATAGCCCTTATGCAAGAAAAGTGGACATAGCACTGAATGAAACGATGCGAATAATAACTGGCGCCATTAGGTCAACACCTACCTACTGGCTTCCAGTTCTCGCTCATATTCAGCCACCCCATATACGCCACTTGTCAGCCCTCTTGCTGATGGGAAAATTAATGAAAATGCAGAACTTCCTATACATGCGGACCTGGCCAGTACCGACTTCCACAGACTTAAATCCCGCCACCCATCAGTTATTACAGCAAGGATCTCTACGGCAACTGGTTACAACGCAAAAGAAACCTGGCAGCAAAAATGGGTGGAGCAGGCCCCAGCTGAGTTCCACTCCTTGTTTAACCACGAAGAAACTCCGAATGGATTTGACCTTCCCAGAAAAACATGGGTATCTTTGAACAGAGTTAGAATGGGCCACGTTAGAAGCGGTGACTCTTTGTTCAGATGGGGGATGCGGGAGACTCCAGATTGCGACTGCGGTGCAGAACGTCAGTCGATGAGACACATCGTCTTTGAATGCCCTAACAGAGCCTTCCAAGGGACAGCAGAAGATTTTGTATTGGTGACAGAAAATGCTTTGAACTGGTTGTCAAATACAGACATATCACTGTAATCATTATCATTATTTTTTTTTCCTTTTGTATTGTGACTAGTATGTTCATATTATGTAACTGTATGCAGCCATACGCTAAATAAATAAAATAAAATAAAAAAATCAAAACTAACTGATTTCGTTTTTACGGGATTGGCAATATTGTAGGGGCGAATTTACACCATTCTAGACGTGCATCTCTTGCCTAAGGAGTACCAGTTTCAACCGATAGCTTTAATGCGTGCGCTTTTGCAGCAAGATGCTAGTGCATGTTCAGTATTTCCAAAATGAAACGGCCACTTTTGTTAAGAAGCTTAACAATGCGGTAATGGGTTTGTGGCAGTAATCCTAGGATTTGTTGCTGTAAAAAGAATATAGGAGGTATTAAGGGAATTGTAAATTTAAATCGAATAGATGTAACAGTAGTTCAATTGAAGTTTCTTAAAAACTATTAAGGATATTTTCCAAATTTATAATCCTATTGTTTCTAAATTTTAGGGGTTGTTATACTTGTTTGTTAGTTAATTTTCAACGTTCATAGAGTGCATACATTAACAACATGGCTCTTTGGTGACCATTTGATTTTGAAGAAATTCCTAATTTCTGTAGTAAAAATAGTTAATCTGTGCAAGGTGATTTGGAGTGCGAAAATGTGGACGTTGATATGGAATGCGAAAATGTGGACGTGGCTACTAAAGAAAAATGTCATTTTTCAGAAGATTGCAAAGTTCTGATGCTGAACGCTTATAAAAAGTTAGTTTCGGAAGGTAATGACAGACCTATACTTAGAACTGCGGAATTAACTAGTGTTCTATACAGAACAATTCAACGTATCATTGTTCGTGGCAAATATCAGCAGTGAAAACGACCCGATTTACAAGTTTTCAAGAAAATAGATAGTTTTATGTCTAAGGCCCGGTATTTCGAACCATAGATAAAATTGACTATCTATGGGATAAGTAATTTTTAAATCCACCAAATAAATCTTTAATAATTATTAATTTATTGTAAATGACAGTGGTAATGACACAAACTCTGATAGTGATATAAACAATGATAATAGTGATAATGATATATATCTTAAAAAGTATTAAATATCTTAAAAACTATCAAGGATATTTTCCAAATTTATAATCCTATTGTTTCTAAATTTTAGGGGTTGTTATACTTGTTTGTTAGTTAATTTTCAACGTTCATAGCGTGCATACATTAACAACATGGCTCTGTGCAAGGTGATTTGGAGTGCGAAAATGTGGACGTTGACGTGGAATACGAAAATATGTACTTAGCTACTATTTTAAGGCTACCGCCATATTATTGTGTTTTAAACCTTATAGAACTAATATGGAGACAATTAAAAGGTAATATGCGCCAGAAAAATACAACACTGACAGAAAGTGACACTGGAATACAATTAATTAAAGAGGAAACAAGTGCAATAAGTAGTGATTTGTGGGAAAAAATGTGTAGAACATGTAAAGACAATTGAAACAATTTTTTTTATAAATCCACCAAATAAATCTTCAATAAATATAAATTTATTGTAAATGACAGTGGTAGTAACACAAACTCTGATAGTGATATAAACAATGATAATAGTGATAATGATTAATATTTTAATAACTACCATAAATTGACAAGTTCAAAAAAAGAATGATTTTTGTTTGTGCAAATTTGAAGTATTTAATATAGACTATAAAGACTTTAAAACAAAACGATTTTTAAACATGCCTATATTTATAATTCAAATATAACCAGTCCTAAGTCTGATAAAAATGTGAAGGTGAGTATATACAGTTCATTCTAAATAGCATATAAGAAAACGCATTTATTTTAAATAATTATTACGGTCCTGTCAACTACTATTAACAGAAACATAAACTCAGCAGGTGTAATGGTTATACTTATATATACGTTTATAGCCATTATTGGAATCAATAAGTTAGGGTGGCCATTTAATTTTGGAAATACTATAATAGGATTTTCTCCACTTCGTCAATATTTGACTTGGTCTCTTTTCACACTAACCCCACAATATTTTGTTATTAACGACTATGAACATGTAGAGTAACTTTATTTAATAAACGGTCTTCTAAAAAAAGTATTAACTTTTTTTAAAACTCCTACGAGAAATAACTAACTTAAAACTTACCGCCTCTATGACGATAAGATTCGTATACAGATATGAATTTTCACTGCAAATATGAAAACTGGTTCTTACCTGAAACAAAAAAAACTTGTTAAAACAGTTCCATATTAAACCAGTCCTAATCTTAATTTAATCCACCCAAAATCTTTATAAAATTCCAGTCTGGAACTCATTTAATTCTTATTAAAAGAATTTACATAAAAATTGCAAATTGAATTCTTCTTCATTCTTTTAAGTTAAGAAAACAATTGGAAGTGATGCTAAAGAGTTGCGATATAAATATTCATTAGTTTGGAGATGCATCCAGGCAGTCCGTCACAAATAAAACTCGGATAATCGTATGCAAATGTATTCCTCACAAAAAATTATTAACATCTTAGTAAGTGATATCGTCTGCATATTCATTATCAGCTATTTAGCGTTCGTTTACTATGCAAATTGGAGATGTCACCAAAAAAACTAGATATGTCTAGTTCTATAAGAACATGTTCGACTGTCTGAGCAATACGAGGTCTGTTCAAAAAGTAAGGCGAATTTTGTGTTTTTTCAAAAATTATTTATTTATTCATGAATATCTATTTTGTCCCCTTCAAAGTAATCCCCACCAGATATTATATACTTGTGCCAACGTTTTTTCCAATCCTCGAAGCACTTGAAAAAATAATTTTTTGTGATCATGTTCAGCTCCTCCTTCGATGCCTTCTGTATCTCCTCACTCGTAGCGTAGCGTCGTCCTTTCATGAACCTCTTCAGTTTCGGGAACAAGAAAAAGTCACGGGGGCCAGATCTGGGGAATACGGTGGCTGCGGCATTATTATTGTGTTGTTTTTGGTCTAAATTGAGCAATTTTGGTACGAATTTCGCGGCGACTCGTCTCATGCCCAAATCATAGTTAAAAATCGAATGGCACGAGCCAATCGATATGTTTAGGTCCTCAGCAACTTCTCTAACGGGTCATTTTGAATGTTCAGTTAATTTTTGACAGTTGCTTTGCTTGCACGTGATTTGGCTCGTCTTCGATTTTTGCCTATACCAAAAAATGGATCAAAGAATCTGTATCAAATTTTGTGTGAAAAACAAAATTAAGTGCGCGGACGCATTCCGAATGTTGACTGTGGCATATGGTGAAGCTGCCTTGGACCGAAGCAACGTTTATCGGTGGTACAAAATGTTCTCAGAGGGCCGAGAAGATGTGAACGACGAAGAGCATGCCGGACGCCCGAGCACGTCAATAACAGACGAAAACATTGATGAAGTGAAGAAAATAGTATTGGCCAGTCATCGAATCACCGTTAGAGAAGTTGCTGAAGACCTAAATATATCGATTGGCTCGTGTCATTTGATTTTTACCAATCATTTGGGCATGAGACGGGTCGCCGCGAAATTCGTGCCCACACATCATTGCTAGTGCGCGAATTTTTGGCCAAAAACAACACACTAATAATGCCGCAGCCACTGTATTCCCCAGATCTGCCCCCCTGTAACTTTTTCTTGTTCCCGGAACTGAAGAGGCCCATGAAAGGACGACGCTACGCTACGAGTGAGGAGATAAAGACGGCATCGAAGGAAGAGCTGAACAAGATGATTTTTTCAAGTGCTTCGAGGATTGGAAAAAACGTTGGCACAAGTGTATAATATCTGGTGGGGATTACTTTGAAGGGGACAAAATATATATTCATGAATAAATAAATAATTTTTGAAAAAACACAAAATTCGCGATACCTTTTGAACAGACCTAGTACATTTCTTTGACCCACATATAGGAAAAATACTGAGAATTCAAAAGATTACATCCCGAGATAAATATCAACAAATTTGTATTTAATAAAAAATAAATATTTTTTAAAAATATTGAATGGCATATCGAATGAAACCTGTTAATAGGTGGATGGACAAGCAATTTTTTTTATGGTTTTTCCGCCAAAAATATGGCATAAAACATTTGTCTCTCGCCCAATCTCTCAGAGGGGTTGATATAAAAAACTGAAAAAATCTCCAAAAAGAACATTGATAGGAACCGGAATAGCTCAACAGGAATTTTTGATCAGGTTTGTTTTTCGAAAAATGTCAAGTTTTCTGTGTCGTTGGTAAAAAAGAATATATATTTTTTTTTTATACAATACCGAAAGAAATCTCGTAGATTTTGTTAAGAGTTTGAATTATTTTCTTTTAATACGATTTTAGCAAAAAATGTTCTAAACAAGTTCTTGTCCCGCACCCTTTTAACTAAAGGGGTTGAAATAAAAATCAGAAAAAATAATAGGTAATGTACATTGATCTGAGCAGGAAACACGCAAGAGGAATTTTTGATCAGATTGCGTTTTTGAAAAATATTGGAGTTTTTTGTTTTTGACAAAATTAATTATTTTTTTAATTCAGGGCTAATAATGTTATGGATTTTTTGTATTTATAGCTAAGATAGTGTGTGTTTTTTTGTGAAACTAAAAATATAATAATTTTTTTAATAGCCGAGAACCGGGTTCCTTTGTTTAGACTCTATGAACGCCACACTACACTCTACACTGTAGAGTGTAGCGTGTGCGCTATAGTTATTTTATTATCAGTTTTATTTTATAAAACGTTGTGATTCAACCTATTGTTTTAATCACTTTAGATTTTTGTTTTTAAGATATCAAAGAGGAATAAATCATTTATAGTAATGAAATACTTAAAAATTAAATAACACATTGTTAATAATGATAGATATGTTTCTAAAATTGAAAAAAGATGAAGCCATTTATCAATATATTTCTTATTATATTCAAATATTCCTAAATATCCAGTATTATGTAGGATTCTTACTTATAGTCGGATTGCTGATAGGTGACTGTTACATGTAGGTATGTATCAAGTAGTGCATTCATAAATGGTAACTTATATAATAATCTAGTTACCATTTTTCAGCGATTTTAAAAATGTTTTTTGTTATTTTTCTTAACTGTCAGTGTCTGGTAATAAGTATTAATTAAAATATGGCTTGCAAACGTTAATTTTAGATCTGCTGGAATAAACAACAAATTATAATCCAAAATTTACGTATGAGTATAAATTTTTCCTTATTTATAATTATAACCTTAAAATTAATAATTTTGTTTGTTTGAGTACTGCTGTAAATTTATTTTCGCGCTCTAATTAGGGTGCATTCGAGTTGTACAGAGTAGAGCGAGCGCTGAGCGAACAGTTGATGGTGACGTCATGAATAGAGCACTAACAGAGCGAGCGTTCTTGTGACGTAATGTTTATAAAATCTAACCCTACAATTTTAGGCGGCGTTTTTACTGTCAGATTAGTTCACGTCAATTATGAATCAAAATTATATACCTCGGTTTTTCCTTGATTTTTTTCAATGATGAAGAAATAAAATTAATTAAAAATTAAATAATAATTAATGAATTTATTTAATGAATTTTTTCCATTTTAATTTTATGCACGGTGTATTTTAATAATTTTTTTGCTGTTTACAGAACGTCTCAAATAGATAAAATAGCCGTACTCTGTAGCCACAGACAAATAACAATATTATTTGTCTATTGTTATTTGTCTAAGGCTATTATTTTTATTTTATTTATAATTTAATTTTAAACTTTTATTTCTTTCCCGCCGTTCCCCCACATATGTTCTACTCCATATGATCGGTCTTAACACCCCGAACACATAGAGCGCACTCTAAATGCTCGCTCGATCGCAAAACGAATGCAATTGAGTGTACTCCGAGCGTCAAATCGAACACGTTTGAGTGTACAGAACGTGCTCGGAACGCTCGGAGCGTCAAATGGAATGTACCCTTAGTAAAGATATCTACGAATCATGCCGTTTCTTTCTAATGCTTTGTTTTTTATTCAAATAATTTGGAAGGTTAGTTGTCAACTTGGGTCACTATACGTTACTATGGGTATGCAAATAATTATAATGATATAGACAGAGAAAGCATATAGTATTGAATATCGATACTTGTAGCAACGAACAGTCACTTATCAGCAATCCGACTATATTATAAGAAACATGATCTAAAGAAATACATATTTCTTTTTTGTTAAATAATTCCCTTTGTTTGAACTAAACTAACAACTTTGTAACTATATATTTAGTTTTATTACAAAAACATTTGTAACTTTGAGCAAAGCAATAATTTCTTACCCCTAAAGATCAACAGTACACAGTGATTCTACAATACGTCTTACCTTCTGACTAAACAATCTCGCTTTCAAATCTTGAAGCTCTGAAACTAAAGGGTTCCTTAACACTCGGCACTTGGTATGCTTTACAAGTCTAAAACAACAAACACAAATTCCAACTTAGTGTTTCTTGTTCTCATGGTCAAACTTGGAAACCACTCCAATGGTTAACTTATTAAGTATTTAAGCTCTAGACACGGCAAACAATATTTTGTAAGAACAGTAGAACACGAATTATTTGGTATTATAAGAAATAAAACATTAATTTTAATATAAATTTAGCAAAAGAAAATTTTTTTTCAGATACGAAATGTATAGGGTGCCCCGAATAACTTGTTAAGCATGAGTTTCTCGAGAACGGTAAGAGATACAAGGTTGTTTAAACTAGACCAATGTTGCCGCATTAAGGGACCATTTTAACGATGCCTTTGTTTTCCTAAAAAAATACACAGGTTACTTGATATGAACGAAAATGTAAGTTTTCCGGTTTTTAATTTTTACTCATAACTTCTAAAATTAAAATATTAAGGCCCGGTTTTTCCACCTTCAGATAAAGTTCCAGGTAACTATCTGACAGATAAGGTTATTTGTAACTTCATCTGCTGAGTAGATGTCATCCCGTCTTTCTATACAAATGTATCTATCGGATAGTTATCTAACAGATAATGAGACTGACGTATTGGATTCACTGACTGGTATTGACATTTATTCAGCAGATGAAGTTACAAAAAACCTTATCTGTCAGATAGTTACCTGGAACTTTATCTGAAGGTGAAAAGACCGGGCCTTAGTGATTTTAGTATGCACCATTATTAAGTGAAACGATATGCGATAAAAAAAATTTAGAACTCTGTAAATTCACCATAAAAAAGTGCCTAAAGAAAGTGCGAATTTTTTATTTCGACCAGTGGTTCTCGAAGTATGCTGTGCAACTTTCTTATTTTAAATAGGAACACACATTTTATTTTTACTTATTCGAGAGAGTATTCTATTTTGATTTCAACCATATAAACAAGTCACAGTCTTGCATCACAAAATTAAGAAAAACACAAATTAAATTTATTTGAATTCTATTGAAATTCAAACCTGTCAATATAATTTTAATGGACAAAAATTCGCAAAATAAATTTTTATTTAAATTTGGACAAATCACGTTTTGATTGTACTGGACAAATGACGGCTTAAATGGACGAAAAATAGGATAAAATATGATCTTTTAATTCACGTTTATAGCTTTTAAGCAATTAGATAGGGCAATTGTAATTTTTCTTATTGAAAATTCCATGTCTGAACTGGATTCGAACCAGAGCCATGCTAAAATATGATTTGAATAAATGTTTATTAACAAAAATAAATATACATTATTTATTTATTTATTTATTTTTTCAAATATTATTTATTTAACATTTTTAGGGTTTTGTAGGTATGACCAAAACAGCTTTATAACGGTACTCATGTGTCTGTCTGTACCATAGATATTGTGGCCAAATGTCTGGATCTAGAAAGTTGAATTTTGCACAATTTTACAATTCTTTTACTAACATAGGAAAACTATTGATATTTCAAAAAACACATCACGGGAAAAATATAAACAAATATATGATCGATGAAATGTGCAAAAGAATTCCTTGTCTCCGGGGAGTTAATCTAAAATCACAAAAAAAAAAATCTGTGTAATGCACATTGATTTCAACTTGATTAATACAACAGAAATTTTAGATTTG
Source organism: Liopterus haemorrhoidalis (assembly GCA_963971575.1). Lineage (NCBI taxonomy): Eukaryota > Metazoa > Arthropoda > Insecta > Coleoptera > Dytiscidae > Liopterus > Liopterus haemorrhoidalis. Next base: position 229,488,947 of record OZ020611.1, read on the forward strand.
ATAATTATTTCGAGAGTCATTTAATTTTTCGTAACAGTATTACAATATTTATCCGACTGACTGGAGAAGTATCTAGATGGAAGAGGTTGATTGTTCGGATCCGGTGTCATATATTTACACACGTATTTTCAAATTTTTCAAAGGGTGTTTGCAAGTAGGTCATACTGATACTATTTTCCAGAAAAAAATAATTGCTGGTTATCGCGATTTTCTTGAATTACAAAGTTAAAAGTTTCGTATAATGCTTTATTCCAATTACATTATTTGTCAATATATGGCAGAATAAAACGTTCTGCACTGTTCCATAGAGTGTTTTTGTCATTAAACTAGAAGATAGGTAACTCGCTCCGCTCGGCTTCTTTTAACCAAGCTATTACTAGCCAAACCTAACCTAAGATAGTGTTTGGTCATTAAACTAAAATGTAGGTAGCTCGCATTCTAGAACCTAGCGCTACGATAGCCGTCAAATTTACGTTGATATATGGTGAAATCTAACCTAAAATTGCATGTTAAAAAGTGAAAAATAATGAAAACTGTGCAAAAAAACGAACAATTTCCGTATCTAATATAATTTATTATTATCTAAGAAAGATGTCCCCACAATAAATGTATGAAAATAATGTAAATTAAGTGTGTGTATATATATATATATAATACACTAATATCTCAAATTTAAATTTTGTGTGAGAAATCACGTTTTGAATATTACCTCCACTTACATTTAATAAAAATTTTAGAAATTCATTTAAATAATGATTTAGGGTTATATTTCTCACATAACATTTGTTAAAAAAGACACTAAGATACTTCACACCTTTTTATTGACGACCGATAACTGACGATACAGGAATGAATATATTATCAAGAAGTCATAGACTAATTACTAATTATGTTACATAACAGTATTAACGATAAGAAAGCAATTAGGTGACGTAATTGAGTTCAAAATAATCAATTCACAAGATCCAACATGAAAATAGAGCTTTATGCTAACATATACAGGATGTTTCAAGAAAGAGAGAACAATTTTTCTCGAAAACACGATGTGTGAGCAAGTTGGGAAAAAATTTGATGAAGATACCTATATATTTGGGGAGCTACGGGAAGAGCCACCTTTATACGAAGTATCTCACTTAATATTTACTTAATGCCGAAAATATATACAAAACTCTGAAATACTTGAAATTGAAATATCGCGCTTATCATTTAAGTTGAGCAAAAATGTTCAATACAAAAACCGTACGAAGTGCGGGTACTCCAGCTAGTTATCTTATAAATATCTGAAACGTGTAGAAATAAAATATGAGGCCGAGAAAATAAAAAAAAAAGATATAGGCGTCAATTGCACATTATCTATATATTTAATCCATCTGTCTATCCATCAGGCCAAATTTAGTAGATTAAAAATATGTTTATAGAAAATTTAAAAATTAACACAAAAATCATTAAGTAATAAAAAATAATAATAATAAGATGTATGAGGCTGATGGAGTTTCAATAATTTGTTAATGTCGGGTTCGGGGTAATGCTTATTTACGCGATTACAATAACAGGGAAATTTTATATTTAGATAGATAGATAGATAAATAAAATGTTTATTCATGAAAACGGTATTTTAAAAGTATTTTATTATTAATTTCTTAAAAGGTACACCGTCCCCCTTGACTGCCTTAACGCCCCCCATTTGTCTCTTGACTCACTACCGCCCCCAGGAAAAGTTCCAGGAAAGTACCGCGAAATATAGTATAGGCATCTACCGGTCAGTTGTATAACTAACGTTCGGTTGGTAAATCTTGAGACTAAATTATTTTAGTTGCGAACTAGTTGATTAGTTGGCTGTTCTAATTTATAATACCGAAATTAAATAACTTGTTATATTAGTTATCAACTAAATTTAGTTTACAACTATTTAGTTGGGTCTTAAGTTATGTTTTTATAATACCGGCCATAAGATAGTTTAAAAAAGGGGACAGGCGCACATTTCATCGGACCTGGGCCTTTTCTGGACTTTTTTTTAACTTTTTTGTCAAAAATTTGGATTCTAACTCAAAAGTGAATATATATTTGTGATCTAAGGCTAAAAGTGTATAGAGAGACGAATTTTCCAAGAAAATTCAAATTGTTCCCCCGAAATTTTTGCGATTTTAAGCAAAAAAAATTTGACTCCGATTTTATCCAAAACATAGTTTTAAGTTAATTTTGGGTTGAGGATGATGAAAAAAATATTTAAAAAATTCATGCTTTTCTAGTTTTTGAATTATAAACAATTAGGGTAAGTTTTTTGCCTATATTCCAAAACTTTTGCCCAAAATTCAAAATGGACCAAATTTTATTTATCTAGAACCCAAAATACATATCTTTAAAAATTTTCAATAAAAACTAAAACGATTTTTTTATTCTTAAAAATCATGATTTTGTTTAAGGTCTTACGATTTTTCGTTTTTTTACCATTTTCAAGGGTTTTGGATTACTTCCCATACAAAACTGAAAAATAGATTTATTTAAGCCCTTTTTTTCAGTATAAACAAAGTAGGAGATCTTTAAAAATTCTATTTGTATATTTCCATCCCTAACCATTCTTTAGTTAGGATTTAACAAAGTTTATTAAAATTTAAAAAAAATAATAAAAATCGTTGTGTTTCTACTAATAGAAAATAATAATGGGGGTGTCTCTGTGATGACGTTGATAAAGAAATAAGAGTAAAAAATACAAAAATAAAGACACATTATTTTTGGCACTAAGGGCCGCTTTTACAAACCTCGGATACGTAGCGGTATAACTATCTAAGGTATAAGTTTATTCCGATGTTTATTCCAACGTTCGCTTTTACAATGCATTTTTTATTCTCGGATAGTTTTCCATGGTTTTATTGTAAATAAAATAAAGTTGGTATTGTTTGACACATAAACTGACATATTAGAAAAGTCATATTTTAAATTGACATATTATTAACAACACATTTGAGCATGCTTGGAGAAATATTGGGAGATGTCGCAATATTCGACACAGATAATTATTTTATTGTGCTATATCTACCGCGTTAGTGTCAGCCTCTCGTGTGCAAATATTCATAAAACCGCCCTTTAATAGAATCGAGCTCAAATACCGCCCATGTGTAAATTTTCATAAGATCACCCTCTACTAATAGAATTCTATTAGAATCTATACCAAATACCGTCCCTTTGATGAGCCGCTCGTGTGCGGCGCAAACTGTACTATGTATGTACTGTAATTCCTTGTCACCGCGGTGCTTAAGTCCACTAACATACTGTGGACAAAATAACGCGAGTAATAAGATTAAGCATATACATATTATGTACAATTGTGGACTGCCAAAATTGTAACAACCAGTTCTTTCAAGAGTAAAATTTCACTAATTAATAACAGGAGTTTTTTTTTTTCAGTTTATAACAACATTAACAACCTGTTCGCATTTTGAAAAATATATAAATAAATAACAACCGGTTCATTCGAACTGGCTCCAGCCCAATACTGCATATATACATACATATACAAAAACTAGCATTATGTGAACATAGTGTGGAAGGGATGATAGTGGCCAGATAGATTCGAAACGCTCAAAGTGCTAGGAGCATATTTCAGCGGTAATCGGCTGCTACTGTTCATTGCTACGCTTTTAAAAAATAAATTAAATTATTATTTCACAACTGCGTGTAATCAAAACTGCTGAAAAAATACAAAGATAACGAGGGATAGCGTACTATTATTATTTCGTATGGCAATGTTTAAGTTTTAGAGATTTTAAGGTCGCGACTAGCGTCCTCTGACATGTAGTAGCCGAGACCACCGTGCCCTGTGTAGCTTGCCCCATATTTTCGAAAACTAATTCAGAGATACAGGCATTCATTGTAAAAAATCTGAGCCTATAGTTGCAACAGCCAAGTTTTTTTTTTTTTAATCTTTGTGCCCATACTAGGTCGATCTCATGATTCCACACTTTCAAAGCAAGTGAGCCAACCACTACGCTGCTGCAACCACAATTATATAACTGTAATAAAAATTCAAATAAAACGTTATAATGTGACATTTATCATATGTCAATTTATTTTTTTTACCGTTGCTGGGTAAAAAATACTTATTCGCCAATCAGAGCAACGGTATAAACTTATACTGCCCTTTATCTGAAGTGTCGTTGGCCAGATAAGATATTCTGGTGTTTATTCCGATGTTTATCCTATCTGAGCTTTATCCGAGCATTGTAAAACCGATTTTTTGACTTTATACCGGGAATAGCGTTATCCGAGCTTTATCCAACGATTGTAAAAGCGGCCCTTAGAGACACACGGCAAAATTTGAATCATGACAAAATAAGATATATTTTTACTACTTATGAAGAATAGATTCGCGGAAGTAATAAAGAATAAAAGTTACTCCACTCATTACTAACTATTTTTCAACATTTATTAGATTTTTGTTATATTTTTTAATAATATTTATTTGTTTCTCTACTTTTGACCCAACATGTTTTTAAAACGTATAACTTTTTGTAAAGATTATGTAAACAATTTTTTTCTATATGATTAAAGCTATATTCAGAGTTCGTAAATTAACAGACTATAAACTATAGCTTGTGCTCTGTTGATTGTCACTACAAGTTTGTCATATGGTAACGCGATGAAACATTCAGACCTCAAAATTTAATAGTTGTAGATTGTCGATTGTTGATAGTTTTCTAAACTTATAGCTAGTGAGTTGTTTTAATGAGACAGATATATAAACACATTGGCTATCTCAGTCTATCGGAGAGACCGTACATAATATATGTCTTTACATAACCTAACAAAATGTCATCACGCCGATTACAACAAATCTCGCTCAAAATTACAAAGACGAACAGTAAATTTGAACAATTTAGGTAATTAGGTTAGGTTTAGTTAGTAAAAATCTAGGACAGCAAAATTATAAAAACGATAATAGATAATAAACATTTTACGAAGCCACCGTAGTTGGTTTAAAGACACACAGATGTCGGACTATTCGTAACTCACTAATGTGCAAGAGCTGTAAACGCTACGTCAAACGTTAAAACAATGTATTAAAACATATGCATAACGTATAGTGTAGAGTCAATTAATTTAAAAGACACAAAAAACAAAATTTGTATTATTAAATTTTTCATTCAATAAAAAATATTATAATTATTAAAATGTTTCTCACCTAACGGCCGACATTGGCAGCAAAACAATTTTTTTTCGACAAAAACAAGTTTGTTTATTTTTTCGAACAGTATTTTTTTTTTTCGAAATATCATTTTTTAACTCTCTAGATTGAGTCGTGTGTCCACAATTTCTACAGTACTGGTAGACAGATGTGACGATATAAAGATTTCTTTTTTATACCTGCGAAACTTTACAAAATGCTAAAATGAATATTTCCCAAACAATAAAATAGAATAGATTTTCAATCAACAAAATTTATGTATCCAAACAGTTCTTCATACATTTCCAAGTTCTTCCTTAAGTTGTAGTGAGTGAAGTGTCACTTGCAGATTCTAGTAAGTTTAAAATAACTTGATAAAATGTAGTTTTGCAACAAACTGTGATATCTTGGTAGGGCTGCGAGCTGTAGCGTTCTCCTCAAGTGGCGGGCAAGTTGTGGACTTGTTGAAGAGTCCTCAGGGATATCTCTCGGGCCGGCCTATGTCTACTTGAAACTACAGCTACAGTTTCACTTCACTTCAACTCGTTCTAAAAGCTTTTAACGCTATCTATTCAATATATTGTAAGATTGAGTGCTAAGTTTATTGGGAGAATAAAAAAAGAATACTTAATACTGTAAAGAAAATCATTTAAAATTCATTATATAAAAATATAGACATACTTTGATTTTTCTACGCAAGTAGGTTACAAATTTGGTTTTGAATCACATTATTTTTCTATTTTTCGAAACAATGCAATTTTGAATATTGTATATAAGTCTTTGAGCTAGATGTATGCCAATTATAAGATCATTTCTTCAAAAACTTAAAAAATTATCGAGAAAAAACAAAAGGAGAGTCCATATTAGGACCTTCTTCTCTATCAGTACTGGCCAACCAATGGATCAGGCATCTTATAATAGTCTGGGTAGCTGATCATTTAAGTTGTTAAAGGTGAAGTTTTACAGGCGTTAAGTAAGGCGGTTTAAAATTAACTTTAAGATTTATTATAATATAATGTTTACAAGAATAATATTTTGAAAATATATTTGAAAATATATAATAATTTAGATAAAAACAGGATCGAGTAAACCACCAGATAATCAACTCAGAGCCTCTAAGAATTCAACAATTTAAGTTATTCTCGCGTACTGAACCAAATACCTCATCTTCAGAGGGAGTGGTGTATATATAAGGGTTCTGATAGCATTTCTAGGAATGAAAGTCTAAAATTGGCCATAGGTATGTTATTAGGCAATAACTTTGAACAAAAGTAATATTGAACAATAAAATATATAAAATAATTAAATTACGTTTTGTAATTTATGGCTCCTATTTTTCTATTATATGAATTCTAAACATTTTAACAGTAATTAACCCTTTAAAATCTCTAAGAATGCTAAAATTTCCCAGACTGAAATTCTCAACACGACGAGCGATTTTCGACAGTCTTAGAGCCGATATCTGGTTAGTTTAAGCGAATTGTTACAAGCATAAGCCGAATAATATGCATTATTGCGTAACAAATGTCGTGTAACATAATAATATGTAGTTATACAGATATCCAAATACAGAATTAACCAATCTCAGTGTAGTTTATACGCAAAACATAATAATGGTACCCAATAAAATGGACTCATTATAATAATAATAATATAATAATAACTTTATTGAGATACTTATATTTTACAGTTTTAGTAATATATTACACAAAAAATAAAGTTAGGTATAAGGCACGGAAGATAAGGAAGTATCTTATGGTGACAAATTTTCAAATAAAAATACAATTAAATATTAATAAGTACTACAAAAAATAAAAATGAAAAGTGAATACAAGTAAATATATATAAACATATTCATATATATATACCCTAAAAGAGTTAAACAGAGTTAAATAAACTGCTTAAATTAGTAGAAGAAATATTACGTAACCAGAATTTAAAGTTTTTTAAAAATATTAATTTGGATGAATGTAAGAAAGAAGATTTAAGTGAAGTTGGAAACAATTTTGGAATTATTACGTAATAACATCTCGCTGAAGTACTTTTTTTATTCTAATTGAACTACATTTTTTTATAATAGATCTATTTTATTTGTACCCTAGCATAAATTGAGCAACTGATAATAAATAAAGTTTCACAACATCAAAAATTTTTGTTTCTGAAAATAATTATTCAGAAGAGAATCTAAATGGTTTTTTAAATATTATTTCTAATAAAATAATTTTTTGTGTAATCTTAACCTTGTTAATAACTGATTTAGCTGCACTACCCCATGCTATAATACCGTATTTAAGGTGAGCTTGCGCTAAACCATAATATTTTATTTTTAAAGAATTAATGTCTAAAATATATTTAAGATTTTTAAATAAATAAATTAACTTCCGTAATTTGTTATTTAAATATTCAATGTGAAATTTGAAATTCAAATTTGAATCTAACACAATTCCTAAATATATAACAGTACATATTTTTAATTAATATTGTGTTATTACATTTACAAGCATTAAGATCGCAAAATTCAGAATATAAAATAATTGATTTATCAGGAGGTAATTTATTTTTTCGACAGCTAAATGGAACTAATTAAGTTTTGCTTAGATTCAAAGAAAGTAAATTGGCATCTAACCAAGATTTAATAATGTTAAAATTAAGTGAAACTTCACGGAAAATATCCGACCAGTTATCCCGTTCACGAAAAATACCCGCCACATATAACACGGTATCATCCGCTTATGACAATAGCATTCCGCTAATATTTAATGTTAATAGATCATTTAAATATATAATAAAAAAGAGTGGCCCCAAAACTGTCCCCCGAGGTATGCCACAAGACACAACTGCGGGATCACTCAGAACACCATTTATAGATGTACGTTGTTCTCTGGCTTGGGGCATATATACAGTGAACACAGAGGCGAATTAATCGGGGGCGGACTGGGCGGCCGCCCGGTGCCCACGAAGCCGGGGGCCTACCGAAGCCTATATACAAATATTTCCATTCTATTTAAAATAGTAGAGGGCCCATTTTAATTTAACCGCCCAGGCCCCCCAAGCAACTTAATTCGCCACTGAGTGAATATATTTTATCCTGGGTACATTCGATTTGACGCTCCGAGCGTTCCGAGCATGTTCTGTACACTCAAACGTGTTCGATTTGACGCTCGGAGTACACTCAATTGCATTCGTTTTGCGATCGAGCGAGCATTTAGAGTGCGCTCTATGTGTTCGGGGTTTTAAGGCCGAGCATATGGAGTATGACGTAAAAAAGTGGGGGAATGGCGGGAAAGAAATGAAAGTTTAAAATTAAATTATAAATAAAATAAAAATAATAGCCTTAGACAAATAACAATAGACAAATAATATTGTTATTTTTCTATGGCTACAGAGTACGGCCATTTTATGTATTTGTGACGTTCTGTAAACAGCAAAAAAAATATTAAAATACACCGTGCATAAAATTAAAATGGAAAAAATTCATTAAATTAATTCATTAATTATTATTTAATTTTTAATTAATTTTATTTCTTCATCATTGAAAAAAAATCAAGGAAAAACCGGGATATATAATTTTGATTCATGACTGACTTGAACTAATCTGACAGTAAAAACGCCGCCTAAAATTGTAGGGTTAGATTTTATAAACATTACGTCACAAGAACGCTCGCTCCGTTAGTGCTCTATTCATGACGTCACCATCAACTGTTCGCTCAGCGCTCGCTCTACTCTGTACAACTCGAATGCACCCCCTGTAATATAGGTATTATCGTAACTATGGTAGTTGAAATCTGACAGCAATGTATTTGTTTGTATTGCCTTTGCTTCTTCGGCAATTACCCAGGACAATTCTTATTTTTGAAAAATTCCATTTCTGAACGGGATTCGAACCCGAGATCTTAGCAACGTAGAGCACCTGTGTTACTTCTACAATACGCTGGTCGGAATGTAAAATTGCGTTTCTTTTAATTTGCAACATAGGCGATTTTACATTGGTGCCAAAATAATTTGTCGTTATTAGGGAAACCATGCATAATAAAAATTTCATAAAATAAATTCACTGTATCTCAGTAGTATGCCAAGGGTTAACCCATTAACTGCATTTAAAAATAAATCCTAAGTCTGTCTGTCTCATATATATGCAAATTTACTAACATAATATTTATAGTAACGCCCCAAATCCTTGTAATTACATATAACACTTACAACTAGAATTAGCAGCAATTAAAATTAAATTAACTAAATGTTACAAACTTGAAATTAACAATAACGTCTTACAACATTTACAGAAATACTTTAAAACTCTGTTAGCCTTGTTTGTTCCGAAACTTTTCTAGCAAATGTTATTGAAATTGCTCCGCGAGAGACTCGAAGCGATATTGTAAGTTTTCATTTGTTTTTCCCTTCTTCTAACTAGCAGAAAAGTAATTATTATACTGTAATTATTTTAATTAAGTTATATTTGAGTGTTTAACAAAATGTAACGTATAAAAAGGCTCGTGTAAGAAAACAACAAAACAGTGGAGTGCTCTAGATATTTGAGAACTTGATGTATTAAATTACATTCACGAGGCTGCTAAGCAAAAAAACTGTACTTGACTTGAATCTATTAAATTGTTTTTAAGATTATTTTATTTAATAAATTATCGCGAAGATAACATCCAGTCAATTAGATCAGCGTTTCTCAACCAGGAGGCCATGGCCTACTAAAGCTTCGTCGGGGGGCCTCGAAGTCATACAAGATCGATATATATGGCATAAAAAAAAGATGAGGGTATATCATGTTTTCTGGTACTCAGCAGTAAAACTTGAGTTTTTTCTGTATTTAAACATAGCTTATTACAGGCAAACCAAGAGTTTACACTGTTCACCAGAGAAACATTTTCCTTAACAAGAGAATCTAAATTATTTTTACAATCTAATAATGTTGTATCGTCAGCGTAGAGAATTGTTTTGGCGTTTGTAGAGAGAGGCATGTCATTTACAAATATTAGGAACAGTAGCGGTCCGAAAACTGAACCTTGAGGCACTCCAAAATGCAATGCATGCGGTCCGCACCAGGTGGCACATATTTTGGGGCGGCATTTTTTATATTTTGTTATAGTTGTAAAAAACAACTTGTTCACTTCATAAGTTTACTATTCGATCTTGTATTATCTAAAGTATCTTGTATTTTTATAAAAGTTGCATTTATAGGTATATCAACTTATGCTGCCTCTTTTAATACTGCCTAATTTAAATATGGCATCCAATGGTAAAAAAGTTCCCCACCTATAGTTTGTCTCAATTACAATTATTTATTTATGTTTATTAATTTATAAAAACCACCATCTGATTGACTTAGAAAGGGCGGCAAATTGGAGACGACCCCAGGCGGCAAAAGTTCTAGGTACGCCACTGGGTCTAGGGTTTCCAAAAAGCCTATTTTCGAAGTGCCGTCTGTGTGTGTGTGTGTGTATACACGATAACTCAAAAACGGTTTAACTTAGAGAGTTCGTTATGGTGCTAAAAAATTCTCCTATTAATTGGGAAGAACCCTATTGTTTTTTATGAAAATCCGAAACCGGAAACGGAAGTTATTAAACTTTAAAATTTTTAAAAATTCATAACTAGGAAATCAAGCCTTGAACAAAAATTTGTATAAAACATAATTTAATGTATTTTTGAAGATTTACCTAAATCTTTTTTTTTTATTTAATTTTTTTTTTATGGGAGGGCACGTCTCGCTTAGGTCTCTCCTCGCCACTGGTTTTAAAGTATGGTGATCTGAAAAACTTTGAGAAACATTGCTTTAAAACCTTCACCAATATCTTGAAATTTACAACACGGAAAATAATAAAGTTTCAAATTAATATTTCATACAGCAACATTAAGTTTACATCGATATTAAATATTAATGTACCGACCGATCAAAAATTCATTTCTTCTAGAAAATTCCATGAAAGATGTTCTTGAAATTTAGCAGAAGCTATATAAATTTTAGTCGATATTAATATTATCGGACACCCGATCTTTCATCGTTTATTATTTTCTGAGGTAGAACATACTTAGTCTTTCAAGTTTTATACCGTTAATTTATATCTGAAGCTCACGAACTGTTTATTTTATAGTAAGTTTCTTTTACGCTGGTTGTAAATTTTTAGTGCTTATTAAGACTTTTTATTTTGTTTGAGCTGGATTGAAAAATTGATTGAAAATATAAAGCGAGTAAATTTTTGTTTTTATTTTGAGTAATGTGGATACAAATATCGATAAAAAATTCTTAAAAAGAAAAATAATGAGTCCTAGTAAATTAAAATATTTCTCAATTTACGATGTTTGATTAAAACATTCGTGGACAGGGCGAGTTATATACAAGCGTGGATTGGCAGTCGACCTCGGAAAGTTCTTATAATAAATAATAACTTTATTAATATACCCATATAAGGGAGACTGCTGTACCTTGGAACCCTTTTTACATTTTCTAAATTTTCATACTGTGGATATTTATTTTTAATATATTTTTTTATACATGTTAATGTAAAATATACTTTGATTTTTCTTCTATCAACGATCAGCGATAGATTCCCTTTATTCCCTTACGCCGTTTAATAACTCCTAGGGACCCTTATTTTTACAGAAATGAAAGTCATAGTTGTCTGATTAATTTTGAATATAATATTAATATACTTCAATTATACTTACTCTGTACATCCCTTAAAATTCGAGTTCTACCATATAGTGCATTTGTAATCCGCGAGCGGTTTCGGATATGAACTTTTCGAGCTCGCTAACTGGTTGCAATGATTCATAAGGAGGGTCCTCATGTTAATTAACTAACTTTAATTACATTTAGGGGTTTATTTACATGGTTCTACTATATGTCTTGCAATTTAACGGTGGTAACACCGCACATACGGCACCATGGTACGGGTTTTTTTCAAAATAGAGCGATCCTATTGGTTGAATTTTTTGTTCCACGCTTCCAACACCAGCATGAAAATTATACATTAGGGTGCAACGCATAGACAGTGTCTGGGACAAAATTGCTTTCCCGAAAAGTGGTTGCACTGTCTGAATAATCGCGCATATTTAAATTGAGCGCAGCATATAAAAACAAACAAGCTGTTAGAATTGAAAAGAATTAAATCACTTCTCAATAGTCAAAGCTTGAGCTGAACACCTTTTGAGAGACACTGTTTTAATTCATTAATCCACCGTCATTTCCAAACAATAGTTCTATAAATTATCTCGTTGTCATTTTACAATCCCAGATGACGTCAGGTGTCATTTATTTTGACCCAACTCAAATTATTCCATAATTAAATTAATCCTTTCGACGGCAGGTCCAGAAATGCAATTTCACCGGCATTACGATATTATTGTTAATACAGTGGACTGCGGTATATGGCTGCTGCAGTTATTGTAATTATTTGATGACATTTCAAAATCAGGTTTTACACTAATTATAATTTCACGTTTTTAATATTTAGCTAAATGGTGAATTATTCATTAATCAGTTTGGGACATTTGATTAATATTGTTACTATAATTTATTTAAATTGGTTTTAGTATTAAATAGATTTTAATGTATAATTTTATGATTATTGTATTGTTTAATTTCACACAATTAAGCTTTATTATATATATATATAATGTTTTCGTTCATTAAAAATTACCTTAAATCGAATTTATAAAAACCAATTTTTGTTTCGCTTGTCTGTTCTTTATACAAAGCCAAACGGATAGACCAATTTTCATCAAATTTAGCACAGAGAGGTAAAAATAATCCTAGAAAGGTTTTAGTGAGGGTTCTAGAGGATGTCAGTCAGGACTGTGGTGTCCAGTAGACAAATTAGTAATTAGTGCTAAAGAGTCCAGTGTTTAGTGTGATTGTCTCATTTGGATTTAACTGTATGGACGTAATTGTAAGTCAAGTGTAATTAGTGTAAATATTTAAACCGTATCATAATTAAAGTAGATTAGCTAAAATGTTGAGTTTAATTAAACAAACCTTAATCCTTCCAAGAATCATAGCAACCAGCTAGCGGACAAATAGAGAGGGGGTCCAGACTTGATCCACTCGCAAGTCTTGGAACCCATAATGTGAGGGAGACCTAAAGTTGAGGGATGTACAGAGTAAGTACAAATGAAATAAATAAATCAGCCAACCGTGACATTTCATATTTATATATCAGAACTCCCCACAGTGAGAAACCAGTAAATTTATTTTAATAGTTGATTTGACGGTTGTATTACTATCGTACACCCATTCAACACTGTACTTTTTCATATTCCTCTTTATCCTAAACGCTAAATCCTAAACCCCAAATCCTAAGTCCTAGACAATACTACGTCCTTTGACCGATCTAGACCAAATTTTGCAGTCACTCTTTAGGATTTGGCGGCAAAAATGTTGTAAATAAATTAGTAAAAAAAATAATATTTTTGATAATTTTTGTTAATGTTGCTCTTTATTGTATTGTCGCGTCTAAATAGTTCTGAAAAATGCAGCGAGAAGCCAGTAAATTCCTTTGCATAGCTGACTGGACGGTTGTATTAACATCGTACATCCATTCACTCTAATTTTTTGTACCTGGGGGGGGGCGGATCCCAAGACACCCCATGTGTACATGTCTAGCTTCTAATCCTAAACTCAGTGATTCTTAACCGGGGCGCCAGCGCCCCTTTGTGGGCGTTTTGGAGGTCTGGCGGGGCGTTTTTAAATTTTTAACATTTAGGGGGCGCTGCAGAATTTCGAGTGGGCATTGTGTCAATATAGAAAAATAAGGTATGCTCATTTGCTCAATTGTTGCGTACAATGCACACATAACCATTGTAAATAATTGTGTACACGATCGCGAATAAAATATAGCGATCGGGTTACCACGTTGTGTCTGACTGTTTGGCTTTTGACAATTAGCGCCGGATGTATTCGAAAAGATGAATGAAAATCTCCTGAATCTTCAAGGAAACAATATCAGCCTTATTAAAGCCAAACGACTTGTATTGAGCTTTATCAATAAACTCAAATTATATAAAAATAATCTTTGTCGGCGAGAATACCATTAGTTTCCTTCTTTACAACAATTAAAAGAAGATACGCTCAAGGATTCTGATTTAGAAACATACTCTAGCCACATTGACGCCCTTATCGAAGGTATGATAATACGATTCAAATACTTGCAGGAACTTGTTAATTAAGCTTAGTTAATTAATCCATTTTTATCAGACGTAGAAAGTGTCAGTCAAAATTTAAAAGAGCAGTTTATTGAGCTACAAAATGACTGTGAAGCCAAAATAATATTCAATCAAATGTGATTATAATGCTTTTTGGGTTCGTTTTCGCCATCAATACCCTCTTCTGTGGAAAGAAGTAAAATTACCCATCATAGCATTTCCATCTTCCTATTTAGTAGAAAAGAGTTTTTGCGCGCAGTAATGCATATATTGAAAAAAACACGAAATCGATTACAAATGAGCCAAAGAGGATATTTGAGATTATATTTGTCCAAACCAAATTTGTTGCAACCAAAAATTTTATATTAAATGATTTACTTATTTTATTTAAATACAGTGGAACCCCGCCATTCGTACACAATTCGTTCCAGAAGGTAGTTCGAATGGCGATTTGTACGAATGACGAATCATTTTTTCACATAAGATATAATGTAAATTGGATTAATCAGTTCTAGATCCATAGATGATCGTTTATTTAAACCTATAAAAACAATAAATATACAGTACTGTACATGAAATACATAAATAAAAATTTAACTGCACTTTTGTACTTATGTGAGCTGATGGCGGAAGTAGAATATGGAGAGGAGGAAGAGGGATGTTGTTGTTACTGTTTGGAATTGGAGTCACTTTCCATAAAAAGATCAGGTAATATTCCTTCAGGTGTTTTCTCTCTTTCTAGTGTTCTTTCTTTTTTCAGTCTTTTTGCACTAGAAGAATGTTGGGATTCTTTCTCTAAAAACCTGTCCAATGTTGTCTGCCTTTGACGATTTTTCAGAATTTTTCTAAAATTGTCAATAGCATTGTTGCGTGGCGCCGACCGCACGCTGTCCGAATAGCGGGCAAGCGTACGAATAACGAATTGAATTTTACTTGAATAAGTTGGACGAATATCGAGTTGTACGAGTAGAGAGGCGAACGAATGGCGGGGTTCCACTGTATTATTATAATGTTGTATGTGATATTAATATACATGACGTATGTGATATTAATATGTGACATAAAAGGCAACAAATACATAATGTTTATAAAAATAATAACGTGTTTTATTTCTATTTCTCATCATTTTTTAATTTTAGTGGAAAATTCATTGCATAAAATACATACCTACATAGAGAAAAGTGTAAATTTTCCATTTTGTTTTTTGTTGGGGGGCGCTGGATAATTTTACTGTGGTAAAGGGGGCGATTCTTTCAATACGGTTAAGAAACACTGTCCGAAACAGTGACAGCAGCATATCACATTAAAACAACCACCAGTGTAATGGTGGGTACATCAGCTAGTTCAATATAAAAATATTTGCAGACACACCTTTAAACAAAAAAATCATAAATCACAAAAAACGTTTGATGTAAAAAGTAACAAATATTTTCTCTCGAAAGCGAGTTCTCACAAAAAACTATTTTAAACAAACTGGAAAATAAATAACATTTTTTATCTGGCTGTCAATAAACGTACGTAGAATGAATGAATGAATAAGAGAAGCAAACAATAAATGTGTGGATGAGAGAATTGAGAAGAATCTAAAGAGGACAGTTGAAATGCTTTGACAGTTAATTTTAGATATATTTTGTCAGTTTAAACATTTATATTTTCTTTCGTGTGTTTAATTTTGAGGTATAAAAAGATAAAAAGGTGGAAAATGAAAGAAAATAAATTAACAGAGAAGCTCTAGATATGTTAAAAATGTTGAAAGTAAATTAATATTCATGATGTGAATATATTTTTAAGACTTAAAAAAATATAGAGTACTTCAGGTAAAAAATTACATTATGGACGAACATATAGGCTAGGTAGAGCTTTTTGAAGGACTAATCTGATAATTCATTCAAAATATAATTTTTAGATCTTCTTTCACCATTATGCATGAAAAAGTCTCTCTCTCTCTCTCTCTCTCTCTCTCTCTCTCTCTTTTACCTTTCGATGAGTGTATTTTTTGACTTTCACCAGTGGAATTTCATAAACTATAAGAGATACAAGGGGTTAGGAAAGATGAAAGATCCCATTTTAACAGAACAATTTAAAGGATTTAAACGGTAGCGGCCACGGTAGCGGCCACGGTAGCGATACGACTAGCGATCAGGTCTCCTCACACTAACGCGGTGGGAGTGGCGTATATAGTTGTATGATAATATTGATTGCGAGAATACAATAGAATAATTAATTGTATGTAGAGGAAAAATAATAATCTACTTACAGTCTGTTTCAAACGGTTAGGCGGAACTAAATGGGAATTTCGTTCTTTTAGGTTGTCACGAAAAGTTATTTCATTTTTCACGTTGGAATGTCAAAATTTAAAATTCCAACAATGAAACCATGGAAACGAATGACATATGTCAAACTTAAATTAATTTTCTTACATATTTTAATGACAAAAAATAAATAAGAGGGATATTTGTATTAAGAATGACACAAAAAAACTAGTTCCGCCTAATCGTTTGGAACAGACTTTACTATCAATTTCCAAAACTTTTCCTATTTCGTCCCACACTTTATTTGTTTTCCTAATATTCTTGTAATCAGGATGTGCTAAGTCATACAAAATTAAATGATCCTTTACTGATCTATGATTTTTTCTGTTAAATTATCTATTTTCGACAATATTTTCTTAAATATATTCACTCTATGGTATATAAACAATGAATATCGCGCGGCCTAACGCAACTTGTCGTGTTTGGCCGCCAGTGTTTGGTGATCGCTAGACTGAACGCTGCAGTCGGTGGCGTTCTCAGATAGCGGAACGCTTGTATGTGCGTGGTCTCATTGTATTGTATAGGTTGCGTTAGGCCGCTGCATTATCGCCACCGCGGCCGCCACCGAGGCCGCTTTGGTGTGTGGAATCCTTAATGGTGCAAATATTTTGTAACGTGTTCGGGTTCTTCAAAACAAAACGCAGAATTTTCCAGATGGTTAAATTTATTACACTCATATTTTTTTTAGTATACAGAATACTAACAACACTTTTTGCCCGGAGGCATAAACTGTCAGTATACTTGCCTGACCAAGAACAGAAAATCGACTAAAAACATAAAATAATTACGTTACCAAGTAAAATTATTTCGATTGTTACAATGTTTTATGTATTTCTAGAGACTTCTAGGTTGTTCCACGAAATTCCCCCATAGGCGTCCCATTAGGGAAATCAAAACATTTTCGTCACAATATATTTTAAATATTCAATAGTTTAATAAATAAAAAGGCATTTCGATCCAATATTTTTAAATACGAATAATTTTTAATGAGTTAAAAGTGTAAAATATTTCAAATAAAATTTCAAGATAATTTGAATGTGTACTTGGATATATTAGTACTTCTTCTTCTTTTTTGGCCACTGTTAGTCGGGTTGACTTTTGGCCTCACTTACATAAGCCCTCCATCTTGATCTGTTCATTGTCAGGTCTTTCCATGTGTCCTGTATACCAATACTTGTTAAATCTTCGATTAAATAATCTCTGCAACTCTTGCAAGTTCTTCCCACTGGTCGACAAGTATTCAATCTTCCCTTCAATATCTTCCTAACCATTCAGTCTTCCCTTATCCTCATCACGTGTCCTATCCACTACAGTCGTCTACCTCTCAGTTTTTGTGTGATATAATACTTACAAATTATTATCATTTCGGAAATATAACAGTAACTTTTACTTTTTTAAATGGAAACTGCATACATTTTTATTACAATAAAATAAGAATTTTTTGCTTTCCAATGATGTACGAGTGATCTTTAAGAAGTGGGTCATTCCATGTCAAGTGGTCTGGTGGTCCCTGCTCGACCAACACAGATTTTGATGAAATTTTGTGTGGACATTCACACATGTCCCCAACGAACATTGGTAAAGTTTTACATTCATCCATGCAATACTTGCTGAGATTTAGTAATTTGTTTGACCCCATACTGCAGCCTTCTATGGTATGACTCCGAGATTTCTGCAACTTTGAGAAGCAGTATCTCTGGCAATATTTTGTTGAGAGAAACAAAACTTTGCCAGCTTGTACAACTTTTTGCGATCTATTAAACATAATAATAAACAAATCTTCATAAGCGATATCCATAAAGAAAATTTGGAGCAAACTTGGCAAAAAAATTGTCGGCTTGAAAAAATTTTAAAGTTTGGCTTTACATACCTCTGGAAGTAAAGGTACAGTAAACGTGAAATTTTGCATATAATACCTAATCAATACAAGGTATTCGAATATAAAATTTCATTCTCCTAATATTTTTCATTAGTTCAGGAATTGAGTGTTAAATTGATGATTTTTGTGAAAATGCCGAAAATAGGGTATGTTTAGCCCACTTTTACAAAAATATGCCATCTGGAAACTTTTTTAAATTATTTTCATTAGAAAGAGCATGTTTCAAGCCCCCTAAAATGTAGAGTTGTTTTTCATCGCTGGCATATAAGGCCTTAAAAATAGGAACAAAGTTGAGGACGTTTCTATCACATGCTGCTATCGTAATATCGCATGCATTCTATTATTTTTCTTCTTGTTTGTTTTACACAGACATTATAAGTACCTAAACTGCGTTGGTCCATGGTGACATTGCCACTACCAGTTCAGAAACTTGAACCAGTAACCCCATCGCCATAGGGGTCACACTCGATAGCCGTGCAATACCAGCCACGGGTGGGTTTCTTGGTTGAGGATCCCAAGCCTATAGTTTGGTTTCTTCGTCAAGGTTCCAAAGCCTTGTGTGGGTATCTGTCCGGTTCTCAAGCCAATGATTAGGCAGCTTATCCTAGGTTCCTAAGCCTAACGATACCCACAGAAGGCAAGTTTTGCCAAGTTTGCTCCAAATTTTCTTCACGGAAATCGCTCATGAAGATTTGTTTATTATTTTTTTAATAGAGCGCAAAAAGTTGTACAAGATGGAAAAGTTTTGCTTCTCTCAACAAAATATTGCCAGAGATACTGCGTCTCAAAGTTGCAGAAATCTCGGAGTCAACTATAGAAGGCTGCAGTATGGACACATTACTAAATCTCAGCAAGTATTGCATGGATGAACGTAAAACTTTACCAATGTTCGTTGGAGACATGTGTCCATACAAAATTTCATTGAAATCCGTGATGGTCGAGCAGGGCACTCTTCTGAAATCAGACCACTTGACATAGAATGACCCAAGTACGAGGTCAGTAACCCCGACATAAAAGATTTTTTTGCCAAAATGCGTTTTATTTTTCAACAAGAACGATTTCTCGAACTCTGCAAAACAGGCATGTGTTTCAGCGATGATCGCTTTGTTTAATGCGAATCTTTTTCTGGGGAATAGGGGTGGATAAGGGATCAGTTCGTAGCCTGACTCCGCTTGTTTGGTCGTTGCAATTACGAACGAGTGAGTTGATGCATTGTCATGGTGGAACTTTTTTCTTTGCCAAATGGGGCCGCTTTTTCATCAATTTGCATGAAATCAATTCAATAAAGCGAAATAATATTGGCCTGTGATCGTTTTTCTCTTTTCTACTCGGTGAAGATTATACATTACGAATGCCAGAAAATCGTGACTATGACCTTCCAGTCAAGGGAACTCTTTTTGCCTTCTTCGGAGCACGCTTTTCAGGAGAAATCTAATATTTTGACACTTCTTCCATTTTTTGTGTGTGTAGATGGGTCTTTGTTTAATAAACGGTTATGAAAGGCCGCAAAAACCCACTTGGTTTGCGATTGTACAGGGTGGCGCATAAGTCGCTTTACCATTTTAAAATAAAATATCTTTTTTGTAAATTAATGTACTTTATTAATTCTTTTTTGTTTACAAAGCTTAAAACTTACAATTTTATTTTGATTATGTATGAAAAATAATGTCACGTAAATGGCCTCAATTTTCAGCTTCGCAAACACGAGCTGTTTGTAAGGCATTTTCCATGACAGTTCTTAGCATCTGAGGTTGTACGGAACGAATTTCCTCCTGTATGTTTGCTTTAAGTTGTCGGATACTTCGAGGCTTATTTACGTACACCTTTTCTTTAAGATATCCCCAAAGGAAAAAGTCTGGTGCTGTCAAATCAGGTGATCGTGGAGGCCATAAAAAATCGGAATTTCGAGAAATTATTCGATCTTGAAACATCGCAGTTAAAATTTGCATAATGGCTCTAGCCGTATGTGCAGTTGCACCATCTTGCTGCCACCAATACCCTGCCATATTTGCTATCTCAGGCTGAACAAAATTTACCAGCATTTCTCTATATCGCTCACCAGTTACAGTAACTGTATTTTCATCAAGATCCTCAAAGAAGTGAGGCCCAATAACCCTTTCTGAGGTTACTCCACACCATACTGTAACCTTACGTGGGTGCAATTGTCTTGCATGAATGACTGTGACAAAATATTTTGTCACAGTCCTCCCGCATTTTGTTGTTCTCTCAGTGTCTTAAAACAAATTAAACCATTATTTATTATTTTTGCTCCAGTTGATGAAGAAACGAATAAACTATTATTTAAAACTTTCCCAATAGGTTGTTTTAATAAACCAGTTCGTTTTCATTAATTCCATATCGTTTCAAATATGATTTGTTTATTTGTTTACAATTATAGATTATACATTATTTGTTGGGTATATCCGTTGATATTCTAGTCCAGCTTAATTAAAAATTAAATAGTTTTATTTCAGTGTTTATTTTAGTTGTCAGATTTGTTTAATTCTTACCGTCCGTATTATTTAATACTTTCAGAGGATGAAAGGTTACTCATTATTATGAATTTTTAAATTAATCTAGAATTCTATCCATGTTCTGGACACGAGTAATTATTCATGGAGACAGAGGAAAATATTAAGCTGCTTACAATTTTTATTTTGAAAACTACAGTTTTAATTTAACTGGTAATTAACAAAAACGTTCAATATAAGTTTTTAATACACAGTATACGGTTACACAATAACAGTAAAAAACTTTTTTTTTTATTTACATTTAAAATAATTATTGTAGTAAGTTCCCGACTCCCTTTGATCTTGGATGAGTACAGGTAAATAAAAAATTCTTCTTTTAGCGTCAGTATTTTAATTTTAATTTATTTTAAAAACATCGTAATAAATGGGACAGAAACGTTTCGACCCTCAAAATTGGGTTATTATGCAAACGTACAAATCTATGATATCATTAGCAGTCTTCAAGTCTTGCCACTATTGAAGATACTACAAGTTAAATGATTCAATAAAATTCACAACATCTAATTATGGAAAATAACTAACAAGTTAAAGTAGGCAAGCAAATATTGTCTAGGAAACGGATCTAGATTGGTAATATGTTATGAATCGTGACCAGACACATTTACACAAGCAGAATGCTCACAAGAAAAATACGCACAGAAAAAGTGCTCACACGAAAACTCCTCACACGGAATTATTCTCATATAGAAAATTCCCCACACCGAAAATAACGCACAGAGATAAATGCTCACATGAAAATTGCTCAAACTAAAAATTGCTCACATGGAAAATTACCCACTTCTATAAATACTCACATGGCCAGTGCCCACTAAAAATTTGTTGCTATAGTTATTAGATTTCATATTAGTTGAAAAGCAACAATGTACATTCTGTATTTTTAAAAGTAAAAATATGTAATATGTATATTAATTTGAATATTTTATTAAAATAGTGTTTATTTTTCATAAAATTAAATTATATTAAATTACCTAAGTTCAGAAAAATTATTAGTAATTATTATAAAAAAACAGCTGTGGCCACCACAGGACCGTCCGCTATCGCAAAGTACTTGTTTAATTTATGCTGCTTTATCAAAAAATGTCTCAAATAAAAGTTGTTAGTTATTGCTTTTCTAGCAACTTTTGTAAAATCATTTTTTCGAAATATTTCTGTGTTGTGAAATATTCACAAAAATCTTAAACCCGACACGAGTAAACTCCCATTTCTAGTTAACCGATTTTTACCAAAAGTTGATCAACTCGTGCCATTGATGTCGAAAGCTTAAATATGAAGTTCCATAGAAATCCTTTTAGCTGAATTTGCACGTGTACACGGACCGACAGATCTATCTGTCGGTGATAGACAGACAGACAGACGGATGGACGGACGGACGGACGGACCGACAGGCAGGCAGGCCTGAGGCATAATTCCGTTTTTGTGTGAGCACTTATGACTGTACGCACTTTTCTGAGGGCATTTTCGCGTGAACATTCTTCTTGTGCGAATATGTCACCGAACCATTATGAATAGATCATGCAACCTAACAGGAATATCACTAAAGAGAAACCCACAAGGAAACGCAAGGTTGATAGCCCTAAAATAATCTAAAATAGATCCGTACTAAACGAAGCCAGCCAGGCCGACAATTCGTGGGCACAAATAAAACTTAATCTGGTCTATTCTGTATCTTAAAAAGTTAAAAACTAACCTCAAGGTCGAAGTTAAATATTTTTAACCACGCTTTACAATATTTTGTAATTCTGTAACTCTATGACGTTTAAATTTTAACCTCAATGTGGTTAATTCCGTAGGTTATATTCGGAATTTTAACTCCAACCAAATACATGGCGTTAATTTTTAACCAGCTGTAATTCTAACCTCTAAACGTCAAATAGCCAGAAAAAATGCATTTTTAGAATTAATCATGGCAAGTCTGTTTATTTTAAACCAATTATTACTTGAACAAATTGAACATAAAGAGGTTAATAAGTAAAAAAGTAATATAGGTGAATAAAAAAATTATATAAAAATGCTTTTTAGGAGATCAGTTCAAATTAAACAAAGGCAACTGCGTGGAAAGGAATATCTCGTTTTACAAATGTTGTTTGAAAATCTGAGAAGAACCAAAAGATTTCCCAATATATTGCAAGTAAATATTTAAAACTTTAAAATCGTGATACATTTATAAATTTTGATTTATCTGTTTAAAAATAAAAATAAGGTAAACATAACCTGAAAATAAAAGTATCTTAATATAGAAGAATGAAAAGCCTATACTTATTATGCCTATGCCACCCATAATTATTTATGTATAAATATTGTACATTTCCGCAATATATATTTACTATATTTGATCGTTGTTCATTCATGATTCAACCATAACACATGTTTATATTAAATCCACACTTACACAAGCCAAATACCTTCCCTTGTAGATAATTTCACAACATAATTTTAACCATAAGGTTTAAAAAGTTAGAACTTAACGCTTGGGTTATAACCTGAGATACAGAATAAGAAACAAGGTTAAAATATTAACGCCTAGTTAAAATGTTACTTTTTAACCATCATTTTTAACCTAATCTTTTTAACCACAAAATATACAGAATAGACCCGTATATTTGTTAAAACTAGTTATAGTTAGGAAATTTGAAGTTGTAAGTGATTTCGGGCTTTAACGGTAAAAGAGAATGTTGCACACGTTGCAATTAAATCCAATACACGCCACTGGATGTTCATAACGTAATTGTAGAGAAACACTTACTGAAACTTTGTACATAACATTTAAACATAAGTGAAATGGGAAATGTTCTCTAGTCTACTAAAAGATGATTTTATCAAAGTTAATGCAATTAAATTTAAATATGCAACCAGAAATACTTTATAGTTAACTAGGTTGACTATCGCTATCTATTGCTTCCCAGGCAATTTGCAATAACATTTAATTGGTCAAATTGGTTTGGAATGCTAAAAGTTGATACTCTAGTAAAAGCAGGACACAATTTTATTTCATGTCCAATAATAAAACTAAATATACCACCAATACGTTCTTAATAAATATTCAATTAACATTGAATCGTGGAAAGAGAACACAGTACACCCACCACAAAACACGCTATCTCCGGACCCTAGCCGGACCAAAATAATTTAGATTTTTTTGTGACCAAAAATCGGTCATACGTGACCCACTTTTCAAAATGTGTTTAAGACCCATATTTCAAGTTTTATATTTATGTCCACTTAAGGGGCCTATTCTATAACTTTTAACAAGATCTTAAGATGTTAATTTTACTTGTACATAGTATGTTTTCATAGTAACCTGTCAATTTAACACCATGACAAAAATCACAGAATAGGGTCTAAATAATTTAATTTTGAATAATAAAAGTGAGTAAAGCATTATAAAAAAAAAATATTTTGAAGCCAACTTACATGAAAATCAAACAGAATTCATAAATGTAATATATAACAAAATATAATAATTACATAGACACAAAAATATAATTACATATAACATATCAGAAGAATTTTAATTATTCTCCATCTTCATCTTTTTGGCAGTAATTGCAAGTAATTTGTTTTATTGCTATTACAGTTGAATGTTTTGGACAAACGAATTTATTGCATTTGTCACATTTCTTTGAATATTTGTTATCATTTCCATGGCAACTAAAACAACAGCCTCGTTTATTTCCTGAACTGCTCGGATCTTTTGTAATATTAATAATAATAATATTATAATACAAACAGAACAGTATCTTAGCCCTGTCGATTGGGATATGATGAAAAAGCAATTGTGAAACTAATAAACTTGTCAAAACTTGCGTTATTGCAGGTGTGTAATTATGCATTACGTATTGATATAAGACATTACTAACAAATCCCAAAATCGGGTCAGGCTAGACCCGTACTGTAAAACAAGAAATCGTCTTGATAAAAAAAAAGTTTATCATCATAAAATAAATAGTTATAATATATAAGGAAAAGTCGACAATAAAGAACTCTAAAAAATAAAAGAGTTATTTTAAAAAAATCAACTTTCGGGTCAAATTTGACCCATAAATCGTCCGGCAAGGGTTAAAGTACCACCACTGACCTTACCCCGCACTCTTCTTGTCCATGTTTGAAGGAATATGAAATTTCAGTCGATTTTCATTATTATTATGTCAAGGGACAACATTTCTTATTTAAAATCGGATCTAAATTCAAAGCGTAATACGAGAGTTGCCTCTTATATTTCGGGATTGCGCTAAACTAGTGCTGCAATCTGGTAACTGACGCTTCTATCATAAAGTTGGACATTTTTGACGGTACACATACAAAGTACATTTTGACGTACGAGCACTATTTGTATTGTTTACAGTAAGTTGAAAAAATTCATCTCGGCTAAAAATGGAATCAAATAGTGAACATTTTCGAGCGTTTATTTTTTACAACTTTACTTAACGTGGGTTAACCCAACAACAGTGCATCGATGAACTTAATTCTACTTTTGGCGATGAAGCACCATCAAGGACTACGATGTTTATCGATGGATAGCCGTCTTCAATCGTGGCCGTAGTTCGCTTAAGGACGAATTTCGTGAAGGTCGTCCAAATTCGGTTGTTGTTCCGGAAAACATTGATGCTGTGCGTGAACAGATACTGCAAGATCGTCATGTGACTTACCGTAAGATTGGAGTATCCTTGGACATTAGTGGGACCAGCATACAGTCAAAAAGCTGTTGAAGCTTTCGAGAACCATGTTTTTGAGATACCAACTTCAGAGTGAAAAAAATGTTTCGAGAATTGGTTTGAAAGCGTGCAAAAGTATATAAATCTTAAAGGCGAATATTTTGAAAAGCAATAATACAGTTTGTTCCAAAAAAAGTTCTCTCTTTCTTAGTTTTTGTAAAAATTTAAAAGGTAGCCCGCGTATATAAGTGTATTTAATAATAAATACTGACTAAATCTTGAAATAAGTCAAAAGTCACACTGAATATCATTATCTTTCATGGTCATTGCTTCACTAGTCTACGGCTCGTGCAATTAAACTTACTGTAACATGTAATGGGTTACGTAAATAATACACATGTATACTGCTTGATAGTTCTTTATTAACTGGCCATGATGTGGTCTAGGCTCGTCTGCCTAGGTCCGTACCTTTATCTTGCACATACATTACACTTATTATTCGTGAAAAAAAGTATTGCTTTATGTACCCTGTTGAGTGATTACCAGGTCTACAAGTATGAGTTGCGGATTTTTTTTTTCTAAATAAAACTCATTAAAACTCAGAAGAACAGTAAAAGTTTATTTATTCAAAGTATGCTCCATTAGAAGTTGTACATTTTACCCATCTTTCAGGCAATTTTTGAATACCTCGCCAGTAGAACTCTTCCCCTTTCCCCGCAAACCATTCATCTAGCCATTCTTTCACATTTTCATATGAACAAAAGTGCTGCTCGGCAAGTGCGTGATCCATCGATGCGAACAAGTGGTAATCTGAAGGGGCCAAGTCTGGTGAGTAAGCGGCATGGGGTAGCACTTCCTACTTCAGTGCCTCCAATGTGTTGCAAACTGCTTTTGCCTTATGTGATGGAGCGCTTTCGGGAAGAAAGATTACCTTGTGCTGTCTTCTTTCGTATTCTGGTCGTTTTATGAGCAGCGAATGGTTCAATTCGATCAGTTGTTGTTGGTATCGTTGGGTATTAACTGTTTCACCAGGTTTTAACAATTCATAATGGACCACACACTTTTGGTCCCACCAAGTACAGAGCATTGTCTTTTTGTCAAAGTGATTCGGTCTTGCAGTTGATGTGGATGGTGAGCCTGGGTTCACCCATGATTTTTTGCGTTTGGGATTTTCAAAATAAATCCATTTTTCATCTCCAGTAATGATACGACGCAAAAAAGACTATCTTTTGTATCGTGCAAGCAAAATTTCACAAGTGTTTTTGCGTTTTTCCATCTGCCTCTCATTCAATGCATGTGGAACCCATCTGCCGACTTTCTGGATCTTACCCATCTTTCGTAGGCGATTGAAAACAGCTTGTTGACTAACGCCTAACTGCTCTGCTAGTTGTTTTTGTGATTGACTATCGTCTTCCTGTAGCAATGTTTCCAATTTTGTATCTTCATATTTTTTTGGAGGTTTTCCATGTTCTTTGTCTGTAAGATCAAAGTCACCACTTTTGAAACGTCGACACCATCGTTCACACATATCTTGCGATGAAGCATATTCACCATAAGCTTCTCGAAGCAGTCGGTATGATTCAGCAGCAGTTTTTTCAAATGAAAACAAAACAGTAGTACTGTCCGCGAATGCTCTTTATTTGGCACACAATTTGACATTTTTAACACAGTAAAACAAAACTATATGATCACTTCAAATTATAACCTATACGCATTTGACACTTAATGATAACTTAACAAAACGCCATATGTGTTGAAACTTTGAACTATACACACTGTTTGCGCGGCAAGTTTGAAAAAAATCCGCATTTCATACTTGTAGACCTGGTATACATAAACAAATTAAGATCAATGGATATAACATGAGAGCCAAAAGCTAAATCAGACAGGTGTAGGGAACTTACTAATGATATCAATATGTATTATATTTGTAAAATGGAATTTTATAGATTTATTCAACTCGTTGTAATGTAAAGCTAATAATGATTAGAGAAATGGATGTGGCTGTAATCAGCTGTTGTAATATTTTGATGAAGGTATTAATTTCCCAGGAGGGGCTGTCATGCACAGGTAATAACGCATTAGCACAACCCATGAACTACCTTATCTGTCACTACAATCTACCCGCCCCGGGTACATCGCACTCCGCGCAATAATTTAATAACTTCAGGGTCTTGTTTCAAAGATTTTACCTTTAGTCATTTGCTTATGGGTTTTATATTCATGAGAAAGATGTGATTTTAGTCAGTATCTGAATACAGTTAAAAATAGATATGAAGATACTACACAACATGATCATCAATAAGAATGCAGTTCTTGGTCATATTTTTACAAACTCTGTTATAAATTAGTACGTAACTACTTCGTAAAACTATCAGTAAAATAGAAGAAGTTTTAGATTACTTGTAGAATTTTTTTGTTGCAGAAGTTTAAACTAATTTTTCTGGAAAGAACATTTATATGACTTATAACCCTTGTGCTGTAGACCCCTATATGATTCACGGTAAGTTCATCGAAAATCAATTCATCGAAAATCAATTCATCGAAAATCAATTCATCGAATGATCAATTCATCGAATCGTCAATTCATCGAAAAAAATAATATTTTGTAAACATTTGAGTGGAATGCCGAGGGGATCGGAAAGCCAAAAAAGCAGTGGTCAATAAAAGTTGACAGACTAAAAAAAACGCAACTACGCATGTGTCACACCGCGTCATACCACACATGATTTGTTCAATGTACGGTGATTCTAAACAGGTGGCATTGTTATGTTAGTGTGAGTTTGTTTTGTCATTAAACTAGATGA
The DNA here is from genome assembly GCA_963971575.1 of Liopterus haemorrhoidalis. Taxonomy (NCBI): domain Eukaryota; kingdom Metazoa; phylum Arthropoda; class Insecta; order Coleoptera; family Dytiscidae; genus Liopterus; species Liopterus haemorrhoidalis. The sequence goes on from OZ020611.1 coordinate 229,517,442, forward strand.
TGGGTAGCTCGCTTCGCTCGGCTTCTTCTAACCAAACCCTTACTAACCTAACCTAACCTAAGATAGTGTTTTGTCTTTAAACTAGAAGATGGGTAACTCGCTTCGCTCGGCTTCTTCTAACCAAACTGTTACTAACTTAACCTAAGATAGTGTTTTGACATTAAATTAGAAGATGGGTAGCTCGCTTCGCTCGGCTTCTTCTAACAAAACCCTTACTAACTTAACCTGACCTAAAATAGTGCTTTGTCCTTAAACTAGAAGATGGGTAAATCGCTCCGCTCGGTTTTAGACTTTTACTAACTAAACCTAACCTAATTACCTTGCATAGTACTTTATTTTCCCCCATATTAGCCCAATTAAAATGCGTATCTATAGGTGTGTTCGTTTGTGTTATCCAAACTGTTCTATGTTGTCTAAATTCCAAAAAAGCGTTCGTTTGTATGTTCTGAACTGTCCAAGTATTGTTCGTTTGTCAGTTCAGAACAGGTTCTAAGTTGTCTAAACTGTACTAAGTCTAGAGGAAGTACAAGTTTGGACAAGTTAGAATAAGTTAGTGACGTCACTCTTTAACTTTTTTTGACTTTATTTTGTTGGTTTAAATAACCTAAAATCGTAAAAAAAAAAATTGAAAAAAGTATTTTTGGTGAAATGTTCAACAGGTGAAGTCTTAATCGAGGACGAATGTTATATTTTTAAATATAATAATTACATTTATCAACTATAACCTATAAATTATGTATTTTATCGTTGATTGAAGAATCATATGTTCAGTCAACGATTTTATAATGTTGAATGTTTTATTTTCTAATATATTTTTTATAGAAAATAGTCCAATAAAAGTGACAGGAGATGACAGTTGTATATTAGGTTAGGTTAAACTGCAATAACTTATTTAAAATACGTTCATTTGTACCATCATCTATTTCCTGTGAAATAATGTTCTGATGACGTCACGACCTTGTTTTAAGGACAAGTTAGAACAAGACAAACGAACAGACCTATTGTGTATGAATTTATAAAAATTATTTGCGTGCAATTGCCCATAACCTGTCTTATTAAACCTTAAAAACAAAAAATTTATTTGTTTTATTATATAAGTTTGCTTATTATATTTCTTATTTATATTCAAACACTATGTCACTTTATTTACCTTTTTTTAAACCATATAAAAAAATGTATGCAATTATTTCTAAAAAAGTAGACAAACTAACTTTTTTGACTTTCCGATCCCCTCGGCATTCCTCTCAAATATTTACAAAATATTTTTTTTTTCGATGAATTGACGATTCGATGAATTGATCATTCGATGAATTGATTTTCGATGAATTGATTTTCGATGAACTCGTCGGTTACCCCCCTATATATATATTCTCGTTTATCTCTTCAGTTTGGAAACTACGTCCTTTTAACCAATTCCTCAGTGTTAGAAATAAAAGAAGACCATACGATGCTGGTTAGTATGGTGGATGAAATGAAAATTACTTTGTTCTTCCACAAATACTACCAAACCACAAAGGAAGGGTAAGCTGGAGCTTTGTCGTAATTGTCGACATTGGCTAAAATGTCTTAACAAGATCAATATGATAATCTAGTTCGTCTGTAATCTTTCTAACTGTCAACTGTTGATTGCTATGGATTAATTCCCGAACCTGGTTAACCTTTTCGTTGGTTTTAGAAATTTAGAGTCTATCCGATCTATCATCATTTTGATTGAATTTCTACCACCTTTTAAACGCCCGAACCACTAAAATGCGCAGATCAACTCCGAACATCTTCTCCGAAAGCTGTTTCCAAAAGTTCAAGAGTTTCTTTCGCAGTCTTTCCAGGTTTGAAGAAAAATGTCACACTGACACGCTGCTCTTCTATCAGGTTTATCCTAGGTCTATCCCCGAAATGAAGAAAATAGACTTACAAATAATTTTTAACCAGCGAAACATACTTTTGACCAATGTCGGCAATCACGATGATGCACCAGCTAACAATTCGTTTATTACTCGGTAGTTTTTGGCGACGAACAATGTCAGTCTCGTTCTTCGTACATCATAATCACCTGAATTGATACCATGTAATTTTTCGTTTCTAAAACTCAAGAATTCATTAAAAGGGTGCCGAAAAGGTAAAAAAAAAAAATAAAAATCAAATGAAACTGATCTTCAAGCGAATTAAAAAAATGCCTACAAAAGCATATTGTGCAACTAGCAACGAATGTGCATTCTGTGCGTATTGTATAATACGGTTTTCTTATGTATTATTTTTCTCATTAAATAAATCAAGAAAATAAATAGCCATTAAGGCGCGCGCAGGCTTTTCGGGATTTAAAATTCCCACACCGCTGCACATGCTCATTAATGCGAATTTATTCATTTCCCTATAACTTGCGCGCATATTGTTAGCAATAAAATATCATATGGATTAGAGTTATGTACCTGCCAACTAACAATATCGCAATGTTACTGTAACGAGCCCGGTACGTTACTTTAATATGGTACCTTTTTTATCAACTAAGGAACGAGCCTGTGATATTATATAAAGTCTGATCTCAAACTAAAATTAGATTTCTGACTAAAGAAGAAGTTCGGGTACTAGGCATGACAGTTATCTAGGGTTCATCATTACGATATGTGAATTAAATGATACGTATTAGTACTTACCAACCAACTGATCAGGCATCTTGTAATTGGTCTGGATCTTAGCTGTTCACTTAAGTTCTTAAAGGTGAATGTTTACACACGTTAAGTAAAACAGTTTAAAATTAATGAATTTGATTTATTATAATATATTATTTACAAGAATAAGTTTGAAAGTTAAAATATATGTATTTAAAATAATGTAAAAATAAAACAGAATCGGATATTTCGACACAGTGCCTCTAAGAATTCAACAACTTAAATGTTTACGCTAACCGGACCGAATACTTTCTGACCTCGTCTTCAAAGAGACGGGTGTATTTATAAAGCATTTCTGGGAATTTCTAGGAAGAAGGGTAAAAATATTGTTCAAGGAATTGTCAGAGTTTTCAAGTATAACTATTTGAACAATAAACCATAAAAATATATTTTAAAGTTATGTGTTGTAAACGTAAAATTTCTTATTTTCAATTGTCTGAATTCTCACAAATATTGACTATAATGTACCCTTTTAAATCCCTAAAAAAATGCCCCCCCTTTCAAAGAAATTCTCGTGACGGGTGATTTTTGAAAGTTTGTTATAGGTAAATAATTTGTCCGGGTGGACTAAACGATTCCTTACACTACAATTCCTTGGCAGTCGTAAAAAATATGTCTTTGAAAATGGCAAAGTCGTTGGTAATTATGTGTAGCTGCTGAAGGACAGTCTTTCAAAAGTAGTAATTTAAATGTAAAATAAAGTTTAAGGATGCTAGTCCATGATATATATTATTTTCTCGTACTTCGTATAAACTTTCTAAATGTGCACGTAAGTTAGTTTACATGTTTTGTGCGTGTGCACGTATCTGAATTTGGTTCTCTGCTTTATAAAATAGAATATAAAATTTCACCTTTCTAACATTTCACCATAACATTTTTTAACGTGTTTCTCTCCCTTTGCAATAACTCTTGTGTTCAGGTAAATTCACAATAACCATTCATCAGATCGACACCAGTCATAAACTTCACGCTTTAACTTCAGTTAACTTCCTGTTCTCCACCTATAACATCCTGGCTCGTATTCCCGAGATCACAGGTGGATAGCGGCTTTGTTCCAGCTCTCCCGCCGCCACGGGAGATCGTCCGCAGGGCTTTATCGAGAGATAAGAGTGGTTTGATTCGTATTGTTGAATGCTATATTGATTCAGTGATTTGTGTCTGATTTAATTACATATAAACAGATGGATATTGTGATGTTTAGTTGCAGGAAGTAACTATTGATTCAGCAGACGTCCTCAAACTGTTGTGCATTAATAGTATTTATTTAACAAATACATAATATAGTCATTATGTTCGGGTCAAATACAATATTTTATCCACAACTAAATAATTTTTAATAATGACTAAGTAACTTATTTAGGTTTCTAAATATGTGCAGTATTTTTTTTTATATAGCAAGGTTCATTATGATTTGGAAAATTGCGCCTATAGCTTCGATTGGTTGTTTTTAGTCTGCCCCTCTGGTTTCGTATACATGTCACATAGAATGAAAATATAATTCCAACAATTCCAAATGATTATTAAATTTACGATCTTAAAAATTAAATGCAACATTTGCCAAAATATAACTAGAATTTTGACAAAATAATTTAAACAAATTAAAAATGGAAAAAAAAAACAAAAAATAAAATTGTCTCCTCTGCCCGGAAGCAAGGCCGGCGCGAGGAAAGTGCAGCATGTGCGGCGGCACATGGCCCCGCGGTTCAACAACAGGCCTCGCGCATGGTCTTCACTTGGAGGTGAGGACCTTTTTTGCTCTTCACTTGGATCTGGGAGGTGAAGACCTTTTTTCTTGCTCTTTTCTTGGATCTGGGAGGTGAGGACCTTTTTTTTGCTCTTCACTTGGATCTGGGAGGTGAGGACTTTTTTTTTGCTCCTCACTTGGATCTGAGAGGCAAGGACCTTTTTTTTCCTCTTCTCACACATGGCCTCGCAAATCCTAGCGCTGGCCCTGCCCGAGAGCGAACCCTAGTTTGCTGCATAGCAAACGAGCAAGCTAACCATTAGACCTGAAAATTCCTGTTGTACTATTCCAGTTCACACCAATGTACATTACTTAGAATTTTTCAGATTTTTAGTTTAAACCATCTGGGCTACAGAGTGTGGGACATTTTTTTTTTTAATGATTTTGGCAAAAATTGGATCTAAATAATTTATTTTGCAAGAATAAAATATTGATCGTTAATCCACGTACGAACGGCTTTCATTTGATACCCTACTCAGAATTATTATTATTATTATTTTTTTTTTTTTTTTTTTCGTTGAGCACATATTTTTATATATTTTTAGGGTGGTATGTTTTTTAGATATTTTAGTATTTTTCCTATGTGTGGGTCAAAGAGTTGTATAAGCATGCCAAATTTCAAGTCTCTAGGTTTGGCCTTTTTGCTGCAATTTTTACCGAACAGACAGACAGACGGACACACAGACAGACAGACAGATAGACTGACAGACAGACGACAAAATGACGGTATAAGGGTTTTTTGGTAATACCTACAAAACCCTAAAAACTTTTATTTCCTTAATCCACGGCCTAAAAGCATGCTTTTGACAACACACCATATTTATTTAAATATAATTATTATTTTGAACGCTAATTTAAAAAATTTCGAAAAACTAATTTGATCAAAAATTCCTGTTGAACTATTCCGGTTCTCATCAATGTACTCAATATACATTATTGAGAATTTTAGATCAATCTTTCTGGGAAATAGGGTCTCTAAGGACAAATATTTGAATGCCTGAAAACTATTTGTTTATATTTTTATAACGGTGTGTGTGTGTGTTTTTTTTTAACTCTATAGTTTTGCTATATATAGGTCAAAGTGTTGTACAAGCATGCCAAATTTCAACTTAAAATGGTTTGTAGGTATGACACAACCTACAAAACCATAAAAATTATGTAAAGTTTCTCATGTAAGAATTTTGTAGGTATGTAGTAAGTCAATGGTCTTTTGCCATGCCTACAAATTCCTAAAATTGGTAAATATAACATTAGTATCCTTAGTAATAAATATTAAAAAAGTAATAAGGAAAAACAAGTTATTGCAGAAACCACCTATGTGCAAGTTGGAAAACGAGTGCAAGCAAAAGAAAAGCATTTAGCCGAGAATATATTCCACAAGTAATTGCAAGGACCAAATAAAGCCAAAGATCAAATATATAAAAATATGTATTGTTCTGTATTTTTTATATGAATTATCTGAAATGAAAGTTGTAAAGTTAATTTTTAGCCAGCCTGTATCAATTATTTTACTAGATGTAATCCATTAATTATGTTTGATTCAGTTTAGAATCACATTATTAATTAGAGTGTTTAAATTTGATACGTGCAGAGTTTAAAAACATAAACAATGTATATAATTTCAGATAAACCATATCCCTAGGTTTCAAATAATCTGAACAAAATAAGTTTCATTCTATCCCTTCCTCACACAGATTTATAAATCCCTTTAACCCTGATATTAAACAAAACATTATAACCTAACCCTATAAATTATCCTTTTGCAAACAGCCAAATCCCTTAAACAAAACACGTGTATTTCTTCACAAAACAATAGAGTTGTGATATTTTGATCCTAATACCCGTATGACAGTGGTTCGGTCCGATTAACCCTTAGATAAATCATGAGGTAACTACGGAACAAATCCTAGCGTTCAACTCTAGAGGCACGGTAAAAGTAGATTTTCAGCCGAGCGACTGTGACAAGCGGCCACCGCTTTTGGTAATACAGCAAGTTATAAGTTGTGTGCGGTAATACCTGGGTCGTTAAAGTAAAGCACGTTTGGTTAAGGTTCCATTTTTCGGTCCCATAAAATAAAATTTTTCAACGACAGACATTTTAAAGTTGGTTTTACCCAAGATTATTAAAGTAAAGGTTGTCTCGTTACTTCAAGTTACCTTCAAGTTACCTTCAAGTTGTGGTGACACGCTACCAGGTTTCTCAACCAAAAATACCGGGAGATTCATATTTAGATATCTAATTTAATATTTTTAAAAATCTTATTTGAATATTCTCAATTCGTTTAATATATACAAGATATTGAGGAGATCAACATACGGTACAAAATTCCAACTGACTCCTTACTAGAGATAAGAGTGTTTTATGGGATTTAAAGTCCTTTCTGATTCTAGATATAAATCCAAGCATTTTATAAGATTTTTTGATAATATGCATGGCAAATATCAATTTAGTATCAAAATTTACACCTAGATGTTTAAATTATAGTTGAAATCAATTTTACTTCTGTTTCTTCTAAAGGATATTTTAGAACATTTAGAAAAAGAGATAATCTATTTAATTGAACTTGACAAAACATCAGATTGAACTTGAAAACAATGTTGAAGAGATGAAATTTGTAGAAAGATTTTTAGATTAGAACGTCAACAAAGAGAAGGAAGTTACAGTAATGAAAACAAGATAAGATGTCAGAAATAAAAATTGATGTGAAGTGTGAATTTTCACACATTTCAGGGTTTTGCAGGTATTTAGTAAGTGAATGATGATTTTTTTGCGAAAACAAATTTTATATTAAAATATTTTTTTTGTTAATTTTAATTCGAACGCTTAATACCATTATTTAGGTTTCTAAATATGTGCAGTATTTTTTTTTTTTATATACCAAGGTTCATTAAGAATTTTAAAAATTGCGCCTATGGCTTCCATTGGTTGTTATAAGTTCCGCCCCTCTGATTTCGTGTACATTGAAACAGAATTAAATTATAATTTAAACAATTTCCACTGGCTATTAAATTTACGCTTTTAAAAATTAAATGCAACATTTGCCAAAATATAACTAGAATTTTGAAAAAATAATTTAAACAATATAAAAATTAAAAAAAAAACAAAAAATAATTTAGTCTCTTCTCACAGGGTTCGATTCCTTTCGGATCGGGTTACTTGGATGAAAAATCAGCGTGAAATACCACTAGACCAGCATACACGTTCCAGTGTGGCGTGTTACAAAGCTATAACTTGTGTACATTATTAGCCAAAAATCACAAAAAATGCGTTTTTTTCCGAAAACCTAATCTGATTAAAAATTCCTGTTGAACTATTCCGTTTCACAACAATGTACATTACTTAGAATTTTTTCAGATTTTTAGTTTAAACCATCTGGGCTACAGGGTGTGGGACAAAAAAAATTTTGCACAATGTTGGCCAAAATCGCTTCAAAATAATTTATTTTGCAAAAATAAAAATTTGATCGTTAATCCACGTACCAAGGGCTTTCATTTGATACCCTACTCATAATTATAAAAAAATATTTTTTTTTTCGATGAGCACATATTTGTTTATATTTTTAGGGGGATATGTTTTTGAGATCTTTTAGTATTTTTCCTATGTGCGGGTCAAAGAGTTGTATAAGCATGCCAAATTTCAACTCTCTAGGTTTAGCCGTTTGGCTACAATTTTTACCGAACAGACAGACAGACAGACAGACAGACAGACAGACAGACAGACAGACAGACAGACAGACAGACAGACAGACAGACAGACAGACAGACAGACAGACAGACAGACAGACAGACAGACAGACAGACAGACAGACAGACGACAAAATGACGGTATAAGGGTTTTTTGGTCATACCTATAAAACCCTAAAAATGATAAATAGAATAGGGCCGGTGTGGCTACCCTATGGCACACCGAAAGTGTATATTTTTACATCAGATTGATAACCATTTACCACAAGACACAAGACATTGTGTCCTATTTGTTAAATAACATAGAAACCAGGCTAACAAGTTGCCATGAATGCCATTTTTTTCTAATTTATGTATTAATATATTTTGATCTATGGTATCAAATGCTTTACTTAAATCAGTATATACGGCATCCACCTGTATACGTTGCTCCATTGATTTTAAGATGAAGTCCGTGTACAAGATTAAATTGGTGTCAACAGACCTTCCAGAATAAAAACCATATGGGTCAAAGAATTATATAAGCATGCAAACTTTTAACTTTCTAAGTTCAACTGTTTGGCCACAATTTCTACCGAACATACAGACAGACAAGCACATGAATTACGTTATAAAAGCTTCTTAGTCATACCTACGAAACCCTAAAATGGCTCGGGTGTACTCCGAACACGACCTGGTAATTAATAAATCAACCTTAAAATGTTCGCTATAAGTAGTAGAATTTTATAAATGATAAGCCTTGACGAAATCTTGACATAGTACCAAAGTTGGTGGTTTAGTGTCTTTAGAGACACTTGGTAGGATAAAGCCGTTGAGAAATAGTGTAAAATCTCGGTGAACGTGTTAGCTTTACCTGGCGGTCACAGGCAGGTCAAGTGACAAAGTGAGGTAATCGCTGGAAAGGACATCGATCCCTGATAATATCGGAACCCATCCAAGTTGAATAATGGACTATTTTTGGATCTTGCAGAACTAACCTAGTATGTTTGTTGTCTAAATAGAAACTCATTCACAAAAGGAAGGTACGAGACTATAATACGACCAAGATATAGAGCTTTTCCAGTCAAGTGATTTCAAGAAACTAGGGCAAGTATTCACTACAGGGTTAAAACGGGGTAGATATCATGTTAAAATAAGTTACTATTACAGAATATCCAAAAATATACATAAATATACAAAAACATACGTTTAGTGTTACCTTTAAACACCCTGTATAAGGTATATTTTTATTGGCACTTAAAGAATAAATAAACTGAAACTTGAACTTTTAAGTTGTTACACGAATAAAACAAACATAAATATCTTGAAAAGAAATTCTGCTGATGAAAATACCAAGAAAGACGAACTGTATTGATTGCAACTAAACATTTGTTTTATTTTCAATTTTTTGCAGGGATAACAATTATATTTAGATTTTTCTAGTATTTTACAACACTGGGAAAAGAAAATTTTACTTAATTGTTACGCATTATTTTAGACGTCTCAGTGAAGTTGGCCAAACTATCAAAAAATGTGTTTTCAAAGAAAATATTAATATTAGAAGGGTAATTTATGGGTCTCAATTCAATAATATAACGATGTGGGAAATGTTTATTAATATTTTACAAAAAAAAAAAAAAAACCTTTACAGAAGAAACACAAAAATGTAGTTTTTTCACAAAATGAACAGAGAGAAATAGTTTCGTTTTATGGTTTTGTAGGTATGACCACCAAAAAAACCATATAACGTCACTCATGTGTCTGTCTGTCTGTACGGTAGAAATTGTAGCCAAACGACTGAAAATAGAAAGTTGAAATTTGGCACACTTGTACAACTTTTTGACCAACATATAGGAAAACTATAGAGAGTTACAAAAAATACAGCGCGGGATAAATATAAACAAATATTTATTTTTTTATTAAATTTTGAGTGGGGTATCAAATGAAACCTCAAACAAATTTTTATTTTTGAAAAATTATTTTTTTTATTGGATTTGGCCAAAAATGTGCCCCCCACCCACCCTATCTTCCAAAGCGATTGATCTAAAAATCTAAAAAAAAATCTCCGTAATGAATATTGATGAGAACCGAAATAGTTCAACAGAAATTTTTGATCAGATAAATTTTTCGAAAAATGTCGATTTTTTGTGTCGTTGATAAAAAAAATATTTTTTTAAAATTCATTGTGTTGTATCAAAAGAAAGCTCTTAACTCTTTTAATTTTAGCAATTTTAAATTAAAACAAATAATAAATAAAAAAAATTGTATAATTAATTGATTCATTTGTTATGTAATATAAATTATTTGTTAAGATAAAATTTTTGTTAAAATAATTATTTCTTATTTTTTTTTCTTTCTGGTGGTCGTGGAGAAAGTAGGATCTGTGACTCGGTTGGAAGAGAAAATTCGATGCTCGTGGTTCCTCACGCTCGCCTGCGGCTCGCGCTTGGAATGTTCCACTCGCATGGAATTTTCTCATTCCAACCTTGTTACAGAATATACTATTATATACTCATGAAGTATTATACCTTTTTGATACTAATACTCATTATATTGTACTATTCTAGTCTAGTACTACCAGCAATGGCAAACGTCCAAAATAACGGTGTCCGCAAAAATGTTCGTCTCTAAAAATGCGCAAGACCATTTATTAAAATAACCAGCGATACATTTTTACCAATATTTATTATAACGTAGTGCCTATGAGATTATTGAGTCAGAAATTAAGTCTCAAGAACGACGTAAAATGGGTCCGCAAAAAAATGTATTTCAAGAGGGGTCCTCGAACTACATAAGTTCAAGAACCCCTGCTTTATACCTTACTAAAAGAATAATATCTCAATTTTTTGTAGTTGTACATCTTGATTCACTTGAAGTAAGCAACATTTACTGGAGCGAGCATCGATGTTTCCTCCGAGACACATTGTCGTTCTAAATGGTCCGTTACCAAGCGACACATACCTGATAAAACGGGGCCAATGGGGTCATTGCTTTGTAAAAATCATGGAATACACCAGGTGTTTTTTTGAGGTAAGTGTTTTTGTTATTACACGTATGGAAAAACAATATTGTTTCAGAAAACGGGAAGGAATAACCTAGATGACAGGTCATGCGAGAAATACGGAATTTGAGGTAAAATAAAATAGTTGGTATTATCTTTCTAAAGAGCTTCTGAAAAGGATAAAAGGTAAAAGGTTTGAACTGCAGAATATGAGAATTTAACAAACTGAACCGTATATATATTAGTCACTTGTTTAAAATATTTTGTATAGATAAATGTTTATGGAAAGAGACTGTTGTAGCAAGCCCTGATATATTACTTTACAACGAACCATTTATTATCAACTAGGTAGCGAGCCTGTGATATTATATAAAGTCTGATCTCAAACTGAAATGAGGTTCTTGACTAAAGGAATTCAGGTAGTAGGCGTGAGTGTTATCCAGGGTTCATCATTACGATATATGAATTAAATGATACGTATTAGTACTTACCAACCGACTGATAGGTCATCTTGTAATTGGTCTGGATCTTAGCTGTTCACTTAAGTTCTTTGAGGTGAAGGTTTACGCACGTTAAGTAAAACGGTTTAAAATGAATGAATTTGATTTATTATAATGTGGCGGCTGTTGGTCCAATAATTTTTACAATTTCAAGTCGAATTACTCTTGTTGTAAACAATTTTCTGTATTAATTTTTATCATTATTTGTTTGGAAACAGACACAGCCACCTCATACCTTGCCTACGCCATAGACAGCATGCTATGGCTTCAGTTGTTTTTCAATTGTTTTTCAAGTTGTCAAAATTTTACATGGTTTCAATAAAATATATTTTAACAGTTTAAATCTCTAACACTGGTTTACTTCATTTTAAAAAAACTGCAGACAATATAATCCCACAATAATATACTATTTACAAGAGTAAGTTTGAAAGATTAAAATATAGGTATTAAAATAATGAAAATATTAAAACAAATAGAATTGGATAGACCACCAGAATGTCGACACCGTGCTTCTAAAAATTCTACAACTTAGATGTTTACGCTAACCTGACCGAATACTTTCTGACCCAATCTTCAGAGAGACGGGTGTTTTTATAAGACATTTCTATGCAATTCTATGAATAAGAAGAGTATGAGAAATTATTCAAGGAATTGTCAAAGTTGTCATATATATATTCTAAAAGATAAAAATTGAAATTCTTTTTCATTTCAAACACGACGGGTGGTTTGTGAAAGTTTAGTCGTTGTTCAGGCGGACTAACTGATTCGTTACACTGTTTTGATATATTTCACTAATTTCATTATTTCACTAAGCAGGGGTTATTTTAAGGGAAATTTAAAACTGCACAAACTAACCTCACTAATCCCAGTGGGCTAGAGTGAATTTTTGATTAAGGCTAAATCAGAAAGTTTAAAATCATACACATAATAATAATTCAATTAAATGGAATGTAATAGATGTTGCAATAAAGGTTTTGTCCTTGGCAGACGATCTTATACAATATTAAGGCAGTTAATAAAGATCTAGCAAAGAAAATATATGTGTATTATTAAACACAATCTGTAACCTTCACATGGCGCAGTCGGTAGGATTGTACATAATTTTTAAATATTATTAGAGTTTATGGACAAAAAAGAGGCTATTAAATGTAATACGAGGGCTACCTTTTAAACTTTTACAAAAACTAAGAAAGAATTTTTGTTTTTTTTTTGTTTTATTGCTTTTCAAAATATTCGCCTTTAAGATTTATACACAGATTTATACTGAAGTTGGTATCCCAAAAACATGGTTTTCTACGGCTTCAACAGATTTTTGAGGTGAGAAAATCACTGTCCACGCATTTTTTGAATACGGACAATGTGACATTAATTCAATGTTTTTCTGCTTCCAATAATCGATTGTTTGGCGTGCTGTGTGGGAGCTGGCATTGTCATAATGAAAAACGTTGCGACGTTTTTGGTTGTTTTTCCGGATTTTGTCGATGATGTGGCAAACAAATTGTTGTATACCATTCAGCATTAACTGTTCTTCGATCCTCTAAAAGAATAGTTGCGACATGTCCAATACAACCAAAAAAACAAGTGAACATTTTCTTGGAAGTGCTTCGTGAACGAACAACTTTTGTGGGTTTCGGTTCGTCTTGGAAAGCCCAAACACTGGATTATTGCTTAGTTTCCGGTTCATATGAATAAATCCAAGTTTCGTCACCTGTAACGATGTTGTATACGGATTTTGCAGTGCCTAGGTTGAAATTTTCTAGCATTCCCTTACACCAATCAACACGAGCCTTTTTTTGAGCTTCGGTCAAATTATGCGGAATCCATCAGGAACAGATCTTTTTCACAGCTAAATGTTCATGCAAAATCGAATATATTGCAGTCTGCGATATGTCAAAGGATGCCTCTATCTCACGGTAAGTAATATGCCGATTTTCTTCAATCATTTTGCGCACAGCATCAATGTTTTTTTCAATCACAACCGATTTTGGGCGACCTTCGCGAGATTCATCACTGACGGACGCACGACCACGACGTAATTCTGCAAACAGTTTTTTCTGATGGTGCTTCATTACCAAAAGTTGAACGAAGCGAATCTTTGCATTGTTGTTGAGTTAGGCCTCTACTAAAATCGAAAAAATCATCCAACGAAAACCTTCACGACTAATATCTTTTTTCACAAATTTTGTTTTTTTAACGCTCACTGTCAACAAACTACTTGGTCAATTTGTAAGCTGCCACTGATGGCACAATGACCAAATGTCAAATTTTACGAATATAGTAATTACACATTTCAATATTGCCATCTAGTGGTTGTTTATTAAAACATAAAAGGTAACCTTCGTATTACTTAGATTTTTTTTAGTTTTTTGTAGTTACCCCCCTCTGTTATAGTCAAAAATATCAAAGCATATATGGTTTGTTTGGTCAATGAAAACGTTAACTTGAAATCTTCAGAGGTAAAGAGAAAAAGAATTATAAATATTCATATTTCCGTTGAAAAATCGGGTTTCGTTTACCATAATTTTTCCAACGTTGAGAAACTCATGCCTCGAGTCACAAAAATGCACTTGTTTTTAATAGTCTGGACCGCAGACAAACATAATTAATTTTTTCCCCAACATTAATCGTTTGTTTTTTGCTCTCTAAAACATATTTCTTAATCTAGAAAAAAAGTTTAACGCTTTTATAACGGCAATGAAAAACTAATTAACTACCATTCTTTTTTTAAAAAGTTTTCGGGACAGAGTAGGCGGGTGTCGTTTTTCTTTATTCTCAAGAAAAACGAATGAGAGTCAATTTGTTCCTCCAAGAAACGCCTACGAACGTTGCAGTTTTATACTGATTTACGGAAAAGGACAATATGGACTCGACTTGTATACTCTTAGCTAGAACATTTCGTAAAAGAAGCTGATAAATGTCCATTCAAGAAATTAATATTCTTCTCGAATGTCAAATTTTAGCTTTGAGTCTATGGTTACACAAAGATCTTTAATATGGCTGACGTTAAGAACTGTGTTTGAATTTATGGTGTAGGAAAATGAAAAAGTTTGATGGTTTCTAGTGAAAGTTATCTGAAAGCATTTGCCATCAAAAGTTATTGCAATCGTTACTGTTACCTTTTTTAAAAACCGGTAATACTTTTGCCATTTTCAATTTTTCAATCAATTAGTTTTGTAATTTTATGTTGTCAATAAACATATTATATAAAATTTTATGAATAAAAATTTTAACTAATTATTGTAATTATTGAACTGTATTACGTAAAAAAATATATATGTTAGGGCCAAAACTAGTTCTTGGACCTCCTTTGTAATATGTTGCGTTAGTAACCATAACATAATAACATATATGTGACAGATTGTAAATAGACGTAGTAATAAACGCTTATATGTGCTTGGATTTGTGTGTTTTAATTGATATTATCATAAACGCTATAAAGCGTTCTAACATCAGAAGTGGAATGCCTACACCTACAACTAATTTTGGCCAGTATTTGTTGTTCCATACATAAAATATTTTGAAAATGATTAAAATGAAAAAAACAAAAAAATGACAGAAAGATTGACAGTTGCAAAAATAAATTGAAATGTCAAAATTGGCTGACAAGAGTTTTGAAAATGGAAAACACTACAAGATGCAAATAAATTTTTCGATAACATTGCAAAGGTTAAATAAAGAATAAGCTAAAGGTAGTATAGAAATTTGACGCCAAATTATAAGAGAATAATGAGGTATGGTATTTATAATTTGTTCTTGATAATTTAGAAATTTTGGATAAAGACTTAACAAGGTAATTCAAAGAATTTTTGTTGGAGTTTTTATTAATTATATTCCTTGTATGGAATCATATTAGATAAGATTATATTTTGCATTGGCAGATGACAGATGACAAATGACAGATAATAGTAGTTGTCATTTTTATTTTGACAGTTTTACCAAGTTTTTTGTGTAATTTTTCTAAATTTTGCATTAATGAATTACAGAATTATGGTATCAATAAAAGTGTGTTATTTCTTTACGAAATATATTGAAACCTGCACGTATTCGAAATATCACTGGTAGTGACATTTTAAATACGCAAATCGAACAATTTTATTATTATTATGAGTATGCTAAAAAGAAAAGATTTTATAATTTCAGAAAACTAGCTTTAACAGAAATGCAAATTAAAAAAAAAAAAAAATTAAATCAAAATGAACGTAAAAATTTTAGTTCTCTCAAGTTCAATAATACAAAAGTACTAAGTTAAGTTTTTTAAGACACACTGGTCGTTTTTGTTTTGTTGGCTCCGGATGGTCAGGGACCTCAAGGAGTTCAGAGGAACTCTGGATGGTCAGGGACCTCCAGGAGATGTGTTTGTTTTGTTTGACTCTGGATGGTCAGGGACCTCAAGGAGTTCAGAGGAACTCTGGATGGTCAGGGACCTCAAGGAGTTGTTGGACCTAAAATGGTCGTGTTTGTTTTGTTGACTCTGGATTGTCAGGGACCTCAAGGAATACAGAGGAACTCCGGATGGTCAGGGACCTCAAGGAGATGTGTTTGTTTTGTTTGACTCTGGATGGTCAGGGACCTCAAGAAGTTCAGAGGAACTCTGGATGGTCAGGGACCTCAAGGAGTTGTTGGACCTAAAATGGTCGTGTTTGTTTTGTTGACTCTGGATGGTCAGGGACCTCAAGGAGTTCAGAGGAACTCTGGATGGTCAGGGACCTCAAGGAGATGTGTTTGTTTTGTTCGACGCTGAATGTTCAACGACCTCAAGGAGTTCAGTGAAACTCTGGATGGTCAGGAACCTCAAGGAGACGGGCAAAACAAACATTATGTTTTCGTTTACTCTGTTTTATTTTGCAGTTATTAAATTCTGAAGATGCCACGAGGACGTGGCAGGAGCAGGACGGCCGTGTTAGGGTCAAAACTAGTTCTTGGACCTCCTTTGTAATATGTTGCGTTAGTAACCATAACATAATAACATATATGTGACAGATTGTAAATAGACGTAGTAATAAACGCTTATATGTGCTTGGATTTGTGTGTTTTAATTGATATTATCATAAACGCTATAAAGCGTTCTAACATATATAACGTTTTTGGGGCTTTGAGATAAAGCAGGAGTTTATTAGAAGCATAAAAAAGTTTTCCATTTTAATAATAAACAATTTTTAGCTTTTACTTGATTTAATATATACGTATTCCTTGTAAATTCTAATATTCGGTATAAATTCTTTCATACATTAACTGGTCTCCATTTCGTCCGGCACGAAGGCTGACAGTGATGTGAATTATGTAACATCGGAAACTAGATTGAACGTAAAATCATCATAATTATAGAAAACCAATAACTAAACATTTCACTGTATTTATGTCACCGCTGACTACACTACACACCCTAAAAAACTAATAATCTTATTGATCTAGTTACACAAACAAATTATTCGACTATTTCTTGAATAATTCTGTAAAATGACATCATAAAGTTGACCAACTGCGCCTTTCAACTTTAATAAACTTTCTTTTAAATAAAATGCAACTACTTTAATATAAGATTGTAAGAGTAAAATGTTGAATGTCGGATAGAATATCTATTTGTAGATCAGTGACTTTTTCCGTGAAAACTTTAACGTCATCCATTTGATTTTATTCTTTTTCACTGCAAGTTGTCTGCGATTTGAATCTAAATCACATTTTAAAAAAGATTAATGTGTTTTTTTCTGTTAGCAGTTTTCTTTTTCATTTTAGACAAATGTTTTTAGATTAAAAAAAACATTGTTTTGTCGAGTGTGTCATTTATAATTTATTTAAAACTTTTAAATCTCTAACTAAATCAACAAAAACATGAAAAATAAAAAAATTAAAAACAAAAATGTGGATGCAAAATGCATTCCTAATTCTTTCCAATGTTTAACCATTTTTTATTTATACAAGTGTTTATACAGTCCAAAAGTTAAAATATCTCCCTTATTATTGACTTAACGGCAAACACGTATATAACAAAAATTGTTTATAATAATATGACAAATCTTTTTTGTTCTACTATATACTTTTTTTAACGGCATAATTTACAATATTTGTGAAAATTAAAAAATAAGAAAAAAACAACTTAAAAATGGTTATAGACCATTCCCGCTAGAATTTTTGGATTTTCCGTAGTTTATTTAGTCTATAAAAAATTTGGGGCTTTAATCGTTTTACGCGCTTTGAGATTACGACAATTTTTTTAAATGGTATAATTTACAATATTTGTAAAAATTGTGAATTAAAAAAAAAGCACAACTCAAAAACGGTTAGAGATAGCGACCTGCAGTTGCAATTTTTGGATTATCCCTAGTTTATTTAGTCTCGGAAAAAATTGGGGCTTTAATCGTTTAATGCATTTTGAGATTATGACAATTTTTTTAATGACAATTTGCATTAATTGTGAATTTTCAAAAATTTTAACTCTAAAAATGGTTAGAGATATTGATCTGAGGTTAATATTTTTGGATTCCTCGTAGTTTATTTAGTTTAGAAAAAATATTAGGCCTTATTCGTTTTGCGTATTTTAAAATTATGACAAATTTTAATATTGCGTTATAGAAATTTTCATCTTCGCTTAAACGTATCTAAAAAACGAAATGCGATAAAGACCTGCGGTTGAAATTTTTGAAATCTTGAGGTCCTAATTGATTTATTGCTATATTTTGAAACAAAACAAAAATTTAAAAAATTTTAAATTTTTTTTAAATTTTTTGAATATTTTGTTAAATTCTAACTAAAAAATGGTTAGGGATAGAAATCTGGGGTTTAAATTTTTTAAATTCTCCTATATTGTTTAGTCTAAAAAAAAATATGGGCTTTAATAAACCAATTATTAAGTTTTGTATGGGCAGGAATCCAAAAAAAATCGTGATTTTTAAGAAAAAAATTTTCTTTTTCAGATTTGTTGAAAAAGATATGTGTTTTGGCTCATAGATAAATAAAATTGAGTCTATTTTGAAGTTTGGGCAAAAGTTTTGGAATTATAGGAAAGAAACTGATCCAAATTGGCTCAAATTCAAAAACTAGAAAGGCATGAATTTTTTAAATATTTTTTTCACCATCCTCACCCAAAAATTAGCTTAAAATTATATTTTGGCTAATATCAGAGTTATTTTTTTTTTAACTGTATCTCTGAATTAATATCCGGGAATATGGGGCGTGCTTCAGAGGACACGTAAAGCCATCGGCCTCAGCTACCGTAAAAAGTTGTCGTTATGGCTCAGTTACACGATGCAAGTAACTTGCACCAGTAAGTACTTGCACCAGTCACTGGCATCGTGTAAACGTACATGCAGTACTAGTGCCAGTACTGGCACAAGTATCTCATGCAAGTCAAGTGAATAGAAGCCGTTCCTATTTACTGGCACAAGTAGCCGTGCCAGTGACTTAAAAATGGCCGCCATGAACAGCTGATGTATTTTGCGGTTACAAAAACAAACTTTTTCACACCTTTTTTTAATAAATGTAGTTTTTGGCGCCGATTCATTTTTGTTTAGAAAGACGTACGCATAAAATACATAAAATTAGGTTAAACATCGAAAATTGGCGCGTTAAAAAGACGGTTTTACGCATAAAAAATAATTGGCAGCATCTACTTTTTGCAGTGTGTTTCGGGTTCTTTACAAGGTTACTTAAATAAGATACTGGAATACGTGTAAACGACAAAACGACTTGTGCAAGTACTGGCACAAGTACTTGTGCCAGTACTTGCACAAGTTACTGGCATCGTGTAACCGGGCCATTAGGTTGTGTCAGAGAGCGCTAGACGTGGCCTGAAAATCCCTGTCACCTAGGCATTATGCCACAAGAAATATAAAAAAAAATCAGCTGTGGCCATCACAAAAATAAAATACATTTTAGCAGCAGAGTACTTATTATTGTAAAAGACAATAACGTATTATATTATGTTGACAATTTCATAATGTGTAGGTATTTATAATTTACGATAAACATGGAAACGTACCTGCATACATACAAAAAAAAAAATGTCAAATAAAAGTTGTTAGTTATTGCTTTTATAGCAACTTTTGTTAAATAATTTTTTTGCGAAATAAGTCTGTGTTGTGAATTATTTGCAAAAATCTTAAAACCGACACGAGTAAATTTTTTTGTAAATTTGTAAATTTCCAAAAGTTGATCAACTCGTGCCATTGATGTCAAAAGCTTAAATATGAAGTTTCATAAAAATCCTTTTAGCCGAATTTGCTCTACGCGTGTACACAGACCGATGGACAGACAGACGGACGGACAGACGTCCTTCTAAAAATAGTCGATACGTTATGTAGGAACCTCAATTCGTGGAGATCCATCGAAATTTCGAAATGTCAAAATCGGTATGAACACAATACCTCCCTAATACCCTTTTCACACTAGATCTTTAAGATCGGATGTTAAAGTGAATGTATCTTTAAACGCTAATGTGAAACCGTACGGCCTCGTTTAAAGCGATGTTTAAGACAGAGATCTGCGTCTTAAGAGCGTAATGTACCTAGGTTACGCGCAACGGAAACGTGCATTTGGAAGGGACAAAGAATTTGAACCAAATGTTGTCGGATCAATTTGATTTTTTTTTTAATTTGAAGATAAAGATTGGCCCCGTTGGATTTCAGTAGTAAAATTTGGTTTTATTTTTAATTTTCAGTTTTACAGTGTCCTAAACTTTGTCTAACTTCACATCACTGTTACTCCGTAAATCAATAACAATTGCAATTTCCATAGCTGAAATCCTATAGATTGTACTTTTATCTTTAAAATGAGCCCTTGTTTATGAAAATTAATTAATATTTAGCACCAATTCTTTTGCCCACACCGAAACACTATTTATATGAAATACTGGCATTTACAAGCATCGAGAGATGTATCCATCTGGTAGCGTGGTTTTAAACTAATCTAGTAATAGTAGAGGGAGTCTCTAAGCTCCGCCTTAATTTTCTGCACATATCTTTGAATTCGGTGTTTATTTAGTTGACTATGCTTAAAAGTTGTTCTATTCAATAATTTTCTATTGATTTATAAAAATGGGCAACCGAAGAGGTAAAAAGTCAAAGGTAAATTTACATGCCGCCAAAAAAAAAGTAAGAACTTACGGGAGTATGTATATTTAATTATTATTATAATATTAATTTATTGGCAGTGTCTCCTTTGAAATTGTTATAGATGTACCCTCCATTAGATAGAATACATTTTATAATTACTTTGTTAATGTATTGTTACATACGGGATTTAAAAAAATGGTTGGAAATTTTAAAAACTAGTAATTGTAGTAATAGTTTCAATTTATGAGTCATTTTCAGTATTGCATTATCTGTGGAATAAAACAGTTTGTGGTGTAGAATTTACGTGTTTAAATAAAATTACACTTAAAATGAACTGAATTACCTACATATAATTATATATAGAAAATATGTAACATTTTCAAATATTAGAATAATTTCTCCTTTCTTCGTTCTTTTAGTAATTTTTTTTATTTAACAATGTAAACACTCAAAGTAAACAAAATTTATAACGATTGCCATAAAATAAACGAACAATAAGGTTTCAGATTTTACGATCGTATTTATCTTGCCTAAAGATAACGTAACACCTGCAATTTTAAAAATGGACATAGAATTGAAACTGTACAGGCGCGTACACAGAAAAATGGTCTGGGACAGGCGCGCACACAGAAAAAAGGTCTGGGACAGGCGCGCACACAGAAAAATGGTATGGGGGTCTAAATCGAAAAAAATATCCGTAAAATAATACAAATTTATTATTGTCTTTTTACGGGCGGGGTAGGCTTATATATTAATTTAATATTGATTATAATTTGTTTTTTTTTTTTCAATAAAAAGGGAATTTTTATAGGTACAAATATACGATGTTTGCTATAATGGGGAGGGGGGGGGGGTCTGGTCCCCTTTGTGCGGGCTTGGTCTTGGTGGGGGGCTTTTCGAAAAATTATGCATAAAATTATACCAAATTTTTTATTGTTTATTTATGAGAGGGGTGGGCTTATATATTAATTTAATTTTGCATATAATTAGTTTTGTATCAATAAAAAAGGTGATTTCTACTTTCAGTTGCTTAATTTTTATTAAATAAGTATATGATTTTATGGTTCCTGGGGGGGTCCGGGCCTGAGGACCACAGTCTTGTGTGCGCACCTGAAACTGTACTACATACATCGAATTGTAATTTCTAATACCTAGTTACAAAAACAACAATTTTTTGTTGTGCCCCAGGCTGTAGCGGTGAAAGGCAGAGGTGACAGGGGCACAGGCCCAGGGCGCAAGCTGTTAGGGGCGCCAAAACAAACTCTTAGATATACATATTCTAAGTTATTATAAAGTTTTTCTATTTTTATTTAACTCAAACATATAATTTTTTTGTCTTAATTAATCTTGTACATATTAAATACAAAATTTAATTTAAAGATGTACACACTAATTGATTATATAATAATATTCAGTCTTCTTTTGGACTTCTGCAAAATATTTAAAGCTTCATATATGCATATATATTTGTATATAAATAACAAAGAAAGTCCATTTTTCAATATTTTTACTTGTTTAAAGACGGTGTTTCGGAGATAGATTTTTAAATAATTAAACCTAGAAAATGATCGTTCAGCAGTACGTTGTTTACTGTTAACGTTACTAATATTTTTAACAGCTTCTATACTTGATTAACTTTCTTACACATCTGAAAACATCTATAACTGATTTTGGTTGCACATTTTGATATCAATGGCACCTTGACTTACAAACTTAATTTGTTCCTGACCGCGGTTCGTATCTTAAAGTATGTATTTAGAAACCCAATTTTTCATTATATCTTATAGAAAATTTATTAATCCGTTCCCAGATTAAATAATCATAAAGAAAACCCAAAAAATTAAAAAAGGAACTAAATGAAAAAAAAAAACTGTACCATATAAAAAATACAACTGAAACAAGGAACAATCTATGATCTTTACATACTTATATTTTTGTTAGATTTTGATCCATTGAATAGCATGAGTAAAATCTGTAATTTTATGAAATAATTATTAATTATGTTATAAAATCTCGGGTGCGCAGTTTTTACACATTTCATTGACCAACTTCAAATAAAATATATGTGAATTGATTATGGGTTGATTCAGTTGTATTATTTGTTTTAATTTCGTTTTTCTTTATCAGTTATTTACATATACAGTGATTTACTTTCGTAAACAGTGCAGGATCCTCTTAAGTTACGGTCCGTAGGCTGTACGGACTCACACGGTACTACTTCCTAAAGCGTGTTCTACATTATACAATTCTCATCAAATTTTCATACTTATTTCTTTGACTAGAACTTGTACTAGAAATAAATCAGTGAAATTGTACAGTGTAGAACACGGTATCTAGTCAAGGTCAACTTTATTCAAAACTAGATTTGATCCAACTATTCTTCAAAACACATCCAACTTGGAACTCGGTGCATGCGCAGTAGACAGTTTTAACAATAGTACCAACATTAAAATTACGCTTGTAAATATTTTGTATTACCACGTGTTTAATAGTGTTTTGTTGATCATTGGTTTGAATAAGCGAATATATAAATTGTGTTTTGTACGTAAATCAGTAATTTTACAAATCTAATAGCTAGGTTATAAACATTTGAGAAGATATGAATTATATTTTTATGTTGGTACTTTAAATGAACTGAAACACGTGTAAGAATTTCATTCTCTACCAAAAAATTGAAAAATAAATTGTATTAAAACTTTGACAACTTCTAGTTCAAAGAAAAAAGTTTAGAAAATTGATGAATAAAGTATAATGTAGAACACGCTTTATGCCTAATACACAACGATTGTGGAAGTTATTTAAACGAAGTTATTTATACTTGTTATTTAACCTATTGAATCAACTTCCAAACCGAAGTGAGGTAACCGTATATATAGTCTACGAACTGTTTAACAAATAGTAATAGAAAATAGAAAGTTTTTTTTGTCGCTTTTGTTTTTAAAATTGTCTAATTTAACATTACGAATATATATATTTTTTTATTTTGTAATGTAATGTTTTGTGTGCATAATAAAGCTTATAACTATACTAATTTTTAAATTAATTTTGAATTTCCTATTTATCTCCCCTACTATAATTTTAGGGATGCTTAAATTTCTGACACGCCAAGGAGTACGTCAAGAAAAAATGTTGAGAACCACCGGTCTACAATAAGGTTCAGAGACATAGCGGGGGGGCATTGGGGAGAAACTTCTTCTCACATATTATTATTATTACATTAATGATTATTAACATAATTTTTTGATGATAAAAAAAAAAACTATTATTTCTACAAAATTATCTGTAAAATCAGAATTGGTAATAAATATTAATCACTTTTCACATACAAGGGCTTATTTAAAAGTTAAAATTTGTAATTTTTATTCATTTACTGAGTAACAGTGATGTGAAGTTAAAAAAAAGTTAAGCGCTGTAAAATTGAAAATTAAAAATAAATAAAAATGTTTCTTTCATATCTTGAAATTAAAAAAAAAAATCAAATTGATTCGAATATATTTAGTCTTTATTTTATGATTCAGAAACATACAAGTAGATTTATAAATTAGTAGATTTATTATTAGTACTTTTCCCTCTCCCTGTAAGTTACTTCAAGGTTCCCCCACCTCGAAGTAGCCTGTGTAGCCACGCCCCCAATGACGTAATAAGTTATCTCGCCACCGCACCCCGCGCAGAATGACGGACTTTTCAATTGTCTACATTATACCCTTAAACTTCGCCCGCATTGCCAACTTAATTTGTATTATAAAAAAATACTCCTTGAATTTGTGCTGTCAACATTTTATATTATCATAAACAAGAATACTGTATTATATCGACGTTATAAGAAGTTTATACTTATTGTTATAATAAAATTATTTATTTTAATAATGTGTTTAATAAAATACAGAGCTACAATAATTGAGATAAAATGTATCGACTTACATGTTAATACAGGTGTAATATATTCTTTATTGTAGTGTCTTTATTGTAGAATGAAATGAAATATCATTATTTGTTTATAATAATTCAAAATTTGCGTCTGCGCAGACAGTTCAAAACTGGTAATTTCATTACGGTAACTCAAGGACAAAATTACTGTAGCTGATGACAGCACCAGAGATTTAAACATCAAGTGTGAAAGCATACCAATCTTAAACATCGGTGAACTTTAAGTTCACTCGTCTTAAAGATCTAGTGTGAAAAGGGTATTATACAAGGTGTCTCAAAAAAAAATTTATATTTATTTAGCTTACTGCGTGAACGCAACGTATCCGAGGGGCGCGGGGGTTATGTCAATCGGTAGCCTGGCTCTTGGGAATCCAGTCGCTATGGAGCGTTTCTTGGGAGCAGACCGCGCGTTATGCGTGCGAGAGTTTTACAAAAACGGTGATTCGGCGACTGTAGCGCGTAGAAAATTCTGCAGTATTCGAGGTTTTCGCCACTTAAATGATGCGCCAACCATTCCTCTCATTCGACATTGGGTTAAAAAGTTTGAAGAGACTGGTACAACGCTGGATAAATCAAAATCCGGGCGACCTAGGTCATCAAGAACGGTAGAAAACGTGGAGAATGTTAATCAGTCTGTTCGTGACGACCCGAACCTTTCAATTAGGAAGCGCGCAAGTGCTTTAAATGTGCATAGATCATCATTACATCGCATTATGCACAAAGACCTAAAGCTGCACCCCTACAAAATTCAATTGGTGCAAGAATTAAAGTCCCAAGATGCCAGTCAGAGGCTTAATTTCGTAAATCAGGTGATTGAGCGATTTTCAACGTTTACCAACATTTTGTTTTCGGATGAAGCTCATTTTCATCTTAATGGCCACGTAAATAAGCAGAACTGCCGCTACTGGAGTGCAACGAATCCGAAACGCAAACATCAGAAACCCCTACATTCGCCTAAAGTGACCGTATGGGCTGCGATGTCGGCGCGAGGAATTATCAGCCCTTACTTTTTTGAAGACGAAATGGGGCGTGCAGTTACAGTGAATTCAGAGCGTTATGTGGAGATGTTAGACAACTTCTTGGTACCTGAACTGCAAAACTTTTCTGGCTATAACCAAAGAACATGGTTCCAACAGGACGGAGCACCTTCACACACGTCCAATATGTCTCTGCCACGTGTTCGTGAAATTTTCTCAGGCAAATTGATCTCCCGGAGAGGTGACATAAATTGGCCTCCACGCAGTCCAGATTTAACCCCTATGGACTTTTTCCTATGGGGTTATCTTAAATCTAAAGTTTACGCCAATAAACCGACTTCACTGGCGCATTTGAAAGAAAATATCCGTCACGAAATGGCAGCCATCCCTGAGTCCACCTGCCGAGACGTCATAAGTAATTTTACTGTTCGATTAAATGAGTGCCGAGAACGCGAGGGTCTACATTTAGACGATATTATTTTTAAGAAATAAATCCCCAAAAAGTGTATTTTAATAATTAATAAACATTTTTTCTATATACGGCTTACTTTTTTTTTAATCGATCCACTAAATATAAAATTTCTTTAGAGACACCTTGTATATGTTGGCGGGTAATGGTTGGAAAGCAATTTCTCGAAAACTAATAGTTCGTTATTTACTATATACTCGTATCATAATAAACAAATATATAAACTGAAAAGAATAGGTTTGTTGTAAAGGAAATTCAGAAAATCTAATGTATTCCTCAACATATTTATCTGTAGCATGAAACAAAGCAACCTAATATATTCACCCTATCTAATATAAATTGTTAATCATGTTCTAGTCATATGAATACATGGGAGGCGCATTGCAGTATTAACGCTCGAGGCTGCATTCAGGCATTCACCATTTCACCCATCTACCGACAGAGTGCGTTCTTTGCATAGAGATGCCGCTTTACATGTCATCTGTTTTGATATTTGCATTTGTTTCAAGAAAAGAACATATGAATAAAATAAAATAATGAAAGATTTCCTAGAATATTGTAAGTGGGTTATGCATTTTTGATTTAAGTTGTCAAGTTCTGCTGATATTGTCTATTTCTCGTGATTTACTACATAACATTTTTATCTTGAAGTATACATTTGATAAATTGTTAGTTACATAATATTGAAACATTGCATGTAATTTGACATTAAAGTGCATAATTTCGAAGTCTGATAAAAATACCTAGTCTTATCACAAATACTATCACCAGTGGCGCAGCCAAGGGGGGGGGGGCGACGGTCCTGGGCCCCTCCCAGGACCAGCAGATTACACGGCGCAGCTCGGAGAGTTGAAGATAAAATTTGTTAACCACAACAGTAGTTAATTTTTCAATTACTTCATTTTAAACAATACTGGCATTTTTTTTTCTTTCTTTTTTCGTATAAACAAACTTTTTTTAAGATTGCTTACTCTTGATAAAGTCACATAATTATTGTTCAAGTAAAAATACATCACTTTCCAAATATGCTTCACCGAATTATATGAAGACACATCGACTAAAATATTCGCTCAGTCAAATGATAAAACTGTTTTAAACAACTAATTACTCGATTCAGATAAGATAAAGTAAAAATCTGACTTCGGTATAACCTTCAGAATGTAATTTCAAAATGACACCTTAAATGTGAAATAGAGTAGAAATAGTAGAAATATTTTTTATTGTCTATATTGCCTCCAAAACTAAGAGTAGTTTTGGAGACAATCGCGCTCTTAAAATCGGCATTTGATTTTATTTTGTAGATAAATGTGAATATCAATATCTGCTTAGGTATTTTTGAAATTATGATGTTTTACACACAAAATGGACTGATATAAGTTATACTAAACAACAGTGGCGTATTCAGAGGGGGGGGGGCACAAGCCCTCTCTCCAGGTCCAATGAAATGAAAATTTAACAAATTTATCATGATCGTACAGCAAAATAACGTATGTATTTTACAATAATAATAATCTATATTTTATTATGATTAGTGTTGAAATTAACAGAAAATGCATATTTACTAGGGTTTCTTATTTCTCTTATATAATTATTAGAATATACATCTTTTTTTAATGTTGAAAATATTGTAGAGGACAAAAACATGTTAAAATTATAATCACCTTTAAAGTACTAAAGTAAAGACGTCGAGCAAATTTTACATTTGTCGAGAAATGAAAAATGAGAATTACTTTTTCTTGAGAAATTTTCGAGAAGAATCACTAATATTTACATGTTATTTTTAGGTTTTCGTAGGTATAATCAAGAAATCCTTATTCCGTCACATGAGTCTGTTCGTTCGGTACAAATTGTGGTCAACCGGCTGATTTAGAGAACTGAACATAAGTAAGGGAAATACTGAGACTTCAAAAATATATCCCGCGAAAAATATAAATAAAAATGTATTTATCGAAGAAAAAATCAAGTGAAAGTTATTGATACATGGATTAACAATTACATTTCTTACCAACAAATAATGGAATTATTATTTGATATAAACATCAATATCCAACAGCAGGGGTGTCGAACTGATTTGGGTCGCAGTCTATTTTACATACAAAATGATAAGCAGTGACGGAACTTTAAATATCCCGAAAGGTTTCTTGACATTTTTTTTGTAAACAGAAAAGGGGAAGAGAGTATATTTTACATTTTTAAACATATTTTTCCCTAAATACGCTGAAGTGATTTTGATTACCGCTTCAGGGGCCACAAAAAATGAGGTTGAGGGCCGTATGTGGCCCGCGTGCTCTCGAAATTTGATTTGGCCCTCCCCAAGACAAAATCCTGGCTGCGCCACTGACTATCAACACAAACTACAAAAGTTGTTTAAAGATATTTTAATTTTCTTTTAGTACGTAGTACCTAGATGCATCTTAAACAAGAAACTCCAATTAGTTTTCAAAATGACTACCTATAGCTATTATAGAGCTTTTAAGTTTCTACGACCACTCGTCAATAGAATTACGAAGGGTTTTTACAGGAAAACCGTCCGTTGTCTTCATCAGGGAGCGTTTCATATTAGTGATATTAGGGCGTCTCTTCTTGCAGGCTATGTCCTGAAGCACGGACAACAACTTGCAGTCCAGGTCGTTAAGAGCTGCTAGCCGGTCAAACAGCAGGAGGAATGAAGGCTAGTACACTGATTTCAAGCCACTGTTGCGTAGTCTTGGCTATATGGGCTGGCGTTGAATTTGTTTTCAGTACTTTAACTATTGACTTCAACACGATTTACTGGACTTTGATCGACGATTTTAAATCGTTCTTGTACAAAATGAAACTTAGTACCGTTATAGCTCCCGCCCCATCAAACTATAACTGGATCGTCGACGCCAGTGTTGCCGGATGTACGGTAAATAATGTAAGAAGCATTTTAATTTAACAGTGTTATTCGAGACTAAGGATCAATGCTAGGGATTGAAGGACTATATAAACAAACAAAATAAAAGTTTTAAAATTATCCCCAATAATTTATTAAAATCCTACCTATCTAATAGAAAACAACAAGTATGGGTTAATGGTAAAATATCAAATGTGCAGGTGACGCGTTCTGGGGTGCTGCAAGGTTCAACTTTAGGGCCACTGCTATTCATAATTTATACTTCCTCTGTCCCAAAATAAGAGTCTAATTTCACACAAAAATTTGTCCGAAAATAAGAGTCCCATTTTAATTTAACAGTGTTATACGAGACAAAGGATCAAGGCTAGGGATTGAAGGACATTATAAACAAACAAAATATAAGTTTTACTGACCATTGCAAAAAAAAAAAAACAAAAATTTATTACTTACATAATTATTTAATTTATTCATTAAATTTAATTTTATTTATTAATTTATTTATTTCACGTTTCAAAGTCAAGTTGAACATATATTTATCAAAGAAGAATTGATCCCTTTTTAGGGTTTTGTAGGTATGACCAAACAACCCTTATACCGTCATATGTCGTCTGTCTGTCTGTCTGTCTGCCTGTTCGGTAAAAATTGTAGTTAAACGGCTAAATCTAGAGAGTTGAAATTTGGCATGCTTATACAACTCTTTGACCCACACATAGGAAAAATACTAAAACATCTAAAAAACATATCCCCCTAAAAATACAAACAAATATGCTCATCGAAAAAAAAAAATATTTTTTTATAATTCTAAGTAGGGCATCAAATGAAAGCCCTTGGTACGTGGATTAACGATCAAATTTTTATTTTTGAAAAGTAAATTATTTTGAAGCGATTTTTGCCAAAATTGTGCAAAAGATTTTTTGTCCCACACCTTGTAGCCCAGATGGTTTAAACTAAAAATCTGAGAAAATTCTAAGTAATGTACATTGGTGTGAACCGGAATAGTACAACAGGAATTTTTGATCAGATTATGTTTTTGGAAAAAAACGCATTTTTTGTGATTTTCGGCTAATAATGTACACAAGTTATAGCTTTGTAACACGCTACACTGGAACGTGTATGCTGGTGTAGTGGTTTTTGACGCTGGTTTTTCACCCAAGTAACTCGATCCGAAAAGGATCGAACCCTGCGAGAAGAGACAATATAATTTTTGTTTTTTTTTTTTAAATTTTTATATTGTTTGAATTATTTTTTCAAAATTCTAGTTATATTTTGGCAAATGTGGCATTTAATTTTTAAAAGCGTAAATTTAATAACCAGTGGAAATTGTTTAAATTATAATTTAATTCTGTTAGGGGCGGAACTTATAACAACCAATGGAAGCAATTTTTAAAATTCTTAATGAATCTTGCTATATATATAAAAAAAAAAAAACTGCACATATTTAGAAACCTAAATAATGGTATTAGGCGTTCGAATTAAAATTAACAAAAAAAATATTTTAATATAAAATTTGTTTTCGCATCCAAAATAATCATCATTCACTTACTAAATACCTGCAAAACCCTGAAATGTGTGAAAATTCACACTTCACATAAATTTTTTATTTTTCTACTCCTAATAAGTAAAAAAACCTTATGTTACAAATGGGACTCCTATTTTCGGACAGAGGCAGCAAAACCATATCCATGCAATGCAATATCAAATGCATATCAATTCTGTAAGCAGATAATATGACATTTTTATATAATGACTTTAATTATGAATAATTTATAGATCAGAGCCAAGCCTGAAACGTAGTAAATAATGACTCAGAGCCTTATTATATAAAAAATTATTCTAAATTCCGTACAAAACAATACCTCCTATCTTACGCTAAGCGAAAGCAGCAGACATAAAGCAGCTTTTTTTAACTCTGCTGTAAAATTTCTATTTATGCAGATAGGAGGAATTGGCACATCACTAGGGATGGGAAAAAAACATCGATGTATCGAAAAGATCGATGTTTGATTTAAAAACATCGATGTTTTTACCATCGATGGTCAGCTGGCGATAGTATCGATAAAACATCGATGTCTACTACCGATGTCGATGTTTAAACTTTGAAATTCAGAAACTACCGCTAGAGGCGCTGGAATCTTAAAAATATAACTTTTATTAAAATTAGTACACAAAATATAAGCGCCATCTATTGTGATATAACAATACTAATAGTGTTGGTTCTTATTATTCTTAGCAGTTAGCAGAATACGAAAAAATAAGAAGAAACTTCTAATTTTTGCAAACTATGCGAACGACCAACGACGCCAACACACTTTTTCTTTTTGAGTCTTGTTGACACTTTCCCAGTTGTTATTCCTCCAATCCCTGGATTTTTGTAAGTTGTCCTTAGCTATCTTTTTATATGTATATTGAAGTTGGCTTTTTCTGAACAAAATGATCAAAAACTTCAATTAATCGGTAAAAGTAACTAGAATTGAAAATCTAGTTCCACCTAAACCAAAGGAACAGTAATAAAGGAAAATAATTGTGTATGACAGTGTTATTTTTATGTTAAATAATATAAAATTAACATTAAGATTACTATATTAGTATTGTAATAAAATCCAATATTTCATTTTAGAAATGTAAAAATAGTAAGGTCTGTTCCTTTGGTTTAGGCGGAACTAGATTTTCAATTCTAGTTACTTTTACCGATTGATTGAAGCTTGATCATTTTGTTCAGGAAAAGTCAACTTCAATATATAAAAAAATATCTAATGACAAATTACATAAATGAAAATTGCGGTTAGTTCCGCCTAATCGTTTGGAATAGACTGTAGGTACAAATTAGGATGATTATATTGGGTATAATAATATTAATGTGATATTAATTACTATTAAAAAGGAATATTTCTATTTCAAATCTAATAAATGCTTTTGTGTATTAGTGTTACTTTTTTCGTATTTTATCTTTACATTATTAAATAAAACCTATATAATATAAATAAATAGCTTTTTTAATATTAATAAAACATCGATGTTTCCGATACATCGATGTTTTTCCTTCGATGTTTTTTCAACATCGATAGTAAGCGCCGATATTAACGTCGATATTAAACATCGATGTTTTGCCTTCGATGTACAACCCTACACATCACCGACGATATGTCGAATATCAATGAAGCTAAAACACGACATTTGTTTTTTTTTTTTTTTTTTTCACTGAGATCTTACGACTACAACACTTGTTTTTTTAATATGTCTCATTTATCGTAAATTGTATTAATGTAATTTTGTGACCAATGTAAAAAACTTAAATTTTATTAACTTGAATAATTATTATTATTTCAATTTAAGGTTGGAGTTTGCCGTTGCCTAACTGCCAGTGTAGTTTCTAAAGAAGTAAAAAAGTCTACTATTTTTAACGACCCAACTTAGAGTTTGATTATTCTGTATCCTTTATTTACCGAGTCCCTAAATATAATTCTTTTTAACAAAAAAAAAAACGAGCTTTTAAATTTACATGCACCTTCGGTTTAATGACTAAACTTTTTTAATATTAAGCTAGGGTGACATCTTCAGTCGGTGCGTTAATCTGTTTATGTCCGTAAAGAAGACGCTAGGCTCCGCTGTATAAAAGGATTTTATTATTTAATTAAAATATAGCCATAAACTCTCGTAAACGGGGTCAAATTTATTATTTTTTAAGTCGAAGCGTGACATAGGGACTATAGATCTTCGTACTGTCACATTACTAGAGACTGGATTATAAGTTTCAGCTTTTTTTTTCATTTTTAGGGTTTTGTAGGTATGACTACCAAAAAACCCTTATAACGTCACACATGTGTCTGTCTGTCTGTATTGTAGAAATTGTAGCCAAACGGCTGAACATAAAGTGTTGAAATTTTGCATACTTGTAAAACTTTTTGACCCACATATAGGAAAACTATAGAGAGTTCAAAAAAATACAGCGCGGGATAAATATAAACAAATATGTATTTAATAAAAAAATAAATATTTTTTAAAAGTTTTGAGCGGCATATCAAATAAAACCTCTTAATACGTGAACCAACAAACAAATTTTTATTTTTGAAAAATCACTTTTTTTTATTTGATTTTTGCCAAAAATGTGTCAAAAAACTTTTGTCCCCCACCCTATCTCCCAAAGGAAATGATCTAAAAATCTAAAAAAAATCTCCGTAATAAACATTGATGGGAATCGAAATAGTTCAACAGGAATTGTTGATCAGATAAATTTTTCGAATAATGTCGATTTTTTTGTATCGTTGATAAAAAGATATATTTTTTTAAAAATTATTGTGTAGTATCAAAACAAAGCTCTTAAGACGTAGATTACGGAAAAATTGATAGTTTTTTGAAATTCGTTTATTTTAACACGAATTTAGCCAAAAATGTGCAAAAGTTGTTTTCCCGCACCCTTTTACCAAAAAGGGTTAAACCAAAAATCTGAAAAAATTATAGGTAATATATATTGATCTATGCCGGAAACGTACGAGAGGAATTTTTGATCAGATTATGTTTTTGGAAAATATGGCAGTTTTTGTGTTTTTGAAAAATCAATTATTTTTTTTATTCATGGCTAAATTATTGCTAATAGTGTTATGTATTTTTTGTATTTATATCTAAGATAGTCGCGAGTATTTTATTGAAATTAAAAATATTAAAAAAATAATGTTAAATATTCATTATTAATCTAATGCTGACTAGAATACAAAGCAAATGCAGAAAAAAAAAAAAACGCTGGGAAATTTGGCAAATTATTTAAATTTTGTTTAAAAAAATAAATGGAAGCTCTAAGTTCTCAAATAATGAAAAAAACTGTTGATTTTGATGTGATAAATATGTATACCAGACATCCAGTATTATGTTGGCTTCTTACACTTATTAAATGCCTACAAAACGCTGAAATGTTTGAAAATTCACACTTCACTTCAATATTTTTACATACATGAATATTTTAAGTCAGAAAAGACATAATTTTACTATGGAAAATTTAGAACAACATTCAGTGGTTAAAAGGCGGCGCACAACCCTATAGTTCCCTATAGTTTCTTATACAAAACTAGTAATCGGAAATAAAATTAATAACAATCTATATATCAAAATTTTCAGCGAATTTTTATCTATCTAATAAGATATTTTAAATTTTAGAAAAAACTGTCATGTAATTGTAATTAAGCAAATTGCATTATAGACGCCATCTTGTAAACCAATCGACTCATATTTGCGTACTATGCGGCAAATTGTAGCTAAAGCTTCATTCTACAAAAAGGGTTTGAGCTATTATATTCTATTGTGAAAACTACTTATAGTTATTGTACTTGGTAGTCTATATTTGCCGCCATCTTGAATCTGCCGCGGTTTTCAAAATAGGTGTAACAGGTAAAAATGATTAATTTTTGTGAAGATTACGTGTACCAAGTGGCATTCCATTATCATGAAGTATAATATTTTTCGACGAGAGTTCTAAACTATAAGTAATCAAGTCGAAAAAAATGTTGACGTATTATTTGAACATTTCTACACAAAACTATATAAATATAAAATATATTTGAAACCCATAAATAGATTTAAAAAATTACAGAACAATGTTGCTGATGTCAATTATTAAGTTATTGAGCGATAATATTTTTACAATAAATGTTTCTACAATTAAAAATATCTTATTAGATAGATCAAAATTCGGTGCAAAATTTGATATATAGATTGATACTAATTTTATTTTAGATTGTTAATTTTGTATAAGAAATTGGTAACCTCTAGGGGTTATACGCAGCATTAATTGTTTTCAACAGGAGTAGGGTTTTACCTCTAGTTTTGATTAGATTTTTTTTTTTTAATCTATGCAGATTCAGAATGTATTGTTAACTTTTGTACTATTTAAATAAATTTCGTTATTTTGCAAACATTGTTTTTTTTAAATTTGTGCATTTGTACTCAACTGCATGCTTGTTTGGCACAAAAATAAATTGTATGTGTCTACTTATAAAAAGAGTTAACTCTGTGAAATATCTGGGTGTAATCATTGACCATAACCTTAAGTGGGACTTACAAATTCAAACAATTAATATTCGACTGCGAAAAACCATCTATGTTTTTAGAAAATTAAGAGACTTCTTTTTTTTTTTTTATTTTACTTTATTGGCCTTGGGTCTGACCACCACTTGACCACCTATCGCCCAGTTAAGAGACTTCATGCCTATCAACTTATTGCTTAATTTTTACTATATTGCTTGGTACAATCCATACTTACATATGGTATAGTTGCATGGGGAGGTGCAGCTAATAGTCATATCAAGAGATTATCTGTTATACAAAATATAATCCTAAAAACTATTTTTCGGAAGCCACTTTATTACTGTTCTGAAAAATTATATTCAGAAACCAAAATAATGACCATTAGGCAATTATATATTTTAAGTATAATCAAATACATGTATAGAATGCAACTACCCATTCAACGAACATCCCATGAATATAATACCAGAAATGTTGGTCAAGCATTATTGTTTAGAACTAAAAAAACCATTGGTCAAAGATGTTTCACCTATTTTATACCTAAAATTTATAATAATTTTAATAACTATTTAAATGAAAATAATTTAATGTTTTTGGGGAAACAAACAGTTAAAATTGCTAAAACCTGGATTTTACAACTAGATCAAAATAAAATAGATGAAATTCTTGTTACTAAAATTTGATTATCTTTTTTCATATAAAAATAAAATCTAAATTGTATTGTATTCCATTTCATTCTTTTCATTAATTGCACAGTCCGATATACATTAGAATAATTATATAGAATTAATTAATATATAGATACCACACGCATACCTTACGGTATTAGTGGTGTACACTCCCCAAATATTAAACCATTTAGGGGGGTGATTTACTCTTGTTTGTTTTTATACTTATTTTATCTTGTCTATTTATATATATATATGTGTATATATTTTGTGCAAATAAAGAGATATATTATATTATTATTATTATTATTGTGCTTCTTTGTTAAATTTTGGTGCTTTTTTGGCACCTTCTTTGAGCTTTTTTTGCCACATTTTTGTAATGAACACGCTATTATTATTATTATTATTTTTAAATCAGTACTAAATCAGTTCTTCAGTTTTGAGATAGATAAAAATTCATTGCACAATGTGATGCATAGTTTTTATTTCAGTTTATTAGTTTCGCGTAAGAAACTTGTGAGGACTGTAGTGTTTAACCTACCCTTAAATAAATAATCCTTTCAGATACATTAACCCATTTCACATTAAATGATAATCTCAGAATTTAAGGTCG
The DNA here is from genome assembly GCA_963971575.1 of Liopterus haemorrhoidalis. NCBI lineage: Eukaryota > Metazoa > Arthropoda > Insecta > Coleoptera > Dytiscidae > Liopterus > Liopterus haemorrhoidalis. The sequence goes on from OZ020611.1 coordinate 229,553,610, forward strand.
AATAATAAATAATCGTTGGGTAAGTGGGTATATCCGGACCTGTACAAGTGTCCTTCAGAACCACTTACAATCCTTCTAAAGTGCCCTCGTAGTCGCGGATAGGAAGGACCACGTCATATCAACAGTAAAGTTAAGAAATATAATGTTGGTCAGTATTATTTGCACTATATTTTGCTTTTCATTTTACTCCATAGATGTCAGAAAGCCGCAAATGCATTAAGGATTATATGTACTTGACCCAAAATGTTAGAATTGTAGATAAAATATAAGATTTCGAGCTGAATTCTAATTTAATTTTCTAGAAATCTTTATAGGAATGAACAAGCAGAAAAATTTCCCACTGTTAATAATTTTATGTATAATACTATGTTATTACCCGTCAACAATGACAGAATTATAATATAAAAATTTCAACTGTTTGTATGTGTATTTGGTTTAATTTTTTAACGTATCTTAATTTCATCGCCGGTCAGCGAATCACGGGACAGGATTTCACTCATTAGCCAATCACGGGAGGGATTGTCACTTGTCAGCCAATCAAAAGACAGAGTGTCCCCAGTTAGCCAATCATGAGAACCTTGGGAAAAATTGACGTCATAATGTTACCAACACTACATACAAACACTTGCTAATTATATAGTTAGATTATTTATTCATGAACTTTTTAAGATGGGAAAATGATTAACTTTTACTCAGTACATTACATTTATATTGTTCAAACTATAAATAATTTGAGACGTTAATTTATGCCTACGAAACCCTAGACATTTATGTATGTAATTATATTCGTAGATTCTTAGAGAATAAATCTGCAAAATATTGTTCATATCGATCAAAGGATATAAGAGTGTCTAAAGTTTCTTTTTTATGCCTACGAAGCCCTAGATATATCTATATATAATTATATTCGTTGATTCTTAGAGAATAAATCTGCAAAATATTGCTCATATCGGTTAAAAGATATAGGCGTGTCTAGAGTTTCTTTTTTATGCCTACGAAACCCTAAACATTTCTATATACAATTATATTTGTAGATTCTTAGAGAATAAATCTACAAAAATTGTTCATATCGGTTAAAGGATATAGGCGTGTCTAGAGTTTCTCTTTTATACCTACGAAACCCTAAACATTTCTATATTTAATTTTATCCATAGTTCCTTAGAGAATATATCTGCAAAATATTTGTCATATCGATCATAGGATATAGTAATGTCTCGAGTTTCTTGTTTATGCCTACGAAACCCTAGACATTTCTTTAAATAATTATATTTGAAGATTTATAGAAAATAAATCTACAAAATATTGTTCATATCAGTCAAAGAATGTAGGAGTGTCTAGAGTTTCTTGTTTATGCCTACGAAATCCTCGACATTTCTATACGTTATTTTATCCGAAGAATCTTAGGAAATAAATCTACAAAATATTTTTCATATCGATCATAGAATATAGGAGTGTCAAGAATTTCTTGTTTATGCCTACGAAACCCTAGACATTTCTATACGTTATTTTATCCGTAGATTCTTAGAAAATAAATCTGCAAAATATTTTTCATATCTATCATAGGATATAGGACTGTGTAGAGTTTCTTGTTTATGCCTACGAAACCCGAGACATTTCTATATGTTATTTTATTCGCAGATTTTTAGAAAATAAATCGTTTCTTAGAGAATAAATCTGCAAAATATTGTTCATATCGGTCAAATCATATAGGAGTATCTATAGTTTCTTGTTTATGCCTACGAAATCCTATACATGTCTATAATAATTATATTCGTAGATTCTTAGAGAATAAATCTGCAAAATACCTGTCAATCAAGAGTCCCCAGTTAGCCAATCACGAGAACCTTAGGAAAAATGACGTCACAGTGTTACCCAGATCACAAACACACACTAGCTAATTATACAGAGTGATTATTTAATGGCGAGACGACGTCACTGAATTTTACGTGCCTCCTAGCAGAATACTATGACTATAATAACCTTGAAGAAAATTTGATTATGAAGAAAAAAAGATTATGCGCATGCGCGCATAATCGCCTGCTACGAAGTGTATGAAACGGGAAATTATTAAAACTTCCAGTGACGTCGTCTCGCCATTAAATAATCACTCCGTATATGTACGATGATGGAAAAAATCGTCCTTGTATTTTATTTTTTAAAATGTTATTTTGGCAATTTTCGTACTGTTTATAGTTTTTGATGGATATTTCATGTTTGACAGATTGAGTTTATAACTTAACGCGCAAAATGTTTGCCCAGAATCACAAAGTATTTATATCGAAGTATTTATATCGAATAATCTTATTCCGTACTGTGATTTATGGAATAATAACGTGACAATTTTTCGAATTTTATAATTACATACGGCGATTTTCCCATACAAATTCTTCGATTAAATAACAAGTTTAACCGTAAAACAGGTGCAGAAACTTGTAAACCTAAAAAATATCGGAGACTTAAAGATACAAATGGATTATTCGCCTAAAAATTCTAATCGAAAGTTTTCACAGCGGGCAAATATACTTCATGGACTAAGTTACCTGATTTTTGAATCTACTTTTTACTGCGTACTGGCAAGAGTGAGTGTTTAGACGAGAAATCAACATTGTTTAAATGGTCGCCTCAGTACATTGTTGTTAGGTGTGAACTTAAATTTGCACGATGATTGACGCGATGAAAAAGGCTCCATCTGTTTCTACCCTGAGAGTTGGATAATATTTGTGTTACTACATGTTTTGTGCTTAAACTTACCAGTTATACATGCAAAATCTGGTCCATACCTGAAACAAAAAGTGCCAATTAGTAATCCTATCTCCCAGAGGGGTTGATCTAAACATCTGAGAAAAATCTACATAATGTACATTGATGGGAACCGGAATAGTTCAACAGGATTTTTTTTTACCAGACTAGTTTTTTGAAAAATATCTATTTTTTTATGTCGTTTAAAATAAGTATATATATTTTTAATTTATTGTGTGGTATCAAAAGAAAACTCTAAAGACGTAGATTAAGGAACGCAAAGCAGTTTTTCAATTTTTATTTTTAATTTAAAACGATTTTTGCAAAAATGTACTAAAAAAAGCACTGCACCCTTTAACGCAACTAGGAGTGATCTTACATCCTCTTGGTGTCATCATTTAAGTTTTGTGTGTTAACAACTGTTGAAGAAACCATCCGAGGACCCAGGAACCTGTTTTTTGGGACACCAGTGCCAGAAATGTAAAGTTGGGACTAAATATTCAATGTATTTATGACGGAAAACCAATTTTAAGTCTGTTCTAATTTTACATATATTCGATTTCATTGTTTATTTAATATTTTTATTACATATAAATCTATTTTATAAGTTATCGCATCAGCGCGTAACTTGTACATTTTGGTTCACACACGCTGGTCTCTTGATCACGTGTGCTGTTTTACTTGTATTTAAATTTTAGTAATTCTGTATTTTGTTTAATATTAATAATTTTTGTTATAATATCAGGTTTATTGTATTTTGTGGTACTGTATTTTATTTATGTGATACACCCATAGTGTTGAGCAACGTCTACGCATTGTTTGTCGCTTGTCTAGGGTTTTCAGAGATATCGTGGGATTTTCTAGGTTTGGTTCATCCATAGTCATTAGAGGTCTGCACGGGCCTATTTTGGACCACCTATACCCGGCCCGGCCCGTTATGTTTCCAGTCCGGCCCGGCCCGAGCCCGAAATTATTAATACAATAATTGCATCTACCCGGCCCGAACCCGACAAACTTTTAAATTCGGCCCGAATAAACCCCGTTAAAAAAATATTATGATACAAAAATTGCTTACAATTTGTAATAATTATAAAACTAGAAATTTTAAATAAATATATATTTTTTAACGAAGGTTTAAAAATATATTTATTAGGTTTAAAAAGGTATTATTGTTCTTATCCGGCCCAAGCCCGAATATAGTTCATGTCAGTCGGCCCTAATCCGGCTCTCTAGCCGGGTCGTACCTGGGCCCACGGGCCAAGTCCGAGCCCGTGCAGACCTCTAATAGGCATTACTTGTGGGCCTAGGATTTTACTCGTCTACACCCCAGCTAGGGCTACCATTTCTCTTGTGTTAGTCTCCTATAGCAGCCCTTAGGAGCAGAAGAGTATATTTCCCTTCCTTTCCTCTAGGTCAGCGTTTCCCAAAGTGTGTTCCGCGTTAAAATTCAAGGGTTCCGCGGGACAAGGTACTGGATTATATTTATAAAAGGCTCTTTATATCTAATAAAAATGGATATTTAAAAAAATTTAAATAAAAAGAATTTAAGATTAGTTAAAAATGTATTAAAAAAAAATACAGAAAAAAAAATTAATACAAAAAAGACTAGAAAAAACAACTTTCTGGTCTGATATATATGACGAATAACCTCATTTATCAAAAAGGGCTATTCGGTTTCTGTTACCATTACTATGTTCATGTGTGAAACTGGACTTTCAAAATACGCTGATACAAAAACGAATTATCGCAGCAATCCAAACGTTGCACCAGATATGCGAATTCGATTATCCAATATTATACCAAATTTTGAAAGGATATTAGAATCCAAAATGCAAAAGCATGCTTCTCATTAAACCTAGCTGTATTATCAAAGAGTCTCACACTTTATATGAAAAATATGAATATAAAATAAAGGCAAATCTAGCTCGCTTATTTCATGATTTTTTTATTTTTTTTTACATTTATTGTTGTAGTTTTTAGGCAATAATGAAAATGACTACTAATGTATAAAGTCTAACTTTTCTATCATATTTATAAAAGGAAAAAGTTTGCAGTAATGTAATGTTTTTTTTTTTTTTTTGTATTTAAAGTAGTATCAAAAATGTTTCCAATAAATAGGTTCCGTAATTTTTTGAACAGCGCATAAGGGTTCCGCGACCAAATAAGTTTGGGAACCACTGCTCTAGGTCGTCCGTGTCTCCCAGGTGCTCAACTCGGTGCGTCTCCATGTCACATCTCGTTTTTCATTTCTATATTTCAGCTTTCTGTTGGTGTTCCTTCGTAGTCGCTGCCGCGAAACCATTTGTGTGACTGTCTGGCCACCCTACCTTACTTAGGCTGGGAGCGGGCACCATAATGTATATAAATCTAAACCGGAAACGTACGAGAGGAATTTTTGATAAGATTTCGTTTTAGGAAAATATTGCTGTTTTGTGTTTTTGACGAAATTTATTTATTTATTTTTTTATGGCTAAATTGTTAATAACGTTATGGATTTTTGTATTTATGGCTAAGTAGTGAATGTTTTTTTTTTTTTAAATTAAAAATATAATAAAAAAAATCACAGCCGTGAATCGAATTTAAACGCGGGTTGTAATTCAACTTGCGAAGCGTTTATGTATGTAAACGTTCGTTTGTTCACCCGCTATTATACGTCATGATTCAACATATAGTTTGAATTACTTTATTTTTTTGTTTTTAGGGTATCAAAGAGGAACAAATCATTTATAGTACTGAAATATTTATAAATCAAACAACACATTGTTAATAATAATAAAAATAAATAAATAATAGGTTCCCAAACGTCGAAAAAGACGCATAGGAGCAGAGAAGATAAGCTCTCCTCTTGACTGTTGTTCATAGATATGAAAGCCACGTGGTCAGTGTGACGTTTCGACCTGTTCTATTATCCCTGAATAAACAGGTACTCATTTTAAGTATTAAATACTTAAGGCCGAGTCGATCCCAGAGCTGACTGCATAATATTGGAAAATAAAAATCCAAAGCAAGAGGGATATGTTAATCATGAGAAAAATACGTTTCAGAAATTTCAAAAATTAAGCCATTTACGAATATATTTTTTATTAATTTAATAAAGACTTAGATACGAAGCAAATGCAGAAAAAATCGCTGGGATTTTTACCGACCTATATAAGGGAGGTATTGTGATCATACCGATTTTGACATTTCGAGATTTCGTTGGATCTCCACGAATTGAGGTCCCTACATAACGTTTTGACTATTTTTAGCATGCTGTCTGTCGGTCTGTCTGTCTGTCTGTGTGTCTGTCTGTCCGTCCGTCCGTCTGTATGTCTGTCTGTCGGTCTGTGTACACGTGCAGAGCAAATTCGGCTAAAATGATTTTTATGTAACTTCATATTTAAGCTTTTGACATCTATGACACGAGTTAATCAACTATTGGTAAAAATCGGTTGACTAAAACTGGGAGTTTACTCGTGTTGATTTTCAGATTTTTGAGAATATTTAACAACAGACAAATATTTCGAAAAAATTTATTTTACAAAAGTTGCTATAAAAGCAATAAATAACAACTTTTATTTGAGACATTTTTTGATAAAATGAAACATATTTGAAAAAATTTCGAAATTTTTTCAAACTTTTATGTAACGTTTCCATTGTCATGATAAATAACATCTCTGTTAGAAAATGTTGGGCTGTTATTTTTACACTGCTGCTAGAATGTATTTATATAAGTACTTTGTGATGGCGGTCGGTCCTGTGGTGGCCACAGCTGATTTTTATTTAAACTTGTCAAGAAATTTTCGCAAATTATTTATATTTAGTTAAAAATTAAATGAAAGTACTCAAATACCGAATAAAAATAATTATAAAAAAACTATAGATTTTGATGTAATTATAGAAAAAAGATTGCCCTAGACATCAAGCATTCTGTTGACTTCTTACACTTATTAAATACCTATAAAACCCTAAAATGTGTGAAAATTCACACTTCACACAATTTTTTTATTCTATTAATATTCTACAAATAAAAACATCGCTTATATTTCTTTCATCCATACTGTACAATGAATACATTATATATAAGAAAATGGGAAAATGATTAAAAATAAAGTAAATTTTTTGCTTTGTCTCTTTGTCTTGTGAATAAAATCTCCAAATTTCTCGTTCAAATATTTTCCTAAGTTAATAACTATAACAAGATGGAGATTTAAAGAATATTTTCATAATACCAAGTAAATGAAACAAGGAATTCGCATAAAATATGAAAATCACGTTTTCTCGACCTTGATATAAAATTTAATTTAACTTTAAGCTATTTTTGTTTCAGTGTACCCTGAAAGTAAATTTTCATATTTAAATAGAGAGTAATATTGTACAGAGGTGTAATATTTATTTTAATAACATAACTCAAAGGTTACAGGACCGTATCAAGTTTATTAATGGCGCAAGTAAATGTAATACAAAGTTGTGTAGCGTTGAAGATATAGTAGCTTCTCCTTATAATAAACGGAGAAGGAGAAAGTTTAATAAAGTTACCTATACTTATAAGTTAAATGGGATAATGCTTATAATGTTGTAGAGGATTACAGCTAAATTTACTGTTTAGAAACAAATGTATTCTCTTGAAGAGAAATAAGGTCAGGGCACGATCAGTGGTTCTAAAACTTAATTACACCTCCCTTCTTGGGTTTCGTCCAAATAATTGGCATAAAAACTAAAGTGTAACGATCCCGATACGTTACTTTCCATATGTATTTTAGTTCCTATAACTCCTCAAGAGGAGCAAAGGGCCTCAATAAAGCATCTCCATCAGGTGCGGTTCTGGGCTAAGATCTTGATTTCGCCCCACGACTTTCCCATGTCTCGCAATTCTTTCTCCACTGTGCGCCTCCATGTGTTCTTCGGTCGTCCGATCCTCCTTTTTCCTTGCGGGTTCCAGTGAAGGGCCTGTCTGGTTATGTTCTCTGAGTCTCGCCTAAGTATGTGTCCCAACCATCTCCATTTGCGCAAGCGTATCTCATTTCCGATCTCTGACTGTTTTGTTATTCGCCATAGTTCTTCGTTGCTTATGGTGTCAGGCCAATGGATTCCCATTATCCTTCTTAAACATTTATTAACAAAGACTTGCAGTTTATCGGTGAATGTCTCGTTAACCAATCATGTCTCACAGGCATATAACAGTACAGACTTCACATTGCTATTACAACGTACCACTTATTGTCCACTAGGTATCGAGCAAGTGATATAATATGAAGTCTGATCTCAAACTGGTATTATATATTACGTTTAGATTACGTTAAGATATATTACGTTTACAGACAGACAGACGGACAGACGGACAGACGGACAGACGGACAGACGGACAGACGGACAGACGGACAGACGGACAGACGGACAGACGGACAGACGGACAGACGGACAGACGGACAGACGGACAGACGGACAGACGGACAGACGGACAGACGGACAGACGGACAGACGGACAGACGGACAGACGGACAGACGGACAGACGGACAGACGGACAGACGGACAGACGGACAGACGGACAGACGGACAGACGGACAGACGGACAGACGGACAGACGGACAGACGGACAGACGGACAGACGGACAGACGGACAGACGGACAGACGGACAGACGGACAGACGGACAGACGGACAGACGGACAGACGGACAGACGGACAGACGGACAGACGGACAGACGGACAGACGGACAGACGGACAGACGGACAGACGGACAGACGGACAGACGGACAGACGGACAGACAGGTGGGCAGACAGACAGACACAAGAGTAATGTATAAGGATTTTTTGATAGACATACCTACAAAACCCAACAATGATTAAAAAAATATTTAAAAAAAAAAATTAATTTAGTAAAATATAAGCAGAATATAGAGCAGTACCGTTCAAAATATTACCGCCCGCCCTTAGTGCACATAAACGCTTCAAGTTGCTAGATGGCATTCTAAAAGACGTTAGAACGCATATTAAAAATAAATACTATTTAGTAAGAAAAGATAGAACAAGAAGGGAATATATTTCCAAAGAAGGACAAAAGGACGATTTATATGTTGGTCACGACAAGTTTATCTAAAGGAATGCTGTCTTGCCCAAAAAAGTACAGTTGGACCTTCAAGATGTTAATAAAAACGGGTAAACTCTCTAATTCATATTATAAATTTGAAACTTGTACTATACTCAAATATAAAATGCAAACTTGTATAAACTAAAAGCTATGAGTTTTTATTTAAAATGTTCATTTCTAAAAGAGCATTTTTTTATAAAAGTCATCTTATAAACATAATCCTTAATGAGCAGATGTAGGTAGTAACTTTATAAAAGCTTTAGATTTTTCTGAATTTAGTTGGCGAACAATCATTAAAATTTTAAAAGTTTTGTTTCAAAATATATAACAAGGATTTTATTTTTTATCTCTGGGCTTTTTAAATTCCATCTACGGCCATAAAAAAAAATGACAAATCCTTCAAACCGATGACAAACTTATAATAATGAAACAACTTTTCCCCTTACACAACTTTATAACAAGCTCCCTGGGACCTGGGACCCAGTTTCCCTCTAATACAGGCCTGCTCTGAGCTTCAGCTTTGACTTCAAACAGTGGCTCTTAACTTTTTACCATACAAGTTCGAATATCTATTTCATAAATATAATTCCTCAATAGGATCGTAAAGTTTCGATTTTTCATCGAAATGTGTGCTTGTTCGACTTTAGTACTGCTATACGAGTGCTGGCATTTTGCACTGGGCCAGTACCCCGGTGTCCCCGTGGCCGTTAGCTGGCCCATTGATGTATCAGTTGCTGGCCCAGCAACGGTAAAGTGCAAAATAATCGCATTAGTTGCAAGATTTATTTCTGACAGACTAGTGCTTATATTATACCCACTCTCTAGTGTTTCAAATGTAATATATGTGTACTTACCCAGTATTAAAATAAATTAATGGTTAGGTGCAAAATAAATACTCATTTGGCCATTTTCACCATCGTTGAATAAATTTATTTAACAAGTAAAGTTGACAATATCGCATCGGTTTTAAACTCTTAATGAAGAAATTAACATTGCTGTCAATAGAATGATGCGATATTGTTAACTTAAGTTGTTAAATAAATTTATTCAACGATGGTAAAACTAGCCGATTGTAAATTGAATTAACAGTTATAATTTATTGATTTATTTATAAATATTAAATAAATATAATTTCAGGAATAACAGGAATTAGTTTATTTAATTTATTAATTTAATGAAGAATTTTAAGAAAATGGTTTTCTGCCATTTCGGTCAAACCAATTTCATCCTAAAGATAAGGGGTGACTAATAATTTTCGCCAATATTCGTCTTGTATTATCTACCACATCTTTTCCCCCTGACTTGAAGAGTGCCAACCTAAAGAAATCATACTTGTTAAAATAAATTCAATAAACAAATTTTATAAGCATTAATGCTATAAGCTGTTCACTTTTGTAAGAACAAACTAGATCTGGTTATTTTGGTGATTTTTATAGTGTATTACTGACTTTTAGAAACTTGGTTATATTGTAAAAAAAGCTTTACAGTTTTGGATTAAGTTTGTATTATTTTAGGTTAGTATTATATTTACAAAATATTTAAGATGTCACTATTCAAAATGAAATATGACAAATTATATTTTTTAAATGACATATTTATAATCTTGTATCAGATTTATTAATAATTGAAAATTTTATTACATGAAAAAAACTATGATTGAACTAAACTAAAAATTAAACAATTTAATATGAAATAGTTTGTGTAAACTACGTCCTTAAATCTAACAAAACACACACAAATCACAATAAAAAACTGTATAATGCTCACAATCAATAACTATTCAAATACACATCTTTAAAAACTGTTCACCAACACGTCCCAACTTGTACTCACAGAATATCACTTGTACCGACCCTCGAAGGCCACGCCATTAGGGTGTTTTATGACTAAGAACGGTCAGACTTTTCAAATTATTACATTCAAAAAAAGTTATAAACATAAGCACTGGCCCGCTAGAAATAATCTTGGATTAATACAAATAAGGAATGCTTATAAAATGCTGGTAAAGTACTTCGTATAGGCGGAGTGCGAAATACAAATGTGAAGTACATTATTAATACTGGCGTTGCACTTACTTTTGGTGCCAGCAATGTACCAGCGTAAAAGCAGTTTGCCGGCGTTCGGCCGTTAGTTCAATGTTTGCTGGGATAGTATTTCTATTTCTCCACATAATCACCTCCTACATTTAACTATTTCATATCTGTCCGCAAGCTTTAAAATCTCGATTGTTGTACGAGTGCTACCTTTTAAGTTTTTACAAAAACTAAGAAAGAAAATTGTTTTTTGGAACAAACTATTTTATTGCTTTTCAAAATATTCGCCTTTAAGATTTATACACTTTTGCATGCATTCAAACCAATTCGCGAAATAATTTTTCCACTCTGAAGTTGGTATCTTAAAAACATGGTTTTAGAAGGCTTCAACAGCTTCTTGAGGTGAAAATAGCTGTTCACGCATTTTTTGTTTGACATTGGGGGACAAAAAAAGTCGTTAGGGGATTAATCAGGTGAATACGGTCAATGAGACTTATTTAGACGGGTGAGACTTGTGAGACGGTCAATGAGATTAATTCGATGTGTTTCTCCTTCAAATAATCAATTGTTTGACGTGCTGTGTAGGAGCTTGCATTGTCCTGATGAAGAATGATGCGACGTTTTTGGTTGTTTTTCCTGATTTTGTCGAAGACTTCTGGCAAACAAGTTGCTGTATACCATTCAGCATTAACTGTTCTCCGATCATCTAAAGCAGCGGTTCTTAACCTTTTTATACTCAAGCCCCCCAACTAGCCTAAAATATTTTTAGGACCCCCCAAGAAAATTTTTGAAATAGTATTTTAAATGTACTTAAAAATTTATTGTTTAATAATTAAGTTTATTGTAATTTAAAAGCAAAAAGTGGTATTTTTTTTTTTAAATTTCGGTACCCCTTAGTTGTTTTCCGGACCCCTCTGGGGGTCGGAAGCCCCCGGTTAAGAACCGCTGCTCTAAAGGAATGGTTGCGACATGTCCAGTACAACCGAAGAAACAAGCGATCATTTTCTTGAAAGTGCTTCGTGAACGAACAGCTTTTATGATTGTTGCTTAGTTTCCAGTTCATTTGAATAAATCCCAGTTTCGTCTCCTGTAACGATTTATACGGATTTTGCAGTGCCTAGATTGATTTTTTTTAGCATTCCCTTGCACCAATCAACACGAGCCTTTTTTTGAGCTTCGGTCAAATTATGCGGAATCCATCGGGAACAGATCTTTTTCACAGCTAAATGTTCAGGCAAAATCGAATCTATTTCAGTCTGTGATATGCCAAAGGATGCCTCTATCTCACGGTAAGTCACATGACGATCTTCTTCAATCATTTTGCGCACAGCATCAATGTTTTATTGAGTCACAACCGATTTTTGTCGACCTTCACGAGATTCATCACTGAAGGACGTACGACCACGACGAAAATCTGCAAACCAATTGTAAACAGTATTTTCTGATGGTGCTTCATTACCAAAAGTTGAACGAATCGAATCTATGTATTATTGTTGAGTTAGGCCTTTACTAAAATCATCCAACGAAAACCTTCACGAGTAATATCCATTTTTTCACAAACTGTTTTTTTTAACGCTTACAATCAACAAACTACTCGGTCAATTTATAAGCTGCCACTGATTTCACAATAATAAGTATCAAATGTTACGAATATAATAATGTCACATTTCAATATTGCCATCTTGTGGTCGTTTGTAAAAACATAAAAGGTAACCCTCGTAGTATTCTGTTGACTTCCTACACTTATTAAATACATACGAAACCCTGAAAACACTTCATATCAATTTTTTTGCTTTTTAGGTTGCTAGTTTAAGTATCCGTTGGTGATATTATTCGGGGGAGAATAATATGTTTACATTACTCTCATTTTCACAATCATTCACCCCTCATCCAGGTGTAGGAGCTCGCCCGCTGGCATCGGCGATTAACCTCGTTGCAGAAATAGGCCGATGTAAAATAAATAAAATAAAAAGAAATGTTATGGTTTAAATTCCATATCTATCTGAGTGTGCGCAGATCTATTTTTCCGTTTGGCTCATATATAATTTCGGATAACACTGGTAATTCCAATTACATGAATTTAGTAGTTCTGTACAATGTTAAAGTAAAATATGTAATTTGGGATTCACAGAAACTCCAGAGTGTAATTATTTCAAAGAGAAAATTAATCAGCAATGGTATTGTTCACTTAGCCAGCAATAGCTAAATATTTTGCACATTTATCAATACTTTGTTTTGCTATCACATCCAATAACAATCCACAGCTAACAACAAGCCACGAACCAACCCAAACTACGTTTATAAACCTTTATCACAAATTACAAATGCTAAACACGGAAACCATCCAACAAATATTTGCATTATTTCCTAATAATATTTGCTTTTCTGCCAAAACAATTCATACTGATGATATTGACGAGTCAATTTACATGTTTCAACAAATTTCAAATTTAGTCATTTCCTTATTGATTCGTCCTTTCCAATTTATTCAAATGTCGTATTAACATAGACATATAGAGGGAACGTAAACAGGGTTTATAGATAAGGTAAGTGTAGCAGAGTGTGGTGGAAAAAACAGGCAGCCACCATATTGGACATGGTCAAAACTTTCGCTTATATCCAGGGTTCGAAATATACCGCACCAAACAAATTTATTTTCAAAGAACAGTGGTAATGCCGGGTTTACATTGGTAGAGTAACAGAGCTAGTAACTAGCGCAAGTAACTAGCAACTAGTCACTATCCCTGTGTAAACAGTTGACATTGTGGCTAGTAGAGTACTAGCTGCCAGTAGTTGGGCTAGGATAGCAGCTAGCTCGACGACGTATTTACTAGCTACTATCTTTGCTACTAGTACACAAAATTGATACATATGAAATTGGCGCCAAGTGGTAACCTGTCATAACAAATAGAAAACAACACATATCAAATAAGTTATTATTTGTTTACATAAATTTTGTAACATTGATGTATTATTTGATGATTTCTTTTCAGTTTAACAATACCATGTGATATATGGTATTTCAACCTTTTCAAACTCTTTTAAAAATATTTATTTTTATTAAAAACATTTATTTAATATACATTTATTTTTCTTATAAGGGTTTTTCGGTGGTCATACTTACAAAACCCTAAAAAACCTTAATAATTGAAAACCTAAAATGTGTGTAAATTCATTCTTCACATTTGTTAATAATTTTATGTAAAACACAATATAGACAGGAAATTTGTTGTAAAATTTTATGGTCATATTCAAAAGGGATTAAACCATAAATAGGTCTAATGCTTTAATCTTTGCCAAAAATACATTTTAAACTTTTTTTAATTTTGGAACAAGGGCTCGGAGGTAGGGTTAACCAAAATTCCTAGAACACATGGAAATATGGGACATTTTACGAATTGTGTAATTATTCAGTCATTGCAAATATTTCGTTTGAAGTGTTCGCATCTCCAATCCAATATTTTTGGTGTGCCAAAGTTTTCACTTATTTTTTTCACTATTTTTTCTTTTTTGTATTGTGCTATTGCTGTAACACCGTCTATAAGAGTTTTGTAAACGTAAGTAATATTTATATTTGACACGTACATAATTGTTATCAATCTATTCTTAATATTATAGCCGTAGCTTAGCTAAAGACGTTATAACTAGTTTTACATAATTTTTAGAGTAATATAATTTGAAATGATGTAATACAAAATACAATTTTTTTAATGGCATCAAGTCGGCGACGATGTATATTCATATTCATAAACTATTTTTTGCAAAAAGATAATTTCACAACAAAATTACAGTGAAGATGTCAAATGTGTTTTGACACTTACTATCCAGAAAATAAGATAAGTATGTCAATTGCGTATGAACACCTACTATCCTAAAAATAAGATAGTAGAGTAAAGCGCCTAGTACTTGCGCTAGTTACTAGCTCTGTTACTTTACCAATGTAAACCCGGCATAAAAGCATGCAGTCGTAGTTATCAAATAAAAATAAAATGAAAATAATAGATTGTACAACAATGTTTAAAATACTATACTTGGGGCTATGTGAAGTGCCATATTTACAGGTCGCCAAACATTTAAACTAATTTACTAAATATAAACTTGCAGTGTAAGAAAACTGCTTTTAGCGTGATGTCGGTCTATGAACACGTGACACGTGTAGATTCGGTTGAACAGATTTTTAAAAAATTACATATTTAATCTTCGGACGTGAATATCTCAATCTGATCAATTTATGGTACTGATCCGTATACCGGAATGGATATTTTACCGCTGTACACCGATGATTACCGATTGCTACACAAGCAATAACTAACAATTCTTATTTCAGACATTTTTTGATACGACTTAATAAATGTTTATCATCATCATCGTTGGCGCAACAGCTGGACGTGGGCCTAAGCCTCCTGTTGCCCGGTTTCATGATCATATTTTCAATTTCTGTGCATTTAGGAGTAATATATATATATATATATATATATATATACAGTTACGGTCAAAATAATAAATACACCTAATACACCAACCTTATTATTTGTAGTTGGAACACTAAATAAATTTATATTTTTATTCTAACTGGCATAACCAATAAAGCACTTTATGATGTATTGGAACCATAATATTTATCAAGAAATATTATATGGTGATAGAAATATTTTGATATTTGTTAAAACACTACCTGAAACGGTTGGCCAAAATAATAAATACAATCGAGAAAATTTAGTCAAATATAAAATTTATTATTCATTTTACTGTTACTAATTACATAATACTAATTTTTATAATCTTAGTAATCAATAGCATGCCTTTTATTTGCCCAAACGGCCCGACATCGTTTGGGTATCGACTCAATGAGTCGTTGACAGCTCTCTACAGGAATACTGTACCAAGCTTCTTGAACAGCAGTCCATAATGCATTTTTGTTCCTTGGTTTTTCCTGCTCAACCCCATCCTTTACTAGTTTCCAAAGATTTTCTGTAGGATTCAAATCGGGTAATTGAGCAGGCTAAGGTAAAATTTGAAAATTGTTTTTCTGCAACCATGTTTTTGTTGCACGAGCCGTGTGTTTAGAGTCGTTATCTTGCTGATAGATCCATATTAGTGACATATTCCATTCCGCATAGGGTAGCATAATAGTTTCCAAAATTAGGATGTAAATTTCTTTCGTCATTATCTCATCTATGCGAAATAAGGGACCTATACCATACCCAGAAAAACAACTCGAAACTAAAATCTTACCTCCTCCATGTTAAACGGTTTTTTTTCGCGTACTTAGGGTTAAACGCCTGGTTTGGAGGACGCCTAACAAATTTCTTCCCATCATTTCCAAACAACATAAATTTACTTTCGTCACTAAACGAAATATTTCTCCATTTTTTAATACCTTCTGCACCATACCAGTAAATGTGTTCTTGAGCATATTCCTTACGGGCTTGTAAGTGTCTTGGTTTTAATAATGGTACTTTTCTAGGCGAACATGATCTTAAGTTATGCTCTACCAACCTCCTTCTAATGGTTCGTGCAGAAATATTCGGTTGTAGTTCGGTTAGTAAATTAGTTGATGACATGAAATGATTTTTTTCACTTCCTTTACCAAGCGTCTATCTTCGTTCTTTAAAGTTTTGTGTGGTCTACCCCGGGTTTCTTCTTTAAATGAGTGACTGATGACATTTTGTACCATTCCCAAAGAGCAACCCATAATATTAGCAAATCTTCTAAAAGAGTTGCCATCATTTTTAATTTTTTAATTAAGTTGCTCATTTCACTACCACAATGCTTATTCTTCATATATATATATATAACTTGTATTTAACTAGTATTTTTTTTCTGAAATTTTGATTGATTGACATTATGAAATTGTCAACGTAATATAACACGTTGTTATATTTTTCAATAATAATTTCTATTAGAAAGTATTTTGTTTAAGTACTTTGTGGAGACGGTCAGTTTTTTTTTTTGTCACACAATAATTTATAATTAGCGTTCCGGTTCGTGAAATTTTTCATTTCGAGCCCTTGTTAGAGATATAGATGGACATCTGTTAAAATTGACATTATTCATAATATATACCGTAATGTACCGGAACAAACCAAAACGATATTCTGGTTCGTGAAAATGTTGAAAATATTGTTCCGGTGCCTTAAAATCATAAAGATTTCTGTTCCGGTTATTCCCAAAAATAGTATTGAAATTATGTACGAGGTATTGTAAGGCGCTGGAGTCAAGTAAAACGCTTTAACGCAAGATCTGGCAACACTGGCCTGTAGCTTGATTCCCCGCCTTCAAATCTCCACCACTTCGAGCTATCTGCGACGCTTAATCTTGGTTTGGTAGGCGTCCGCGATGTAGCTTCCACTTGCCGCTACCGCCAGGTGTGAGTTACGTTCTGTGATTCGATTTTGTGCGCAAAATGTCTTCCGACAAAGTGATGGGGACAGTATTTTGGGATAGGAAGGGGATATTGTTGTACGAGTTCATGCCTACCGGGACAACAATAAACGCTGATCGCTACTGTCAAACTTTGAAGAATCTTCCCCGTGCAATTAAAAATAAAAGAAGGGGCATGCTGACGAAGGGAGTGCGTTTACATCAGGAGAATGCACGTCTCCACACCACCCGTACAACAACCGACCTCATCAGCCAATTTTGATGGGAAAACGTCACTCCCCCCTCCCTACTTCCCGGACCTAGCATCAAGTGATTATCATCTCTTTCCTGCGTTGAAGTCATACCTGGGTGGGACGAATTTCAGGACCAACGAGGAGTTGAAAGAAGAGGTCGTACTCTACCTGCGCGCCGCGGCGGGAGAGTTCTATGACACAGGTATACGAAAAATGCTACACCGCATGCAAAAATGCAGCGATCGCAACGGTGATTATGTAGAAAAATAGTAGAAAGTCCAGGCTTTCCAGCAATGTATAACTCAAAGAAAAGAAACGTGTTTTTCTTTGTGAAAAAAAATTGGAGACCTTATTTTACGTACAATCCTACTATTTTCGTATCTACTATTTTCACTTGAAGACTACGACTGCTTGCGTACAAAAACAATTTTTAAAAACAAATTTATTTTCAAATGACAATTGTAAAGGTTAGCAGTTGTAGTTTTAAAATGAAAACAATACAGTTTTTAAATATTGTTCTTCGCATTAACCGGAACAGAAATCTGAATCTTTTTCACATACCGGAACAATAACTTCAATAATTTTAAGAATCGGTACAATATTTTCTAGAATATCACGAACCGGAACACCTTGCCGTTTCGGAATATGTATGTGTAATGTCCAAGATGGAGAACATATTCATAAGATTTGTGAGAAACAAATGGTTTTCGGAGTTGTTAGAGGATTTTGGTGTCGAGTGCACAAGTAGTGTACGTATGTAAAAATACCACTCATGTGTTTAGTGTTCGTAAATATTAGTACAGGAAATGAAGCTCAAAAAATGACAAAAACTCGCAATTTTTTCGTCCAGCATCGATTTGGATAAAAATTTGGAATTAGGCTCATTTCACCCTCTAGTTCATTTTCTACATTGTGCCGTTGTACGCTTTTTGTTTTTTAAGGGTGAAAACTACCCCTAATTGTAAAAAATTATAAAATAACATTTTAAACCTTAATATGGGTAAAATTTGGTTTGGATTAGCTAAATATGGATCGTTTTATGCTTTAGAATACAATTTCATAATGTTTCAACCCTTAAAAATCAACCCTTGTTGGAGCTTAATGTAAAAAAAAGTATTTATCTTAAAAAATGATTTCATCAAAATTTTATTGGTTTTTTAAACATAGCTCCTTCATTTTTAGTGATAGAAAGTTTTTTCAAAAAAGATTTTGTAGGGCTTTTTAAGAGCTATAAGACTATGTAAATTAAATTCCTTAAGATCCCTTAGTTTTTAAATGGGGTGAGTTTGAAGGGCTCGAATAAGGTGGTGTTCGCTTGTAAATAGAGGTTTTAAACGGCTATATCTCGCCAAATATTCACTGTACAGAAAATATATGCATAGGAAAATTTAAGTCATTAAAAAGGCTACAATTTAGTGCTCTATCATTTTTTTCGTAGCTCCAGTAATTTCGGAGATATTTTGAATAAAAGGGTGAAAAATACGAAATCGCAAAAAATCGTTTTTTCTTTAAACTCCAATTTTTCTAAAATTAGGCATTTTGAATTGGTCAAATTTCTTGGGTGTACTGAAAATATATATATAAGAAGAGAAACAAGAAGGGTGAGGATCAATTTTAATTAGGGGGGTAAATAGGGGGTTGTTTTCACTGATTTTTTCGTAGAAAAAAGTAGGTACTGACCTTATTTTGATCATAAATCGCTTAATTTTTATGCTAGAGACTTTTTTTGTTTTTATTTGAAAGGTCTAATCAAATACTTTAAAAAAGATTCAATGAGTTTTCCTCGAAAAATGTAAATTTTTCCTGTTATTTGACTTTAAATCTTTCAAATTATGCATTTGGCGAAAAAAAGTTAACCAGAAAAATAATAAAAAAAAGATTTGGTTGCTTTTTTTAAAAGCTACAATTTTGCTTTCTACAGTTTTTTTGATAAAATGCATGTTTTTCGAGTTACTCGCAAAAAACTTTTTAAAAACATCGATTTTTTCGTCGAAAAACTGTTACTTTCAACCGCGAATAACTCAAAAAATATTAGTTTTACGAAGAAAACGTAAAGAACATTTTTTCTTAGAATTACTTTTCCCATCGATTCCTATAGCTAAAATGTAGTAAAAAATTTCCACCCCCGAGATGGGGTGGCAACCACCCCCATGGTTTTAGCGTACACCGGCATGGTGTAGAAAATGATCCTTGGGCTATTCCCTACCTTCTGTGAAAATTTCACGTAATTCCATGCTGGACGAAAAAATTGCGAGCCAAAATGCTTCATTTCCTGTACTATATGTGTGTCTATCGTCAATAGCGTATCCTAATTAAAGCAGGTTAGTTAAAATGTTGATTTTAATTGAAAGACCCTTTAAAATCTTCTTAAGAATCATAGCAACCAGCTGGCGAATTTAAGGGGGGTTTTCAAGCTCGATCCGGTCGCGAGTTTTGAAAACTCATTATGTGGGAGACCTTGAGTTTGCGGGATGTACAGAGTAAGTACAAATGAAGTATATTAATATCATACAGAGAAATATTCAAAATTAATCAGCCAACAGTGACTTAATATTAACAAGGGTCCCCAAACAAATACTAAGATTTTTTGAAGTATTTGAAATGCAACATTTCAAATACCAGAAGGTAATTCAAATACTTGTTTCAAATATTCCCAGCTTTGGTTATGATAAAAAAAATCTTGGGAATTTCATAGTCAGTCAAGGTTACCAGAGAAAATAAATGTTGCAGATAGATTTTTTTGTGATATACTCTTTAAGAAAGTATTCTGGTTCATTGTAAAATCAGTTCACGTGCCGCCATTGATTTATTTATCTATATACGGATATTTTCCAGGAATGGTTTAGAAAAGTAGGTCAAGTGCATATAACCTAGAACCATTTCGCTGGACAATATCGGAAGACATGACAACATTTATTAATTAAATCAATTACGAGCTAGATTTAAAAGCATTTTTAGAAACGCATATTTTTTCCATAGTTAATTTTCTTAATGGAAAATTATTGATTTTGTTAAAAAAGGAAAATGTTTTAATTTCCTGTTGACTATTTCCGTTGTTAATAAAGTAAAATGTTAAAAGGACGAACTAGATTGTGGTTCGGTAATCATCATCATCATCATCAAGCCTTGTCCATCATCGAGTGATTTTGGACTGCCTCTAAAAAGAGCATAGGCTGTCAATAAAATTTCTCCATCTAACTCGTCTATCTGCCATAGACTTCAAGTCGGTGATGTTGTTATAAAGTCTTTTGTCTTGGTTTTGAGAGCTCCATGCATTTATTTCTAGCAGGGTTGAGCGACGCCAGGTGTTCTTGGGTCGCCCTCTACGCCTACTGCCCTGAGGGTTGTATGCTAGTGCATATCGACACACTTCGCTAGGAGCCCTTCGAAGAGTGTGCCCTAACCAACCATACTTTCTTCTTTTTATTTGCAAATTAATGTCAATTTGACCAGTTATTTCCCCCAATTCTACGTTTGATATTCTACGTGGCCAATAAATGCGAAGAATTCTTCGAAGACATCGATTTACAAATACTCGCACTCTTCTCTTGATAGCTTCTGTTACGAACCAAGTCTCGCAGCCATACAGAAGAACTGACGTCACGCATGCCCTGAATATTGTAGTTTTCTTGGAAGTACTGTAGATCACAAAATTCCATACTCGGCTAAGTTGGATAAATGCGCCTCTCGCTTTGCGTATTCTGCTTTCCACATCTAAATCCACGCCACCGTCCACAGACACAACACTCCCCAAGTACTGGAAATCATCCACACGCTCGATTTGATGGTTACCGAGCAGTAAAGGTCTATCGGTTTCTGCATTTATCCGCATTTCTTTTGTCTTGGAGCTATTAATTTTCAATACAACTTTTGCAGATTCAATCGTGAGGTCATTCAGTTTTTGCTGCATGTCTCCATCCTTATGCGACAACTCGTCTGCAAAATCCAGTGACTCCAGTCTGACTGTTGGTGTTAGCGGATTCCAAATGATTCCTCTGGGTTTGTTAGCTGTTGATTGTCTAGCCACGGTGTCTAAAACTATGAAAAAAAGAAGCGGTGACCTCACACAACCTTGTCTAACACCTGTAATGGTTGGAAAGAGTTCTGACAAGCTACCATTGTGTACGTGAAGCTCTACACGTGAAGCCGTTGTAGATATTTCTAACCAGAGATATTATTTTGTCAGGCTCTCCAATATTCTGCATTTCAGCCCAAATGCATTCTCTATCGACAGAGTTGAATGCTTTTTCATAGGTTCGGTAATAGTTTGCGCAAATACTGCAGCAAATGGCCACTTGGCGTGAATTTAAATATCATTTATAGTAGTAATGAACAGTAGAAGCACTGCCTCTTATTTATTTATTTATTTATTTATTTATTTATTTATTTATTTATTTATTAGTTGTACAACAGGTAAACTTACAGGTCTTTTCTGTAACACTATAACGATACGTTCATTGACGATTGTCGTTATGTTGACTCTTCGAAGACGCGGGAATATTCTGTATATTGTCGTATTATTCGTTCAAAATCAAACATTATGGCGACGTAGATAGACAGCGAATATAGCGCACATTGAGAACGCAGTTCTGTGTGGCCCCTTACACTGTTCGCTACAAAGCGAACTATTTTTTCTACGAATAGCAAACATAGCGTACATAGTGTACGTAGTGCTCTCTATGACCTCAGCATTAATGTAATAATTCTATCCAGTTCCATCTAAACAATATAGTGTATAAATCTCAGAAATTGAAATTAATATTAATTAAAAACAACTGCGCATATTGTTAAAGTTTATATCTCTAATGATTCAAATAAAAAAATATGTTTATTCAACAATCCAGTTGCTAATCAAAATTGATTATATTCTTCTTTTATCTGGAATTCATCATTCAGCTTTTATGCAGCATGTTAATAAATTTGAAAAGCCGAAACGTAATTCTGACTTTTATGAAAAAACATGGGCTTGTTAAAATTGATTAAAAACATGTTTGAAAAATCCAGAATGAATCCACAAAACTCTACCTGTATTATATCAAATTAAAGGAGAATCCATTATAATTGAAAAGAAGGACGGTGAATAAGAACGAGCTAACAAAAGGGTGAGTTAATAAGCAGTTATAATTATAAAAATGTATCTGGTACAGAGGCGGACTCAGCTAAGTAAAAAAGGGGATTAAACTCAATCAGAACTAAGATAATCCTAATCTCCTAATTTTTTATTATTTTTTTTATTTAATAAACCCCATGTGCTAGAACACTAAAACTAGTCTACGAAGTAAGACCAACTATTAGTATATCTCTGTCTTTGTTTTCCTTAAGGGAATACAAACCCTGACACTTGCAGAGCACAATGCTCTGCTTTTGCACAAACTACTAAACAAATTCGAACGGCTTGGTTCTCTTCAGTATTCGACATATGTTCTGGTTGTCTAGCAGCTGAAGAGCTACTGCGTTTTCATTTAGGTGTAGCCTATCTTCGTGCTTTTTTGCAAACCTTTTGATTTCTTCTTTAACAATTAATATGCCCAAATCTCGATTAAGGTCGGCATTTCTGACAAACCAAGAAGCGTTAAGCATTTCATGTAACACCTTATTTTGGACAGTTGGTATCTTACGTATATTTGTAATTTTTGTACACCCCCAAAGTTGTATTCCATACAGCTACGCAGGTCTAATAGTTTGTAGATCAAAATTTTGTTATATAATAACAGTTTGGAATATTTACTCATAAGCTATTTGTATTGTGCGATTTTAATTTTAAACTCTTCTCTCTCTTCTTAATGTGTTCCTTCCACTTCAATTTGGCATCCACAGTCATACCAAGATATTTTGCATAGTGTGCGTAATGGCTTCATTGATTGTTATTGCTGGAAAGTTTCTCAGTCTTTTATTTGTAAAATTGATATGAACGAATTTTATTTCATTTAATTTAATTTTCCACTTTTTGGTCCGTTCGTAAATGGTATCACTAGCTGTTTGTAATTTTTTGGTGGAAATTATATCTGTTTTACCCGTTGCCAACAATGCTGTATCATCCGCGAATGTAGCAAATTTCACTTGATTCAATTTTGGCTTATCACTGGTATAGAGTATATAGAGGACAGGTCCAAGGACAGTATATCCCTTGACGGGAAGAACACAGTTCTTGTCAGTTTCCCGGACCACCAAAGCATTCTGAGGAATAAACAGACCGCACTCGCCCGCTAAGTACCATTTTATGTTAAAAACTCTTATTTTCTTTATATGTGGTACGAAAAAGTAATATACTCAAATATTTGGGACCCTTTTGGCACTCCTCCTTGGATTTCTTTCAGTTCTGAATAGGCCTCTTCGTGTTATATTCTAACGAGTCTATTAGAAATATAGGAATTTAAAATTTCCACATATTGGTAAGGCAACATTTTAACAAGTTTGCAGATTAATCCTTAATAATAATAATAATAATGCTTGCACCATTGCAATCATAAATTTTTTCAAGTCGCGACATGGCCGTGTCTTGATTTTTAGTATTTCGACAATAACAATAATCTATTTAGCACAAGTGGGTACTTTCCAAATATCGTTATTTAAACTACAAATTGGTTTTAATTTAATGTTTTTTTATGAAACTTGTAAATTCTAAGCTGTGGCGTAATTTCATTCCTCCCTACCGCAAAATTTTTGTTGTCTCCCTTATAGATTTGTCAACTTTGTTAGGGCAAGTAAGGGACGAAAAAAAAACGTTATTAAGAGGTTTTATGGGACCCTAAATGACGCGCCTCACCCACGATAATGTCACAAAGATAATCCTAAGTCAAGATTGCGACATCTAGACATTGTGACGTTCAGCTGTTTGATTAAAAAACTATTTGTCAACGTCTAGCATATGTTACTTTATTATGAAATGTATACGCTACATTTTCGAAATAAGGAAATATTTGTCCTAACGAATGAATATTGGAACTATGTCAATCAGTAGTACAAATGCATGGACGTCGCATGGTATCGAGGTGGAGGGACTTAGCCAGTTCCTCTACAAGTGCCAGTCCACTCGGTGACGACCGAGACACCGACGCTGTATACTCGTATAGCTGGTGAACCAAGCAAGCAGTACCATGTGAGCGGGAGAAGGCTTCTCCAGGTTCTTTGACTCCCTGATGGGCAGCCCCCGCCTCGGAGATAGGTCCAAGCCGATCCTGGTCAACACGGGGTGGACCGAGGACATCCCCAGCTCCATGGGGAGATTCATACAATTACATTGACAACAGTAAAACATTGTAAATGTGATATATATATTTAATAAATTGTATTGTTGAAACCTGGAGTTGCCTTTGAATCAAACCACCCACGCGACAATATTACGGGCATAGCGTGCCTATAGTTACGCCACTGAATCTAAATACTTTCTAATCCCTTGAACACTGCTTTATTACGTTCAGGTTCTTTAATCTTTGTTGATGTCGGGTATAAAATAAAAATTACTTTTCGTCCATTAATTTGAGTATCAAGAGCTTTCATTTGATACCTCATTCTGAAAATGTATTTAAGTAATTATCTATTTATTTTTAAATACATATATAGAAGGGTATTTATCGAAGCCTAAATATTTTTCTTATATGCGGGTGAAAAAATTTTACATGCTTGGCAAATTTCAATTCTCCACTTCAAGCCGTTTTGTCACAATACCTAACGTACCGATAGACAGTCACATAGACGGTAGACAAGTAGACATGGAGATTTAGGGACGGATTGAGTTCACTTGGGAGCCTTTGTGGTATAAATTTAAACCACTAAAATGTAAAATAAAATTTAACTGTTAGCCCGCTTAGCGTCCTGAATTCATATTCATTTGAATTAAATTTCGATGTATTTAGCAATATTGTACTGAATTTCTATATATAGAAATTATTTCTTACACCGGCACTGGCCAGTATATGCAGTCTCTTCATTTTCATATGCGGTTTTGACCGGTCTGTTACCGTCAACCGTCAAGGACTTGCATATTCTGATATATAACAAATAACGTTCGCTATACCTAGTCGTTTTAATATATATATTTTTTCTAAAATCTCGTTTGTAATCCGCTGGCATCCGCTCAGTATTGTGGGCTACTAGTTCTGAATAAGGATTATACTAAATTCAAGGTCTTGTTTTTCACTACTGCATTACAGTGCTTCAGAAAAAACGCCACAGTCTGCTTCACGGAACATTTCTCGTCTTGCGAGCAAGTGTAGTGCAGTATTTCAGGCCATCAGCGCTGATACCGGGGTAGAAGTTCTCCTCATAGACCACTAGGGAGTTAATTCTGTATCTAGTCAACCCCTAAAGAGGGAAGAACACAGTTCTTACCAGTTTTCCGGACCACCAAATCATCCTGAGGAATAACCAGACCGCACTCGACCCCTAAGTACCATTATATGTTCTTATTATGCTCATAAGGCATAACATGTAAGTATAAACTCTAATTTTACTTATATGTGGTACGAAAAAGTAATATACTCAATTATTTGGGAAAATCCAACACAATTTATATTTATTTGTGCACTATTTTACATTTTTTACAGCGCCTAATTAATCACTGAATCACCTATGTGTAACAATTTTACTACTGATCTATTTAATGTTTATTGTTTTGTATGTTCATTTACTCTGTGTGTGTTTACTCTGAGCTGGTACTCGCCCCAAGAAGTGAATATTTGGGTTTACATATCATTTAATTACTGTGGTCCTATTTGATACCTAGATCTTCCCAGGGTCAACTACCCATTGCATTGTCCTTGAGAACAACCCCTCAAATTGAAGAGTTTCAGTACCCTACTACTGTCATTGTCACCATCGCGTATTCAGTTCACGTGTAACATCCCTTAGTAACACTTTCCGTAGGTACTCTAACATTCATTCATTGGATGGTTTTACTGACATAACATTAGATGCCTTTACCTAACTCTGATTTTCAAGTTTGACACCCCACGTTACTAATTCTATTATACTTCTCGTATCTATTACGGGTGGTCCTTCGACGATTCGAAGACCTGTGTGGGGCAGTGGATCACTCGTACCTCAGATTTTTTGGGTGTGGGCCCCACAGTAAACAGTTTCTTTCTTGATTTATTATTTCTCAACAATTTAGACATACATAACAAGTTTTTCTTTACATTACTTTAATTAAAAATCTGATTACTTTTATTTATTTGCAGATATTATTGTAGTCCAGAACCATAACGAGAAATGTTGGTGATGAAATAAAATTTCGTGCTCCTGTGGGGCTTACCTCGAGCCCGAGACTCCTCACGGCCAAAACCCGCTCAGAGGTCACACTAGTCGAATAGCTCAGCAGTTGCATTCGCTAAACACACCCATTGTGTCTACAAATTTTGATCTATTTTGGGTGTTATATGTTTCACCATCATTGATTGATGGTGATTGATAGCAATACAATCTCTTACAAGTAACGCTACACGTGTTCTCTTAAAATATTGGAAGAGCTGCTAACAATGTGTGGCATAATTCGGTAATATAAAAATCGATTCGACGATTAAAGTAAGCGGGTTGTGATTTATGGTAGTTATCTTGTGGTACTTTAAATATTTGTTTAGCTCTCTACTTTCTGTTCGGATACATTACGTTAACGATTATTGTGGAGATTTTATTCAGAAATGCAGCCAAATTGCTGACGCAGCATGACCTTTGCTCCATCGTAAAGATTAATACCGCAACTTTAGGAAGATTGCCAAAATAACAATTTACTACCTACATTTTCACTGGCGTACGAAAAAAAGGCATCGCTAACACTTGAATTTCCACTTACAA
Organism: Liopterus haemorrhoidalis; assembly: GCA_963971575.1. NCBI lineage: Eukaryota > Metazoa > Arthropoda > Insecta > Coleoptera > Dytiscidae > Liopterus > Liopterus haemorrhoidalis. Next base: position 229,580,862 of record OZ020611.1, read on the forward strand.
TTTTTAGGGTTTTGTAAGTATGACCACCAAAAAATCCTTATAACGTCACTCATGTGTCTGTCTGCCTGTCTGTCTGTCTGCCTGTCTGTCTGTTTGTCTGTCTGTCTGTACGGTAGAAATTGTAGCCAAACGGCCCAACTTAGAATGTTGAAATTTGGCATGCTAATGCAACTCTTTGACCCACATATAAGAAAAATACTGCGAGTTCAAAAAACACATTCCAACATAAATATAAATAATAACGTATTTAATAAACAAAACAAATATATAATTCTGAAACCTCTTCATGTGTGGATCAACAAACAAATTTTTATTTTTGAAAAATCAGTTTTTTTTGGGATTTTTGCCAAATATATGTCGAAAAATCTTTTGTCCTCCACCCTATCTCTCAGAGAGGTTGATCTAAAAATTTGAAAAAAATCTCTCATAAAAAAAGTAATTTTTTTAAATTTTTCCTGTGGTATCTAAAGTAAGCTCTTAGGAGGTAAATTAAGGAACGAAATGTAATTTTTTTAAATTCGTTTTATTTAATACGATTTTAGCCAAAAATGTGCTAAAAAAGTTCTTGTCCCTTGCCCTTTACCCAAACGGGTTAAACTAAAAATCTGAAAAAAGTATAGGTAATGTACATTGATCTGAGCCGGAAACGTACGAGAAGAATTTTTGATCCGATTGCGTTTTTGATTGCAGTTGTTGTGTTTTTGGTACATTAATTATTTTTTTAATTAACAGACAGACAGACACATGCGTGAGATTATAAGGGTTTTTTGGTGGTCATACCCAGTGGCGGACTTTCGCAGAGACAAAAAAGACAATTGTCTTGGGCCCGTAATTTTCAAGGGCCCGATTTGGGAGGTGAGGAGCTTTTTTTTTGCTCTTCACTTGGATTTAGGAGGTGAGGATCTTTTTTTTGCTCTTCACTTGGATTTGGGAGGTAAGGACTTTTTTTTACTCTTCACTTGGATTTGAGAGGTGAGGACTTTTTTTTTGCTCTTCACTTGGATTTAGGAGGTAAGAACCTTTTTTTTGCTCTTCACTTGGATTTAGAAGGTAAGAACCTTTTTTTTTTGTTCCGTCCCGCATTGCCTTCTTAAGAAAATGGGCACCCAACCTTTGAACGCCTCTAGGTTGAGGGCCCGTAAATCAAAAATGTCTTGGGCTCGGCGAAGGCTTAATCCGCCACTGGTCATACCTACAAGACCCTAAAAATGTTCTAGTACGGACTATCTCGTTTCTAAAATATACTTCATATATAAACTTTATCAAAAACCTCCCACTCATAAAATAATCAATAAAAATATTCTTTCAACAATACAACAAATATAATTCCGCATGAAATATGTATCCTAACCTAATGTTTCTATAGCGTGTCACGCTATGACCTTGTGATGACCTTGACTTATATTGCAACATGGCGTCCAGCTGCAACCAGCAATCTGAATACTAATTTCATTGATTCCCTCTACTCAAGGACAAACTAAGTCTTATCAGTGAAATGATCTCATTTGGTTAAACGAACGCATGATCGTATCTATTTAAAAATAATTGGCGGCAATTTATATAATCCTGGGGATATTTCGGCAACGCCACTCCTAGCTTAGAGATTGGTACGACTGATATCGAGGTTTTAGTTTGATTGTTGTATAATTTGATGGTTTCAACAGAAATTTTATGGTACTTTTACGGATTAGAGAAAATGAGGATAAAGATTTCAGACAAGTACCTATTTTCTTGTTATTATTAACAGAAAAATTAATGAAAATATATTTTTTCTGTGACATATTTGGTTTCTACACGTTTCAGGTCCCGAATCGACCAGAAAAACATAGTTGTCTTTGATGTCCTTTTCAACAATTTATCTCTGCGAAACCGGATTTTCTTCCATGGTGACCCTAATAAACCAATTTCGCAATAAATTAATTATCGACTCGGATTTGCGCTTAAAATTAAGTACAACAGAATCAAACCTCTCATCACTTGTTTGCATCCTTCTCACTAAACTTGGTAAAGTGAATAATCATAAAAAATATTTAAAAAAATTTGAATTAATTCAGCGATTTCCAAACTGTAATAACTATAACAAAAATAAAGAAAAAATAACGTAAAAATATATATTTTTAAATCAGCTGTGGCCACCACAGGACTGACCGCCAAAAATTTCCATTTCTAGATTACCGCTTTTTACCAAAAGTTGATTAACTGATGCCAATGGTGTGAGAAGCTTAAAAATAAAGTTTCATAAAAATCCGTTAAGCCAAATTCGCTTTACACGTGTCCAAGGACCGACAGACAGACATACAGACAGACCGGCAGACATCATGCTAAAAATAGTAAAAACATTATGTAGGAACCTCAATCCGTGGACATCCATCGAAATTTAAAAATGTCAAAATCGGTACGATCACAATATCTCTTTTATATGTATGTAGCGTTTGGTAAAAACTTAATCCAGAAAGTCTTAAGCGTAAGAAAAAACTATTGAAATACTATCTTTATAATATTTGAACACACTTGTCGCCTACTGGACATTCTGAGACGTACTTTAGCCAGCGATCCATCGAAAAATAATCTCAGCAAAAACAAATAAATAACACTGCACCTCTATGATTTACTGACTTCCTGTCTGAATTATAAAAGATATAACGAAAATGGTTATTTCATATTCCCATTGCATGAAACGTCACAACATCCATTATCTATTATTTAACAAATTTTAAGGAATTTGTACTGTATTATATGCCGCTCTTTCAATATATCAGGCCTGTAATAGAACAGTCACTCAGCTGTATATTTGCATTTCATAATGGTTAAAACTTTTTCAATGACCAGTTGAACTATTGAGATTTGAGTGTCTTTATTAACATTTATTTGGGGCAATAAAATATTATTGTACTGGCTTTTGTTATCTTCAGTAGCGTATCATTTCTGAGTGAAACGTTTGGATTGGGAAAAAAACAACACTATTTTCACATCTGATCACTTTTATTTTATTTACTTTTCTGTCTAATCTTCTCGCGGAGCACTAGTAGACGCACCGTGGAGCACAGTTTGGGAAACCTTTAATTAGACGATGCTGAGGTAACCGATACAATTCCAGAAGAAGTATGATAAGCAGTTGATGAAGCTTTATTTGGTTTACTTTCCCGTAAGTGGAAACATCGGTATATACGAGGGATGTTTCCTAAATTCTGGGAATTGTGCTATAATTAAATTATGCAAACTTATAGGTAATTTTATTGGTGCCAGACAAGTCTTGACATCTTTATGCAACTATCTAGTGCAATATTGTCTGATTTAGGTGTTCGACTGATATAGACGCGTTTTCATAGCACTGTTTTTGTAACCGTGGAAGACGGAGCAAAATCTCAAAGAGCAATAATTTTCTTTTTGTGGAAAGAAGGTGTGAAAACATCAGAAATTATTCAGCGTCTGCAAGGAGTATTTGGTAAGTCTGCAGAATCCAAAAGTACTGTTTATCGGTGGATCGTTTTAAAACCGGTAGAACATCACTAGAAGACGATCCATGCAGCGGGCGCTCAAGCACGTCGGTAAATGAAAGAAACATTACTGCCGTCGAAGACCTACTGGAAGGGGACAGGCGAATGACTGTTCGTCAAATTAGTATGCGCTTAGAGATAAGTACACGACAAGTTCATGACATCTTGCATGATTGTTTGGGCGTTAGCAAGGTTTCGACTCGTTGGGTGCCAAGGCTGTTGGGACCAGGACAGAAACTCAATAAGAGACACCGAAAAAGTCCTTTGAGGACGGCTTAAAAAAATTAGTTTATCGTTGGGATAAATGTATTCAGTTAAATGGAGATTATGTTGAAAAACTACATTGTAATATTGACGAAAATTAACAAAATAATAAAAATTATAGCTAAATTCCCAGAACATTGGAAACATCCCTCGTATTTAAACATTACTTTCTTCGCTAGTTATCAAGACCAGGCGTTTTTTATTTTTTATAGCCCGTCGGTTGTAGTTTTGGTCATGGTAACTAAGTTTTATACAAAGAGTTTCAACCCAGGTGTGAGTAAAAATAGTTTACCATAAATGTATTAAATCTTACTCTTTTATCTCACAAGGTGACCTTTAACCAATTCTTAACACTAGCCCTCAATACTAGTTTATTAAGAGTGTATTATATCGTGAATAGCTCCGACGTAACATCACAGAATGTGAAGCTATTTGAAGCAATCACGGAACTTATTTTATCACTTCTAATCTCAATCACGTTGCCCCTTCACTTTGGGACTAAATCACTGGAACCATTTATGTCGTATCCTGTGTGGGACGAGGACTAAAGCAAAGGAAGGACGTTATCTCTCGTTCAGATTTACTCGCAATGAAATCGGAAACCGTTCTTGAAAGCGCTAATTTAACTGAATAGGTGAATCTACCAGAAATGTTTTAGGGTTTTAAAAGGAAATGTGTTGGTCACACGAATAAAAGATATTATTCAAGGTGGTTTAGACTATCCGTAATACGTAAATGTAATTGGGTTGCTTAACTAGTGAACAGTTGCTGGAACTGAATAATAAATTTTGGGATTTCGTAGGTAAAACCAAGAAACCTTTACACTGTCACTCATGAGTCTGTACGCCTGTACGGTAAGAAATACGGACAAACAGCTAAATCGAAAAAAAAAAATGCTGCTGTTAAGAAAATAAATGAATGAGACGATAAAATCACTTTAAGCATCAATTTAAGATTAGATCCTCAGTTATTAACAATCATGCACGGATAACCTACATTTGAAAAAAGTTGTCAGTCGTTTTGTGCCACAAAAGTTTTCTAATTTCTAAAAAGCGGAGCGAGTAAAAATTTAACATATAACTTTGAAATTCTTAAAAAGTGGTGGACATTTTTTCTTTAAATTGTTATAGGTGACGAAACTTAGATTCCTTTTTTCGACATTGAGTCATGTATGGATTCAGGAAAATAGGGAATAGAATAAATCTGCAAAATATTGTTCATATCGATTAAAGGATATAGGCGTGTCCAGAGTTTCTCGTTTATGCCTGTAATTATTTATTTATGCCTGTAGATATTTATGTATGTAATTATATTCCTAGATACTTAGAGAATAAATCTACAAAACACTGTTCATATTGGTCAAAGGATATAGGAGTATGTAAGGGTTTCTTGTTTATGCTTACGAAACCCTAGACATTTATATAGGGTATTTTATCCGCAGATTTTTAAATAATAAACCTGCAAAATATTTTTCATATCGATCAAAGGATATAGAAGTGTCTTGAGTTTCTTGTTTATGCTTACGAAAATTTAGACATTTCTATACGTTGTTTTATCCGCAGATTTTTAGAGAATAAATCTGCAAAATATTTTTCATATCGATCAAAGAATATAGGAGTGTATAGAGTTTCTTATATACGTCTACGAAACACTAGACATTTCTCTTTGTTATTTTGTACACAGATTCTTAGAAAATAAATCTGCAAAATATTGTTCATATCGGTCAAAGGATATAGGAGTCTCTTGTTTATGTCTACGAAACCCTAGACATTTATGTATTTAATTATAATCGTAGATTCTTAGAGAATAAATCTGCAAAATATTGTTTATATCAGTCAAAGGATATAGGGATTGTCTGCCAATAACGAGAACCTTAGGAAAAATTGACGTCACAATGTTACCGACACTATTTTTTTTTTTTTTGTTTTTTTTTTTCTCTCAAATTTTGGCTTATGGATTTCTCCTTTGCCAGCTTCAATAACTTGTTATGTCCTGTACTAATTTTAATGATGTCGTTTTGGGATTTAATACAAAAGGAATGTAGAGGGAAGGGGAGTTGCCAGTGAGGCCCGTCACGGCAGGACTTTGGCTACCGACACTATATACAGACACTTGCTATTTATATATGTCAGATTGTATTTTCAAACCAGGAGTTGCATTTCCATCTAACCACCCACGTGACAATATTTTCTTCGATCACAGCGCTGACATTGGTAGATAATGTCACTTCTCAATATAAAAACTGTTATATTGTAAATTCTAATTGGTTTAGTTGAAAATATTTTAATTGTGAAGAATATAGTATTGTAATTTCTTTGTCGAAGTATTATTGAAATATCATTGGCATATTTTTTGCTAACAAAAAATGTAAATTATTCCTTTGACAAGAGTTTTGAAATTTTAATCCAAGACTTCTTGCTCATAACAATTCGATAGCTATGTAACAAAAAATGTGTCTAATTTTTTATTCTAAAATTCCATTAAAAATTACCATTCATCAATGACAATTTAATAAACCCTGTTTTTATGTAAAATCTCAATAACATTGTAACAAATTTAATATTGATTTATGAATAAAAAGTAACAGCTGCTTGAAAAAAGTTCGTCTCGGTGACATGCAATCTGTACAGGAATGGACTGAGAATATTTCACTTGAAATCGCAAAGAAACAAACAAACGTCCATATATCATGCAAAGGTGAACGATTTTTAACAGAGGCTAAATAAAATAATATACACCGGTTTTCTTAATACAGTAATCCATAGATATCAGCGTATTTTCCTTGGTTTTGGTTACACCTGGTTATGAAATAATATTTTTTTCTCCCGACGGGGTGTAAAATCGACCTTATGTACCTAGTGTTTGACATATTACCAGGTCTACAAGTATGAAATGCGGATTTTTTTCAAACTTGCCGCGCAAACAGAGTGTATAGTTCAAAGTTTCAACACATATGGCGTTTTGTTAAGTTATCATTAAGTGTCAAATGCGTATAGGTTATAATTTGAAAAGTGATCATATAGTTTTGTTTTACTGTGTTAAAAATGTCAAATTTTCTGCCAAATAAAGAGCATTCGCGGACAGTACTACTGTTTTGTTTTCATTTGAAAAAAACTGCTGCTGAATCATACCGACTGCTTCGAGAAGCTTATGGTGAATATGCTTCATCGCAAGATACGTGTGAACGATGGTTTCGGCGTTTCAAAAGTGATGACTTTGATCTTACAGACAAAGAATATGGAAAACCTCCAAAAAAATATGAAGATACAAAATTGGAAACATTGCAACAGGAAGACGATAGTCAATCACAAAAACAACTAGCAGAGCAGTTAGGCGTTAGTCAACAAGCTGTTTCCAATGGCCTACGAGAGATGGGTAAGATCCAGAAAGTCGGCAGATGGGTTCTACATGCATTGAATTAGAGGCAGATGGAAAAACGCAAAAACACTTGTGAAATTTTGCTTGCACGATACAAAAGAAAGTGTTTATCATTACTGGTGATGAAAAATGGATTTATTTTGAAAATCCCAAACGCAAAAAATCATGGGTGAAACCAGACTCACCATCCACACCAACTGCAAGACTGAATCGCTTTGGCAAAAAGACAATGCTCTGTACTTGGTGGGACCAAAAGGGTGTGGTCTATTATGAATTGTTAAAACCTGGTGAAACAGTTAATACCCAACGCTACCAACAACAACTGATCGAATTGAACCATTCGCTGCTCATAAAACGACCAGAATACGAAAGAAGACAGCACAAGGTAATCTTTCTTCACGATAACGCTCCATCACATAAGGCAAAAGCAGTTTGCAACACATTGGAGGCACTCAAGTGGGAAGTGCCGCTTACTCACCAGACTTGGCTCCTTCAGATTACCACTTGTTCGCATCGATGGGTCACGCACTTGCTGAGCAGCACTTTTGTTCATATGAAAATGTGAAAGAATGGCTAGATGAATGGTTTGCGGGGAAAGGGGAAGAGTTCTACTGGCGAGGTATTCAGAAATTGCCTGAAAGATGGGAAATATGTATAACTTCTAATGGAGCATACTTTGAATAAATAAACTTTTACTGTTCTTTTGAGTTTAATGTGTTTTTTTAAAAAAAAAAAATCCGCATATCATACTTGTAGACCTGGTAAGTGTCACTTTATTTCGTCAATAAAGTGACAGATGTAAAAAAGACAAATTCCATAATTATTTATTATTTATTGTAATACTAATATTACTAGATCATTAATATAGTGATCTTCATTTTCCAAATTAGTTTTTTTACTAATTACGTTATTAATTGACTCAAAATTTATGCTTGTCGAAATTGAAGGTTCATTTCCAAATAAAATAGTAAAATAGTAGTAGTTCTGTGTAATTGCCTATAATTCGGCAGTTGTCTTCATTGCAACTTGTGATGTCTCAATAAATTTCTCGTCGTCATCATCGGTGTCCCGACATGTGAACATACGACAGATTAACATGCGACACTTTAACATGGACAGATTAACATGCGACAGATGAACATAGACACATTATAACACATGACAAATGAACACTGTGACATATTATAATAGCGACAGATAAACATTAGTCAATTGAACACACGACATTTAATCTCACATTTCATTTTTATTTTTTGTAAAAAGATAATCAACTCAGAGCCTCTAAGAATTCTACAATTTTAGTTCTACTCGCGAACCGAACTGAATACTTCTGACCTCCGTCTTCAAAGAGACGAGTGTATATATAAGGGTTCTGATAGCTTTTCCAGGAATGAAAGTCTAAAATTGTCCAAGGGTATAACACTGTTCAAAGTTATTAGGTAATAATTTTGAACACAAGTCATTTTGAACAATAAAATATATAAAATAATTTTGAAGATACATTCTGGAATTTTATAGCTTCTGTTTTTCTATTATCTGAATCCTAAAATATATTAACTGTAATGAACCCTTTAAAATCTCTGGAAATACTAACAGTTCCCAAAATGAATTTCTCAACACGGAGGGATATTTTCGAAAATCTTATTTGGTGATATTTAACGATTCGTTGCAAAAGTGGGATATGAATATATGCTTATTTGAAAATATAATATGATAATAGATAGTTTACCTTATCGTTTATCCTGCCGTTAATCTAAATATTTATAGTAAGGTAACTCCGTCCCTGGTGTTGTCGTGTTATCAAGAAAACTGTTATGAAATTATTTTATGAGAGTAGAAAATCAATTTGCTAATAACTGTTATTTTAAGATTTATATTTAATATGTTAATACCCCCAACATGAAAGTTAGCGTGGAAACGATACGAATATTTTGATAGAATTACCTTATATATTATATTAACTAATGTTTTCTATAAATGTCATGGTAAGGGTTTCGTGACGGGTTGTTTGTATGTTTTGATTGACCTAATTCGAAATAATATAGTTTCTAAAAGCAATCAAAATTATTTTCAAAACAGGATATTACTTCTTATGGACTGCCTGAAGTAGAAATCTAATATTATATCCACAATTCACCTCTTTAAGTCTGTTTACTAAAATATAGGTCAGATCAAGGTTGGCTAATTAATTTAGGATATTGATATTAATAATATTCTTTGATTGTACTTACTATGTAAAACCTTAAAAGATCTCCTACATATGAGTTTATACACCGTGAGCGGTTTCAGACATGAACTCTTGGATTCGCTGTGCTGGTTGCAATGATTCTTAATGATATATTATAGGGTTACTGAATTAAAATCATCATTTTAGTAATAATTGCTTTAAAAATAGAAAAATCCGGCTCTAGGTTGCATATGTTCAATAAAAATAGTGAAAATACATATTGTTCTTGACTTAACCAGTTATTAAATAACTTTTATTCATATAGTTTTCCTATTATTTCTAGTTTGGACGTAGAACTACATCTTTTGCCACACTGGGTATGGGGACGATAATTAGGGAATAGAGAATCAACATCGTATCAAAGATTTATGAACGTTTGTTGTCGGTTGAGTCTAAACGAACTGGGAACATCACGAAAATGTACGAAATTTTGACAGTCGTCGTGTCGCCGTGCGTTGCATGAAGCGTCGTTGCGTTTGAACCAAATGTCATAGCGTTGACGTTACTATCTAAATCGTAGCTAAACAGCGATGGTTACGGATGTGTATTGCTTTAGTAGAAAAATGTAATTATGTTCCGCGATAGACTGAAGGCGGTTTATCAACTATAAATTTTCAAAAACGAAAAGAAAACTCCACGAAAAGTAATATCTTGACCCACGAGCTACATTTAGGGAGCCGAGGCCTCTAGGAATCGATAGACATTTGCCAAAACACCGGTGGAGTGAAATCGTGAGCAGCGTGCCGGAAGAAGTCAGCACCAGAGGCTTGAAAATCGACTGGCCCGAGACACAACGATCGACTTCTCGCATATCCCGCATCATCGTGCAGTCCGAGCTCACGGACGTATACAGGCATTGACTGAACAGATATCTGGATCGTGTGGGTCGAGACACCAGACACCAGGGCGCCGGTGTGACAAAGTATACCAGAGGCACTCCATCGACTTATCGTATACCCGATATCGCCGTACACCACAAGTCCACAGACATGTATGCAGAAGCGACCGACCAGACAAAGGGCCAAATAAATAAATGATGATTGCATACTAACTGTCTCGCACCACCCAGGTGTAGTTCCACGTAAATATATGCACCATAGTTAAATTATGCTCCTAATTTTATTGTTTTTTTAATAGTCGTTCTTCTCCAAGATGCTTTTTGCCTTCCACTTGCGCTATTTCTTTGGATGCAATTTAAATTTCATAAAATCATCCCTATTCTGATCATATTCTCACTATTTTAAAATGCAGAATAAGAGCTTTCCCTTTAATCCTCTTTAAGATTGTGAAGACAAAGCCCGCCCCAACAATTAAGTTAATTCGAGGTCACATGATTATAATTACCATGAAAGTGTAGATAACGTGAAGTTGCCTTTAATGTAGACATGCTCCTTATTGTGTAGCTGGCTTGTTGGAGAATGTAACGGGCCGGCCTTTTGTCCTGACAAGGATATTAAGGGAAGATGGCCGCATATAGGACACTGAACTGTCAACAACTCTATGCATGTTTATTAACTTATTAACGGAACGGAGTTTGTCTTCAATCGTGTTTATTTTTAGTTTTAATATATATATTTTTTTTTTTTTATTATTATTTTTTTTTAATTGAGTTAAATTTCTTTTGGTTTTCAAGGCAGAAATGAAACAAAAAATAAACAAATGAGTGTCTGAGTGTCTAATGGCCGGTTGCTAAAGTAAGAATTATCCCTAAAGCCTGGAACAGAATGCAAAGCGCGCTACGCCGTCATTTGCGACGGTGTTGCGTTAGCGCCGTTGAGATTTTCGCCTGCACACAATGCAATAATTTTTAACGCCGTCAAGTGTCACGTGACAACCTATATCTGTGTTTATACGTGCGCTTTCTTTTATTAAAAGTATAATGGATGATGAAGACTTGTATGTGATCTTATTTATGTTGTATGCAAGTTATTTATACATACAAACACTTTACCATTCAGTAAAAACTGAGGTTAGGTGTTCTGCGTCAACTTTCAATGGCGTCAAAAGTTGGAAGTGGACGAACGTTCAGTATCAACGGCGTTCGAACGCCGTAGGACGTTGTCCATTCTGTGCACTTGCGTACGACAGCTTGGTTTTAACTTTCTTCTGACAGATAGCACCATACGAACGCCGTCAACGCGCCGTAGAACTCGTTGCATTCTGTTCCCCACTTAACTCGAGTTAAAATCATTTGTTTTTGTATGTTGTAGCATTCGTTTTATGTAAGCAGAACCATAGCAACGTATTTGACGCCCTAGGGCAAATACTTAAAATAGCGTCCTTGAGAAATACTGAAAGTAGACACTTGTAAATTAATTTAACTTATAATAGCGCCCTTTTTATCTTTTTTCATTTTAATGTTTGCCATTTTAATACCCTCTGATTATGACGATATATGTACCGTATAACTTCTACGGATTTTACAATTATAGCACTGCTAATAGTATTTCAAAAGTTGCTTTTATATATCATGGCGGAATACACAATGGCGCCCTTCAGGCCTCAAGCCCCTAGCACTTGCCCCGATACCTGGGTATTGCTACGGCACTGTATGTAAGCAGTTCGTTTGCATTTTTAATGCAAACCAGCTTGCTAGCGTATATTACTGTAGGAATTTAAGAAAAAGCGCTCGGTGTTACATATTATAATGAATATACTGTGTTGATTTTTACAACGTTTTTTTGCCTTTTTGGGGTTTGCGCCTGTAAGAAAAACAAGCGCCTTCACAGAACAAAACCTTATCTGTGTTAGCTTTGACAGTAGTCCTATTTTGCTATTTTATTGTACTAGTCCAATAACACCGTTTATGGACGACAAAAAAAATTTTAGAAAATTAATTTATTTTTATAAAATCCGTTTTATATGCATCAACCTAATATTTTATGAATATTTTCCCTGTAACAAAATTGGTTCAAGTCGTGTAAATCAATATTTAAGATCCAATTATTTATTACATTAAATATAATATCGATAACACCAATATTGTCAAATTTTCAATCCTTTGACAGTAGTATTAACGCGGAAGTAATTTTCATTCCATATTGATGGAAAATTTGAAATTATATTTGAAGCTTTACAAGCTATTGGAAAATTCCAGTATTGCTTTTCATTTTGTTACAAGAATTATCATGAAAACATTTGAGCGCGTTTATATTTTTACAATGTATTCACTTAAAACTTGGTTTTAAATAGCAACTTTAATAAAAAATTAAAAATGAAATTGAAAATGAAAATGAAAATGAAAATCAAAATGGAAATGAAAATGAAAATGAAAATGAAAATTAAAAATGAAATTGAAAATGAAAATGAAAATGAAAATGAAAATGAAAATGAAAATGAAAATGAAAATGAAAATGAAAATGAAAATGAAAATGAAAATGAAAATGAAAATGAAAATGAAAATGAAAATGAAAATGAAAATGAAAATGAAAATGAAAATGAAAATGAAAATGAAAATGAAAATGAAAATGAAAATGAAAATCAGAATCAAGAATAAAAATTGTTTATTACTGTCATTTTTGACAGTTGTTGTTTACTTAAGTGTGTTTATACATTTTTATTTGCTATTTTAATAAAAACTAAATTTATAAATAAATAAATACACAAGCTTTATTTTTAAGAATTTTGCATTAAAATTAACTGTTTAATGCAAAATTAAAATTTGCTCAATAGCTCTGTAGTGTAAAAGTTACGAGTACTAACGTCCCAAATTTATTCAAAGACATGCGTGATTTTTTTCTCGGTCTAATATGACATTTTTTTTTTTTTTTCAAAGGAGCCTTTTGGAGATTTTCCACTGTGCCGCGCAAAATTAAAATCAGTATGACCCGGGACTGCGAAGCGCTACGACGTCGATACTGGTCTCAAACAAAAAATAACGTCAAGATCGGTCAATTTAAAATTTAAGAAAATTATTAAAATTTCACATTGTCGGTAAATACTCGTCGGAAAGTCAAGCATCTCGTAAAGGTCGACCAAGATCGGTTGTGATTCAAAACATCGATGCTGTGCGCAAAATAATTGAAGAAGAACAGCATGTGACTCACCGTGAGATAGAGGTATCCTTTGGCATATCACAGACTGCAATACATTCGATTTTGCATGAACATTTAGCTGTAAAAAATATCTGTTCCCGATTAATTCCGCATAATTTGACCGAAGCTCAAAAACAGACTCGTGTTGATTGGTGCAAGGGAATGCTAAAAAATTCAACCTAGGCACTGATAAATCCGTATACAACATCATTACAGGTGGCGAAACTTAGATTTATTCATATGAACCGGAAACTAAGCAACAATCCACTGTTTGGGTCTCCCAAGATGAACCGAAACCCACAAAAGTTGTTCATTCACAAAACCCTTCCAAGAAAATGATCGCTTGTTTCTTCGGTTGTACTGGACATGTCGAACCTTTCCTTTAGAGGATCGGATAACAATTAATTCTGAATGGTATACAACAATTTGTTTGCCAGAAGTCATCGACAAAATCAGGAAAAACAACCAAAAACGTCGCATCATTCTTCATCACTACAATACAAGCTCCCACACACGTCAAACAATTGATTATTTGAAGGAGAAAAACATCGAAGTAATGTCTCATTGCCCGTATTCACCTGATTTATCCCCTAACGACTTTTTTTTTGTTCCCCAATGTCAAACAAAAAATGCGTGGACAGCGATTTTTCGCAGGTTTCGCAGGTATTTGGTAACTGAATGATGATTATTTGGGATGTCAAAACAAATTTTATGTCAAAATATTTTTTTATGAATTTTAATTCAAATGCCTAATAACATTATTTAAGTTTCTAAATATGTGCAGTATTTTTTTTTTTGTTATATATATATATATATATATAGCAAGATTCATTAAGATTTTGAAAATTGCGCCTAGGGCTTCCATTGGTTGCTTAAATTATAAGCCCCGCCTTCTGATTTCGTATACATTCAAACATAGAATTAAATTATAATTTCAACACTTTCCATTGGTTATTAAATTTATGCTTTTAAAAATGAAATGCAACATTTACCAAAATATAACTAGAATTTTGACAAAATAATTTAAACAAAATAAAAATGCAAAACAAAAACAGAAAAATTAAAATTGACAGGATTCGAACTCTAGCTTGCAAATTACAAAGCTTAACGCTTTACGCTACGAGTGCTTACTTATCTACTGTGTTACATAGCGAATTAAATATTTAACATATTTTAGTTAAAAACACAAAAGATGTGTTATTTTCCGAAAACATAATCTGATCAAAAATTCCTGTTGTACTATTCCGGTTCACACAAATTTACATTACTTAGGATTTTTTCAGATTTTTAGTTTAAACCATCTGGGCTACAGGGTGTGGGACAAAAAATTTTTTGCACAGTTTTGGCAAAAATCGTTTCAAAATAATTTATTTTGCAAAAATAATAATTTGATCGTTAATCCACGTACCAAGGGCTTTCAATTGATACCCTACTCAGAATTATAAAAATATATATGTATATATATATATATTTTTTTTTTTTTCGATGAGCACATATTTATTTTGAGTTTATATTTTTAGGGGGATATGTTTTTTAGATGTTTTAGTATTTTTCCTATGTGCGGATCAAAGAGTTGTATAAGCATGCCAAATTTCAACTCTCTAGGTTTAGCCGTTTGGCTACAATTTTTACCGAACAGACAGACAGACAGACAGACAGACAGACAGACATACATACAGACAGACAGACAGACAGGCAGACATACATACATACAGACAGACAGACAGACAGACAGACAGACGACAAAATGACGGTCTTAGGTCATACCTACAAAATCCTGAAAAGCATACATTTTATTTGTGATTACTGCGGTATAATAACTAATATATATTTCTCTCTCACTCTCTTTTCATTATGACTTAAAATTGCGTTATTTTCCATTATGCGCTCACAAATGTAACAATGACATGTATGCACCTGAAGTCCTTTATTCTCCGGCAAATAGAAATGAACGACTAGATATTGTAACACGTGTCAAGTTTGTTCCTGTCGAGAAAATGTGCTATTGTTATATGAAACCTGAACACTGTTCTATTTTGTTGATGGGTGTAAAGGGAATACATATGAATATTAACATTGTTTGATATGGGTGAGTGTCAATATTCATCAGAACCAATTAGAATATTACATTTTTAGCGGGGTTTGTTTATTTATTCGATTGACGAGTTAAGTTGCTAGGTGGTGAAAATATTGTGGGGGGCTCTATATATAAATATGAAATGTCACGGTTGGCTGATTTATTTATTTCATTTGTACTTACTCTGTATATCCCCCAACTTTAGGTCTCCCTCACATTATGGGTTCCAAGACTTGCAAGCGGATCAAGTCTGAATCCCCCTCCCCTTATGGGTCCGCTAGCTGGTTGCTATGATTCTTTAAAGGATTAAGGGTTGTTCAATTAAACTCAACATTTTAACTAACCTACTTTAAATACGATTACGGTTTAAATATTTACATGATTACACTTACATCGATACAGCTAAATCCAAATGAAACATTCACACACACTATGCACACTACACAAACAAACGAACACTACTTTAACGAAAATACGGAATTACCCGACTTGCCCGAACACTCTAAATGACTGTAACCCATGGTTAACAAAATCTCACTCTACTTAAAAACACGACTTAACTTCTTCACTCTTTAGACTGCACTCTAAAACATGACTTAACGTTATGACGGTTTACAATCTACTCTTAAACATGGTCTTAACCATACGACGGGTTAAAATCAACTCTTGAACATGACTTAACCCTACGCCGGTTTAAGCTCAACTTTCTTTAACATCTCAACGTTATGATGGTTTAACATCAACTACCCTTAAAACACGCCTACTCTGAATAGCTTACATTGCCCAACTATTAAATGTCATTTAACACCCTGGTCAATCGAGACAACATTTATTATCCATAAATTAAATTGTATAATCTCCCAAGATAAGTACTAACTAATATTTATTTTAAAACAGAGATTAATATATTTTCCCATATGGTTCTAACACTTCAAATCTAATTTATTAAAAGAGTTGTCTTTCAATATTACAATTTACTATTTCCTTTTCATGTTACATTTACAAAGTCTCAAGTTACAATAATAAACACGGTTATCCTTATCTTGAATGCCCTTTCTAAGAAATAGATTATTTTTTATCATTTAACATTTTAAATATTTTACTCTAATTGAATGATTATACTGAATTTATTTATGAAATAATACCAAAATTACCTCCCTTACATTATAAACAAGAAACAAAATTATGTGAATTGAAAACATATTTCAGGTTATCGTCGGTATCTGACAAGTCACAACATTATTTCTAATAAACAGTTTGGGTCTACAAAAAATAAAGGGACTGATAATGCTATTGCTTTGTTGCCTAAATATATACACACACCGGTAAATTTAAAAGATTGAAAATTATGTTATTTTTTACTTTTTATTATTTTGTAGCCTATATCTAGATAGCTTTGAATTCTCTACTAAACAATGAACTAAGATTGTATCGACGCCAAGGAGAACAAAATGCACAATTTGCTACTACTGTATCTTTTGGTGGAGGTTCAATTATGGTGTGGGGTGGAATATGTTGTACCTTTTGCCACATGTATCGGAGAAAATTTGACCCTAATGCCGGATAATGCGCGCCCACACGTCGCCCACTGTGTAACAGACTTTTTAAATCAAGTGGGTATAATAACAATGGGTTGGCCAGCGTGCTCCCCTGACATCAACCCGAAGGTTTTCGAAGGTTTCAACAGCTTCTTGAGTTGATCAAAATCACTGTCCACACATTTTTTGTTTGACATTGAGGAACATAAAAAAATCGTTAGGGGATAAATCAGGTGAATACGGGCAATGAAACATTAATTCATGACTAACATTGTCACGATGAAGAATGATGCGACGTTTTTGGTTGATTTTCCCGATTTTGTCGATGACTTCTGGCAAACAAATAGTTGGATACCATTCAGAATTAACTGTTCTTCGATCCTCTAAAAGAATGGTTGCGACATGTCCAGTACAACCGAAGAAACAATCGATCATTTTCTTGGAAGTGCTTCGTGAACGAACAACTTTTGTGGGTTTCGGTTCATCTTGGAAGACACAAACAGTGGATTGTTGCTTAGATTCCGGTTCATATGAATAAATCCAAGTTTCGTCACCTGTATGTTGTATACGGATTTTGCAGTGCCTAGGTTGTTTTTTTTTAGCATTACCTTACACCAATCAACACGAGCCTTTTTTTGAGCTTCGTTCAAATTATGGGGAATCCATTGGGAACAGATCTTTTTCACAGCTAAATGCTCATGCAAAATCGAATGTATTGCAATCTGCGATATGCCAAAGGATGCCTCTATCTCACGGTTAGTCACATGCCGATCTCCTTCAATCATTTTGCGCACAGCATGGATGTTTTTTTGAATCACAACCGATTTTAGTCGACCTTCACGAGATTCATCACTGACGGACGCACGACCACGACGAAATTCTGCAAACCAATTGTAAACAGTCTTTTCTGATGGTGCTTCATTACCAAAAGTTGAACGAAGCGAATCTATGCATTGTTGTTGAGTTAGGCCTTTACTAAAATCGTAAAAAATCATCCAACGAAAACCTTCACGAGTAATATCAATTTTGTCACAAACTTGTTTTTTTTTAATCGCTTACTGTCAACAAACTACTCGGACAATTTATAAGCTGGCACTGATTTCACAATAACAAATGTCAAATTTTTCGAATATATTGACGACACAATTCAATATTGCCATCTAGTGGTCGTTTGTAAAAACATAAAAGGTAACCCTCGTAAAAAGAAAAAAAAAAACTAGGACAAAACTAAAATTATAATATTTTTGGATTTAAGATCACGAATTGATTTTAATTATTTTCAATGCACTTTTTGATCTTTATGCGGATTGCTAATAATAACAAGAAGATTTTTATGCAAATTGTCTCACTTAATGAACAAATTCATAAATCATTTTTCTTTTAATGCCGCTCCTAAATCCAGCTGCGCGGGTGCGTTGTATCTCTTGCACTCTCAGATTGGCGTGACCATGTTCTTGGCCATACCTACGAAATCCTAAAAATGATAGTACGAGTACAGAAAACTCAGTTAGTACACTATAAATTCAAAATGTCTAACATTCTCATCAATTAACATCACATTAGCATCAATTAAAAATTAAGAAGAAAAACACATGCAAATTTAATTAATTGCATTATAAGCTCTTAAAGCTTGCCTGCATGTGTAAAGAAAATGTTATACAGTCTCCTTAAATAACTTACGCGCTTTACGTTGTATCACATCCTTTATTAAATACCGCAAAATTTAATAATTGAGAGGTACGGGACCGGAGTAAGGGGAGATTTGCCGTTCTTCTTCATTCCAAGGAGTTTAATCATTCTTATAAGTTTTTGTGGACGAAGAAATTTCGGTAGTAATTAATTTTGGTAACTTAATTTCAAGTCATTTATTTTGATTTTAGATGAAAGTTTAGTGATTCTGGAATTTAGTTCAGTTATTTTGTGGTTGTTAATTATATTTTTTTGAGAATTCATTAATAAATTTTAAAATATTTTTTTTTTAAGACGCTTCATCTACTACGGCTATTAGCGTCTATGTTTACATAGATTTTTACAATGTATATTTTATTTTACATAGATAGATTATAAATATATTTCAGATGTTTAGATTTTATTATTAGTACAGGAAATGAAGCATTTTGGCTCGCAATTTTTTCGTCCAGCATGGAATTACGTGAAATTTTCACAGAAGGTAAGGAATAGCCCAAGGATCATTTTCTACATCTGTAAGGAAGGTCATTTTAAACCGTCGTGAAGTTAAGTCGTGTTTTTTAATTAGAGTGAGATTTTGTTAACCATGGGTTAGAGTCATTTAGGGTGTTCGGTTGGACTAGTAAAATGTAACAAGTAATTCCGTATGAACGTTAGTGTAGTGCCCAGTTAAAGACATGTGAGAGATAAATGGTTTTAGAGGATGTCAGTCAGGAATGTGGACAAATTAGTGATTAGTGCTAAAGAGTCCAGTGTTTAGTGTTTGTGAATGTCTCATTTGGATTTAGGTGTATCGACGTAATTGTAAGTCTATTGTAATTAGTGTAAATATTTAAACCTTAATCGTAATTAAAGTAGGTTAGCTAAAATGTTGAGTTTAATTGAAACAACCCTTAATCCTTCCAAGAATCATAGCAACCAGCTAGCGGACTAATAGGGGGGGTCCAGACTTGATCCGCTCGCAAGTCTTGGAACCCATAATGTGAGGGATGTACAGAGTAAGTACAAATGAAATAAATAAATCAGCCAACCGTGACATTTCATATTTTATATATCGGAGTCCCCCACACATCATGCCGGTGTACGCTAAAACCTTGGGGGTCGTTGCCACCCCATCTCGGGGGTGGAAATTTTTACTACATTTTAACTATAGGAATCGATGGGAAAAGTAATTCTAAGAAAAAAATGTTCTTTTCGTTTTCTTCGTAAAACTAATATTTTTTGAGTTATTCGCGGTTGAAAGTAACAGTTTTTCGACGAAAAAATCGATGTTTTTAAAAAGTTTTTTGCGAATAACTCGAAAAATATGCATTTTATCAAAAAAAAACTGAAGAAAGCAAAATTGTAGCTGTTAAAAAAACAAACAAAATCCTTTTTTTTATTATTTTTCTACGACCAATACGAACCGAGATACGGCATGTTAATGGTTAACTTTTTTTCGCCAAATGCATAATTTGAAAGATTCGAAGTCAAATAACAGGAAAAAAATGCATTTTTCGAGGAAAACTCATTGAATCTTTTTTAAAGTATTTGATTATACCTTTCAAACAAAAAAAAAAGTCTCTAGCATAAAAATTAAGCGACTTGTGATCAAAATAAGGTCGGCACCTACTTTTTTCTACGACAAAATCAGTGAAAACAACGGGGGGGGGGGGTAAATAGGGGATTTACCCCCCTAATTAAAATTGATCCTCACCCTTCTGTGGTTTTCTTCATATATGTATTTTCAGTACGCCCAAGAAGTTTGACCAATTTAAAATGCCTAATTTTAGAAAAATTGGAGTTTAAAGAAAAAACGATTTTTTGCGATTTCGTATTTTTCACCCTTTTCTTCAAAATATCTCCGAAATTACTGGCGATACGAAAAAAATGATAGAGCACTAAATTGTAGCTTTTTTAATGACTTAAATTTCCTTGTGCATATGTATTCTGTACAGTGAATATTTGGCGAGATATATAAATAGAGGTTTTAACTCTATTTACAAGCGAACACCACCTTATTCGAGCCCTTCAAACTCACCCCATTTAAAAACTAAGGGATCTTAAGGAATTTAATTTACATAGTCTTATAGCTCTTGAAAAGCCCTACAAAATCGTTTTTGAAAAAACTTTCTATCACTAAAAATGAAGGAGCTATGTTTAAAAAACCAATAAATTTTTTTTCGATATATTCGAATAGCACGGTTCGGAGCGTAATAATCTACATAACCAGTATTTTCGGCAGCAATACGTTACATGTTCCACTTTTCCATTCAAACTGAAAGACAGAGAAGAAGAAACATCTTTAAGGGTTGAAATATTATGATATCATATCCTAAAGCATGAAACAATCATTACTTTACCAATTCAAACAAAATTTTACCCATATTAAGGTTTTGCAATGTTATTTTATAATTTTTGACATTTTGACAAGTAGTTTGCACTTCTAAAAATAAACAGTGCCCTTGAGCATGATATAAAATTTGAAGTAGAGGGTGAGAAGAGCCTAATCCCAAATTTTTATGCAAATCGATGAAAGACGAAATCATTTTTTTAGGATAAATAATTTTTTTTTATATCAAGCTCTAACAAGGTGGGTTTTTAAGGGTTGAAACATTAGAAATTGTATTCCAAAGCATGAAACAATCATTATTCAACTAATCCAAACCAAATTTTACCCATCTTGAAGTTTACAACTTAGGGGTAGTTTTCACCCTTAAAAAATAAACAGTGCCCATGAGCATGATATAAAATTTGAAGTAGAGGGTGAGACGAACCTAATTTCAAATTTTGGTGCAAATCGATGCAAGATGAAATCATTTTTTAAGATAAATACTTTTTTTTTACATTAAGCTCCAACAAGGGTTGATTTTTAAGGGTTGAAACATTATGAAATTGTATTCTAAAGCATAAAACGATCCATATTTAGCTAATCCAAACCAAATTTTACCCATATTAAGGTTTAAAATATTATTTTATAATTTTTTACAATTAGGGGTAGTTTTCACCCTTAAAAAACAAAAAGCGTACAACAGCACAATGTAGAAAATGAATTAGAGGGTGAAATGAGCCTAATTCCAAAAAAAAATCGATTTTATCAAAATCGATGCTGGACGAAAAAATTGCGAGGTTTTGTCATTTTTTGAGCTTCATTTCCTGTACTATATATAGATTCAACGAATTTAAATCAACTGGTGCAATATTTCTGGACGTCTAAAAAGCATTTGACTCAATCTGACATGACGGATTAATATATAAATTAAGACACTACAAATTTTCAAACCGAATAATTCACTTAATAAAATCCTACCTACAGAATAGACAGTTCTTTGTTCAAATAAATAAATCTAGCTCAGCAATTCAAACAGCTTTTGCCGGCGTACCTCAGGGATCCATCCTAGGCCCTATCTTATACAACATCTACATTAATGACATTCCTCAGCCAGCTACTCCAGATCTACATCTGGCGATATATGCAGATGACACTGCTATATTCTTTCAGGATAAATCCCCAGAATATATAACCACCACCATAACTGACTATATTAAAAAAACCGAACACTGGTATAAAAAATGGCGAATCAAAATAAATGCAGACAAAACCACAGCAATACTATTCTCTAAAAGACGACATCTGCCTTTCCAGAATATTTCACTAAATGGTAGAATTATAAAATGGAGTGACAGTAAATACTTGGGCGTCACACTAGACAAAAAATTATTATGGCATAATCATATTACAAATATTTTAAACAAAGCATATAGCAGACTTTACTTACTATACCCTATGATCAATCGACGTAGCAAACTCAGTTATTCAAACTCCATCCTTCTATTCAAATCTTTAATACAACTTATTCTAACTTACGCATCACCAGCCTGGGCCTTTGCCGCAAAAACACACTTGTATAAATTACAAATTATACAAAACAAATTTTTAAGAATCGTGGCAAATTGTCCATATTATGTCCGCAACACAACTCTACTAAACGATTTTAAAGTAATACCTATCCAAGACATCATAGTTCAACAAGCCACAACACTGTATGGGCAACTCAAAGGACATCAGAACCCACTGATTGAAAACATCGGCAACTACAACGAATATAGCAGGACAAAACACAAGAAACCAAAAATAATAATGGCAAGACGATAACGATAAATTAACACAATATGTTCTAATATGTGACAAGTTTTGTTATTTTTTATATTTCTTACATTTTATTTTTTCCCTGTAAATATCCATAATATGTGCTTAGGTTAAGTTAGGTTAAGTATAGTTTAAGATACTCATTTAATAAAATTGTATTGACAATGTAATGACAATGTAATGACAATGAGGGTAAGGACTTTTGTCTGGTACCTCTATTTCAATAAATCAAATCAAAAATATTATATAGATTGATTTGTGTGATAAAATTGAGTAAGTTTGTCGTTGTATTTGTGTCGTTCGCGAGGGCTTGTTTCATCGTGTTTGGGATGTTGTTTCTTAGTTTTTCTTGTTGGTATTTTGTGCAGTGTAGTATGACGTGTTCGAGGGTGAGTGGTGTGTCGCAAGTGTCGCATGTCGGTTGTTATGTTTTTTGAAGATGTGTTCATGTGTTAACAGGGTGTGCCCTATTCTGAGTCTTGTTAGTGTGACCTGGTCTTTCGTTCTGTGTGTAGTCCTTCTGTATGTCCAATTTTGGGTAGTTTCTTTTGTTTCTTAATTTGTTGATAATATTTGTGTTGGTCCATTAATTGCTTGACTCTTATTTTATTCTTGCTTTAATTATGTTCTTTTGATCTTCGGGTTGTATTGATATTTTGAGTTCTTTATCTTGAATTGCTTATCTTGCGTTTTCGTCCGCTTTTTCATTCCCCTTTATGTCTATGTGGGATGGGATCCACACAAAAGTGACTGTATTTTTGTAGTTTCTAATGGCATCGTGTATAAAAGATTTTAACTACAGTATTTTATGAATATAATCCGATCGTCTGCTAACAAATGCACCATTAGAATGGCAGGCGTTGATGCCTACTAAATGTGAACCACCTGGGTTCGACCTACCACGACATCTTTGGTCCACCATTAACCGCATTTGTACCAACCACGGTAGATGTGCTACTAGTTTCACGAAATGGGGCATCACTTCTTCGCCAAACTGCGACTGTGGTGCTCCAAACCAAACAGTGCAGCACATTGCATTCGAATGCCCTCTTCGAGTCTATCCTGGCAAAAAGGAGGATTTCATCACCATCCCACCTGAAGTTCTGACCTGGCTAGCTAACCTTGATGTCCAAATATGACAAATGTTCGTGCAATCGATTTTTTATTAACATTTTGTATTTTTTTGTTAACTATATGTTTCTTTTATTTTTGTTTATTTAATTTATTTTTGTTAATGTATTTATATACTTGTACTAATGTATCCATACGCTAAATAAATAAAAAACCCGATCGTGGTCATGTTATTCAAGGCGTATAACCGTTGTTTCTTATACAAATCTAACAATCTGAAAAAATTAGTAACAATTTATACATCAGAATTTGCAGCGAATTTTTATCTATCTAAAGCTGGTTTCACACTGGAATCGACTACGTACGATTGCGGACTATGGACGACTATCGTAGACTTGGTCATACGACTTGAGCTCTCATATTAGAGCATACTTGTCGGAGTCGTTCGTCGTTCACAGGTGTTTATTGTGTTGTAGTTACCGTGAGTTTTGATTCAGTTTTGTCGTATTTGTAGCTTTTATTTGTATTCGAATATTTATAAAGATGAATGGGTTGTTTTACCTGGTTGAAAGTAGTAGTTTATTGATAAGGCGAAGAAGAAGACGTTCAAGAATAACGGAATGGGTTAACCAGATATTCCTGAAGAGAGAAGGGCATGACGAGTTTCACCATTTAATGGGCGATTTGAAGCAAGATCTTCTGATTCCACAAACAATCTCTTTCTTGAATTAAAATAATTAATTTTTCCGTGTCCATGATTACTCACACAAAAATTTTAAAAAACTGCATAAAGTCGTGTAAAACCGCACAAAAATCCGAGCCTGGTGGTATCGAGTCGCAAGTCTTAAATAAACGCACGTAGTCGCACGACTAAGACGCTTCCAGTGTGATAGCGCTGATTACATTGCATAGGTCAGGAAAAGTCGTGCGTAGTCGTGTGTACATACCGAAAACGTCAATAGATGAACGAAGTTTGAAACTTGTGGCAGATGTTCTTCAAGAAGATCGTAGTGCGACATATGGGGAACTTTCTGAAAACACAGGGATTCTACCAACGTCAGTTTTCCGAATTATGAAAAACGATTTAAACAAGGTTGGGCCATTAATTTTCCATGACAACGCTCGTTCTCACATCGGGAATGTCCAAATCGAAAAACTGCCTGAATATAGTTGGGAAGTGTTACCTCATGCTCCTTAGAGTCCGGGCACGAGTCCACCAGACTTCTATTTATTCCCAAAGCTGAAAAAACCTATGCGTGGACATCGTTATCGGACTCTGGAAGAGCTTAATGCTGCCGTTACCCGAGACATTTGACAAATGAACATAGTTGGTGTCTTGGATGCAATAGTAAAGCCTGGAACAGAATGCACAGCGCGCTACGCCGTCAGCGCGCCGTCAGTTGCGACGGCGTTGCTGAGAACGCCGTTGAATTTTCGCCTACCCACAATGCAATCATTTTTAACGCCGTCAAGTGTCATGTGACAACCTATATCTGTGTTTATACGTGCGCTTTCTTTTATTAAAAGTATAATGGATGATGAAGACTTGTGTGTGATGTTATTTATGTTGTATGCAAGTTATTTATGCATACAAACACTTTACCATTCAGTAAAAACTGAGGTTAGGTTTTCTGCGTCAACGTTCAACGGCGTCAAAAGTTGGAAGTGACGAACATTCAGTATCAACGGCGTTCGAACGGCGTAGGACGTTGTCCATTCTGTGCACTTGCGTACGATAGCTTGGTTTTCTGACAGATAGCGCCGTTCGAACGCCGTCAACGCGCCGTAGAACTCGTTGCATTCTGTTTCCCACTTAAAGCTTCATAAACGTTGGGATTCGGTTAATGAGAAGCAGGGAGACTATATTGAAGGATTGTAAAGAAATACTGTAATAAAAATAAACATGTAAACAATAAAATCATATGCATTATTTATGAAATGATCCTCGTATATAAATATAAAAGTTATTTGAAACCCACAAATATATTTAATACAATACAGAACATTGTTGTCCTATATTTATTATTATGTTATTGACCGATAACATGTATACAGAGCTTGCAACTATTGCGGGAGTGATTTCCAAATAAATGTATGATATTTTAAATTCAATATTGTTTAACTCAAAGTCAAGAATCTCTTTTATTCAATATTTATAAAAACTTTTGAAAAAAAAATATTAAAACAAATTTTATAAGAGTCTTTAATTTATTCTCGTTAAACCATCCCAAATCTTTATTTTACTGGTTCTTTTTAAAGATATTAAAATACTTTTCAACTTTTTTTCATTACCATTTCCTTCTTTGTCCTCTATTCTAATAACAGATGTTTAATTTTGATGTTGAAGTCTTAACAATTTGCAAAAAGTAATTAAAAAATTAAAAACTTTATTGAAATGCATAGAAATATTTTTCATGTTAAATTTAATTAGCTAACTTGGCACGTGTCAATTGAAACACGTGTCAAATAGAGTTAAACATTGTTTTTCATGATCACATTTTGGTTTGGTGTACTTTTGTTAGTGGCATTTTGTTTATTTTATAATGATCAAATAAATGTTAAAAATCAGCTATGGCCACCACAGAATACGTATCAAATGAGAAACCTGTTAACAAGTTTTAATATCTTGAAACTAAATCAAAAATTTCAGTTGGCGTTTCCACACGCCGAGCTCTAACCATATGATAAATAAGTAAATAAAATGTTTCACTAAATCAAAAAAAAACGTAAGAAATAAAATAAATAAGATTTAGAAAAGATATAGAAAATTCGAGTTATAGAAATAACTACAAAATGAATAAAATAACGCTTTCATATGAATTTACTGACAATAAATACATATGACTGCATGAAATTAACATACTTTATATGGATATACGTATAAACATATATAACATATATAATGCAAAAAATAAATAAATAAATTCTGAATAGCAAACATTATTTCTTTAAAAAAAACAGTGATATCTGATGGTTCTACATTTAAAAAACTATCCACAAAGTTCTGTAGAGTTGTTAACGCGCGATATAGTTTTCTTTTCTGGTCACTCATATTTCGCAATTGGGTACTATTCTACTTTAGCAAACCCACCAGGTAGTATTGCCAACTATAGTAAAATTAAAACAAGTAAATTTAAACTAAAATCATAATAGAATTAAAATTATTTATATAATAATGCTTAACTTTCAGTCAGGGCCGGCGCGAGGCATGTGCAACATGTGCAGCCTCACACGGCCCCGCGCATGGAGATGAGGACCTTTTTTTTTTGCTCCTCACATGGATCTGTACAGCAGGCCCCGTGATCAACAACAAGCCCCGCGCATGGAATTGAGGACCTTTTTTTTTTTGCTCCTCACTTGGATCTGAACAGCAGGCCCCGCAGCTTTTCTCGCACATGGCCTCGCAAATCCTAGCGCCGGCCCTGCTTTCAGTTAAATAAATCTAATTAAATAAATATGCCGGTATTTAATAATAATAAATAATATAATTACTTTCACAGCTGATTAAAGAGTAAAAAAGTAGGAGCATAATTTGGTATCCTACACCACTTCTTTATTATAAATGCATGAACAATGATACACTATTTTAATTGGACAAATATGGTGGAAAATAAAGTACTGTGCACCTAAAAACTGGGTAATTAGGTTAGGTTTAGTTAGTAAAAGTCTAGGACAGCAGAAGCCGAAAAGCTCGCATTAAGCTTCATTTTGTTGTTGTTTTATTTTGTAAAGTGTATACATTCTTTATATATATTTACACGAACTGAGGTCCCTACATAACGTTTGGACTATGTTTAGCATGATGTCTGTTGGTCTGTCTGTCCGTCTGTCTGTCTGTCTGTCTGTCTGTCTGTCTGTCTGTCTGTCTGTCTGTCTGTCTGTCTGTCTGTCTGTCTTTATGTCTGTCTGTCTGTCTGTCTGTCTGTCTGTCTGTCTGTCTGTCTGTCTGTCTGTCCGTCCGTCTGTCTGTGTACACATATGAAACTTCATTTTTAAGCTTTTGACATCAATGGCCCGAGTTGATCAACTTTTCAACGATTTTAAGATTTTTGCGAATATTTCACAACAGAGAAATATTTCGAAAAAAATTATTTAGAAAAAATTTTGAAATTTTTTCGAAATTCTGGCTAAATCTATTTTTTCATACTTATATGTAACGTTTCCATGGTCATGATAAATAATATCTCTGTTAGAAAATATTGGGCCAAGTTATTTCTACTCTACTGCTAAATGTATTTTATACAGGTACTTAGTGAGATTTTTACTATCTAAACCTAACCTAATAACCTTATTTTTAGGTGCACAGTACTTTATTTTCCCTCACGTTAGTCCAATTAAAATTGTGTATCGTGACAATCGTGATGTAGGGTGCCAATTCATTGTCCACCTGAATTAAAATTTAAAAAAAATATTGATACAATGGATGATAAATAACTACAACAGAAAAAAGTGAAAATAAATAATATTATATTAAATTTAAACTACATTTATATATTAAAGCTATAATCACACTAGAAATTAAATGAATATTACTTATTTCTATATTTCTTATAAATAAACTCATTCAATAAATTGATATTAAATTTAAATTATTAAAATTGATATAACGGGTGTTTTTTTTAGAGGTATAGAACTTTAAATTGCAATAAAACAACGATGGATTATTCGATTGACATGAATTTTTTTTTATTCGAAAGATAATCTTGTGGCATTACATTAAATCATACCAACAAGACGGCGCAACATGTCACACAGCTCGTGCCACAATCGATTTATTGAAAGACACGTTTGGTGACCGCCTAATTTCACGTTTTGGACCTGTGAATTGGCCTCCAAGATCTTGTGATTTAACACCGCTGGACTACTTTCTGTGGGGCTATGTAAAGTCATTGGTCTATGCGGATAAGCCACAAACGCTTGACCATTTGGAAGACAACATTCGCCGTGTTATTGCCGATATACGGCCACAAATGTTGGAAAAAGTCATCGAAAATTGGACGTCCAGATTGGACTACATCCGAGCCAGCCGTGGCGGTCATATGCCAGAAATCATATTTAAAATGTAATGCCACAAGATTATCTTTCGAATAAAAAAAAATTCATGTCAATCGAATAATCCATCGTTGTTTTATTGCAATTTAAAGTTCTATACCTCTAAAAAAAAACACCCATTACAATCGATTGCGTTTAATTGGGACACATCGGGACTTAGGCATTTTGACCCAATTAAGCGGCTGCCCCAATTAAGCGAATTTCACATAAAATTAAACAATGCATATTTTTCTTTCAATAATTTTATTTTACAAACTTTGGACAAAACTATAAATTACATATAACCAAAAAATATAAACTTTTAAGAAAAAATAATAATAAATTCCAAAATAAAATTCCAAGTGTAGTCTGTCTTTTGATTTGTAACATTTCACTTCTACAAAATCAGCACAGGTATTCAGTGCGGATGTAGGGCTCCCTTCATTTCCTTCCTGCATAAAATAACGCTGTAAAACGGCCATACATTTTTTTGCCTCCTGGTTGAGAATATGTGTAGCATAATATGTACTGTGATCTTAAATTTACTGTCCCAATTAAGCGGAATGTTGTCCCAATTAAACATGTAAATTTACTTTTGGTTCCTTGGTTTGGTTTCTGTTCTTTGAGATTTGGCCCAAATAATCGGCTGCCCCAATTAAGCGGTGGCCCAATTATGCGGAATCGTCTGTATTACATTTTACTATTGCCAACACTGCACGCATGCGCAATAAGGTGGGTTTGCTAAAGTAGAATTTTACCCGCAATTGTTACGGGAGCGGTAATTATCAGTAACTACAGCCTAACGCATAAATACAGGTATAACTCGATATGGTTCACTTTTACGCCTGCGCTGAATTAACTGTCGTAGGCCTGGGATTCCCCAATCTGAATGAGAGAGTACCGCAACAACGGGACTGGACGGTGCGCCAGTATCATCGCGTGCAAGTATCAAAATACAAAATTCAGAGAAAATATGCATTACATAAATTCGAGTTTAGAAAGTTCACCATCTTCAAAAATCCCAAATTTTACTTTAAGAGTTACAGAAAAATTTGACTTAGAGAATACTTAAGAGGTTGAAAAAAAACATGGTTTTTTTGTTTCACTAACTTTTATTTTATCTGACTGTAGTTTCGGCTCACGCCATTGCCATATATCACGAATTGCTGTGGACTATTTCCTTTTAAAATTTAAAGGTTCAGTCTGCTGCATTTCAGATACGTGAGCATATAGATAGAAGTTTGTTATCAAAATTAAGCTCTGAAAGATTTTTGTAGTTGCCTACATTATTATTATCAAATTTCATGTACAAAAGCTTGACTAACATAATTTAAACAACAAATTTAACTTTCACAAAACAAGTACATTAACAATCCATTTATATTAACTAACTACAAAAATCAATTTTCCAATAAAACTCTCTTCATCGCTTTCTATCTCTATATATTTCTCTCTCTTCTTCTCTATTCCTTTCTAAGTCCATCTATTCAGTCTGGATATAAATTGATAAATCTTGTACAGGTTGGCAGGCCTTACCTGAAGTTGATGGAAGCCCCGAACGCTTCAAGAAATCCAGAGATTTTTAGTTTATAAAGAATGTACCTACGTAGGATTCACCTGACGTTAACCTACACGTGTCAAGTTATGAAAATTTTTTCAATAACATCTTGCATTTATGAAATATTCTTGACAACTTGTTTCACAGAATACTATATAGGGAGTTCGAAAGATCTTCGGCCGATTTTGGTTTTCTACCATCTTTAGGATTTTGTAGGTATGACAAAAAAAGCCTTATACAGTCATTTTGTCGTCTGTCTGTCTGTCTGTCTGTCTGTCTGTCTGTCTGTCTGTCTGTCTGTACAAACGGCTAAACCTAGAGAGTTGAAATTTGGCATGCTTATACAACTCGTTGACCCGCATATAGGAAAAATACCAAAACATCTAAAAAACATATCCCCCTAAAAATATAAACAAATATGTGCTCATCCAAAAAAAAAATATTTTTTTCAAATTCTGAGCACGGTATCAAATGAAAGCCCTTAGTACGTGGATTAACGATCAAAATTTTATTTTTGCAAAATAAATTATTTTGACGCGATTTTAGCGAAAATTGTGCAAAAAAAATTTTGTCCCACACCCTGTAGCCCAGATGGTTTAAACTAAAAATCTAAAAAATTCTAAGTAATGTACATTTGTGTGAACCGGAATAGTACAACAGGAATTATTGATCAGATTATGTTTTCGGAAAATAGCGCATTTTTTGTGTTTTTTGCGTGAGCATGTAAAATATTTAATGATATTATGTAGCGCTGTAAACAGAGCGCTTAGATCTTGTAATGATTAATATACTGGCGTTCTAATTTGCAAACTCGAGTTCAAATCGGCCTCGAGGCAATTTCATTTATTCTGTTTTTTTTTGCATTTTTATTTTGTTTAAATTATTTTTTCAAAATTCAAGTTATATGTATATGGGCAAATATTGCATTTAATTTTTAAAAGCGTAAATTTAATAACCAGTGGAAATTGTTGAAATTGATTACTATTGGACTTACAACCAAGTAACTTAAAATATAACGTAACTATAAATATATAATACCAGGGATACAAGTAAAAAAAATGAAATATATAAAATATATGTTATGTCATGTGTTATAATGTCTGTATCATATTAGTGCCTAAATATATTACTGCTATACTGCTATTTATATTCCTATAAATACACGAAAACAGAAGGGTGGAGCTTATGACTAAAACAATCAATGGAAGCCATAGGCGCAATTTTCACAATCTTATTATACCTTGCTATATAAAAAAAATACTGCACATATTTAGAAACCTACATAATGGTATTAGGCATTCGAATTAAAATTAACAAAAAAAAATATTTTAACATAAAATTTGTTTTGGCATCCCAAATAATCGTTATTCACGTACTAAATACCTGCGAAACCCTGAAATGTGTGAAAATTCACACTTCACATCAATTTTTGTTTGGTGTATATTTTAATAAAGTAAACAGCCATTATTGGTGATCGCGAAACCCAAGATTGATGTAAGAACGACATTAAGTAAGGGACTGGGAGGAGAATGGGGTGGAACAATTCAAGGAGCGCAGGGAGATATAAGGAGGTCAGAACTATAGGGGTACTAAGCTACTTGAGGGGAGAAAGAGGAAGGTCCGGAGGGAGAGTTAGGAGGATTGCGAGGCTAAGGTGCGGGAATGAAGAGAGAGGAAATAGATATTGGAGGAGACAGGAGGATAAGATGTGCAGGATGTGCGGGGAGGAGGAGGAAGATGTAGAGCACCTCGCGAAGAGGTGTAGGGAGATGACAGAGTGGTCGGGGAGCACATTAGACCTGTTGCACGAAGATGGAAGAGGGGAGAGCTGGGCGAGGGAATTAGAGGCAAGAAGGATTGAGATTGGGGACGGATAACAGGAAGGGGTAAAGGAAGGAAGAAAGAGGCCCGGTGGGAAGCAGAATGGGGGAAATGGAAGGAAGGAAGGGGGCTGAGGTTACCTGGAAATGGGGAGGAAGGAAAGGAGATATGAGGAGGGGTGAAGAAATGGTTGGAAGGGAAGAGAATGGAATAAAATAAATTATAATGTAAAGTAATGAAATGTGATGTATGTTTAATAGGATGTTGGGATGTTGATAGGAGATATATGTTTTGTAATTATAATTGTAGTAAATACCCAAAACACCGAAAGGTCCAAGGGAAATAAATGATTATATATATGTAAGAACGACATTTACACTCTTTTAAGTTTGAATCACACAAATCTGCTTTTCAAGCGCAGCTCATTAAAAGGTTGCGCAACTCTAGTGCTGCATTGTGTGAACATCAGTGTAGAGGAGCCTACATACAATGTGCCTAACATTGGCCAACGCTGGTACCAACGTTGGATGTAACATTTAGCATTTCTGGAC
Source organism: Liopterus haemorrhoidalis (assembly GCA_963971575.1). Classification (NCBI taxonomy): domain Eukaryota; kingdom Metazoa; phylum Arthropoda; class Insecta; order Coleoptera; family Dytiscidae; genus Liopterus; species Liopterus haemorrhoidalis. The sequence goes on from OZ020611.1 coordinate 229,613,727, forward strand.
ATTTGTATAGTTTGTAAACTTCATTCAGACACCTTGTATTATATCATTTTCTTTGCTTATAACGATTATACAATTGCATACATGTTTTCAAGTGGCTTCAGATTTTGCTTAATACTTATTGTTTATATAACGTTTTATTTATAAACGGGAATTGAAAAATACGTGTATGTTTACAATCATATTATAAACAACTTTCAGAAAGTTTAAAACTTTTAATACGTTTTTTAATATTTGTTTTTTTTTTTTTTAGTTTTGTCGTTAAACCCAGAGACGTAACCTGCTTTTCTTGTGTCTTGTACTAGGTTGTAGAAAAAGAAAATCCATAGTCTGACTCGGATTGTCGCTCCATTGCTGATTTAACCGCAACCCTTTAGGGCCGGTTTCTGAAAGCTTAGTTATCTATAACCAAATAGTTAGAAAATGGTTACTGAAATTGTTGTATTGTAACCGAGTTTAACCAAAAGATTAAACTTGACTAATCTTTCAGAAACTGGCCCTTAGTCTTGTGCCCTGTACCTATGCACTTGTTGCACCTGCCTAGTTATGGCGCTGGGTATAAATAACCAATAAACTCTTATACTTATGCGTCTGTCTGCATTTCTGTCAGTCTATCTTTATATTAGAAATTATGTAAAAACAACTAGAACTAAAGTTCAAATTTGATATGTATAGGGTTACCAACTCGGCCCAGCCCAAAAATAGTACATTTCTTAAAAACTCATATTTTATATAGCAAATCCTACGTACCTACTAACTATCGTCTTATCATTTTCGTCAATAGTCATTTATATATTTAATAAATAAAAAATTGCTAAGATACGAAATACGTGTAAATAAAAAATCAAAATAAACAATATAGACAAAAATAAACAATATACTTATTAAAAAACATATTATAAAAGGTGTCTCAAAAGAAATTTTATATTTAGTGGATCGATTAAAAAAAAAGTAAGCCGTATATAGAAAAAATGTTTATTAATTATTAAAATACACTTATTGGGGATTTATTTCTTAAAAATAATATCGTCTAAATGTAGACCCTCGCGTTCTCGGCACTCATTTAATCGAACAGTAAAATTACTTATGACGTCTCGGCAGGTGGACTCAGGGATGGCTGCCATTTCGTGACGGATATTTTCTTTCAAATGCGCCAGTGAAGTCGGTTTATTGGCGTAAACTTTAGATTTAAGATAACCCCATAGGAAAAAGTCCATAGGGGTTAAATCTGGACTGCGTGGAGGCCAATTTATGTCACCTCTCCGGGAGATCAATTTGCCTGAGAATTAAGCCTCTGACTGGCATCTTGGGGCTTTAATTCTTGCACCAATTGAATTTTGTAGGGGTGCAGCTTTAGGTCTTTGTGCATAATGCGATGTAATGATGATCTATGCACATTTAAAGCACTTGCGCGCTTCCAAATTGAAAGGTTCGGGTCGTCACGAACAGACTGATTAACATTCTTCACGTTTTCTACCGTTCTTGATGACCTAGGTCGCCCGGATTTTGATTTATCCAGCGTTGTACCAGTCTCTTTAAACTTTTTAACCCAATGTCGAATGAGAGAAATGCTTGGCGCATCATTTAAGTGGCGAAAACCTCGAATACTGCAGAATTTTCTACGCGCTACAGTCGCCGAATCACCGTTTTTGTAAAACTCTCGCACGCATAACGCGCGGTCTGCTCCCGAGAAACGCTCCATAGTGACTGAAATTCCCAAGAGCCATGCTACCGATTGACATAACCCCCGCGCCCCTCGGATACGTTGCGTTCACGCAGTAAGCTAAATAAATATAAAATTTCTTTTGAGACACCTTGTACGACGAACAAAACGTAATTTACTAACGAACGATGACAAAATCATATTTGGTTTTGTTTATCACTTCTTTTAAAATTTTTTTATTGTCGACACAATATTTAAAAAATTGTTCACAATTAAAATTTTTAAAATAAAACTGTACCATCAATAAGTTTTTTACTGATTCTGGCAAGAGTCTATTTCTTTCATCAGTCCAAATACTCTTCATCATGCAGAAAATACTTTCCGCATTAGGAATCGCGAAAAATAAAATGACATATCTTTCGGAATTCTGAAGATATTGTTTGATTTCTTTCTTCAATATTCAATCCATTTTGAATCAGCTGATAGTTTTGAAAATTCTTCATTTGTTCAATCTTTTTTAAAAAGAGTACATTTATTGAATTTTTAGTAAAAGTAAGAGTACATAATTTTACTTGCTCAAAAAGAGTACATGTACTCTTTAAAGAGTACGGTTGGTAACCCTAGATATGCACATATAATTATATAACCCACATATACAGTTCAGGTATTAAGTACAGTTTTAACAAAAAAAAACTACTTCATTTCATTTTCTGATTCAGTTTCGCTGGTTCAAAGTCGCTGGTTCTGGAATAACCTTCTTCTACAGTTTATGAACGGGAAGTGAATTACAATCCATGATATTCTGGAGGTATTAGGTCAGTTTTACTTAACATTTTATTTTCGCCTTTTATTTTTGCCTTTTTATTTTCAGAAATAGGCAATACTCCTTTCTATAAATTTGTTAATTCTGTGGGTATATTCTTAGTTAAAGGTCTACCTGTTAAATTTTTAAAGATCTATTTTTTCTATTATAGAAGTTGTAATTTATATTGACTTTTGTGTTGGTCAAAAAATCCCGAAATCGTAAAATTTAGACTTAAGTCCTCGATTTGTTGGTAGTATTATAAATCAAAACATGTACATACCTGTATGTGATGAAAGCAAAGACGAGTCCCACGAGTGATATGCTGCTGCCGAGCACGATGAGAAGGGAGAGTATGCTCTCCTCGCTCAGTGGGGATTCACCGGACATCAGCCCGACCCGTGTCAAGTTCGGGAATCCGTGCATCCGGGCCGCATATAACGTGTCCATCGCTCTGCAACAACACAAACTTTAATAAACTATTTTATTTACATATATAAACTTTGAAGCACTGACAAAACTAGCAAACTAAGGAAATATACAGACGTATGAAACCTGAACAGTATTAGAAAAACACAGACATCGGACATCACTCACAAGACTAGAAATTGGCCACACGAAACTAACTTAAACATTTGCCAATAAAGAAAAATGACCAGCATGGCGAGTCATAGCGGCCCAGCATAGCGGCATAGCTGTCAAGATTTGAAAAAAGTCAATGAGAAGTTTTATAAATATTTACGTATGAATCTGAAAACATTCAATTTCTTCTTTCATATAGGTATACTAGCAATTCGCGCCAATCGCGCGAATTATTAATATGTATGTGAGAGGGTTCTCAGTCTAATAGTATTTTTAGTTTAGTTACCGAATAATATTCGAACCATCTGTGTCGTGTTAATTTTTGTACTCAGTTCTGCCTATACGCAACCGCCGTTCAGATTACCTGCATTGTTGCAGTTCACGAATGTATGCTATATACCAGTGGTGCTAACTAATTTTTCCAGGCGTTCTACTTTTAAAATACAAACTTAACCGCGATCTACCCTAACCCCAGCCCTAATTTTTGGTGATATTAAGTGTTGTGATATTTTGATAGGACTATTTTCAATTGCCAAAATGCTGATTCGCATAAATTGACCCAAAACATAAGTGTAAATTTGCAGCACATTTTTGGAAGGTAGGATACTTTTCTGCTGATACATATTGCCAAAAAAATGTGCATAAATACTATTTCACTGGTGATCGATCGACCTTATGAGCACCACTGCTATATTCGTCTCGTGTTTTAGTGTATTTTAGTCGCTCATTTAGGTCTCCGCATCATCTGAGCTCTTAGTATCGTGCCTCTTTAAGCAGAGCTAGAATTAGTCTTGTTCTACATCATTTTGTTCACTCTGCTTTGTTGTCGTGAATGCATTTTACGTATGCATTCACATTCATATATGTATGTATATTTCGCGAATATACGGTGTGAAATCGATCTTGGCTGTGTGTCCAAACTCTCCATTCCAGACCTGGTGTATTACTGGTGCAAATATCGTTCATCTGAAACGTAAAACCAAATAAGAGGCCGAAAAAATAAAAAACCGTCCAATATTATAAATATAGAAGAGTGAAAGCTTTGCTCTCCTCAAGAGTGAAAGCTTTAGACGGGGAAGGGACGTAATGTGACAAATTATCTTGTTTCTACCTCGATCGCGCTGTAGTCCTCTATGTAAGCAGCGAGAACACTCTACTTTCAATTCCGTCAAGCTTTTTGGTAACGGTTAATCTAACATCTAAAATATTAACTGACATCGACGAATGTTAACATAGCGACACTTCAGAATATCGTTTTCCTAACATCGTTCAACATCGGACATATCCGCCGATATAGGTACGACTTAACATTTCTCTTCAGAATACTGCCATAAATTCCACACAGACACAGCGCAGTAAAATGAAATTTACAAATGTTTGAAGAGATTAAAAAATATTCAGAGACTGAAAACGACGTTGTCGCAAAATGTTTTGGCTAATTATATTGTATTAATGAACTTGCATAATTACGCTCCGAAAAATCTTCTTTATAAATAATACAACAAAATATAATTAAGATTTTTATATTACTTTTGTTAGAACATTAAATTAGGAAATTCTCTTTTGTCATTATTCGAACAAACAGTAAAGAAAGTAACATAATAACATAACAAAGCATCTCTTAAAAAGCCTTACAAAATCTTTTTAAATAATTAACAGCTCAGCGGAGTGTTAAATTTTAATATATCACAAAAAGGGAATCAGACAACAAAATGCAAATGAGAAACAAAAGAAATGAAACGGCCGGTGTTCCTTAAGAACGGTACTGAAATAAATTCGAGATAAATTATCTTTGAACATTAATTCGTTCATTAAGTAAAGTGCTTTTCGACCCAGACCTACTTGCTGAGCTTAATTTAGACAGAAGCATAATTGAGAAGGTAGGTCAGTGGCGTGCATTGCATATGTGAAAATCCAATACACGCTCTTATTGAGAAGTGACACGCTCTAATACGCTAACTGGTGGCCGAATCATTGTACTAAATACTGCAGTACAGTTTGAACTTATTATGTGTATTTTAGTGTTGAATTTTTGTTACAATATTGACAGAAGTTGTGAAAAAGTATAAAAGCAGAACAAATTGTAGTTTTTTTTTTTTGCTGTCAGTTAAGAAAGGACCAAGATAGGCATCTTAGTTTTTTACTTTTCATAAGTAAAATTGAAGGAAAGTTAATATTAACCTCAAATTTTCGCTAGATGATTCTGTTGAACGATTTGAAATCAAGAATCTACCTAAATAAAAACAAAAGCTCTTCTGAATCCTTTTTAATCCGTTTAGTTTTGAAAATTTGTAAATATTTCATTTTCGAAAAACCGTTTTTTAAAAACGTTTTTTAAATTTTTTTTAAAAACTACATGAGATAGGAACCTGCAGTTGGAATTTTTGAAATCCATATTATAATAATACAAATTACAAAAAAAAAAAAATGATGTGAAGTGTGAATTTTCACACATTGCAGGGTTTCGCAGGTATATAATAAGTGAAGGCGGCATGCTGAGTGTGTAGGACAAATTTTGCTTTGTAGTAACCACGGCAAAATGAACGATCTTTTCAAAATAATTTATCGTCTGTTAATCTCAGAGCTTTAAAAACAAATTTTATGTTATAATATTTTTTTTGGTAATTTTAATTCGAATACCTAATATCATTATTTAGGTTTCTAAATAAGTGCAGTATTTTTTTTATATAACAAGGTTCATTAAGATTTTGAAAATTGGGCCTATGACTTTCATTGGTTGTCTTAAATCATACGCTCCGCCCCTCTGGCTTCGTATAAATGACACAGAATGAAAATATAATTCCAATTGGTTATTAAATTTACGCTCTTGAAAATTAAATTCAAAATGTGCTAAAATATAACTAGAATTTTAACAAATTAATTTAAACATAATAAATATGAAAAAAAAAAACAAAAAATAAAATTGACTCCACAAGCCAGGAACGAACCTGTGTAGTGAATAACGATCCTGTGTGGTTGTCGAGCAACTGAGCCACTAGACCACCAAACGCTTATCAACTTAGTGTGTTATAAGAGTATAACATGTATGCATCGTCAACAAAAAAACACAAAAAATGCGTTATTTTCCGAAAACATAATCTGATCAAAAATTCCTGTTGTACTATTCCGGTTCACACCAATATACATTACTTAGAATTTTTTCACATTTTTAGTTTAAACCATCTGGGCTACAGGGTGTGGGACAAAAATTTTTTTGCACAATTTTGGCAAAAATCGCCTCAAAATAATTTATTTTGCAAAAATTAAATTTTGATCGTTAATCCACGTACTAAGGGCTTTCATTTGATACCCTACTCAGAATTTAAAAAACATTTTTTTTTTTCGATGAGCACATATTTGTTTATATTTTTAGGGGGATATGTTTTTTAGATGTTTTAGTATTTTTCCTATGTGCGGGTCAAAAAGTTGTACAAGCATGCCAATTTTCAACTCTCTAGGTTTAGCCGTTTGGCTACAATTTTTACCGAACAGACAGACAGACAGACAGACAGACAGACAGACAGACAGACGACAAAATGACGGTATAAGGGTTTTTTTGTCATACCTACAAAACCCTAAAAATGAAACTTTGACTTTCCATTTTTTTTTTTTTTTCTTTTAGTTTTATAAAATTCTAACTCAAGAATAATACAATATAAAGAACTTTTGAAACCTACAAACTTTTTTCTACCTACATAAAATATAAAACCCTCCTTTGTTAACGCCTTTTTGATCCGTAAAGTTTTGTAAATTTGTAAATATTTTATTTTCGAAAAACTGTATCTTAAAAACTACATGAGATAGGAACCTGCAGTTAGAATTTTTGAAATCTTCAGGTTCTAATGGGCCTGAGGACATATTATAATACAACTATAAAACAAAATTTTTGTGAAACTTTCATTTTACTTGATTATTTTTTTTTTTTTTTAAATTTAAAAAAATCCTAACTTAAGAACAATAAAATATAAGAACTGCAGTTTGAATTTTTGAAATCTTCGTATATTGTTGAGTCTAGAAAAAAATTGGGGTCCTAATAACCAAACTTTTACAATAAATATGAATCGTCAAACAAAACATTTGATAATGGCCAAAAAATCGAAAAAACCGTAAGGGGTACCATTTACGATTTTTTAGATTTTTGAGCAAACAATTTTTCTCTCTGATTTATTTCAAAATGTGTACACTTATGTATTTTGAATCGTAGATCTCAAAAATAATCTCCATTAGTAGCTACGGCTTACTGTTTTTGAATAAATTCAAAAAACAGACAGAAAATGACCATATTTTAAAATGTGCATATGTGAGTGCTTTAAATACGTTTTTTAGACTTCCTAGTATAAAATTGGTCTATATAATTGGCAAATAATAGTTATGTGTGTACCATAGCCAAAAAGTAGATCCTTTTGGCCAAAGTGCACATTATATTTTTCGGGCGACCAAAATTAATATTTATTAGAACAATTAAATATATTTATTTACATTGGATAGTTTAACAATTATAAATGTTTGACTGTCAGTTGTTTCAATGTAAGCATGGAGATCTTGTAACTTATAAATGACACATAGATGACTATAGCTAATTTTTTTTTTTTTTTAGAATGTCTATAGTTTCTTGTTTATGCCTACGAAACCCTAGACATTTGTATATGTTATTTTATTCGTAGTTTCTTAGAGAATAAAACTGCAAAATATTGTTGATAACAGTCAAAGGATATAAGAGTATCTAGAGTTTCTTGTTTATGCGTACGAAATCCTACACATTTCTATATGTAATTATGTTCGTAGATTCTTAGAGAACAAATCTGCAAAATACCTGTCAATCAGGTCTCTACCTGAAGTATTAGCTGGTACTAAATAGGCACAACCTACTCAATCAGACGTTTTTGAGGCGTCGGTGTATAGATATGTAGAATCGAGCCATTTGACTCGGCCCTTCTTTACGATGTCCGTTTTTGATTGATTTATGATGATCATTGAGGGATCAGGGATGAAGAATGAGTTTGGTAAGGAATAATCTAGTGGAGCCATATAATATGGCCACGTCGGTAATGGTTGAGGACGGATTATTTCACTAAGTTGAAGAAAACTAGAGTAGGTGTTGATTCATTTCGCCAACAGTGAGAGGCCAAAACATCCGATGTAAGTTGTGCAACTGGTATGTTGTTCCTGATGGTAAGCCGGGCGGCTAAGAATTTGGAAGCATGTATTTTACGGTTCTAGACACTAACCCCCGGGACACTAACCCCCGGGACACTAACCCCCGGGACATTAAGCCCCCGTGCCATTAACCCCCCATCAACAACCTCCGTGCCATTAACCCCCGCACCAATAACCCCCGGGCTATTAATATTAATCAATTGCCAGGGGGGCAATTGATTAATATTTTAAATGTTTATTTTTATTTAAAATTTGAACATTTGAAATTAGAACAAAATTGAACAAATGTAATTTTTATTTATGAAATGTAAAATTTTGTGAGAAAAACACATTTTACAAAACTGGACAATTGAATCGTTAGTTAGTTTATTTTCTATGTCTGAAAGGAGGAAAGTAATATGCGTAAAGTAATATGATGTGTGGTCACGTATGTTTTCTATTTTTTCAAGTTTTTCTTTTTAATTGTGAAAATATTTACAAAAATCGGATTTTCTAAAAAATGGCTCTAACGATCTTGATTAATTTTGTGAATGTGGGTTAACTAAAATAATAATAAAACCTTATCAATATTTTCAAAAACCCACAAGGGCCCAGTGTAGAATTTTTTAATTGAAAATTGTGCCATTTTTAAGCCTAAAACGCTATTTAAATATTTTAAATATTTTTTTTGGTTTACAATTTCGAGTTAATGGTATTTTTTCAATATTTTCAGATTCTGAAAAATTCAAGGTCGAAGACCTTTTTTTAAAGTTAACTTACAAATATCAATTTTTCTCAAAAATGGCTCTAACGATTTTGATTAATTTTTTTTTGTGTGAATGTGAGTTAAGGGATGTAATAATACGCCCTTATCAATATCTTCAAAAATTCATAGGGGCCCAATGGAGAATTTTTTATTGAAAATTGTATTCTTTCTGAACCTTAAATGGAATTTAAATATTTTTAATAATGTTTTGGTTTACAATTTCGAGTTGATGGCTTTTTTTATATTATTTGAGTTTTAAAAATTCAAGGTTGAAGACATTTTTTCAAATTAATGTATAAAAATCGAATTTTCTTTTCTCAACTATCAAGTTACGTAAGTATAAAACAAATTAATTTAAGATATAAATAAAATAATATGAAAATAAATACTAACAAATTTATTTTTAAGGAAACTATTTACTTCATATATTCGTCTGTCAACTTTTGTTGACCACTGGTTATTCTTAACTTTTAATTACTCTAACTCTTACCAATTATTAGTTTTCGTGATTACTAATATGATATTTCTCTAACTTAACTATCTTACTAAATGTTGTACCATTGCATTATTATTTACACTATTGCACAAACTCTCAATAATACCTCTCAATAATAACACACTTTATTGAATAGTTTACATCATTAGAAACCCAGGGGTTATTGGTACGGGGGGTTAATGGCACGGGTTTGTTGACGGGGGGTTATTGTCCGGGGGTATATAACACGGTGGTTATTGTCTAGGGGGTTAATGGCACGGGGGGTTATTGACATGGGGGGTAATGTCCCGGGGGTTATTGACGGGGGGTTAATGTCCCGGGGGTTATTGTCCCGGGGGTTAGTGTCCTGATACCCATTTACCTTATCACCACAGATATAAACGGTCAAAATATCCACACGTGAGCAACTAACTGTAAATGAATTCGGTTACTAAAATGGTAATTGATGACTAAGTACAGTAACTCACCAGTAAATCAATGTTCGCATACAGGAAAAAAATTGTAAATCAGTTCCTCACCGATCAGTCTGCTGAATGCAACTATTAATACCGGTGTTTATACATATATCATACCGAATTTCAAGCAAGTTGTTTTCTTTCGAGATTTTCTCCTCTCAACTGTGTTGTGGGGTAAAGAAGAACGAGCGCCACTGCACATATATTTTAGTGCTAATGGACCATTAGGGTGATGTTCGGACCAACCATCACACACGAGGCTCTTAATATTACCTCACAAATATGCGGCCATATATTACAATCAATATGACTAGACTATATAAATTTGTATTTAGTAGGTGCGTTAATTTGTGGATGTTAAAAGCATTTTATAGTTATTTATGAAGTGTTTGTTAATAAAGTCTTGAATATAAATATTAATTTCGTTTTCACATTTGACTTTTTGGCTGCAAAATTAGAATATTTTAGTATGAAAGTAAAATAAGTTTCATTTAATATTTTGTTTTATTGGTAATGGTCAATTGTCTATATATACAGACCTCTAGATACGAACCTAGACTCGAAATACAATTCTTGATGCTTTTCTTTTCAAACGAACTAAAGCCAGTTTTACATTATGCTTTTATTAACTTCTTTTCCTAATACTAGAAACAAGATTAATGCAGAGTTCTGCACCAACATTTGTGGTGAATTGACCTGTCCGCCATAATGATTTAACATGTAAAATAATAAATATGCTATTTCCTGCTTCCCTAATTGTTTTAGAGAAAAAGTGCAAGAGATAAAATTTATTTAGAATTTAAAACTCTACATGTTAGTAAGTAAACTATCTTCCAACTACTCCTTGGTAGTTCCTAGCAGTCAAATAGTTTGAGTCTTGCTTGGATTCAGACTGTTGTTAAGTCTGATCCATTGTTAAGCATCTTGATTTTTTTTTGGTGTGTAGAAGCACATTTTGATTGTTTCTTTTGAACATCTTTTTCATTGTGAATAATTTAGTTAATTTTGTATTGTTAATAAATTTTGTTATTGAGAACATTGGTGTTTCTATTACGAGAACTCTATTCCTTTCCCCTGGGGTTTTATTTTTCTTCCAGAATTTAGGGCAATAGACGCGAGGTGACTGGCGCCGTATAAATTTTAGGCCGCACATAGGTATTGGTAATTACAGGACCACCCTGCATAGTCATATCTACCTCTAGACTGGGCTGGCGGCCTTCTACTTGGCCCTGGACAGCTGATAGCCGCTGGAGTCACTTCACAGTGGTTACGGAATTCATATTTTTCCCCATTTAGGTTTTTAGCGACCGATTAGAGAGCTGAGCGGACGCTGGCGCATGCCAACTATATAACGCTGGAGTCTGGCCGTAATATACGTTATATAAAAAAAATAAAAGAAATATATAACGTATATTAATAATTTTTTTAAATTTATTTATTGCCTTTGTTTCTTTTTAATTAGCCAGGACAATTATTATTTTTGAAAAATTCCATGCTTGAACGAGTTTTGAACCCGTACCTTAACAACGCAGAGCACATGTGTTACCACTATGCTACGCCGGTCGGCAATACAATTATTGATAAATGAATTTATTATTTGGATTAATATCTTTCATGTACATTTGTTTATTCATGACTACTTGATAAAGAATGTATTATAAAATTTATAATTTATAAATTTCCACGGAAGTAGTTGGAAGATAGTTTACTTGCCTAACATGTAGAGTTTTAAATTATAAATAAATTGAATATTTTGCACTTTTTCTCTAAAACAATCAGGGAAGCAGGTAAAAGCATATTTATTATTTTAGATGTTTAATCGCTATGGCCGACAGGTCAATTCACCATCCTGTATATATGCATGTTTAGCTGATCGCGCTCTGAACCATAAGAAACTGGATGATAACAAATTAAAAACTCCTGAATCAGAAAATCAGCCGAAAGAAGATGAATTTAATGGAAGATGATTTTCATTCTAATTATAAAAGACCAAAAAGTTTATAAATAAAAATTAATTTGTAATGGTATAAAAACTGCATATTTATTGTGTAAAAATTCTCCTTCTCACTGCCTTTTATTCATTTAGTTTAGAATAGTTCTCACCTTATTTATTGATTTTTTAATCTTAGGACGGATTAATTGATTTCCCCTAAAATATAATAACAAATTGGGTCTCCAGATTTGTATTTTCAAGATACAAGCCACGGTCTAGAAGGAATTAAGTTCGTAAGTCGATGCATCCCAGTATTGCAGCCAACTTTTTTTAAAAAGTCGCGAAAAACTATTGAATAAGGGCATTTTCCTTCTCCACGATAATGTTGTCCACATGGTTCCCTCTTAAACCATAAAACTCTGGATAAATTACGATGGGAAGTATTACCCTCGTAATTTATCCACCTCACCTAGTTTATAGGCCCGACTTATCGCCCTGCGAATATCATCTTAATGAGAAAACTGATAAATTTGTGCAAATTTGGCTTTAAAGGCAACCAGAAAGCTATTTCTCTGTCAGTATTTGGGTAGTTGCCCGATAGTTGGGAAAAGTGTGCATTAAAGCAAGGATATTATTTTGAAATATAAAATTTGTGTTGTTATTGTTGCTGCCGTATAAAATATGCCAGGTTAAATCCATACTCCCCCCGTTGTACTCACTCTTCAAGCTTCTTAATTTTTTCCATCTTATGCAGTCATATCAAATCTCTTGCGCGACCAACAAACTATTCTGCGAGATCCTCTTACTCTTGGAATGGATTTTTTTCGGCATCCAAATTACCGTTATGCTACATCCTAATATACTCACAAAAATTGTAGATATAGAACAATAATGTATTACCTTTTGGCGCTTCATACCATGATAACCGGTGTAAAGATAATATACCAAATTTCATACAATTTGTTTTCGTTCCAGATTTCCTCTTCTCAACTGTTTTACGGAGCTAAGAAGAACGCACGCCACTGTACATATATTTTAGTGCTAACAGCCCGACCATCATTCACAAAGGCCATAATCTTACCTCACAAATATGCGGGCATAATGCTCAATCAATATGGCTAGACTGTGAAATTAATACTTAGTAGGTGCGTTAATTTCAGCATATATATTTCATCATTTGGACGAAATTTGAATAGGGTCTCGACCTAGCGCCTCACCTAAACCTGAGACAAAACAAGATGAAAAGAAAAGAATGCTCTCTCAAATAAGCAAATGTTGCAGTAATATAAACTGTGCCGAAAATTTTCAGATGCAACAGGTGCATGGACACAGGAATCAGAACGAAAGTGGCTCAGAAAATATAGGCTCAAACAAGGCCGTTTCAATATTTTTTTCCTCGTCATCTTTGGATATCCTTTTTTGCCTTTCAAACTTTTATCATTTTTTTTTAGTTAGATTTTGGTTATCCTTTTTTTCCCCGTCAGACTTTGGACATAGTTGTTCAGATCGTTTTATTGTGACCTATGAACCGTTAAAAATTTAAAATAATCGTACAGCAAAATATCTTCTGCATTTTACAATGTATAAGCTATATTTTATTATGATTAGTATTGAAATTAATAGAAAATGTATATTCCCATGTTATTTTTAGATTTTCATGAATAATCATGTATAATCAAGAAATCCTTATCACGTCACATGTCATTTCGGTAGAAAGTGTGGTCAAGCGCTTGGATTAAGAGAATTGAACACATGTACGAGAAATACTGAGACTTCAAAAATATATCCCAAAACAAACATGTATATAAACAAATTTGTAAAATTTTGAAGGATATCAAATGTAAGTTTTTGATATATAGATTAACAATCACTTTTTACCGACCGCCAACCGATTTTGACGTTTCGAGATTTCGATGGACCTCTACGAATTGAGGTCCCTACATAACGTTTTGACTATTTTTAGCATGATGTCTGTCGGTCTGTCTGTCCGTCCGTCTGTCTGTCTGTCTGTCTGTCTGTCCGTCCGTCCATCTGTCTGTCTGTCCGTCTGTCTGTCTGCCTGTCCGTCCGTCCGTCTGTCTGTCTGTGTACACGTGCAGAGCAAATTCGGCTGAAAGGATTTTTATGAAACTTCATATTTCAGCTTATGACATCACGAGTTGATCAACTTTTGGTAAAAATCGGTTGACTAAAAATGGGAGTTTATTCGTGTCGATTTTAAGATTTTTGCGAATATTTCACAAAAGAAAAATATTTCGAAAAAATTTATTAAACAATTTATTGCTATAAAAGCAATAAATAATAACTTTTATTTGAGACGTTTTTTGATAAAACGAATTTTTTTTTCATATTTATATATAACGTTTCCATGGTCATGATAAATAATATCTCTGTTAGAAAATATTAGGCCAAGTTATTTCTACTCTGCTGCTAGAATGTATTTTATACAAGTACTTTATAATGGCGGTCGGTCCTGTGGTGGCCACAGCTGATTTTTTTAAATTAACTAATAATGAAATTATGATCTCTTTTTGTTTTTGATATACACATCAATATTCAGGGGGTCAAACTCATTTGGGTCGCGGTTTGTTTTTCATACAAAATGATAAGCAGTGACGGAACTTGAATTCTTTTAAAAAGATAAGGGGAAAAGTGAGTATATTTTAAATTTTTAAATATATTTTTATCCTAAATAAGCTCAAGTTCTTTTTAATTAACGCGTCAGGGGGGCACAAATTTTTTATTGCGGGCCGTATCCAGCCCATGAGCCACCAATCCCCCTACATCCTCCCAAACATCATAAGTATCCCCCACCCATGAGTCCGGTTTACACCATTACTGGTGAGACACCACTGATCATTTTAAAAGAAGTAGATTCTGACTTACTAGTTTTACGGCCAAGAAGGTTCGAAAGAAACTTATTGTGAGGTACTGTATCAATTTTGTTGTAGATAATTGGGAAATATTTACAAAATTGGTGGCAGCCCATGGCTTATTTGTAAATTATTCCCAATTACAGTGGTACCTTGACTTACGAGTAGGGATGGGAATTTATTTTTGAATATCGATATATGCGCGATTCGATATATCGTAACTGTGATTTCGATATTCGATATATATCGAAGTAAAAATATCGATATTTTCGATATATCGAAATAACTAACACGTAACATGTAAGATATATAAATTACATTTTTTTTTTTTTGTTGGTTTGGCGTGAAAAGAAGTTGCCATTTTACAGACAATCACTTTACAGTTGGTACTCACCCAGCTACCAACCAACTTTCCAATATTTTCCTAGTTCACTGCTTTTATAATTAAATATATATATGCTGTTCACTTTTATAAGGACAAACCAGATTTTTTTGGTTACTTTTATAGTAAACATAGTAAATAATTATCTCTCATTTTGTGATTCATAACTAACAGGGAAAGTTCATTTTTTATGTTGTATATTTACAATACGTTTATAATATTATCATAGTATTGGTTCACACGGATACGGCAAACTCCGTTTACAACACAAAAGTTACCAAAATCTTCAGATCTAGATACGTATTACAAAATGAAACAACTTGTATAATCCGTCTCAATTTGTAATACGAAACTAGATCTGGTTACTTTGGTGACTGTTGTGGTGTAAACAGACTTTGGCGTATCCGTGTGAACCAATACTATGACATTATTATAAATGTATTGTCAATATACAACATAAAAAATTTACTTTCACTGTTAGTTCCGTATTACAAAATGAGACAGATAATAGTAAAAGTACTTTTATAGTGTATTACGGACTTTAAATGTCAATTAAAATATTCCTTACGTTGTAAAACCGACTTTAGATTTATTGGTTATGATCATTATTAAGAAAGTGAAAAATTGAAAAAAAAAATTTAATACCAACATGACATACAATTTCAAAGGTGCAAATTATTGAAATCAAAATTTTTTTTTAATTTCGTCTTGCTTTAACAATTAGGCGGAACTAAATGGAAATTTCGTTATTTTGGGTTGTCACGAAAAGGGACCATGCTTGGGTTATTTCGTGTTTCAGGTTTTGTATGTGAAAATTTTAAATTCCAATTGTGAAATTTACGCCAGTGAAACTATGGAAGCGAATGACATATGTCAAATATTTTATTACATTTTTCCATATTTTGAAGACTGAAAAATAAATAAATGGGAAATTTTTATTAAGAATGACAAAAAATTAAAATGCAATGAAAAGGACATTTTATAATGACAATCAATTTAATCTAGAATTTTCAATGTGAGTATGATTTACAAAGCTTAAACAATATGACCAAAAGTCCGAATTAATAGATAAAAATTACTAGATTGCAAAATTTAGTTCCGCATAAACGTTTGAAATTGCCTGTAGTTTGTTTTTACAAAAGTGAACAGCATATATTTAAATGTAAAAAATATACAAGAATTCCGATATTTTGTGCGAATATCAATATTTGGCGCGATATATCGCAATTCAAATATCGATATAAAAATATTGATATATTTTTCTAAAGTATCGATATTTTCGAAATATCGATATATCGTTCCCATCCCTATTTACGAGTGTCCCAACTAAAGAGTTTTTCGAGAGCCGTCTCTCGGCCGATGTTTTGCTTTGAGTTGAGAGCTAAAATTCGAATTACGAGCGGAGGAGGTTACCTCTACAAGTGAGATGAACGAAATATTGGGAATGTGGGAGATTGTTTCAGACTATATTCAAAAGAAACACCAGAATAAGTTACAACTGGGCGTTCGACGACGCTATTTAATGACACTTGCCGAACTCATTTCAGAAACATTGCGAAAGGGAGGATGAAACAGACCGCATTGGACAAGTTTTTCTCGAAAACCCTGCAGACGAAAGTGAAGAAAGCGTGGCGAAAAGGACAAAAATCAGCAAATAAGATTCAGTTATGCAGTTCAACCTTTCTCCTCCACCTCTGTCAGTATCTTCAAGCTGTCTTGTATCTTCTTTACCTTGATATACATAATACTTAGTTTACTGCAGTAATTCTATTGTATTGCGCTTTTATACAATATTCCTTATTTATAAACATATCTTATCTAAAAACATGAACAAAAAAATTGCGTGTTTTGAGGGCCCGGAACGTATTAATGGCTTTTCAATTCATCCAATGGGGAAAATTGATTTGACATACGAGTAATTTGAGTTACGAGCGCCGTCACGGAACGAATTAAACTCGTAAGTCAAGGCACCACTGTATCTTCAATTTAATAAATTAGTAAGAGAAAAATCATATTATGCATTTGAAGAATTTCTTCTTTAATATATATTATTTAGCTAATATTAAATTATAATTATTAATTATTATTATCTGCTTATAATTCCAAGCAGATAAAGATGGAGTTGATGAAATGCATTTTTTTTTTTTTTTTTTATTCAGGAAAATATCGAGTTTAATATAATTTTCTGTGTTCCTCTGATAAATTCGTTCGTCATCTTTTCGTTAAAGAAATATAAACCTTTGTAATGATATTAAAGAACATTTTAGATTTACTTACACAAATAATAAAGAGTTCTGAAAGGTAACAATTTTTCCTTTTGTTGTAATTATTTTTCAGTAAGATGTCATTTTATGAAAAAGATGTTTGAAAGAAAAAATAATTATCTCAATTAAAACTTTGTATTTCATTAATTATATATTTTTTGTTAATTAGTTTTAATTATGTTTGCTTCTCTAAAGAACATAATCTTATTATACGCTCGTACATATATAGTTTTTAGTTGCCTTTGACATTTTTTGAAAAAAGTATTATGCAAAGTAATAAAACGGAACGTCAAAGGAAACAGAAAAAATGTTGCTTCTAGAATAAAATGGTTAAAATTGATATTCAAGATATATTTCCGGTAATACTGCAACGTGAACTGATACTGACTTATTGTGAGATTGAGGTATCCTTGGGCACTAGTGAGACCAGCATACATTCACTATTGCATGAACATTTGGCCGCCAAAAAGATTTGTTTGCGTTGGATCCCACATAATTTGACAATCGCAGTGGAAAAAGCCTCAATCGGAGTGGAAGAAGTGCTTCGAAAATTGGTTCAAATGGGTGCAAAAGTGTATTGATCTACATGGCGAATATTTTGAAAAACAATAAAGCCACTTTTGTTGATAAATATAACACTTGTTAATTGTTTTATTATTTCAAAATGATAAGTAGCTTTAACTTCAATGCTACATACCAGGTCTACAAATATGAAATGCCGATTTTTTTCAAACTTGCCGCGCAAACAGAGTGTATAGTTCAAAGTTTCAACACATATGGCGTTTTGTTAAGTTATCAGTAAGTGTCAAATGCGTATAGGTTATAATTTGAAAAGTGATCATATAGTTTTGTTTTACTGTGTTAAAAATGTCAAATTTTGTGCCAAATAAAGAGCATTCGCGGACAGTACTACTGTTTTGTTTTCATTTGAAAAAAACTGCTGCTGAATCATACCGACTGCTTCGAGAAGCTTATGGTGAATATGCTCCATCGCAAGATACGTGTGAACGATGGTTTCGGAGTTTCAAAAGTGGTGACTTTGATCTTACAGACAAAGAACATGGAAAACCTCCAAAAAAATATGGAGATACAAAATTGGAATCATTGCTATAGGAAGACGATAGTCAATCACGACAACAACTAGCAGAGCAGTTAAGCGTTAGTCAACAAGCTGTTTCCAATCGCCTGCGAGAGATGCGTAAGATCCAGAAAGTCGGCAGTCCAGAATGGGTTCCACGTGCATTGAATGAGAGGCAGATGGAAAAACGCAAAAACACTTGTGAAATTTTGCTTGCACGATACAAAAGAAAGTCTTTTTTGCATCGTATCATTACTGGCGATGAAAAATGGATTTATTTTGAAAATCCCAAACGCAAAAAATCATGGGTGAATCCAGGCTCACCATCCACATTAACTGCAAGACCGAATCGCTTTGGCAAAAAGACAATGCTCTGCACTTGGTGGGACCAAAAGGGTGTGGTCTTTTATGAATTGTTAAATCCTGGTGAAACAGTTGATACCCAACGCTACCAACAACAACTGATCGAATTGAACCATTCGCTGCTCATAAAACGACCAGAATACGAAAGAAGACAGTACAAGGTAATCTTTCTTCACGAAAACTCTGCATCACATAAGGCAAAAGCAGTTTGCAACACATTGGAGGCACTCAAGTGGGAAGTGCTACCCCATGCCGCTTACTCACCAGACTTGGCCCCTTCAGATTACCACTTGTTCGCATCGATGGGTCACGCACTTGCCGAGCAGCACTTTTGTTCATATGAAAATGTGAAAGAATGGCT
This sequence comes from Liopterus haemorrhoidalis, assembly GCA_963971575.1. Classification (NCBI taxonomy): domain Eukaryota; kingdom Metazoa; phylum Arthropoda; class Insecta; order Coleoptera; family Dytiscidae; genus Liopterus; species Liopterus haemorrhoidalis. The sequence goes on from OZ020611.1 coordinate 229,632,878, forward strand.
AGATGAATGGTTTGCGGGGAAAGGGGAAGAGATCTACTGGCGACGTATTCACAAATTGCCTGAAAGATGGGAAAAATGTATAACTTCTAATGGAGCATACTTTGAATAAATAAACTTTTACTGTACTTTTGAGTTTAATGTATTTTATTAAAAAAAAAAAAAAAAAACGCATTTCATACTTGTAGACCTGGTATATATTATTCTTCATTGTACATAGATTATTGGATGATCCGAGCGTAAATAAATATTTATATGAATATATGAAACAAAAAAAAATTATTTTTACCTACATAGGTTCAAAAAAAAAAAAAAAATCTAGGGAGACCGTGGGATATTGATTTGAGTTACAGGCAGAGCCGGCCAGAGGGCGGTGAGAACGGTGCAAACGGTGCGACCGCACAAGCCTCTGCATTTCGGAAGTCCCCACGCGACCCTAGTTTTTTTTTTTTTTTATTTATAGAATGACTAAATCGGTTCTTTTCATAGTTGCAGTTTACCTTTATACAAAATATGAAATGATTTGGACTTATTTCTTCTAAATATGTATAAACAATGCAGCCAGTACCGACATTTGAAATAGAACCAAAATTTAAAATACATCGTACTGAACGGAAGACAAAACAGTTTTTCTATGAAGGAACTGATGAACCAATTTCATCACGAAATTTTATTTGGCTTTTTGTACAATTCAGACAATATACGAAAGATGACTGAAGACGATCTGCTTAAATGTTGCAAAGATTTAAATTTGTGTTTAAAAGACGACATTGATTGTGCAGACCTTTTTTATGAAATTAAAATGTATCGTCAGGTATAGTCACCTAGAAATACAATTTTAGAAATTTTAGAATATATTTACAAGAACAATTTATCTGAATTGTATCCCAATTTTGTAATTGTTTTGAAAGTAATACTGACAATTCCAGTAACAGTTGCATCGGCAGAGAGATCGTTTTCAAAACTGAAAATAATAAAAAATTATTTACGATCTTGTATAAGTCAGGAGCGATTCTCTTCATTGGCATTTTTGTCAATCGAGTCCGAGTTGGCAAGAAAACTAAATTATGACGAGATAATTAACAATTTTACAATAAAACATGCCAGAAGGAATTAGTCATCATTACTGGCACGGCCTTCAAGGCCCTTGAAGGCCATAGCCGTCTCAATCTTCTTCCGCCATTCCTTCCGATTTTGTGTTATTGTCCTCCTGTTGTCTGCACCGATAGACCGAGCATCCTGTGTTACACAATCAACCCACCTAAACTTTGGTCTACCTCAATTCTACTACCTACTGGCACAATACGAAATTTTCTTTGTACATGGTTTATTTCATTGGCTCCAGTCCATCCTAGTTGATTTAATTACACTTTTCTCTTCATACCGATTAAACAGTTTGAAATTATATCCGCATGTCAATAAGGCACTTTTGTATACGGTCTAAAACGTTCTATGGGCATCTGGGTCGCGTCATGATTTCAGTACTGTTTTCAGAATTAGATTTCTAACAATAGGTTTTCTATGGGCAGTGGTCGTTATGAAATAGGTATTTATAGATCTTTTTAGCTATTTATATTATTTTGTTAAATATAACTAATATGTACAAATAATAAGTGCAATATTGCAAAATACAAATATTTTGAATGTGTGTGTGTTTTTTTTTTTTTAGAAGAAGGCCCCGTACGAGCATCACTTACACCGGGCCTCGCTTTTTCTTGGGCGGGTGGCATCAAAAAGTTTAAGAAGCACTGTTCTAGTATATTACATGATTAGATAGCTAATCTGGACCCAACTTAAAGGATTCTTCATTATAACTATGAAACTCTAAAAAACCTTGACAGCTATTGTTGCTAAACACATAAAAAAAGGTGACAAAAATTTCATTCCAAATGCTCAGAGTGATCTAATTAGAAATCAATATAAAATTCGTTATTTCCCTCACGTATTTAACACTATAAATGTACTTCCCATAAAAACTGTCGATATCAAAATTGGATTTGGATGCAAATGTGCGATTATCATCAAGCCTTGTCAACAGTTACTGCCATATCTGGGATATTTGATCGAGTATTCGGTGGATACAACAAACAGTTCCGAATGAGTCCCACGGGAATTCAAACCTCTCGGGTTCAACAATGCTGTCACTGTTTATTTGAATCTATTTGTTCCCTTTACCGACTACAGATGTCTCTACTATTGCTTTTAAAAGCTTTTACTTTTTCCTACAAAGCTATAAACGTTAGTTTCAAGTGAGGTTTATGTTTCTATTGGTTTTGTTTACAATTGGATATTTAAATAATATATACGAGGGCGGTTTGAAGAATAACTTGGTTCGATATTAAAGTTTCGGACGGAGGTGCAGAAGGTGTCCCCGAACCTGGTCGGCCGAACCCAGGGGCTACTGGCTTCAGACCGTTTGTGTTGTGGCAAATGATCAGAATGTTCTTGTAATATCCGTCTGGGTTTTTTTTAGAAAATTCAACTGGTTTTGCTATAGTGTGAAAATTTATTTATTTAAACCAAATAGGGGAAATATTTTAAGATCGCAGCGCTGTTGCGGCATACTTGGAACTTCCAAAATAGACATTCATTACATATAATCATATGGGCAACAACGTAAATTTTAATGTTTACTGGTGGTTTTTGTAATTTTTGCTACAATATTAATATGTGTTTTTAAGGTAATCAATGAAATATTATAACATCAAATATTAATAAATAAGAATAATTTTAGGCATGTTGTTATTATTTTTAGGTTTTTGTAGGTATGACATAAAAACCCTTATACCGTCATTTTGTCGTCTGTCTGTCTGTCTGTCTGTTCGGTAAAAATTGTTGACAAACAGCTAAACCTAGAGAGTTGAAATTTGGCATGCTTATACAACTCTTTGACCCGCACATAGGAAAAATACTAAAACATCTAAAAAATATATCCCCCTAAAAATATAAACAAATAAGGGCTCATCGAAAAAAAAAATATTTTTTTAAAAACCTGAGTAGAGTATCAAATGAAAGCCATTAGTACGTGGATTAACGATCAAAATTTTATTTTTGCAAAATAAATAATTTTGATGCCTTTTTTGCCCAAAATTGTGCAAAAAAATTTTTGTCCCACACCCTGTAGCCCAGATGGTTTAAACTAAAAATCTGAAAAAATTCTAAGTAATGTACATTGGTGTGAAACGGAATAGTACAACAGGAATTTTTGATCAGATTAGGTTTTCGGAAAATAACGCATTTTCTGTGTTTTTAACTAAAATATGTTAACTATTTAATTCGCTATGTAACACACCAGGTCAGTAGCTCTAGTGGCGTAGTTGGTTTTGTCGTGCGCTTAATAATGTAACTTAATTTGCAAACTAGGGTTCGAATCCAGATAATTTTATTTTTTCTGCATTTTTATTTTATTTAAATTATTTTGTTAAAATTCTAGTTATATTTTGGTAAATGTTGCATTTAATTTTTAAAAGCGTAAATTTAATAACCAGTGGGAAGTGTTGAAATTATAATTTAATTCTATGTTTGACGAAATCAGAGGGCGGGGCTTATGATTTAAGCAACCAATGGAAGCCATAGGCGCAATTTTCAAAATCTTAATGAATCTTTATATATAAATAAAATATTGTACATATTTAGAAACTTAAATAATGGTATTAGGCATTCGAATTAAAATTCATAAAAAAATATTTTGACATAAAATTGGTTTTGGCATTCCAAATAATCATCATTCAGTTACTAAATACATGCAAAATGCAGAAATGTTAGAAAATTCACACTTCACATCAATTTTTTTAGGTTGCAATGGACCTTTTAGGTTATTTAGATTAGGTTTTTTTTAGGTTGAAATGGATTTCTTTTAATCCACGAATTACACTCAGAGACATAGCAATAATAGTTCGATTTCAACATGATTTTTTATTGTCTTCAACTTTAATTTAGGGTTATTTTAACTTATTCTCACTTGATACCAGTAAAAACAATATAAAACTGATTTTAAAATAATATATAATAGCATAAAACTTAACAAAACGTAACAATATAACAATATAAAACAACAAAACTATAGTAAAGTGCAAAAATATATTTTAATTCCATATAACTCAATATAAAAAGCGCGATAGAATGTCTATTTCTGTAGTTGCTTAAAATGCCACCAGACGTCATATCGCTTAGCATTTTTTCCCTATATGCTCCATTATTATCGACAACGTCTCGCCATTTTTCGGGTAGAGCTATGTTGCCATCGGTGAAGAACTCTGTGGTTTCTGGTTGAAAAACTGAATCAAGTGGTTTTCACAGGCTTCTTTTGAAACCAGCTTAATTCCATTGGGACAATTCTGCAGAGATCGGAATAGGTGATAATCAGAGGGTGCTATGTCTGGACTATAAGGTGGATGCAACAAAATTTCCCAACCAAGCTCTCGAAATTTTTGACGGGTCATCAAAAAAGTGTGTGGTCCTGTGTTGTCATGATGAAAGACAACACCTTTCCTATTATTCAATTCGGGCAGTTCTCTTTCAATTGCCTGGCGTAATCTCTCTAGTTGTCCACAATAGAGTTCAGAATCAATCGTCTGACCAACTGGATGTAGCTCATGGACGATTCCCTTCCAGTCACACCACACACACAGCATCACCTTGTTCGGCGTCAATCCTCGCTTCGCGAACGCTTGTGACGGCTCACCATCCCTTGTCCACGATCTTTTACGCTTCCGATTGTCGTACATGATCCATTTTTCATCTTTGGTTATGACACGTTTCAGAAATGGCTCAATTTCATTGCGTTTCAGCAGCGCATCGCAGATGTTAATTCGGTCTATCATGTTTTTGGCGCTCAACTCATGAGGAACCCATATATCAAGCTTCTTTTTGTAGCCAGCTTTCCGTAAATGGTTCGAAGCAGTTTTGTGGTCAATGCCTAGCTCCATACCAATATCGACACTGCTGATATGCCTATCTTGCTGGACTTTTTAAAGATTTTCATCAGCTTTTTCTCTGATTGGATGACCAGAGCGTGAGTTATTTTTCACATTAAAATAACCAGAAAGAAAGCGAGCCAACCATTTCCGCGCAGCATATTTTGATAAAGTACCTTCACCGTACACAGCATAATTTTTTTCACAAGCCTACACAGCGTTCTTGCCTTTGTCGTAATATTATTACAAAATATAGCGCAGTTTTTTATTACTTTTCTCCATTTTCAAACGCAAACAACTTTCCAACCACTGCACAAATTTTGATGTTTAGACACTCAAAGTAACGCTCGACCTGTCACCTTTCCAACGAGCGCTTAGTGGTGTCGCTGCGATCTGTGTTTCCTGAGTTATTTGCAATTGGCGCCCTCTATCGGAAAAAACGCCACGAACTTTTTCTCAGACCGATATTTAGAGAAATATTAAGTTTTAAGAAAATATTTACCACTTCTACAAAACTCTTAATTACTTTTGAGTACATACTACGTAGATAATGAATTAATATCTTTATTTCCTATTTTTTCTATTAATCTCTAAGATTTTGTTCCAGTCAGCCTACAACTATGACATTAAGGGAAAGCAGTTTTCCTAAATTAAAATTAGTCAGAAATCATATATGACCAAAATGGTTTAAAATGAGAAAATAAATATTTTATCTTTATGAATGTTTTCATTTAGGTGAATATTTGGGGAGGTGCGTAGGGACATCCTAAAGCTAAACTCTTCAAATATCTCCCTTGTTATTGACTTAACAGAATAAATGTATACAATAAAAATTGTTTATTATAGGAAATTAAATCTTTATTATTGTATATACTTTAAGTTACGAGGGTAAAACCTGAAAGAAGACGTAGCGAATACAATCTCTCATCTTGCGAAAAGTTTTTTCGTTTTCATAGGAAGAACATGAGTCACCGAATGTAGAAAAAAACCTTTCATGAATTTCCTTCGCTGTTACCAAACAGTTTATATACGTTAAAAATACTAGAGACTGTGTTTTACTTAAATTAACAATTACAGTTCTATTCAAACATATCTTCAAGTGACAGTTTTTTTAATTTTTTTATTAAGACTATTTAACAGATACATCAACAATACAGTTATTAGTACTTGGGTACATTATTTTAAAATTATTGTTTTACATAGGTATATCATATATTTTGGGTTTTTTTTAAATAATTTTTTGGGGTTTTGGTTATATTTTGTCGTAGATTCCTATTGATTTCAAGTATTGGAGAATATTTTCGATATTTTGTATATTGTTTGACAGCGCTGTTTCCATGGTTGCGGGAATTTTGTGTTTTCTCATTTCTTCTTCGGTTGTTCGACATTTCGTTATGATATGGTCAACGTTTAGCTCCGTATCGCAGGTTTCGCATCTGGGTGGGTGGAGCTTGTGGAATATGTACTGGTGGGTCAGTAATGTGTGGCTCATACGTAGTCTTGTTAGGACGATTTCTTCCCTTCTTGTTTTTCTTGAAGTCCACTGAGCTGTTGTTGCTTTTATTTTTCTTAAATGGTTTCCCTCTGTGTTCTGCCAAGCTTTATTCCATTCTTCTTGAACTGTTCTTTTGATGTAGCTTTTCATGTCATACGCTGGGACAGGGATTTGTGTGATTTCCAGGTTGTGGCATTCTTTGCAGCACTATCCGCTCTGTTGTTTCCTTCTATTCTAACATGTGACGGTATCCACAGTATTTTTACTTCTTTGCCTGATGCTGTAGCTTTATGCAAGTTTTCTTTAATTTTCTGTGTAATGTGTAAGTTCTTCGTATACAATTTTGAGAGTTCATGGACGGCACTGAGTGAATCGGTTATTACTATATACTTCTTCTTGTTACCTGACAGTACTATTTCGGATGCTTTTAGCAGACTGTATATTTCGGCGGTGAATATGCTAGTGTGCTGCGGTAAGTGGAATAGGTGTTCTTCATCATCTGTTGTAGCTGCTGCACCAGTTTGGTTTCTTCTAGATCCATCTGTATATATTTTTGCGTAGTCTTCATGTCTACTTATTATTTCCTTGAACAAGTTGAAGTATAGTTGCGATGGTGCGTCTAGTTTTTTGTAGATCGTTAATTTGGTGTCCATGTTCGGCTGTTTCATTGTCCACGGTGGTATTGCGCTGTGACGGATATTTTGTACGTTAATGAGTATGACGTTATGTTGTTCGAATAATTCAGTGTACTTTTAATGTGCAAGTGATAAATTTGGAACCTGGATTTGGTTGTGTACCTTTTGGAACAAGGTAGAGTAAATTGGATTTTCGGGATTTGCGGCAAGGTTTATTATGTAAGAGGATTGGATATAGGTTCTGCGGTAGTCTAACGGTATTTGTCCGGAGATATTATGGAGGCTCTTAACAGGGTTAGTTCTGAACGCGCCAGTTGCTATTCGTTGCCGGTGTTTTGAATCGGCTCTAAGATTTTGATGTCGCTGTGTTTTGCTTTTCCGTATAGTATACTTCCGTAGTCTAGTTTGCTGTGAATTAGGGCCTGATATATTTGTAGCATGGTCTCCCGTTGTGCTCAACATTTTTGGTGGGATAGTGCTTTCAGTATGTCAAGACTTTGCGCGCATTGCATTTTTATATCTCTTATGTGCATTTTTCACGACAGTTTTCTATCTAACGTCCTTCCTAAAAATTTGATTTCTTTTACGTACTCTATTTGATTGTTATTCATTACCAGTGTTGGGTTGTAGTCATTATACTGCTATTTTGTGAAGAGAACTGTTTTTTTCTTTGTGGAGTGACAGTTTTGTTGCACAACGAATTATCATAGTATTTGTATGTGTTGAAGGTGAGAAATCTGCTGTAATTATCGTTGGCAGAATACGAAATTTGATGAAGAATATCTATCAAAAAGCTCAATATTTAACTGGTATAAATTATTCGTCATTGGTCACAAAGGTTTATCAAAAGTCAATTGTATTGAATGATCAACTAGCTGATAAATTCGTTGGGGAATTGGTTGAAATAATGCAGATTAGTATTTGTACCGTACACGATATCATTCACGAAAGGCTTAAATTTAGCAAAGTTAATGCATGAGGAGATGAATGATGTGTAATTAAAACCGAACACATGGCAACCCTACTGTCTCTTATACTTGCTCAAGAATCTGTTGTCTAATCTCGCCATACTTTTCGAGATTTTTCCATGAACCAACGATGTTGATTCTTCCATCTAAAATCCTTTACTAACTTGTTTAATTAACCAAATTCACCCTGTATATGTGAAAGCTAAATCCTTTAGTTAACAAGTTTATGGATAAAACATTTCTCTTCAGTTTACGGTCCTTCATATAAGAACAGAATCTCAAGTTTACTAAACACCTCAATTCCTTGTTAAATGTTCAAAACCCTTAATTACTACCTTAACATAACCTAACTCTTCATAAACCTATTCGCAACTCGTGTAAGCCCTCAGGGCGTATCCTGAGAAACAGGTGAGCCTGTACTTCTACACTCAATGTTCATATTAACCCCGCAGTGAATCATCAATTATTTGAAGGTAAGGTCCAACAGGCCACTTGTCTACTCTTTGACTTATATTCTACGATATTCGTCCGATTATAGGACTGGGATCGAGAATATTATCCAAATATGCAAAAAACTTTAGTAACAGCCAATATTTTTTCCTATTTTAGACAGCCGTGCTCCGCTAATTTTGCTCAACCACGGCACAGAAACGCCCGTCTTATAATTCCGCGGCAAACCACAACAAAAATACAATAAGACCTCCATTTATCGAATTTCCGTATATTGAAATTCTCTTTATATCGAAATTCTCGTTAATCGTCATGCTCATTGCATAAGAAAATTGTTTAGATGTATCGAAAAAATGTTAAAATTAATCGTACATTTTGGAAAATTAACCGAATCGAAGTTACAGTAATAATTTTGCGTTAGTTGAAGCGAATACCTTTTTAATGAATTCTAAAATGTTTATTCAGTCCCTTTAAAAACTAACAATAATTTGACAGTTGCTTATTTATTACGTTGCCAAGCAATGTTATGTACGTGTCATACGGAATGTAAATTCAATTAAAATAACAATACTTGTGTCAGCTGATTGACTGACTGACCTAGACCAATTCTATCAAAGAAAAAAATAATTCATAATTCGACAACTTTAACTATATTATTTAATTTTAATTCGGTTTCCTTTACAAACTAACATTAATTTGGCATATGCTTTCAACCTATTTATTACGTTGCCTAGCAACGGTCGACCATTGCTGCTTGAACCTGTTATGTAATGAGTTCAACCTGTTACGTAATGAGCTTATTACGTAACAGGCAGGGCCGGCGCTAGGCATGTGCAGCGGCACATGGCGTCATGGCCCAACAGGCCTCGCCCAAGGTGCGAACTTTCTCAACCGCGCGTACTCGCATACACCAAACTCCCATCTAAATTGTATCGGTTTAGACCCCTGTTGTTCTGTCCCTGACATTCCCATATTATTTTCTTTCTCTTTCCTCCCCCCTTTCCAAACACCATCACCTTTTTTTCTTTTAAAGTACTTGTCCACTCTGACCATCACCCTCTTTAATCCTAGCTCATTCTCTTGCGAACAACTCTTCTCTACTGTAAGACTTCCAAAAACGTATTTCGATGTAGATAATTTTATGGTATTCTTGTTCAGAAACTATTTTTATGATATATGATTTTTATTCAGAACAACCAATAAATATAAAACTTTATCTATAATCTCTTTCATATCGTTTCGATATTTATTTTTAGTTTCTGGAAGTAAAAAAGATTCTATAAAACTAGATCACGAATATTTTATCGGTATTATAACCATTTTATATCAAATTCATTCATTTTTCTATAGATCCTCCAAAATAATGCAATTTAAATTCATTTATTCAATTCGATTATTCAACGTACCTTAAAATTCTCCATTTTCAAAATCAATAAACTGTTTCACCAAAAAATGATTTCTATTGTTTTCTCGTCAATTTCCCTTGGGGATCTTTATTTCAAATTGCTGTCAATTCGGTCGTAATTCAAGATGTTAGTCCGCGACGGGAATATAATCATATAGACTGTCTAGTCAGACAACTGTTACACGTCGAACGAAGACTAGATGGTCTTCCTTACATTAGTCTTCTATGAATAATATGACATTTGTATTCTACTGCTGTACCCGTACGTTTAGAGCTGAATTTCTAAACCACCAGTCCACGGATCGCTGCCGGTCCGAACTTAAATCTAACTGGTCCACGAAAATGTTCAAAATACACACATCGGAAAACACTAGGGATATTTAAAAAATATGAAAATATACTGCTTATTGTACATTTAATGTTGTATTTCAATTAAAGTAGGCAATTATGAGTAGCTGTCTATGGAAAACTAGTAAAATCAATAACCAACAAGACAAAATAAATACAAATTTGACAAATTATATTCAGTAGATGATTCGTAGGTTGATCACATGTTTCATTTTAATTCGATTTAAAACGTTTATATTAATAATTGCAGTGTTTTTAAGTAGTGGCATTTTTTTTTAAATAATGGAGCGACAGCATTTATCTATTCATGAGCTGAATCGTGCGGTGGGACTTCTCCAAGCTGGCTTCAGGCAAGTTGATCTAGCCGAACAGATAGAAGTTTCTCAAAGTGTCGTCAGTCGGTTATGGAGGCGGAAAATAGGGAGTCCGGCCGAACTACAGTGCGTTCAAAGGTGAGTTTGCAGTATAGCTCTTATGACAAATGGGAGCGGTGTTGCCAAATGTTGTAAAAATATCAAATGTGTCAATTATAATAATATAAAAACTCGTATGATTTACAAAAATCAACTCTTATAAAACTCAAAATAACTGGCAACGTCAACAAGCAAGAAAAGGATAGCGTCATTGTGTAAACCCATCAGAGAGTATGAAAAAGAACTACTCCATATGCCCTGTACTGCAAACTCACCTTTGAACGCACTATACATCCAAGACGTGGTCGCTGTACAACAGCAGGTCAAGACAGATTTTTGGTATTAAATGCTAGAAGACAACCTACTATTACAGTACCCGAATTGGTAAGGGAGTTACAGCGAACGCATAACTTAACCGTTAGTCGCGATACTGTAAGAAATGGTAATGGTCACGAAGGTAATATTCTATCTCGACGACCAATCAGATGTCAACCCCTCTCTAGAGGCAATCGCAGAACAAGTTTGACGTCAAACTGGTATCACAATTTTCAATATTGGTGTGATTAAAATTGGGCTACAGTTTTGTTTACTGATGAGTCCAGTTTGGAATTCATCCAGATTTTGTCGGATAAGGGGTATGGAGAAGATCCGGTAATTGGGAACGTTTGAGGCACGTCCAGGAAGTTCACACTTATAGAGGTGGTACTGTTATGACATGGGGTGGGATAATCATTGGCGGTAGAACTGATCTCGTTTTTTCCAATGGTTTTTTAACAGCACAACAATATTTGCATAATATTCTTCAACCTATTGTGCGTCCATTTCGTGGTGCTGTGGTGATCAGTTTCATCTTGCCCAGGATAATGCTTGGCCACATGTTGCGCGAATTGTAGCGAACTGGCTGGATAACGAAAGTATTGATGCGATACCAATGCCAGCAAAGTCACCAGATCTAAATCCGATTGAACATGTGAGGGACATGCTTAAGTGAAGAATTACTCCACATATGATAAACATCCACGATAATTTTAGATTCAGAGGGCTTCTAGGAGCACAATGGGCACAGTTACCTCAAGAAGACATCGTTATTTTGTCCATGAATCGCAGATGTAGGGCTGTGATCAACCAACGTGGAGGTCATCATACTCTCTATTAGCATTTGTTTTTGTTTTTTTTTTTTTTCATTTTTTACAATTCTATACATAAATCCGTACGTTATTTTTTTTTTTTCAAATGTTGTTTATGATTATAAATAACATTTAGCTTATTTTGCTGTAAACTATTCTTTATTGAGCATTTGAAATCAGAGCCGCAGTAAGGGGGCCGGAGGGTGCGACGGCCCTGGGCGCACTAAGAAAAAGGGCGCTGACGAGCATGACTAAGGGGTGCCATTACGAAGGTGAGGATTTTTTTTTTGCTCATCACTTATTTATATACATTTTTTTTTTTCAAGGACGCCAAAACCCGGCTTTGCCCCTAGCGCAAGTTTTCACCGGCTGCGGCTCTGTTTGAAATGATGGAATACAATAAACGTCCAAAAGAAACCATACCCTATTTATTTTCATATATTTTTTTATATCCCTAGACTTTTCCGATGTGTGTACGGTATGTACAAAGCTATATTTTCTGGAAAATAATTTACGGCTAATAGAACTTGCTAATTATATAAAATTATAATTTTTTACGTGTATACGAGGGTTCCCTTTTATATTTGAAATCAAAAATAATTATTTATCACAAAAGTGGCTTTATTGTTTTTCAAAATATTCTCTATGAAGATCAATATACTTTTGCATTTGTTTGAACCAATTTTCGAAGCACTTTTTCCACTCCGATTGAGGCATTTTCCACACCAATTGTCAAATTATGTGGGATCCAACGTGAACCAATCTTTTTGACGGCCAAATGTTCATGCAAATTGAATGTATGCTGGTCCCACTAATGCCCAAGGATACCTTAATCTCTCGATAAGTCACATGACGATCTCGCAGTATCAGTTCACGCACAACATCAATGTTTTCTGGAACAACAACCGATTTTGGACTACCTTCACGAAATTCGTCCTTAAGCGAACTACGGCCACGATTGAAGTCGGCAAACCATCGATAAACAGTAGTCCTTGATGGTACTTCATCGATGCACCGGAACCTGAGCGAAAGAGAAACGGAGGAAGAAACATAGTAGAAGAATTGAGGAGGAGAGACAAGGAGGTACAGGAGCAGGAAAGAACAGTAAGAATAGACAATTGAAGGAATGTGAAAAGGTATAGAGAGAAACGGATGGTAGGAATACCTAAATATTTGAAAGGGTGGAGAGGAAAGGCAGGGGGTAGAGTTAGGAGGATTGCCAGATTAAGATGTGGAAATGAAGTATGGAGTAATAGGTATTGGGCAAAACCAGAGGATAGGCTATGCAGAATGTGTAGGGAGGAGGATAAATCCTTGGAACACCTAAAGAAAGGTTCATCGATGCACTGTTGTTGGGTTAATCCACGTCGAAAGATTTAAAAAATAATCGCTCGAAAATGTTTACGATTTAATTCCATTTTCAGCAGAGATGAATTTTTTCAAGTTACTGTAAACAACACAAATAGCGCTCGTACGTCAATACGTTCGTAGTACGTATACCGTCAAAATGTCAAACTTTATGATAGAAGCGTCAGTTGCCAGATAGAAGCACTAGTTTAGCGCAATCCCGAAATATAAGAGCCAACCCTCGTAGCACTGACTGCAGTGCTACTAAATACTAAAATACTGATTTTGAATAAACTTTAAAACTAAAAAAAAAAAACAATAATTTCAAGCCTTCCCCCACCGGAGAACGATAATTACGGACTCGATAACAGATAAAAATCGGGTAGAGCAATATCGGATTGATTACATTTTAAAGGTGATTTTGTCGTGAACGGTTGTCGTGATGGATCAACTATGCCTACATTGGGCAAGAGTTTTAGAGGGAGGGGGAGTTTGTAGATTGCCTGTAACCCACAAACCTCTCGGGTAAAGATTTTAATCGACTATTTGGGACAAGCCTCGTAGGATAACCCTTGAGGTCACACGACTGATTGCAATAAAATTTAAATCGAATTTAGGGTAAATATTACATATGGTTAAGTTCACAAATTATTAGCATTAGGGGTTGTTTTAATATCTTTGGGACAGTAACTCATCGCTGTTGATGCCTTATTGCGTCGCTAATATAAACTTTAGAATTTAGGAACGAGGAAAAAACTCTTATTCATTTATTCTTTCCTACATTTACATAAATTTATTTAAAAACGAAAATATATTTGTATAACTTTCTTGGTTACAAATTTTCGAAAATTATTCGATATTTATCGAAAAAATTCAAGCATATTCCTATCCACAAGAAAGTGTATTCCTTAAAAATTTTTTAAAATTTTTAAACCAATTAATTTATTTAATAATATTTAATATATTTATTTATAAGCCGTTCACTTTTGTAAGCACGAACTAAAACTGGTTATTTTGGTGATTTTTATAGTGTATTACTGACTTTTAGAAACTTGGTTTTATTGTAAAAAAGTCTTTACAGTTTGGGGTTATGTTTGTATTATTTTAGGTTAGTATTATATTTACAAAATATTTAAGATGTCACTATACAAAATGAAATATGACAAATGAAATTTTTTTAAATGACATATTTATAATCTGACTTTTCAAATTATTTTTCTGTGGTACCAACATGACATACAGTTTCAAAGGTGCAAACAGTTGAAAACAAAATTTCCAATTAGTTTGTTCTTACAAAAGTGAACGGCTTATAGTGTGTTTAATTTTAATTAATAAGGTATATAATTAATTAAATCTAGTACCTACTATATATTACATTTTGTAAAGTGGGTTGTACACGGTTCAATGTATTGTCCAATAAATTGTTATTGAATAAAAATTGAAAATGTTCACTATTGAATTTGAAGATTGACATCTTCAAATTCACATTTATAATCTATTTAGAGCGTTAAACGGTGCCTATTCGTCGCGGCACAAGTATATCGTGGCAACTTGCAACAATTGAACTGCACGTGCACTTTAACGCGTTTCCACAATATTTAGATTGTATTTTCTTGATTAAAATTTTTGATTTATTAAAAGATTAGTCCAGTAACCTAGGTTGTACATCATAAGTTGCATCGAGTGGGGGTAGTTAGTTTCGTTTTTTTTTCTTGTATGGGTTGTGCCTGAGATGCAAAATCCAAGTTTTCGACCTCGGCAGCCTTCCGGAACACTTTTGAATTTCGCAAAAACTGCTAAATTTTCGCACTCTTTTCGGTTTCTGCCCATTTTGACCATAAGGAGCACGTTTTCGACAAACACCATTCTATGCATTTTTAAACTAGATTAAATTTTCTACAATTTGAGACCAAAATGGGCTCGGTAGTCTTAATAGTTTCCGAGATACAGTTTTTCAAAGTTTGAAAAAATCTCCAAACTTGAAAATTGTATGCTATATCATGCTCATGGACACTGTTTATTTTTAGAAGTGAAAACTACTCCTTATTGTCAAAAATTATAAAATAATATTGCAAAACCTTATATTGCTGCCGAAAATACTGGTTATGTAGATTATTACGCTCCGAACCGTGCTATTCGAATGTTTCGAAAAAAAAATTATTCGTTTTTTAAACATAGCTCCTTCATTTTTAGTGATAAAAAGTTTTTTCAAAAACGATTTTGTAGGGCTTTTCAAGAGCTATAAGACTGTGTAAATTAAATTCCTTAAGATCCCTTAGTTTTTAAATGGGGTGAGTTTGAAGGGCTCGAATAAGGTGGTGTTCGCTTGTAAATAGAGGGTTTAAACGGCTACATCTCGCCAAATATTCACTGTACAGAAAATATATGCACAAAGAAATTTAAGTCATTAAAAAAGCTACAATTTAGTGCTCTATCATTTTTTTCGTATCTCCAGTAATTTCGGAGATATTTTGAAGAAAAGGGTGAAAAATACGAAATCGCAAAAAATCGTTTTTTCTTTAAACTCCATTTTTTTTTTTAAATTAGGCATTTTAAATTGGTCAAACTTCTTGAGTGTACTGAAAATACATATATGAAGAGAACCACAGAAGGGTGAGGATCAATTTTAATTAGGGGGGTAAATAGGGGGTTGTTTTCACTGATTTTTTCGTAGAAAAAAGTAGGTACCGACCTTATTTTGATCATAAGTCGCTTAATTTTTATACTAGAGACTTTTTTTTTTTTGTTTGAAAGGTCTAATCAAATACTTTAAAAAATATTCAATGAGTTTTCTTCGAAAAATGCAAATTTTTCCTGTTATTTGACTTTGAATCTTTCAAATTATGCATTTGGCGAAAAAAAGTTAACCATTAACATGCCGTATCTCGGTTCGTATTGGTCGTAGAAAAATAATAAAAAAAGGATTTTGTTTGTTTTTTTAAAAGCTACAATTTTGCTTTGTACAGTTTTTTTGATAAAATGCATATTTTTCGAGTTATTCGCAAAAAACTTTTTAAAAACATCAATTTTTTCGTCGAAAAACTGTTACACTCGTATTGTAGTTGAAAGTTACCATTATTTATAATAATTAATTCTTACCCACATGCTATAGATACCATTACTTCTATTTATTAATGTTTACTTCACTGACTCATGTTAGACAGGTTGTTGAAGATATAAAGGCAATTGTATATGATGAAACATGAAAATTAGCATAAAATTTTCAAGTTTGGAGATTATTTCAAATTTTGAAAAGCTGTATCTCAGAAACTATTGAAGCTACTGAACCCATTCTGGTCTTAAATTGTAGCAAATTTAATCTAGTTTAAAAATGCATTGAATAATGTTTGTCAAAAACGTGTTCCTTTATGGTCATAATGGTAAGAAACCAAAAAAAGTTCGAAAATTTAGTAGTTTTTGAGAAATTCAAAAGTGTTCCGGAGGGCTGCCGAGGTCGAAAACTTGGATTTTGCATCTCAGGCATATCCCATACAAGAAAAAAAGACGAAACTAACTACCCCCACTTGATGCAACTTTTGCCCCATAATCATGACAAGGTTACTGGACTAGATGTAAATCTTAAGAAAAATATAGTATACAACCCACACGGAATGTATATACCACCCTCGAATTAATTGAGGCTCGTGCATTAAACTTCATTCTCGTGCGGAATATATAGCATTCCGCGCTAGTTGCACAATATAGATTTTATTTCAATAGAGAAGAACACTCTGAGTCATTGTGTATGAATGAGTGTTCTTCTCTATTGAAACTAACTCTGCTGTTTACTAATTTAACCATTTAAGGGCTTTTATTATAAGTTGATGTCTTGATAAACAAATACCTTCAATCTATCTTTTCAACAATAAAACAATTAATAACTAATCCAACAATTATGCGAGTAAACAATCTAAATCTCAACTCACGCTGACTAATTAAAGTAGTAATCTCTTGTAGACACGCCCCTCTGCTCTTTATCCTTGAAGGGATAGAATAAAAGATGTGTGGAACGCTTATGCGGGAGATTACCTCTTGAATGATCCTGCCTACCGCGGAGAGAGTGCTGAGGAGAGATAGAGACGAACCGTGTAATGCTCTTAACACTTACAACAGACTACATGCTGGATAACGCTGTAGGATACTTCACGAAACACTATCGACAATTGCACAACAGCATTGGATTCAGAGATTTTCCCAGGCCGTAAAACAAACGATAAAATAAAATATACTGTTTCGACGACGTAAGAAGTTGATAAAGGAGATATAGATAAAACCGAAGTGGAATAAGGTATTAAGGAGACTAGTTTAAGACGGTGGTGTTATTGGATTATACTATCTGATAACCAGAGTACGGCAAAAAGGCATTTGCATATTCTAAAGCTTGATATGCAATCAAATGATTTTCAAATATCTTCACGAATCATAAAAAGTGTTTTATTTTGATATGAGGATCACTTTGATTTGTTTTGACAGTTAATTTTATGAATTGGATACAAGAATTTTAATATTTTTCAGTCTAACTTTTGAGCATCCATATATTATAATGAGCTTATCCTGTCCGTTCGTCTGTTCGTGATGATTTGGGATGATTTCGTCCGATTTTGTAGGCATAAAAAAGAAATTCTAGATACCCCTATATGCTTTGACCGATATAAATAATATATTGTAGATTTATTCCCTAAAAATTTACGAATATAATTACATAGAAATGTCTAGGGTTTAGAAGGTATAAACAAGAAACTCTAGACACCCCTATATGGTTTGACCGATATGAACAATATTTTACAGGTTTATTCTCTAAGAAAATGCAGATAAAATATTATATAGAAATGTCTAAGATTTCGTGGGTATAAACAAGAAACTCTAGACACTCCTATATCCTTTGTCTGATAAGAACAATATTTTGCAGATTTATTCTATAAGAATCTGCGGATAAAATAACATATAGAAATGTCTAGGATTTTGTAGGCATAAAAGATAAACTCTAGACACTCCTATACCCTTTGACCGATATGAATAATATTTTGCAGAATTATTCTCTAAGAATCTAAAAATATAATTACATACAAAATTGTCTAGGGTTTTGTAGGCATAAACAAGAAGCTCTAAACACTGATATATCCTTTGGCCGATATGAACAATATTTTACAGATTTATTCTCTAAGAATCTACAAATACTGTTAAGTTTTTACAAAAACTAAGAAGGAAAAAATTTTTTTTTGAACAAACTGTTTTTTTGCTTTTATAAATATTCGCCTTTAAGATTTATTCACTTTTGCATGCGTTCAAACCAATTCTCGAAAAAAAAATTCCACTCTGAAGTTGGTATTTCAAAAAACAAGGTTTTCGAAGGCTTCAACAGCTTCTTGAGTTAATGAAAATTGCTGTCCATGCATTTTTAGTTTGACATTGGGGGAAAAAAAGTCGTTAGAAGATAAATCAGGTGAATACGGGCAATGAGACATTAATTCGATGTTTTTCTCCTTCAAATAATCAATTGTTTGACGTACAATGTGGGAGCTTGCATTGTCATGATGAAAAATGATGCGACGTTTTTGGTTGTTTTTCCTGATTTTGTCAATGACTTCTGGCAAACAAATTGTTGTATACCATTCAGCATTAACTGTTCTTTGATCCTCTAAAGGAATGGTTATGACATATCCAGTACATCCGAAGAAACAAGCGATCATTTTCCTGGAAGTGCTTCGTGAACGAACTTTTGTGGGTTTCGGTTCATCTTGGAAGATCCAAACAGTGGATTGTTGCTTAGTTTCCGGTTCATATTAATAAATCCAAGTTACGTCACCTGTAGCGATGTTGTATACGGATTTTGCAGTGCCTAGGTTGAATTTTTTTAACATTCCCTTACATCAATCAACACGAGCCTTTTTTTGAGCTTCAAATTATGCAGAATCCATCGGGAACAGATTTTTGCCAGCTAAATGTTCATGCAAAATCGAATGTATTACAGTCACGATATGCCAAAGGATGCCTCTATCTCACGGTAAACCACATGCTGATCTTACAATTAAAACAGGAAAAATACAGAAAAATAGCATAACACAGTTCATGAGACACTAGCTGCTAGATATAAAAAAGAAACGGTCCAGTCTATTCTTGAAAGAATAGATATAATTCTTTATTTCCCCTAGGCCTTGCGGCGTTTAGAGTTTTGACTAATACATTAGAAAAATAATCATAATAATAATAATAAATAATACATGTTGAAAGAATAGATAGATGCCCCATCTATCTATACTATTGAGTTCACCATATCCGACGTAAGAGCGTTCCATTGATCGAAGATGCGATTAGTGAAGTAGTTCATATGCACATTACGAAATGATGGATTTTTTTTAACTTGTGCTAGTGACCGCGGAGTCTTTTATCGGTGTTTATAGTATAAATATTGGACAAGTCACAATGGAACGAACCACTCACTACACGATACATGTTGATTAAGTTTAATTTACGGAGATATTCATCATAAGAAAGTCGACAGAAGCCATCAGGAAGCCGAGTGGCCTTTGAACAGATTCAAGAAGTTGGATGTCACGTATGAGCCATGGAGACCAGACAGTAATAGCAAACTCTAAATGCGGCCGTATGTAGTTGTGGTAAAGTGTGGTGAGCAACTTGGGTGTTGGACGGTAGAAAACTGTCCTGATCATATATATCACTGAATTGGCATTTTTTGTTGATTTGATAGACTTGTTTTGACCATCCTAGGTCTGTAGTAACAGTGACACCAAGATCAACATGTTCGTCTACTGATGTAATAGGGTTATTATTTACGAAATATAGTCTAGACTAGGGGTGGGGAACCTTTTTACCATGGAAGGCCAATTTTAATATCGAAGACAGTAATAAGGCCGCAAAATATTTACCGTCTTTCCTGGAATAGTCCTCCCCATGCAATATATACCTACCCACCTGTATTTTATAGACATACAATAAATATAAATAAGGACAATAAATGATAATTCGTCCATCATATTATTTAATTAAAAAATATGTATATTCATTCAAGAATAAAAATTATGACTTAGATTACTCAACAATAACAAACCAGTGGCGAAAGGAAACCTCCTAGATTAGCCATCCCATAAAAAAAATATTTAAAAAAAAAAAAAAAATTTAAATATTTAGATAAATCTTCAAAAATACATCAAATTATGTTCTATACAAATTTTTGTCCAAGGCTTGCTTTACTAGTTACGAATTAATTATCATGACCATGGAAACGTTACATAAAGTATGAAAAAATTGAGACGGATTTTTCGTTTTATCAAAAAACGTCTCAAATAAAAGTTATTAGTTATTGCATTTATAGTAACTTTTGTTCAATAAATTTTTTCGAAATATTTTTCTGCAAAAATATTAAAATCGACACGAGTAAACTCCCATTTCTAGTCAACCGATTTTCATAAAAAACAATAGGGTTCTTCCTATTTAATAGGAGAATTTTTTAGTACCAGAACGAACTCTTTAAGTTAAACCGTTTTTGAGTTATCGTGTATACACACAGACAGACAGACACACAGCCAGACAGACACACACACATACATACGGACGGTACTTCGAAAATAGGTTTTTTGGATTCCCTGGACCATGAAACGTGGTCATCCGTCAAAATCTCGACATCGAAAATTTTCGCGATTACAATACTTGCCCCTTATATATTAAGGTCGGGCAAGTAAAAATTATGATATCAGATTAGAGGACCATTTAAAAATCCAGATAACTAATTTAATGGGACTTTTGGGTTTGTTTTTTATTTGAAATAAATTAGATATCAGGCTGCAACTTAAGTTGATCTTCAAATGAAAATCACTTAGTCCTTAATTGGTTCTTAATTTTTGTGAGATATGAAAAAGTTGATTCACAACAGTAAGTAGTTGCGAAGCAAGAAAGCAGTCGACGAGCATGTTGACGCAAACGTGGATATTCAATCGCATTTTATTATTTACGAAATACAGTCTAGACGGATTATTTTTGCCAATATGAAGAACAACAGTTTTATCCTCGTTTAGAGGGATTAGTCATAATTTAGACCAGTCATTGATTTTATTTAAATCAGATTGAATCAGATGGTAATTGACTGGGTTATTGTAAAATTATCCATCATCGGCAAAACCGTTAAAACAACTATGAAGACCAGGAAAAGCAAAGGTCCAAGCACAGATCCCTGTGGGACGCCAATTAGTACTGGATATTGCTGAGACAAATGGTCGGCTATTTTAACTTGGAAAGTTAAGTTGATTAAAAATGATAGTGATTTTTTATTTCACGATCTATCTGATTTTCTTATTCTCATTAAATCTAACATGACCCTCGTACCAGCGTTAAATTTTCCCACTTTGCATATTTCGTATATTTTGCATACTTAGAACAGTACTTATTGTGGCAAAATTGTTTTATTTGAAATAAATTTGTTATTTGTCTAAATAAACTTCATTTATTCAACCACTGTCCAAAATGTCCTTGTACCTTTGAATATTTTATCCCTGAATACCTAACTTGTATGTTAAGGACTACACTAAAATATTAAGTTCATAAGTACTTTAATATGTAGGTGTTATGTATATCGTAACGATATCGTTATCCTGAACATATCATGCGCCGTTAATATGACTAACGTGTGACGTCACTAACAAATGCGTAAGGAGGACGAAGATGGCGACAATCATCGATGTATCTCTGACTCAGTTCGTGTCACTGCAATCTTGATAGATCACCGTGTGCTGACACTGGAAATAATCAGGTTAAAAATACTCCCGATAATTTGACCCGTGATAGTTGAAGAAAATAGATGAAAAAATTATAGCAGCATTAAACAAATGATTGAACTTTTACAGCTGACTTATTTGACCCAATTGAAGTTATTTAGTTATTAAAACTTATGTTTGGTTGTCCTGTAAATTGAAGACCATTATTTTCAAGGTTGACAATAATCAGTACGCGATAATGGTCAACTTGACGATGATTAATTCGGCGAACGTGAGAAGTCTCAGTGGCAAACATTATTTTGGGAAGAAAATTATAATATATAATGAATAATGATAAAACTGTACAGGCGCACAAATAGAAGATAAAATTGTTTTATAAGGGCTGGGTCGGGAAATTATTCGGTAACAAATATTGACTAAAAATATTTGCTTCCATCTAAAGACTTACAACCGTACTTGAGATGCGC
Organism: Liopterus haemorrhoidalis; assembly: GCA_963971575.1. Classification (NCBI taxonomy): domain Eukaryota; kingdom Metazoa; phylum Arthropoda; class Insecta; order Coleoptera; family Dytiscidae; genus Liopterus; species Liopterus haemorrhoidalis. The sequence goes on from OZ020611.1 coordinate 229,655,175, forward strand.
TCGCATCAAGACCTAGTTATATCTATCCAGTTTTCCAATTAGTAAGGTAAATATTGTGAGCACGCTGATGCAAAAAATTCTGTAATTTTCGAGATAAATATCAGAACAAAAATTCCTCTAGTACTACTTACGAGTAATACTAGAGGAAATATATTTTCTCTAGTACTACCGAAGAACTGTTCTAGTTGGAACCGAAAATATATTTCGGTTTACATTAATGTACAGTACTCAGAATTTTTTCTGATTGTTAGATTAACCCTGGTAAAAGGTGCGGGACATGACTTTAGTACATTTTTGGCTAAAATTATGTTAAAATAAATAAATTTAAAAAAAAAACTACTTTTTGCTACTTAATCTAATAATTAAAAAAAAATTGTTTCCGATTTTAGCCAAAATATAGTTTTAAACTAATTTTGGGGTGAAGATTATGAAAGAAATATTTTTTAAAAAAAAGTTTCCCTAGTTTTTGAGAAAATTTAGGCCAGTTTTGTTTCAATAAAATCGAAGACAAAAAATTTATTCTTAAAAATCGTAATTTTTTTAAGGTCTATCCCTTACGATTTTTTCGATTTTTGGCCATTTGCAAGGGTTTTGGATTACTGCCCATACAAAACTTAATAATTGGTTTATTAATGCCCAATTTTTTTTTAGACTGAACAATGTAGGATAATTTTCAAAATTCAAACCGTGTATTTCTATCCCTAACTATTTCTTAGTTAGGATTTATCAAAATTTTCAAAAAAAAATTTAAAAAAATTAAAAATTTTCTTTTTTTTTTTGTTTTAAAATATGGTTAAGAAATCAATTAGGACCATGATATTTCCAAAATTTCTTTATCGCATTTTGTTTTAAGATACGTCCAAGCGAAAATAAAAATTTCTATAAATTACGCCATATTAAAATTTGTCTTAATTTTAAAATATAAAAAAATTGATGTTAAGTGTGAATTTTCACACATTTCAGGGTTTTGCAGGTATTTAATAACTGAATGATGATTATTTGGGATGCCAAAACAAATTTTATGTCAAAATATTTTTTTAAGAATTTTAATTCGAATGCCTAATACCATTATTTAGGTTTCTAAATATGTGCAGTATTTTTTTACATAGCAAGGTTCATTTAGATTTTGAAAATTGCGCCTATGACTTCTATTGGTTGCTTAAATCATTAGCCCCGCCCTCTGATTTCGTATACATCAAACAGAATTAAATTATAATTTCAACACTTCTCACTGGTTATTAAATTTACGCTTTTAAAAATTAAATGCAACATTTACCAAAATATAACTAGAATTTTGACAAAATAATTTAAACAAATGAAAACTGAAAAAAAAAACAAAAAAAAAATAAAATTGACAGGATTCGAACTCTAGTTTGCAAGTTAACTGTTTACAAATTAGAAAACCAATGACTAAACGCACATCGCCATGAGCGCTGACGTATCAACTTGGTTACATAGCGAATTAAATATTTAACATATTTTGGTTAAAAACACAAAAAATGCATTATTTTCCGAAAACATAATCTGATAAAAAATTCCTTTTGTACTATTCCGGTTCACACCAATATACATTACTTAGAATTTTTTCAGATTTTTAGTTTAAACCATCTGGGCTACAGGGTGTGGGACAAAAATTTTTTTGCACAATTTTGACAAAAATCGCGTCAAAATAATTTATTTTGCAAAAATAAAATTTTGATCGTTAATCCACGTACTAAGGGCTTTCATTTGATACCCACTCATAATTTTAAAAAACTATTTTTTTTTTTCGATGAGCACATATTTGTTTATATTTTTATGTTTTTTAAATGTTTTAGTATTTTTCCTATGTGCGGGTCAAAAAGTTGTACAGGCATGCCAAATTTCAACTCTCTAGGTTTAGCCGTTTGGCTACAATTTTTACCGAACAGACAGACAGACAGACAGACAGACAGACCGACAGACAGACAGACGACAAAATGACGGTATAAGGGTTTTTTGGTCATACCTACAAAACCCTAAAAACGAATAAGGCCTGCAATTTTTTCTAAACTAAGAGGAATCTAAAAGTTCTAACCTCAGGTCCCCCTCTTGAACAAAATTTTTTTTGCGGACCCCATACCCTAGGCATTTTACGTCGTTCTTGAAACTTAATTTCTGGCTCAATAATCTCATAGGCTCTACGTTATAATAAATATTGGTAGAAATGTATCGCTGGTTATTTTAATAAATGGTCTTGCGCATTTATAGAGATGAATATTTTATTAGCATTACGAATAAAAAACATAAAATAAATAAAAATAGTAGTAAAAAGAATTAGAAAAGTTACAAATTATAATACGTTAAGCTCATAGAAACATTTCTTGGTCAAATATTGGTTAAAATAGATCTTATTATAATTTTTTCGGTAAATAATTTGCAGTTGTATAAAATTAATTATATTTTTCCTAATTATTGTTTAGTTATGTCAATAACTAGTCAGGTAACAACAAATACAAAAAGTCCTGACCATGTAGGATTTTTATTAAACGAGTTATTTGAATAAAAGAGAAAAGTTGGAGGATCTAAAGTTAATGTCAAAATTGTTTCGCGGACCCTCGGTAATGGCTACGCGGACCACTGTTTAAAAACCGCTGTTCTAGAATAAAAATTTTGAGATGATTTACATCCTATGTTCGATTCCTGGTTACACTTTATCATCATACCAAATTACGTAAAAATGTGTCCAGCCATTTTCGCGTGAATCTCAGGCAGACAGACAGACAGATTTTTTGTGGTATTATAATACTTTGAAACGTGCAGAAACCAAATATGAAACCAAAAAACGTGACATGGTCATTTTCCACGCGGAAGCTACCAATAGAAATGCCACAAACGGGTCGAAATACTGATTATTGATGACAACTAAATACGTAAACAAAGTGTGCAGTCAAATCGGGTCTGGTCCGAACTTATAAACACTATAATTTCAATTAATATTACGTTTGTAGGAAACTATTAACCATGACGGATGATCGTTTATCCGGTTATGTCAATTGTGAACAGGGAAAGAATTATAGCGTTTTCGATGTGTATGCTCAGAGTGCTCCAAGATTGCTCTCAGAGCAAAACACATTTTCGGTTTGGTTAGAGCAGTTGGAGCGCTCTCAATCGATCGATCGTAAGTGATATCAGAGTGCTTAATTTGATCTAACTCACGACTCAGATCAGATAGAGCAATCCTTAAAAATGGCGCCAAAATAAAAATATAACCTCATTATTTTGTTAGATATTTGATTTTCGATTATGTTTTCAACATGATTTCTTCGCGATATGGGTTATGGCTACTAAAATAAATAATTGCATTGGAGGAATTATTATATTTTAGCGAATCAGAGGATGATGAATTTATTAATTGCGTGAGACATATATTCGCAAATGGATTAGATATTCTTAAACAGGATATGGAAAGGGGAACAACTACCAGACAGATGGAAAAAAGGAATAATACACCCGATACATAAAACAGGAAGCAAAAAAGATGTAAACAATTACAGAGGGATTACGTTATTAGATACTGCATACAAATTATATGCAATGATCCTGGAAGAAAAAATTAAAAAGGAAGCGGAAGAGAAAGGTATTATAGCAGATACGCAAGCAGGATTTAGAAAAGAAAGAGGCACAATGGACAATATTTATATTGTTAATTATATAGTAGGAAGGGAAATCCTGAAGGAGAAAGAGAAAGTGTACGCCTTTTTTGCAGATTTGAAGGCAGCGTTCGATTCTGTTGATAGAGCAGAGTTGATTAAAACTCTAAAGGAATTGGGAATAAAAAACAGTATTGTCAACAGAGTAGAGGAAATATACAACTTAACCAGCAATGTGGTAAGAGTGGGACAGAAGGCAGCCGAAGAGTTTTGGACAGTTCAAGGACTTCGGCAAGGATGTCCATTAAGCCCCATACTGTTCACGCTATATTTAGCAGATCTAGAAAGCCACTTGAAAAGGGGACAAGAAGGGGGAGTGGTGATAGGCAGGATAAAAGTTATGTCCCTATCCGATGCGGATGATATGGTTTTGTTATGCAGGGAATTCTGAAAAGGTTTGAAAAGTACCTAAGCAAGAAAAAACTTAAACTAAATGCAGCTAAATCCAAAATCATGTTGTTTCGAAAGGGATGAGGAAGGGAGAAAGTAGAAAAATGGACATGAGAAGAAGAGAAAATAGAAAAAGTAAAGGAATATAAATACCTAGGGTACCAATTTAGAAGCAACGGAGGAACAGACACACATACGAGACTATTAAATAAGAAGGCCATGCTAGCCCTACCGCAAGTATGGAGTATTGGGGAACAGAAATTCAAAGAGGATTATAGAACTCGTATGCTCATGTACGGCGTTGCTAAAAAATATAATAATGTATGGAGCTGAAGTATGGGGATGGGCGGCACGAGAACATATAGAAAAAGTACAAATAAAATACTTAAAATGGATTTTGGGAGTAGACACGAATACACCAACATTATACTGGAAGAGAGGCAAATGAAGAAAATAAAAATAGAGGCAGTCAATAAAGCCATGAAATATGAATAGAATATAATTAAACACCCGGAAAAAGAAATTCTTTTTTAATGCTGGAGGGAAATGGAAAAACGGAATCAACAAGGAAAGCCACTATTAAGATGGGAAAAGGAAAGGAAGGAAATGTACGAATATTGTGGCTACTCAACAACAGCGGTAAGACTAAAAAGAATGTATGGAGAAGAATTGGGGCACGAAGTAACAGAGCGAATGACCGACATACAACAAACGGAGCAAGATATAAAGCAAATATGAAAAGACCTAGACGGTGAGAAAACCACAGTATTTGACAGAAAAAGGCAGTAGAAAGAAGAAAAAATTGATAGCGAGATTTAGATGTGGAAATGAGGAGAGGGACAATAATTTTTAGATGAAAGAGGAAGAAAGAACATGTAGAATGTGCAGGGAAGGTAAGGAGACAATGGAACATTTGTTGGAAGAATGTGAAGAAATACGACACAGAACGGAAACGAGAAAGGAAATTTTGAATGAAACAGGAAAGGGGTATGAATGGATGAAAGAAGTGAAAAACAGAAGGGAGGAAATTAAGGAAAGGAGTCAACGAAGATATTAACTAAAGGGGAAGAAGAGTAGAATTTAAGCCGAAAGGCGAAAATTACAATTATTATTGAGTGTAAGTTAATTGCTGTAAGATAAAATGTAGTACATAATATTTAATAATAAAAATATCCTTCTATTTATCATATGTTCGCAAATGGCAAAATAATAAAAGTAAAAAAATTATGTGGAAAGTGTTGTGCATAATTACACCGACAATCTGGTGAATATACAGATATACTCTCTTTAATAATCACCAAATCAAGAATAATATATCCGTTACTGTGACTTTCCATGCCTAGGTACTATTCAAAAATAATAGATGTCAAAATAAAATGAGGTTAAGTACACTCTCTACCAGATCGCTCTAGTACAGAGCGTGACGTCACAGATTTATCTCCGAGTGATTTCAGGGCAATCTCAGATCAAATCTCTATTTACAAATCGAAAACGCTATTAGTAATAACGTAGTAAATTTTATAGAAAAATAATAGCAAATTAATCAATTTGCCATTAATCGCAGACGCCTTCAATTTCTATTTAAATAGTATTCTGTATTTATGAATTATTAAATATTTTCCAAAATATGACTTTATATTTTACCTCTTCTCTTGAAAAATTTTCGGCGGCCTCCACTGGTTAATGTGTATGTATCTAAAATAAAAAATATATATGCTAATTTTCAATTTTCGGAGTAATTTTCATATAAACTATAAAAGCATCTGTATTTGCATTTTCGCATTGCCGTCACTACACATGTTATTAAGCAAACATTATATGTTTCCATCAAAATATTAATATTCTAGCCCAATAATATTAAATTCTATGCACGCTATTTTCACACAAACAAAACTAATTTGGTTGTGTAGTTTAATCGGTCAGGCAAAACAGTTTCTGTGAAATTCCTGAAACAATGAAATTATAATACGATCCTTAAAAAGCCCTGCTCAGCTATTGTTTCGCTTTACCCCGGTGTTTAATTAGATGCCTAACCGGCAGGATGAATTTTATTAAACAAGTTAATTACTGTTAAGGCCTGTAAAAATATTTGCAAATTTAGGGGTATTAAATACGGAATTATATTGTTTTTTAATTTGGCCATTAGAGAATTTTACTGGCCATTTCGTTGGTGGAAAGTTAATTAGTTAGGATGTAATATGTGACTGATTAAGCCCGGGCCCTCATTGAAATATTACTGATAGTGATATAACAATGATATGATAATGAATTAACGAAGATATGACTTAGAAGTAACGTGATTTAAATACAGTGCTCACTGCTATGATTAAAAGTAAAAAAAAAAAATAGTAAAAATCATATCCTCAGATGAAGAAAAACGTCTGATTTAATATCTTAGATGTATAGTATCAGGTAGTCTAGGGTGACCATTCGTCGCGCATTTCGCGGGACGTCCGGCATTTTGATTTGGTGTCCCCAGGGCCGAATTTTGCTCTGTACTTATATTTTGGAGGTGAAGACCTTTTTTTGCTCTTTACTTATATTTGGGAGGTGAGGACCTTTTTTTGTTCGCTCTTCACTAATATTTCGGAAGTGACGACCTTTTTTTTGCTCCGTCCCGCATTGTCTTCTCCAAGATAATGGTCACACTAAGGTAGTCAGGGATGAAATTTGTAGTTAATAATATAGCCAACTTTAACAGCTTATTATTTGACATTGGCTTAATAGTTAACCGTTCTGTTTTTTTTTTTTTTTGGAAAGTTACACCTCTCGTTTAAATAAATCATTGTATGCTCTAGAAAATACCAAAAACTTTTTTTTAAATTGATTTTGTTGAAAATGGAACGGTTGGAAATTCGCACTATTATGAAGTATGAGTTCTTACGTGGATCTACGGCATCGCAGACCGTGCGAAACATTAATAGTGTATTTGGCTCTAGTGTTACTACGCAGCAGACAATATCAAATTGGTGCGCCAAATTTCGTACAAGTAAATTAAAAACAAAACAAAAAAAAAAAACAAAAAAACTGGATCATTGATCACAACAGAAATATACTGCAACCAACTGGACGGATCAACTCCTATCGTATTGCATGATAACGCTAGACCACACACTGCACAAATTACTGTGGCAAAACTACAGGAATTGGAGTTGGAACTTCTTCATCATCCTCCATACTCACCAGACCTTGCCCCCACTAGCTACGACTTCTTCCCCAATTTAGACAACTTTTTAATAAGAAAACAGTTTAATTCCGACAATACTGTAAAACTGGCTTTCCAGGAATTCATTGACTCTCGTCCGCCAGGGTTTTATACCACCGGCCTGAACAACCTGCCGCTTAAATGGCAAAAGTATATAGACAATATGGGTGCATACTTTGAGGAATAAAATAATTCCTTATTTTTGTAAGTTATCAACCAACTTTGCCTTTTTTTTCTATAAATATCATCCTTGACGACCAAATACTGAATATTCAATGAAAGTTATAACTAATAACTTATTAGTTATTATTGGCACAACCATACCATTATCTGCTCTTTACTTGCAAAACTGTAAGTTTTGTCTTTTTTTAATTTTATTTATTTTACATCGGCCTATTACCAGCATCGGCGATTAGCCTCTTTGCAGAAAAGAGGACTAGAAGACCAGTTTTTACCAGTCAGAACATGATTTAACGAGCTCAACCACTCCGTTGGCAAAACTGGAAGTTATGTTTTTGTGTTGAAGATTTCCACAAATCTTCTGAATCTAATTAGGATAAGGTGCGTACTGACTTGAGCATTTGAGTGCGCACGTATTTTCGTGCGTTCTTATTTATGCGCGTAAAATCTCGCTCCACGTATTTCGTACAAGTTCTTTGCGTACAAGTTGTTTGGTATCTTATCGGTAGGACCGACAAGCTACGGATAGCATTCGTGCGCGTAAAAGTGTACGCGCACATAAATCGTACCTCGTACTCAAGATTATTAAAGTAAAGGTTGTCTCGTAACGTTTTGACCAATCAGAGCGTGAGAGGGAATACGTCATAATACGGATTAGTTCAAACTAGAATACAGAATTAATATAAATGCTGATAATTTTATACTGATTTATATAAAATTTAAGGTGATGGGTATTTGTATTATAGTTAATAAATAACAATAAAATCGAATTCAAATATAATTTTACGAATATTCAAATAAAAATAGAAAAACAAGTTGCTATAATAATATAGTAATTAATAAAATTGGAGGTTTTATCAGTTTTTAAAAACGGCTGGACGTATTTTAACGAAATTTGGTACAATAGAGTAGAATCAGGATCAAATATAGGCATGCTACCTCAAAAAAAAAATTTCTTAGGGGGTGTTTCTGGGTAAAAACTGGTATTAAAAAACTTAAAATATTTCATTTATAAACAGAACTAGCTTAACAGAAAAAACTATACAATAAAAATTGTTTATAAGAAAACAAATCTTATTTGTTCTATGCATTTATTCAATTTGATGAATATTAGGGTAGTTTCAGGGGGACATCCTAAAACTAAAATATTGAAATATTTCACTAATTATTCTCTTCACATCAAAAATGAATGTAAGAAAATTTATTTAGAACAAAGAAACATTCCTTTCAAAGGAAAAACACATTAACACAAGTAGAAAATCAAAAAATTAAACGATATTTTTATATTTATATACAAAATTCAAACTTCACGTGTATATAACATATATAATAAACAAAGGCTGAGTACCGTTAGCATAGAGATGACGTACATTTACCCCCACCAGTTCAAGTTATGAGACAACCTTTACTTTAAAAATCTTGCCTCGTACTCACCTGAGCAATTTTACGCGCATAGCGTTCGTGCGCGCAAAATTGCTCTAGTCAGTAAGCGTCTTTATATTTTAATTAATTGATGAATAAGGTCTTTAGAGAAAATTGAATAAAAGCATTTCAATGGCGACGAGATTGTATTCCTTAGAAAATACAGTCTGGAAGGTCTTATTTCTGGGATAATATCTTACATACATATACATATGCTGGTCTACATTTTTTTTAGTTTAATCCTGAAGCCTTTCTACCTTGCGGTGTAAGGCTATAGTCGAGTTACTTATTTTCTGGTGTTGTTCTCCATACTTCTTTCCATCGTGTTCTGTCCTTTGTATATTTTCTTATCTCCTCCCACTTTACTCCTCTCTTCGTTGCAGCTTCTTTTGTTTCTTGTTGCCAGGTTTTTCTCGGTCTTCCTGGTCTAACTTTCTTCACTGTTCTTGCTTCATAAACTCTTTTTACTATTTTGTCTTCACTCATTCTGTGTATATGTCCCAGCCATCTTAGCTGTCCTTCTTCTATTATAGTCTCTACTGGTTTTGTGCCTAGTTTTTCCCTAAATACTTCATTTCTTATTCTGTCCAGTTTTGTTTTACCTTCGATTTTTCTTAAAAATCTCATTTCGGAGCTTCTTATTTTAGACCTGTGCGTCTCTGTAGTGGTCCAGGATTCTGAGGCATATGTCAAAATTGGTACTGTCACTTTTTTGAAGATCTCTACCTTGATGTTAGTTGGTATTTCTTTTTTAGTTAAGAACGGTGCTTTGATGCTATTGAACATTCTTCCTGCTGCGCCTACTCTTTCCATAATTTCTTCATCCATTTTTCCATCTTCGGCGAAAACTGTACCTAGGTATTTGAATTTTCCTACCTGTTCTATTATTTTGTCATCTATTTTTATCTTGTGTTGCATTTTTGTCCTGCTTATTACCATTGTTTTTGTTTTTTGTGTGCTAATTTTCATATTTATTTTCTTCAATTCTTTATTGTATTGGTTCAGATTGTTTTGTAGTTCGTCCTCGTTCCTTGCTATTATGACCATGTCATCCGCATAGCAAAGTTCTGCTACTTTCACATTTTCCATTTTCCAGAAGCCCACACAATATTCTTTAATATTTTGTCTCACTTCTTTTATGGCATCGTCTAGAACCATTGAGAACAGTAGCGGACTGAGTACGCACCCTTGTCTGAGTCCGTTTTCCGTTATAAAAGATCTCGATACTTCATTTTTTGTTCTGACATAATTATTGCTGTCGGTATACAGACTTTTAATATTTGAGATGGTGCTTTCATGGATACCTCTGTTTTTAAGTGTCAACCAGACGTCTTCTCTGTTCACTCGGTCGAAAGCTTTCTCCAAGTCTATGAAGCATAGGTGGATTTGGCTATTTGTTTTTAGAGCTTTCTCGCTTAATTGCCGCAACGTGAATATTGGGTCTTGCACCCCTCTCTTTGACCTAAATCCATATTGAGAGTCTTCCAAGGTTGCTTCCAGTGCGTTTCTGATTCTTCGCTCGAGTATTCTTGCATATAATTTTCCTACTGCGCTAAGCAGGGTTATTCCTCTGTAATTTGAGCATTCTCTACTGTCGCCTTTCTTATATATGGGTGTTATAATACCAGTTTGCCAGTCTAGAGGGGATCTACTTGTTGTTATCGCCAGATTCATAATTTTCAAAAGTTTTTCTTTTCCGTATTCACCTGTGTACTTAATCATTTCGCAAGTGATACAGTCGTGTCCAGGTGCCTTTCCGTTTTTGAATTTCCTCAGAGCTTCTTCTAGTTCTTCCATTGATATTTTATTTGACTCTTTACTTCCAGTATCTTCATTATTTTCTATCCTTTCTTCTGCGTTTTGTTCAGGTTGTGTTGCATTTTTACGGCCTATGCTTTCAATATGTAACAAATCCTGGAAATATTGTTTCCATCTTTCCATAATTTCTTCTTCCTTGACTAGGATTGTTCCATTCTCATCTTTGACGTTTTTCAGTGTTGTTACTTTTTTCTTCCTCATTTGTTTTATGGTTCCGTAGAACATCTTTTGATTCTCTCTGAAAGCCTCTTTCATTTTGTGTCCAAATTCTTGCCATGAATTTTCTTTTTCCTCTTTCACTTTTTTCGAAACTATCTTCCTTCTTCGTTTATATTCCTCATAGTCCATTGGGTCTCTTGTTGTTAAATATTTCTTCCATTTATCCTTCTTTTCTTTCACCAGTCTTTTGACTTCTTCACCCCACCATGCTGACTTCTTTCTTGCTTTATTTGTAATTTTGGCCATCCCACAACTATCTTTCGCTGCTTCAAGTATACTTCTTTTGTATTGTTCCCAGTTATCTTCTAGGTTGTTGGTTTCTCTGTGTTCTTTAAGTTTCCTTTCCAATATTTCCTGGTATCTATTTTGTACTTCTGTTTCTTTGAGCTTGTGGCTCTTAATCTTTTTATTTATCACTTGTCTTTTCTTTTCTTCTTCTTTAGGTTTGTCTTCTATTAATTCCATTCTTAGCAGATAGTGATCGCTTCCTATTTCCGCTCCTCTTCTTACTTTTACATCTTTCACTCTTTTCCAGATGCCTTTATTGACTAAAAAGTAATCTATAATAGACTTTTCATTTCTACTTGGTACTTCACGGGTTATTTTGTGTATTTCTTTGTGACTAAATTTTGAATTTGCTATTACAAGTTCATTTGCTAGGCATAGTTCTATAAGTTTATCCCCATTTGTATTTCTTGTTGTTTCTCCATGATTACCTAGACACCATTCTATTCCTCTGTTTTCATTTCCCACTCGTCCGTTTAAGTCTCCCAATACAATTATATTGTTTCCCTTGTTGTCTATTTCTTTTTGCAGTTCCTCGAAGAAATCGGTTTTCTCGCTTTTAGTTGCGTTCTCATTGGGACCGTAGACCACTATCAGTGTATATAATTCATCATCTCCTTCTATTAATATATCTATAGACATAATTCTTTCATTAATAAGGTTTTCTTTGTACATCTTTTCCATCCTTTCCTCTTTTATTATTATTCCTACCCCTGCATTGGCATTTTCATGATCTTCTACACCCGACCAAAACATCCAATATCCTTTTTCCAATTGAGTTACCCCTTTTCCTTTCTTCTTGGTTTCTGTTATTGCAAGGAAGTCTAGTTTTGCTTTTTCCATTTCGCTTATAATTTCGCTTTCTTTTCCTGTTATGCTTCGTGTATTCCAGGTACCTATTTTTATTATATTCCTTGTTCTCTTGTCGTGTACTTTTCTGATTTTTCCCATAATATTCGTCTCCTTTTGCTCATTTTCCATATTCATGTCCGTTTTCTTTGCCGTGTTCGTCTTACTATTTCGGTTTGAGTTAACTAGTTTTTTGATTCTTCTTTTTTAACAACCCCTTTGTCCTTCTCGCTCCATATATATTCTGAATTATTTATGAAAATCTTCCTATATCCTACTTTGGCCCTATTTCCCTTTTCTCTTTCCATTCGCGCTATTTTTCTTAACTCAGCTTGTGTTTTTCTTTCTTCCATGGTCTGGTCATTCTCTATATACACATCGCTACCTCTTAGTTTATTCTTGTTACTCATAATATTTTGTTTATCCTCCCAGGTTTCCATTTCAGTTAATATAGTTTCTCTATTGCCCTTCTTGTTAATACTGTAAGCGCTCTTTACTTTTGCTTCTATTTTCAGAGTATTTTTTATAAACTTTTCTATTGCGTTTTCTTTCTCGTTATCTTTTATGTTTAATCCTTTAATAATAATCTTGTTTTTTCGTTCTTTCTTTTCTTGATTTTCAATCTTGTTTTCTAATCTTTCTATTCTTTCCGTTAAAATAGTTCTTTCCCTTTCCCATTTTTCCTCGCGTCTCTTAAGTTCTTCTCGTAGCTCTCTATTTTCTTTTGTGTTATTTCTAATTTCCTCCATCATTTCCAGCATCATATTTTTAATTTCCTTTAGGTCATTCATTTCTTTAGTTGTTATGTGCTGCTGCGTTTCTGGTGAACGAATAATCACTTTACTCCGCCTGAAGATGCTTTGCTCGGATTCCGGGCTAGTATTTGGCTCTCTTTCTCTTTTTGCTCTTCTTTCCTGTTGCATTAGGCCGTTATCGCTGTAATGCTGTTCTCTGTTAAGTAAGAAAATATTTACGATGTACTATTTACTAATTTCACTGCACGCCACTGTTTTATTATTTCACTTATTTTGAAGTAACCTATAGATCTTTGTTCTGACCTGCTCGATTCCGTTCGGACTCTTATCACTTCACTGTCCTTACCGGCAATTTTAACGAAATTTTTATTTTTATGCACTATTTAAATTCTGAATTCTTTTATTTTAGATTATTGCACTGTGTTTGAATCACTTTAGTTGTTCAATTGCCACTTTGTTTATAACACTCACTAATCTACAAAATTTTACAAAATTTGTTTTCAATAAACGCACGACACGCCCGTTAAATTCGGGTTTATTTGCCGGTGCTAATAAATGCGACTGTATCTCACGATGAACTCAACTCAACTTTTTTTTTTTTTTTTTTTTTTTTTTTTTTTTTTTTTTTTAATACAGAATTAATATAAATGCTGATAATTTTATACTGATTTATATAAAATTTAAGGTGATGGGTATTTGTATTATAGTTAATAAATAACAATAAAATCGAATTCAAATATAATTTTACGAATATTCAAATAAAAATAGAAAAACAAGTTGCTATAATAATATAGTAATTAATAAAATTGGAGGTTTTATCAGTTTTTAAAAACGGCTGGACGTATTTTAACGAAATTTGGTACAATAGAGTAGAATCAGGATCAAATATAGGCATGCTACCTCAAAAAAAAAATTTCTTAGGGGGTGTTTCTGGGTAAAAACTGGTATTAAAAAACTTAAAATATTTCATTTATAAACAGAACTAGCTTAACAGAAAAAACTATACAATAAAAATTGTTTATAAGAAAACAAATCTTATTTGTTCTATGCATTTATTCAATTTGATGAATATTAGGGTAGTTTCAGGGGGACATCCTAAAACTAAAATATTGAAATATTTCACTAATTATTCTCTTCACATCAAAAATGAATGTAAGAAAATTTATTTAGAACAAAGAAACATTCCTTTCAAAGGAAAAACACATTAACACAAGTAGAAAATCAAAAAATTAAACGATATTTTTATATTTATATACAAAATTCAAACTTCACGTGTATATAACATATATAATAAACAAAGGCTGAGTACCGTTAGCATAGAGATGACGTACATTTACCCCCACCAGTTCAAGTTATGAGACAACCTTTACTTTAAAAATCTTGCCTCGTACTCACCTGAGCAATTTTACGCGCATAGCGTTCGTGCGCGCAAAATTGCTCTAGTCAGTAAGCGTCTTTATATTTTAATTAATTGATGAATAAGGTCTTTAGAGAAAATTGAATAAAAGCATTTCAATGGCGACGAGATTGTATTCCTTAGAAAATACAGTCTGGAAGGTCTTATTTCTGGGATAATATCTTACATACATATACATATGCTGGTCTACATATATATAAAAATATACCTACTGTATGTACCTGCTGGATATATTAGGGTTTCTCTCCCGGGATCCCGGTATCCCGGTAGATTTATTTCAATTTTTTTTTGCGATAATTTTTTAAATTTTTTTTCGAGATTACAGGTGAAAAACGCATAATATCTCGCTACTTTTAAATGCATTAAAGACTATTCTACCAGAAAGAGAAGTAGAAAGAGAAGTAGAGCATTCTCAGCAGCTGGATCTTTCGTGACTAAAATGAGATCACGTTTGAGTGATCGGAATATTGTACATCTTTGTTTTTTAAAATCATACTATAAAAATACACAATTATGTTTTCTATTCATTAGAATTATTATTTATCTTTTACTTTAACTTTCCGACGCATTCCAAGGTATTTTTTTTTTTCGTTGTAATTTTTTAATTCGGGACAAATTTTGCCTCTGAAAAAATTCGGGCGGAAATTCGGGGCGTATGGTCACAAATCTTTTTATATTTTTTCGAAATAATTCAAATAAGTTTCTATATACTCAAATTCAAAAGTAATTGTTTTTAAATACAAGAAATATAACTTCAATCGTTGAATCAATTTTTAAAAACAATTTATTTAGAGTACAATACAAGTAAATGATATTTCATGTAAAATTAACTAGTGACTACTGACATACATCTGACTAAGAGAATAACTGACTGACTGAGTTCAATGATATGACATATTTTATACTGTGTAAAAGTGTTTATCTGTTAGTGTATCTTGTATTACATTTGAGTGTTGTGTTTCTGTGTGTGAATGTATTTTGTGTAGTGTCAGCTGGAATTGGTCATGTAATTTACATGTATTATATGTGTTTCAAAATGATTGAATGGGTTACTTTACAAGAATCCCAATAAATTAAGCTAAAATTCTATGAGCTATAAACTATTCTGAATACAAAAGAAATTTCTTGGGATCATATTTTAAGCTGTTTACGGTATGATTTTTATGACGTTCTGTTTAATCATTTTGAAACACCCATTACAACAGAAAAGTATTATTTTATTTTTATCTGTCATGTAAATTGTAGAATTTATTAAATCACTATAAAAATATTGTCTTTGTATATACTCCCCTCCTTCCCAGACTAATTTATTTATAATATATTTTAAATTTATTAAATCCCGGGATTTCCCGGGATCCCGGGACATAGAACATTTGGTAAAAGTAACTTTTAGCTACCTATACTACGCCCTGAGTTTCCACTTTTACTCTGTTTGCACTGTTTCCATGTTTCAATTCACTGTAAAATATAATTTATTTTTAGGTGGTTTATAAAAAAAAATAAAAATTTATCAACAATAACCTAAGATAGTGTTTTTAAGGTGAATTGGCCCTGCGCAGAACAGTATGCGTATTATAAGTCACCTTTACCTACATATTATACATATGTATAAAGAACCGCATCCTTCATAACAATGACTTGCATTAAAATTAACAAAAATCTGCAAATACCTTTCTAATCGCTCCAATTTTGATCTCCATAGAATCCAAACACCAAAACCCACACTATGAAACACCTTTTCAAGTTCTCTCTACACTTTTATCACTTAAAAATAACTAAAAATGACAGAAAAAAAATCAACCTGCCAGTATTACGCATCACTACAAAACAAATCAAGATGGATAGCCCTGATAATGCTCATTAAGGAATTTAGTCATTAAAAATCAATAAATAAGGAACAGATTTGTTTAAAATAATTTTTAATGAGATTAAACACATACATTAATATTTTATCAATAGTACACTGATTGATGAAATTACATTACCCAATGCACAACTTTTTTATTATTGAAAATAGGGCATAACGTAAAATTTTAAATTTGCTTAATACTACATGATCAATAATATATCTATCAGTAGCGTCTGGTGGGTAAAATATTTGGGGGAACACTTTTTGATCAATATATTGCAGTGTCCATCCTACGGCCCGCGGGCCGATTCTGGCCCAACAATAAGTTTCTAACAGCTCGCATGAAATTTCTACCGCTTGTAAAAAACGGTAATATAATTTAGTAAACAAATCAATAATAGTATTTTATTTTACAAGCATATAATGTAGGCTATATTTCACGAAGATGAGGTTTACCACCCGAGCCGTAGACGAGGGTTGTAATCATCCGAGTCATTATATGCGAGTCAAACACAATATTTAAGCTACAACTATATAGTTTTGTCATTAAAAAAATAGTAAATTTAATTTAAAAACACACAAATTCTGAATGTCAATTCGACTATATTGCTGCGCAGATGTAACACACTATTATGAGATTTTTGTTATACTGTATGGTGTAGGAGTTTCAAATATGCAAAATCTGATAATTTGGGAAATGTATATAGTAAAACAAAGTAACGTTTATTTCACGTAAATACTTTATTGCGTGCAATATCTCTCCTAAAACATCGCTATAAATATAACTTGGGTTTAAAAAAGCGATCAGTCATAAAGTGGTTTTAGATAGGATTGAAAAAGCGGAGTAAAATGGAATAAAGAAATATCATTTTAGAAAAACCTTTGAATATAGCTTTATAAAAAATGAGTTCTATAACACAAAGAGTATTGTAATTTAGCTATCGGAAAAACATTTCAACTGATCTGTATCAGTTGATCGCCAATAAAACTGTGTGGGAGTAGAACTCCAATAAAACTGCTAGATTGTTTTGTGTTTGCCTAATGACTCGTTACTAAAACCAGGATAATGTTGTCGAGGAAAACTAAAGATTTTAGTATTTAAAATGAAATTTGTTGGGATTAAAAGAAAATATACGTCCAAGTAACAATAAACTTATGTGATAGCGTGCTTATATGCAGGGACAGTGACGCTGTGATAGGAGACTGTTAACTACCTTTTTCCGCTACTAGCTATCCTGTGGTAGAATTCTGTTGAAACGTATTGGGCTCAACAGCGCTATGAAGTGACGCTAAGCGGATAAAAACTGAACTAGGCGAAACGAGTAATAATTTATTGTTTACATCTGGTTTACATGTGTTTTCTCGTGTAGTTTGTGTTGCTTTTAAACGTTAGTGTTGCAGTTTGTTTGTTATATTAACTTTTTATAGCAATTATTATTCTTTTTATATTACTTTATGTTATAACGAGTTATTATAACACAAATTTGTGTGTGGAGTTCGACCTTGATACCGACAATGAATGTAGTGAATAAATCTCGTCTACTTTATTATCCGTCAATTAAGGTATTTATACACTTTTTTATTCAGAACCTGAGAAAATATTTACTTTAATATATATATTTCAATATCCAATTAAAAAAATCCTACCTTCCATTCAATAAAATTAAATATCCGTTGTTTTTCACTAACGATAAATTTGACAACCAGCTGATTGTGACCTGTCGGACGGCCGCCGGCCACCGGCCAGGCAGCACGTCATCGTGACGTGCACGTTACGTACACTAAGTACTTTACTTAGTATAGACTAGTACGGTCATCTATTTACCAATAAATAAAACAAAATGTCGATAACACAGGCCTCTCAATGCGAGGTTCAATATGCTGCTACTTACGCAAATGCAACAAAACAAAAACCAAAAATTACAGTTTCAATACCAAAAAAAAAACCAAGGAATACTTTTAACCGCAATCGAGGGCATTCCATCAATCGATTATGTCTATGCACTTGCTAAAGTTATAAACCCATCAGATATTTTATTTTTCAACCGAATCTCACACAACAGAATATCAATTTACGTATCAAAAAAAGAAATTGCTGATGAATTAGTAAATGAGGTAAAATATTTATTAATAAATAACCAACGACTGGAAATAAGAAGTTTAGTCAGCTCGAATAAAAGAATCCTGATCGGTAATGCGCCCCCGTATATACCTCATGAACACCTTGAAAACCACCTTAAAGACTTAAATCTAACTACAACCTCATCAATGAATTTTTTAAGTGCCGGCCTTAAAACCCCAGGATTTGAGCAACTACGTACGTTTACAAGACAAATATTTATCAAAGACTCGCCGAATATTAATATACCAGAAACAATAAAAGTAAATTTTGAAAATTCCGATCACCTGATTTTCCTGACAGACGATTCACTGTTATGTGAATTATGTAACAAAAGGGGTCACCTAAGAATAAAATGCACAGCAAATGTGATAAACCCCCAATCTACTAGCACCTCGAGCGAATATTCACAGAAAGAAAACACCGTGCAAAACAGTTCAATGACCACCCTACAAACAAATAATGAAACTACAACACAAAAAAATATATATCAAAATTTACAGCCAGAAAATAATAAAATCGAAATAAACGTCCCAAAAAATCAAAACTTGAACCAAAAAAGCAATCAAACCGAAATACGCACATTAACAGATCTCAAACAACACCAAAAAAATACTGAATTGACTGAAATAACTGAAATTACAGACCAGACTTCACAACCAAAGGAGACGAAAAAACAAGATCACTTAAACATAAATCTTAAAATCAATAGTTCACAGGCTAGTAACGAAACATTTATCCACCCAGCAACTCAAGAAAATATCCCCCACCCTCCCAATCACCCTCTCAAAAGATCAGCCCCAACCGAAAGCAGCACAGAAGATATTTTAATATCCCAAGAAGCTGACGACGAAAGTTCAGTACTAAGCGATGGTTCCTCAGACATTTCTAGTACAAAGGAGAAAAGAAGATCAAAAAAACATAGATCTGAAAGTCCTGGAGACAATAGAGATTTGGAAGAACTTTTAAGCAATATAAAAATAGAAATAGAAAATAATCCCAAAAATTACATCTTGCCATTTGAAGAACTCTGCGATTTCATAGAAAACGTTCAGGGGTCAAACGATCCACTCGCTTTAGCATACGAATACACCAAAGACATACCAGAATTAATAAGTACCATGGACAAACTTAAACCAAAATTACTACAAAGACGAATCAAGGCAACTTTTACTCGAATCACAAGAAAAATACAAAAACAACTTTCCGCAGGTCATTAGAAATAAACAAAAATGGCGATGCTTCAGTGGAATATAAACGGATTATTCACTCACCTACCTGAACTACAAAACATCCTAGCCTACATTGAACCATACATAGTTTGTCTACAAGAAACTCACCTCAAAGATACACATAATTGTAACTTCTCCGGATATGATATATATAGAAACGATAGGGATCATCACCACGCTAGTGGTGGCGTACTCACACTTGTGAAAAATACAATATATTCCGAAAAAATTGACATTTTATCTGACATGGAAGTTATAGTTATCAAAATTCATAATCCACAAACCGTAACACTGTGCAATATTTATATACCACCAAATTTACCCTTAGATGAAGTAAAAGTAAAAGAAATTATAGACCAGTTGCCTACACCATATATTCTGCTCGGCGACTTTAATGCTCATAATGAGCTTTGGCATTCGAATGATACAGATGCACGGGGAAGATACTTAGAAAACATCTTCGATAGTTTAATCATTCTTAACACCGGATCACCAACTTATTTCTGCGCACGTACTGGGGAATTCTCGCGAATAGATCTGACAATTGCTGAACCTCGAATTGCTCCAAATCTTTGTTGGGAAACTTTAGCTGACTTACACGGAAGCGATCATTTCCCCATTATTATTAGAAACAACACATATAATATTACTATAAACACAAACATCTTGAGAAGCAAATGGAATCTGATAAACGCAAACTGGACGCTCTTCAGTACAGAAATAAATGAAGAAAACTTCACAATTCTTGAAAATGACGACATAAATGCAACAGTTAAAAAATATACAGATAATATCACGGAAATTGCAGAAAGAACAATAGGCAAAAAGAAATTCAGGGAAAGGCGGAAAATAACTTGTTGGTGGAATGAAGAATGTGCGAGAGCTAGTAAAGAAAATAAAAAACATTTAAACATCTATAGAAATCACAGGACAATAGAGAACCTTATAAAATTAAAACAGGCAAGAGCGAAGGCGAGGAGAATATACCGAAAAAGTAAAGAAGAATCGTGGTCAAAATATGTATCTACAATAAACAAAGATACCCCACCAAAAGAAGTATGGAGCAAAATTAAGAAAATAAAAGGCACAACGACATCTTTTGAAACACACACTTTAGTTCTAGCAAACGAGATAATCACCTGTCCAGCAAAAATTGCCGAAACCCTTGCCAACATATTTGAGGAAAACTCATCGAACCAGTACTACAATGACACATTCTTACAAACAAAACTACAAGAAGAAGATAGAGAATTTATCATAGAAGATGACATAGAAAACGAAATAAATACGCCGTTCACTAAATTTGAGCTTCAAAGCGCAATTGCAAAATTAAAGAATAATACAGCCCCAGGACCGGACAACCTTCCCTCTGAAATTATAAAAAATCTCCCAGATAACGCTATAAACTATCTCTTGCACATATACAATGAAATATGGATTAAAAGAACTTTTCCTGATCAATGGCGGGAAGCTACGATTATACCTATCCATAAACCTAATAAGCATAAAAGTGACCCATATAGTTACCGCCCAATTGCATTAACGAACACGCTTTGTAAAGTCATAGAGAGAATGGTTAACAACAGGCTACAATGGTACTTAAATCACAACAATCTTATAACTAACATACAATATGGTTTCAGAAGTAAAAGATCCACCTTAGACAGCTTAACAAAATTAGTAACAGATATCGAAACTGGCTTCCAAAACAAGCAACACACAATAGCAGTCTTTTTCGACGTAGAAAAAGCCTTTGAAACTACCTGGAAATTACATATCCTAAATAAAATAAAAAGTTATGGTCTACAAGGCAACGTTCTTCACTTCATAAAGAATTTTTTAACAGAAAGAACTTTCACTTTAAAATTTAATGGTTTTACAACCAACAAGAAAAAACTCATAAATGGTACACCTCAAGGATCCATAATCTCACCCACCCTATTCTTGATAGCAATCAATGATATTGTTAGCAACATTTCACCACTTATAAAAGCAGCCCTTTTCGCAGACGACCTGGTAATTTATGCAAGAGGAAAAAATCTCACATCGCTGACACAAAATCTACAAGTTGCAATAAACAAAATTCTGGAGTGGACCGAGCACACAGGATTTAAACTATCACAAACTAAAACAACAGCTGTTCATTTCTGTAAATTAAGATCATGTCACTTTAATCCAACGCTAAAAATAAAAGATGTAAATATTTCTTGGAAAGAATATATTAAGTTTCTTGGACTTGTCCTAGACCGTAAATTAAAGTGGACCAACCATATACAAAACCTACGGGCAGAATGCAACAAAAGAATTAATATTCTGAAGGCATTAAGCAATCAACAATGGGGCGCCAACCGAGACATGTTACTAATCATATATAAAGCACTTATAAGATCTAAAGTTGACTACGGAAGCTGTCTCTACCAAACTGCCAAACCTCACTTATTAAAAAAAGTTGACTCCCTGCATCACACATCACTACGACTAATAACAGGAGCGTTTCGAACAAGTCCTACCAAAAGCATAGTATGCGAGGCTGGTGAACCACCCCTGAATATCAGACGAGAACAACTTTCCTTAGTTTATTATTCAAGCCTTGCTTGAATAAAATTATTGAAAGAAAAATATGCATTGTTTAATTTTATGTGAAATTCGCTTAATTGGGGCAGCCGCTTAATTGGACCAAAATGCCTAAGTCCCGATGTGTCCCAATTAAGCGGAATCGACTGTACTCTACAATCAACTGTCACCCACTATTGAGTTAAAATTTAACTCAAAATAAATTGAATCTACTCGAAACTTGCGGATCGGTTTTGTAATTTATTATTTATATTTTTTACATGTTGAATCAGTATATTATGCAACGAGCATGAAATGACTATTTCATCAAGTTTCATACTATGCGTTTTCCACGGCTGTAACTTTATTACTTATTTAATTTAAATTCAGTTCACTTTAAAAACTAACAATAATTTGACAGTTTCTTTCAACCTAGTTATTACGTTGCCTAGCAACGGTTATGTACATATCATACGGAATGTAAATTTAGTTAAAATAACATACTTGCGTCAGCTGATTAACTTACCAAGACCAACTCAATCAAAATTATATTTGCAAAATTCGACAACTTTAACTATATTATTTAATTTTAATCTGGTTTCCTTTACAAACTTCACAATAATTTGACATATACTTTCAACCTATTTATTACGTTGCCTAGCAACGGTCATTGCTGCTTGAACCTGTTACGTAATGAGCTCATTACGTAATAGGTCAGCAGTGTGTAATAAAAAGGAGTGGGGAACGTGCTATCAGGGCCGTAACGAGAATATTAAGCGCCGCTGGCAAGTGTCCAAACTGCGCCCTGAAAATACAATCAGATCAATTCTGTAAAAAATTACTGTGTAGTAACTTTACTACAAGATAAAATATTATAAAAAGTATAATGACTTTCATTCATGATAGTAACTGATCTTGCGCATAGTGACATATTTAGTTACTATTATCATTGATCTGAGTATATGCTGGAAATACAGTATATTTTGTTAAATTTTGCTCACCTTCAAAAAATACAAGTGATGAGCAAAATAAAAAGGTCCTCACTTCCAAGATACAAGTGATGAGCAAAAAAAAGGTCATCATCTCCAAAATACAAGTGATGAGCCTCAGCTCTGCTGACACAAAAAACAAGGACAGTAACTTAAAATTTGGCGCCCCCAACACAGCTGGCAGGCGCCTCTTTCGCCACGACCTAGTTATGGGCCTACGGGCCTGCGTACTGCGTACTACGTATACAATTCCCTAGCATAAAGAACGGAAGAAAATATATATGAAAATTAGCATACAGAATATAAAAACCATGCTAATAAGCAGGATAAAAATATAACATAGTATTAAAATAGACACAGATTTTTTCAAACGTCTCTGTTTCTCTGGAAACGTTTCTCTGGAAAAATAGATGAAGAAGAATCCTAAGGAAAATTGAAGGCCAAATAATATTAGACAGTGTATAGTTTTATCAGATAATGGTCCACAAATTTCATCTGAAAAATTTAAAATATTTGCGAATAAATATGCTTTTACATATACACATTAGGTTCAAAATTCCTCTGCCTCAGCTGTCATAACAAATCATTCTCCTAGTTGCATTAACATACATAAAAACTAATATATATAACAGCACGACAGGCAGAATAAGAAATGAAGTATTTAGAGAGAAACCAGACACAAATCCAGTGGGGACTATAATAGAAAAGGACAGCTAAGATGGCTGGAACATATACACAGAATAAGCAAATCTACAGTCACTACCCATCACACTCTTGTTAGCAGAATTTAGAAGATGATTGCAACAAAACAGATTGCTCTCTGCTCGTTTCTGAACATCGAAGGCGCTTTTAACAACTATTTTCATTCCACGAACAGTGTCGCAGAGAATAAAGTCTTCAAACTGCTCACCAAACAGTGGATCCCATCGATGATCCAATGCCGCTGCATTATTTGGTGCTATGGGTAGGTGGTGCCTGGTAGAGCTATCACATGGCAGTAGAAACCCTGGAGCCCCGTACAGGAGATATAAAGATATTGTCAAGAGTTCAATCAAATCATGTTACCTCTTACATTCATCTTGGGAGAAGGTATGTACTGATCGCACCAGGTGGAAACACTCGGTGTCTTGTGCAGTGAACCAGTTTGAACAGTAGAGAATAACACTAGCTGAGACTGCTCGTGCTCGACGGAAAGAGAGACTTAATAGTATGCCTGCGTTATCTGGAGAGTATTTGTGCTGTGTGTGTGTGGAAAAACTTTTCTGTCGCGTATTGGACTCTACAGTCATAAAAAGGCACATTCAAGAAGGGATATGTAGATTTGCAAAGCGCCCATGCGACGGGGTTATATATATATATATATATATAGGTATTAAATAAAATTCTTATGTCATACTCGTCATATATTTATTAAAACAATTTTTATCTATACGTTTCGATTGGTAATCCAATCATCCTCAGTCCAATATTATTGTCAAATGTATAAAATAATGTATTTCCACATTAAAATGTTTGGAACGGACAGGAACGGTTAATCATAGTCTAGCCGAACGGTCTGTCCTATACTGGTGACCAGTATAGGACATATTTATATATAGTACCTGGAAAAAGAGACGGCCATAATTCTGCAGCCATGGGCTGTCCACTAGGAAGGGTGTTAACACCTCTACTGTAGTCAATTATAGTCGATGAGCTTCTACAAGCACTGAATGATGTAGACTTCATCGTAGAAGGTTACGCAAATGACCTAGTTATTATAATCAAAGGCAAACAATAGCATATTATTTCTATACTCATTTCTATACTGGTTGTCTCGAACTGGTGCTAGAGAGAAAACTTAATTTATATTTATCTGTTGATATGTTCCTTTCCGCTGTGTTTGCCTTGTACCCTTTTCACACTAGAACTTTAAGATCGGATGTTAAAGTGAATGTATCTTTAAACGCTAATGTGAAACCGTATGGCCTCGTCTAAATACAAGCGATGTTTAAGACAGAGATCTGCGTCTTAAACTTCGTCCGTATTGCCAACTTAATTTCTATTATAAAAAAATACTCCTTGAATTTGTGCTGTCAACATTTTATATTATCATAAACAAGAATACTGTATTATATCGACGTTATAAGAAGTTTATACTTATTGTTATAATAAAATTATTTATTTTAATAATGTGTTTAATAAAATACAGAGCTACAATAATTGAGATAAAATGTATCGACTTACATGTTAATACAGGTGTAATATATTCTTTATTGTAGTGTCTTTATTGTAGAATGAAATGAAATATCCATATTTGTTTATAATAATTCAAAATGTGCGTCTGCGCAGACAGTTCAAAACTGGTAATTTCATGACGGTAACTTAAGGACAAAATTACTGTAGCTGATGACAGCACCATAGGTTTAAACATCAAGTGTGAAAGCATACCGATCTTAAACATCGGTGAACTTTAAGTTTACTCGTCTTAAAGATCTAGTGTGAAAAGGGTATTGATTACTTTAGGCAGTGTTCAGAAATAGCGTAGTGATTTCTGTATAATCCTGTATATATTAGACTCATCAGATTATTTGAAAACAAAGACTATTGAAACATCAATTCTCCTGCAAATCCTATAAACTTAATGAACCTAAATATACCCATAAACTACTACCAAAACTTTTCCAATATATCTTTTAGTGCGCAGTTGGTACACCTCCGCTTTCAAGAGAACTTCTACCGCTCATTCCTGAGCTGAACAATTTCTACTACTAATTAATTTACTTAATTCAGTAATGCAACTTTCTTGTTTCCCATGCACGGTTAAATTAGTAGAATTATTCTACAAAATTAAATTATTTGTAATACAAGACAAATGAGAAAGCAACTAAATCTAGGCAATATACATAACTAACATTTCCAGAACAGTTTCCAGATTAATTTAAAATTCTCTGGGAGGTATTGGGTTGGTAGATATCAAATTGCCAATCGTTTAAATCAGTGTTTCTTAACCTTTTTGAAGTCGCGTAATATTTTTCATTATAAAAATATTTTTGTAGTACACCAAAATTAGAGAAATGAAGACTTTTTTTACAAAAATAGGACTAATTTTTCAACATAGTCTCCTTTTAGCTTGATACATTTTTCCCAAAGATGTTCCATCTTCTTGAAGCCTTCCAAAAATACGATTTCTCGAACTTTGCTAAGGCGTATGTTTCAGCAATTATCTCCTCATTCGATGCGAATCTTTTCCAGCGAGGGATTTCTTCAGGTTTGGAAAGAGAGAGAGAAGTCACATAATAACAGTTTGTAGCGCAATTCGACCAATTTGGTGTTGCAATTGAGAATGGGTGAGTATCAGGCATGGTCATGATGGAACAAAACTTCACTCTTTGTTAATTCAGCTAATTCTTCCAATCAAGCGGAACAATATTATCTTGTGATTATTTTTCCCTCTTCCAGATAGTCAACGAATATTAGAATGTTTAAACTCTCTAGAAGATCTTAATAAAATGATTTTTTGCGAATCCTAAAAAATCGTGGCCATGACCTTTTTGGCCGAAGGAATCCTTTTTGCCTTCTTCGGAGTACTTTCATCAGGAGAAATCCACTGTTTTGCCTGTTCTTTCATTTTTGGTGCGAAGTAATGGATCCATGTTTCATCAATCCCCCCCTTAAGCACTCAATAGCACTTTACAAATTTTGCCAGTTGACAAAGTCAAAGGCAAAGTGACTTTGTCATTCAGCAATGACGTCCACACTGTCAGCTCAGCCTAGAGTAGGGTGACCATTCGTCCCGCATTAAGATACGTCCCGCAAAGTCCCGCATTGTCCCGCATTTTGGATTTGGGAGGTGAGGACCTTTTTTTTCACTTGGATTTGGGAGGTGAAGACCTTTTTTTTGCTCTTCACTTGGATTTGGGAGGTGAGGACCTTTTTTTGCTCCGTCCCGCATTGCCTTTAAGAAAATGGTCACCCTATCCTAGAGTGCATCAGTTTATTATCTGGCCTGTTCAACATAACTTGAAAATACATTTTGAAAATGTGTAATTCTGAAGAAGATAAGCTTCTAACAGCTTGATTAATTGTTAATTCGTGTGCCATCAATCGATGCAAATGGCCACGGAGATTTTGGGTTCAACCAAGTCGAAATAAATAAAAATTCTTATCTTTATAATTTTTCAATCTGCAGTTTCATAATAAAGGACTATCATTATTTCATTATTCAAATCAATTTATTAAATAACCTGTGCATTCGTCCCGCCCATACAGCGAACAAAAAAAAAAAAAAAAACACTAAACAAGCAGCGCAACCTTCAAACTTTTATTTGTATGGTGCTTGGCACAGTTGGCACGTATACACCATGAGTGTAGATGCGATTTTCTTTGAACTAGATCGTCATCAGTCATTTTGCAACTGGCATTCCGTGCGGCATGTAGGCACAGGCAGGGCCGCCGAGAGGACTTCTGGGGCCCCGGGCAGAAACTTTTTTTGCGGGGTCCGGGAAGAAATATTCTTTGCGGGGCCCGGGGAGAAACATTCTTTGCGGGCCCCGGGTAATGATCAATTCTATACTTCTATACTAGGGTCCGTCAAGAGGGTGAAAACTAATTCTTTCAGCTCGGACTCTGGATCATATAGCAATGAAGCGGTTTTTTTTATTATAATACAGGTGAAAATACAATTGATGACCTAAAAAAAAGTCCTGACTTCCAAAATACAAGTGAGTGACGGCCACGCGCCCCTGGCACTTGCCTCGATGCCAGGCCGTTCCTACGGCTCTGCCCAGGACCCTGGGCCCCAAGAACTTCGGGGCCCCAGGAATATTCCCCAGCTACCCCTCCCCTCTTGTAGAACCGGGGCACAGGCCAACGAAATGTCCATACTTCAGCTGCGACCACACTATACCAGTTGTTACAGCCAAGTAACACACTTATGCGGATTTGTCAATTGGCTTTGCTCTATTGAATAGAACTTTATTATTCTTGTCCTAAGGCTTCGAATTTTACATAGTATTCTACAAAATTTAAAAAAATCTAGTTATGTATGTTGTACATTTTTTTTAACAAAAAATTATATTGTTGCCATACCCTTTAAAAAATAATAATAAAAATAAATAAATACATACATATACATATACATACATACATATATAGATACATATATATACACAAGCATATATATATACACACATACACACACATACACCCATACATATATACATTCAATCTTCTTTCTTTTATCATTGAATCTTCATTCTTTTTAATATATTTCTCATTATTTCTTCTCCTGATCCCAGGTCATCTAATAATTCTGCCATACTTCTGCTCTCTTTTCCATTTTCGCATTCATAGAACAAATGCCATATTGTTTCTTCTTTTTCTTCGCATATTCTGCATTTTTTTTCCTCAGCTCTTTTCCATATTTTATTTTCAGTGCTTTCATTACTACATCTAAATCTGGCAATTATTCTTATTCTTTGTGCTTTGGAGTTCAGTAGATATCTTGGTTTATCAAGAGTGAAAATATGATGGTACATTGGGAAGTAAGTAGAGTTTCTTATTCTGTCATGCTGTACTTGACTCTGTACATCTCTATCTATATTCTCTATTTCGCTGATCACATTTTCACCTCTTTCTCGCATCATCTCTATATAGATAGTGGAATACCCATTTCTTTCATAATATTTTCTTCTATTTATCTCCCACCTGGACTTGTTTTGTAAATAACTTTCTCTCTGTCTCATTTCCCGCCAACATTCTCTTAAAACTGTGTCTTCCTGAATGTTTCTTAACCGCTCTTCATATCTGATTGCTATCTTGCCACTCTCTATTCTCATCTTGTCCCATTTTGTTTCCTCCAAGAGTATATATGTTGGTGTGTTTCTGTCTACTCCTAAAATCCATCTCAGATATTTTTGATATAATCTTTCCATTTTAAGTTGCTCCGTCCAACCCCAGATTTCCGCACCGTACGTCATAATGGGTTTTACCATTCTGTCGAACATAGTGAGTTTGATGGGGAAACTGTTTTTAAACCTTTTTTCACCTACTCCCCACACCTGGGTCATGGCTGCCATGGCTTTCTTTACAACATAATTTATATGCTCATTCTCATTGTTCGATTGCTGGAAAGTATACCCTAAGTATTTATAATTTTTTACTCGCTCTATTTCTTTATCCTGCCATTTCCATATTTCTTCTTTGCTCTATTGCATCAATCAATTTTAAAAACCATTTAGATTATCAATGCTAATCTTTTCGGGTGTTGGATTGGGTGCACGTCTAACGATGACTCACCTCTTCTTCCCTGGCATCTACGGTCATCGGACCTCCTGTGATTATTTGCTATGGGTTCCGTCAAATATCGTGTAATCCCCAAGGAAAGCGACAGGATTTACAACAGCTCCCACAGCGAATCATGGAGGCGATCGCTACTATCGACCTTGGTATGTTAGGTGTTTGGCGGGAATTGGATTGTAGGATAAGGATCCACGTTGATCATCATCACTGGTGCGACAGCTGAAGGTGGGCGTAAATATCCTATGTTTTGCAACCATATTTTCAATCCGTGTACATTCAGGAGTAATATCTTAAAAACCATGAATACGAGGGCAACTTTTTAAGTTTTAAGAAAACCAAGCAAGAAAACATTTTTTTGGAACAAACTGTTTTATTGCTTTTCAAAATATTCATCTTTAAGATTTATATACTTTTGCATGCGTTCAAACCAATTCTTGAAACATGTTTTCCACTCTGAAGTTGGTAGCTCAAAAACATGGTTTTCGAAGGCTTCAACAGCTTCTTGAGGTGATGAAAATCGCAGTCCACGCATTTTTTGTTTGACTTTGGGGAACAAAAAAAAAGTCATTAGGGGATAAATCAGGTGAATACGGGCAATGAGACATTAGTTCGATGATTTTCTAATTCAAATAATCAATTGTTTGACGTGTTATATGGGAGCTTGTATTGTCATGATGAAGAATGAGGCGACGTTTTTGGTTGTTTTCCCTGATTTTGTCGATGACTTCTAGCAAACAAATTGTTGTATACCATTCAGCATTAACCGTTCTCCGATCCTGTAAAGCGGTGCTTCTTAAAGTGGTGGGCCGCGAAGAGCCGAAAATATAACACTTAATTATTTTATTATTTAAAAAGGATAAGTAGCTTTAACTTTAATGTTACATAAATATTATTCTTCATTATACATAGATTATTGAATGATCTGAGCGTAAACTATATGCATGTCTATATTTTAACTAATCTTGGTTTCAAAAACCAAAATTAGGGGGGCCGTGGGTTATTGATTTGAGTTGCAGGTGAGCCGCGACATCAAAAAGTTTAAGAAGCACTGCTCTAAAGGAATGGTTGCGACATGTCCAGTACAACCGAAGAAACAAGCGATCATATCCTTAGAAGTGCATCGTGAACGAACAACTTTTGTGGGTTTCGATTCATCTTGGAAAACCCAAACAGTAGATTGCTGCTTAGTTTCCGGCTCATGTTGACACATAGGAAATACTAGGTCAGGATTACGACGTCTAGACATTGTGACGGTCAGCTGTCTGATTAAAAAACTATTTGTCAGCGTCTAACGTATGTGGCCTGATTACGAAATGCATAGGCCGCATTTTCGTAATGAAGAAATATTTGTCATGATGATTGAATATTGGAACTGGGTTAATTTGTGGTACAAAAGGATGGATGTCACAGAATATGGAGGCAGAGGAACATAGCCAACTCCTCTACACGTATTAGTCTACACGGTGACGACTAAGATACTGACGCCAGATACTTGTACCGCTGGTGAAGCCAAGCAAGCAGTCACCATGTGAGTGGAAGAAGACTTCTCCAGGCTCCTCGACTCCCGTAAGGATAGCCCCCGCCTCGGAGATAGGTCCAAGCCGATCCTGGCCAACACGGGGTGGACCGAAGACTTCCCCAACTCCATGGACAAATTCAAACCATATATTGTAAATGTGATATACATATTTAATAAATTGTATTGTTAAAAGCAGGATTTGTCTTTTAATTAAGCCACCCACGTGACAATATGAATAAATCCAAGTTTCGTCACCTGTAACGATGTTGTATACGAATTTTGCAGTGCCTAGGTTGCATTTTTTTAGCATTCCCTTTCCTTTTTGAGCTTCGGTCAAATTATGCGGAATCCATTGGAAACAGATCTTTTTCACAGCTAAATGTTGATGCAAAATCGAATGTATTGCAGTCTGCGATATGCCAAAGGATGCCTCTATCTCACGGTAAGTCACATGCCAATCTTCCTCAATCATTCATGTTTTTTTCACAGCATCGATGTTTTTTTTTTTTTGAATCACAACCAATTTTGGTCGACCTCCACGAGATTCATCACTGATGGACGCACGACCACTACGTAATTCTGCAAACCAATTGTAAACAGTTTTTCTGATGGTGCTTCATTCGTTGTTGTTGAGTTAGGCCTTTACTAAATCGTAATAAATCATCCAACGAAAACCTTCACGAGTAATATCAATTTTTTCACAAACTTGTTTTTTTAACGCTCACTGTCAACAAACTTGGTAAATTTATAAACTGCCACTGATTTCAGAATAAAAAATGATTTTACGAATATATTAATGACACATTTCAATATTTCCATCTAGTGGTCGTTTGTAAATACATAAAAGGTAACGCCCGTATTATCCACAAAATGCTATTCCACGTTATTACCAATTTTACTATTCATGAGCGAAGCCCTAACAAATTATAATTGTAAGACAATTAACAATACGAAAACAATTACCGATACAATGCTGTATTGTCACACTGTAACAAGACCATGTCTTGAAGTTAATTTAATAAAGGTTTTAGCTCTGTGGTGTGAAGCAATGTGAGGTAGTACTGGTGTGTGATTATTGTGAAGTTGACAGAAGAAATAATGTAATAAACAGTGGTGCTTGTACAGCTGTAAGTAATTTAACCACCACTGTAAACGTTATGAATATTTTACAAGTGAATTTACAGCGTAAATAGGGAGGTACAAACGGTTTATAACATTATAAACTATATTATTAATGTGAATTGTAGCAATTCCAATTACTAACAATGTGTGTATCGTATATGAGTTTAATATTCGAACCATAACTCAATTTTGTGGATTATAAAATGGCGTTTGATTCGGGTGCATTCTAGAAAGTACTGGAAATTCTCGTCACTTAATACAAGACAATCAGACCAATTCTAGAACTCTGTTACTATGATAATTGTAACTAAATTCGTCACTATGAGCAAGGTCAGTTACTGTCATGAATGAAAGCCATTATACTTTTTATAATATATTATGTTGTAGTAACGTTATTACACAGTAACTTTTTACAGAATTGATCTGAATATTACCAAAAAGTTTTCGTCATCTGCCGTATGACGAGCACCACTGTGTGATATCTACATACAGTACTGGATCTAGTGCCGGGTTTACATTGGTAGAGTAAAAGAGCTAGTAACTAGCGCAAGTAACTAGCAACTAGTTACTATCCCTGTGTAAACAGTTGACATTGTGACTAGTAGAGTACTAGCTGCCAGTAGTTGGGCTAGGATAGCAGCTAGCTCGTCGACGTATTTACTAGCTACTGTCTTTTCCCCCCTACGCAAAATCGATTCATTTCAAATTGGCGGCAAGCGGTAACCTGTCATAACAAATAGAAAACAACCCATATCAGGTAAGTTACAATTTGTTTACATAAATTGCGTAACATTGATTTATTAATTGATGATTTTTGAAATCATCTGTGAAATAACTGCCGTTGATACACGAAAAAGATGTTGTAGACCAGTGTTTCTCGACCAAAAAGGCACCGTGGACCAGAATAGTATATAATTTTCTAACGCGGACTATTAATAATAATTGTTAGTTTATTTTTTGCATGAAAACAAATGTATTTAATGTGCTACTAAACACATTTATTTTATTTGTAGAAAATCACAGAAAGTTTACAGAAAATAAACAAAATATAAACTATTTACATAAAAAATAAATTAAAAATAAAACTACAAAAAACACATATAAAAACTTTCGCGGACCACTAAAATTTTTCTGGTGACCACCTGTTGAGAAACACTGTTGTAGACTACAATAACTATTTCCTGTGGCTAGGAAATAAAGCGTTAATTCCAATTTTATTTTTGCTGTACAGTTCGTTGTATTAATGGAGTAACTAAATTTAATAGCCTGTTAAAATCATCTGGTGTCATTCTTAAACACAGTCTGTACTCTTTTTGATCTTCCACGGCTAATTCACGAAATAGAAGGACTGATGCGCCATGGGTAGTTCTTCTATCAATCCATTTTTTAACCCATTTTTGTTTAGGCTTATATTCTGAATACTTCAATAAGACAATCAATTATTTCCTCCACAAGAAATTATTGTAATTCAAAATACCACTTCTTTAATGGCATCACGCCGGCGACGATGTATATCCACATTCATAAACTATTTTTGGCAAAAAGATAATTTCACTACAAAATCACAGTGAATATGTCAAATGTGTTTTGACACTTACTATCCAGAAAATAAAATATGTATGTCAATTGCGTATGAACACCTACTATCCTGAAAATAAGATAGTAGAGTAAAGCGCGTAGTACTTGCGCTAGTTACTAGCTCTTTTACTCTACCAATGTAAACACGGCATAATAGCAAAGCTAGCATATGCTACTAGCCCTGCAAAACTACATACGATATCTATTTCTAATCAATCTAAATTTTATATAACCACCTCAGACGTACCTCAAGGTTCAACTTAGGTCCAGTGCTCAATATTTTATACATTTATGATATTGTCACATGGGTGGTGTGATGGAAAAGCAACTCCTGGTTTTTCGTATATACGAATTAATAATTCGACAAGTAGAATTTTTCAACATTTCAATCAAAATAAGAATGATTCACAATATTTTTACCGACCGCCAACATATATAAGGGAAGTATTGTGATCATACCGATTTTGAAATTTCTAGATTTCAATGGATCTCCACGAATTGAGGTCCCTACTACACGTTTTGACTATTTTTAGCATGATGTCTGTCGGTTTGTCAGTCTGTCTGTCTGTTTGTCTGTCGGTCTGTCTGTCGGTCCGTGTACACGTGCAGAGCAAATTCGGCTAAAAGGATTTTTATAAAACTTGATATTTAAGCTTTTGATATCAATGGCACGAGTTGATCAACTTTTAGTAAAAATCGGTTAACTAGAAAGGGAAGAAGTTTACTCGTGTCGGTTTAAAGATTTTTGCGAATATTTCACAACAGAGAAATATTTCAAAAAAAAATAACAAAAGTGGCTATAAAAGCAATAACTAATCGGTTTATTAATTTGCTTATTCGGCACACCAGGGCAGAGCCGCAGTAAGGGGGGGGCGAAGGGGGCGACGGCCCCTAGCGCACTAAGGAAAAGGGCGCCACATTGCGAAGGTGAGGACCTTTTTTTTTGCTCATTATTTAGATTTTAGGAGGTGAGAATCTTGTTTTTGTTTATCACTTACATTTATTTGCCAAGGGCGCCAAAACACAGTTTTGCCCCTAGCGCAAGTTTTCCTTTGCGGCTCTGCACCAGGGCGTTACTTCCTCTCAGTTGAGGAACACTGGTATGACCAAAATCATTCAGGATGGTCTAAGACAGAGTTTCCCAACACTTTTGAACCGCAGAGAACTTTTCACGAGAAGAATTCGTCGAGGAGCACTATCGTTGCTATATATTTAGCAACACTAGTAGATCGCGGAGCACTAGTAGGCGCTTGCAGAGCACTTGGTCCTCCGGAAAGCATTTAGAAAGCAAATAGTTTGCTTTCGAAGATACCAGGATGTCGCAACCCCCTCCCAGTTGAGAAACAAAGATATAGTTTATTTTATTCAGGAAGGTTTAAACTGCGAAAAGAATTTTTCAAATCAGTTCGATAGTTTTTGAGATTACCCCGAAGAATCAAACAAATTAGCTACTTTATAATATAATAATAAAATAAGAAATAATAATTAGATAACATAAGAAGTGATATATTACAAGTTTAAATATAGCTGTCACCATAGCCCCTCAACTATTCATCTTATTAAGAACTGCAATACATACTGATCAGAAAATAATGCCGACCGGCGTAGCGTTTTGCTAACACACGTTCCCTGCGTTGATACGGTCTCGGGTTCGAATCCTGTTCAGACATAGAATTTTCATTACAAAAAATTAGAATTGTTCTAGCCAATTGCCTCAGTAGTCGGTTTTTCATTTTTATAAATTTTGTTATATACATTTTTAAGATAAAACAAATAATAAGTGAGATTTAAAGATTTTAGTCTAGGGTGTCTCCTTGTTATTCCACAAATATTCATGCAATTGGAACAAAAAAAAAAAAAAAATTGTAATAAATAAAATACGTAAAACGAAAAAGATTTGTTTTCTTACTTTAAATAACAGCGTAAGTCACTGGGTACCCCCGGAATCTTACATTTCTCTTATCCTAGTACTCTCCTAGTATAGTAGTACATACGAGGAGTTCCGAATATACCCAATAGGTACATGAAAAACAAAAGACATAGGAAATTATTATATAAGATTTGCGTAAAGAAAGTATAGAAAACTTATCTTTTAAATGCATTTTTGTTTTTATATTTGGAACTATCTGGATTATTTGAGAGTTCCAAATAAAAATAAATTAAAGATTTGTCAAAGTTGAATTTTATTATCGAATATTAAACATAACAGAAACATATTTCGCTGCCGTGAAAATTTCTAGTATTTCTGCAGGGTAAAATATATAAATAGAACATTTTAATTTCATGATAACCTGAATTTTAAATTGAATTTGAAATGAAATAATATTTTCTCTTTTAATTTTGTTATCACTATTTCATGGAATTTATTTTTCCAATGACTATTTTCATATTCATCAAAAATTAACAAATAAATTTATTATTTCAATTTGTTACAGTGAATAGATTAGAGTAGGGGTGATGGATCGTTTTGTTCTCACGTACCAAATAAAATCAGCTGTATGTATACAGGGTGCTTCAGTTTTAAGTGAACTAATGTAAAATAATAATTCTAGATCTTAATACAATTAAAAATTTTCCTTTGGACGTAATAGTTTACGTATATAGCCATAAACACTTTGTTTGGGAGATTTTAAGGTTTTCATTTATATACAGAGGGTTTTCTTGACGCATGTCATTAAATGCTACAAAATAAAAACAAATAAAAAATGCAGAAATTTTTCAAAATGTTGACCACCACCTCGAAAGCAAGCATGTAATTGACACTTCCCAGCAAACATTTTTATACGGGCCAGTACTGTTGGAGCACATACTCCCCGGCATTGAAAGTAATGGGCCAGTACCCCGGTGTCCCCGTGGCCGTTAGCTGGCCCATTGATGTATCAATTGCCGGCCCAGCAGCGGTAAAGTGCAAAATAATCACATTAGTTGCAAGATTTATTTCTGACGGACCAGTGCTTATATTATACCCACTCTCTAGTATTTCATATGTAACATATGCATATTTACCTTATACTTGCCCAGTATTAAAATAAATTAATGGTTAGGTGCAAAATAGATACTCATTTGGCCATTTCACTATCGTTGAATAAATTTATTTAACAAATAAAGTTGACAATATTGCATCGGTTTTAAACTATTAATGAAGAAATTAACGTTGTTGTCAATAGAATAATGCGATATTATCAACTTAATTCGTTGAATAAATTTATTCAAGGATGGTGAAACAAAAGTAAAATGTAACATATTATCAAAAATAAGGAGTGCTCATAAAATGCTGGTAAAGTACTTCGTATAGGAGGAGTGCGAAATATAAATTTGAAGTGCATTATTAATACTGGCGTTGCACAAACTTTTAGTGCCAGCAATTTACCAACAGAAAAAGCAGTTTGCCGGCAGTCGGCCGATGGTTGAATGTTTGCTGTCAATTACAAAAGAAGTCGAGGCTCAACAGTGTTCCTCCGTTATTTCTACGCATGCTTGAGCTAACACTTGTAACGTTTGAGCATCGTTGGCTCTTATACCGTAGACATTTTTTTTAAAAGTACCCCAAATAAAAATGTTGATGTGAAATGTGAATTTTTACACATTTCAGAATTTTGTAGGTATTTAGTAAGTGATAACAAATTGTGCGTACATATTAAGAAACACGACAGCTTTCATAACTCTAGCTGTCAGACTAGAAACGGAGAATTTAGTTTCTCTTTCCCGGATACGTCTATCTAGCAGGGATGGGGAGTCAGAGTCAGAGTCGGGAGTCGGGAGTCGAGGAGTCGAAGCTTTTTGGAGGAGTCGGAATCGGAAGTCGGAAAAAAGTTATCGACTCCCGACTCTTTGATTAAATTTTTATCAAGGATGAGAACAATCCGAAAACGAAAGCAAAATACCATATTACCAGAATTTTTTAAACACGGAAACAGGAACTACATTTTGTTCTCTGTTCATGAACGAAAATGAAATTCAAAATATTCAATACCGGTTTTACACGGTATTGATGCACTTGCTTCATGCTTTATTTTTTAGTATTTACAGATTAATGATGTAGGATAAAGATTTTTGTTTTTAGGTATATCTAATTTTTCTTTTTCTGTATACTTTGATTATTATATTTAAACGGAACTAAACTGGATTTTTATTTACTCAAGTTGTTACGAGCTTTGTGATTATTTCATGTTTCATTTTGGTAGCTAAAATCTAAATATCAAAAGAAAAAAGTGACATGATATGAAAAATAAAGTAAAGCAAAATTTTTTAAAACTAATATATTCGAAAATTTGTATTAAAAATGACTCATTAGTCAAGATGAAATGAAAATGACATTTTATAAAAACAACTCACCCCAACCCAAGATATTTAATGTAAGTATAGTCTGTTTCTTTGGTTTAAGCGGAATTAGATATCGAAATCTACTAACTTTTAAGGATTGAATGAGGGATTGTATCATTTTGTTTAACAAAAGCCCAGTTTGATCGTTAATAAGTGAACTCGTGATAACTTAAGAAAATAAAAATTCCATTTAGTTCCACTTAAACATTTGGAATAGACTTTACAATTTACGAGAGAAAGGAGTCGGGAGTTGGAGTCGGAGTCGGTTTTCAAAAATACCGACTCCGAAGTCGAAAGTCGGAAGTCGGTAATTTTTCTGTCGACTCCCCATCCCTGCTTTCTAGGCGTTGGGATCCTATTTTTGTATTTTAATAAACTTTTCGTTTCTTAAATCTCTTAAAACTCTTAAGCTTTCTTTTGATAACATACAATCAAATTTAAAAAACAATAATTTTTTTGACCGATGCAAAAAAATCGCTATTTTTGGAAAACTAATCTGAACAAAAATTCCTTTTGTTCGAAATAGTTCAATTTCGTTTTTCATCTATGTACAATATTGAGATTTTTTTTAGATTTTTAGATCAACCCCTCTGGGAAATTGGGTGAGGGGAAAATTTGACACATTTTTGCGGAAATCTCATAAAAAAGTATATTTGTTCGTTTGTCTCATTGACCTCATACAATATAGACACAGCATGCTCTACGCCTTAAGACTGTTTGTTATGAAGCCTTTGCGAGGATGGAAGAAGAATTTTCCTCCTTGAGTACAACAGGTGGCCTAGTTTACATTTATTTTGTCAAACTACCGCTAGGAGGTGTTATTGCTAGCTTTATTCCTCGAACTGTTTCTAACGGTTTGTTATCGTCAATTGCAAGCGCAGAGTTAATTTAACGCACTCCTGTAAACTCTGCGCTTTCGTCAGACGTTAATGAACCGTTAATAAGCTCTAAATTCTAATAATTAATAAATTCCACAAACAAACTTTGTCTTTTTAGGGTTTTGTCCAAAAAACCCCTATACCGTCATTTTGTCGTCTGTCTGTCTGTCTGTGTGTCCGTCTGTCTGTCTGTCTGTCTGTCGGTCTGTTCGGTAAAAATTGTAGCCAAACGGCTAAACCTAGAGAGTTGAAATTTGGCATGCTTATACAACTCTTTGACCTGCACATAGGAAAAATACTAAAACATCTAAAAAACATATCCCCCTAAAAATATAAACAAATATGTGCTCATCGAAAGAAAAAAAATATTTTTTTATAATTCTGAGTAGGGGATCAAATGAAAGCCCTTGGTACGTGGATTAACGATCAAAATTTTATTTTTCCAAAATAAATTATTTTGAAGCGATTTTTGCCAAAATTGTGCAAAAAAATTTTTGTCCCACACCCTGTAGCCCAGATGGTTTAAACTAAAAATCTGAAAAAATTCTAAGTAATGTACATTGGTGTGAACCGGAATAGTAGTGCTCATCGAAAAAAAAAAAAAATTATAATTCTGAGTAGGGGATCAAATGAAAGCCCTTGTTACGTGGATTAACGATCAAAATTTTATTTTTCCAAAATAAATTATTTTAAAGCGATTTTTGCCAAAATTGTGCAAAAAAATTTTTGTCCCACACCCTGTAGTCCAGATGGTTTAGACTAAAAATCTGAAAAAATTCTAAGTAATGTACATTGATGTGAACCGGAATAGTACAACAGGAATTCTTGATCAGATTATGCTTTTGGAAAAAAACGCATTTTTTGTGATTTTTTGCTAATAATGTACACAAGTTATAGCTTTGTAACACGCTACACTGGAACGTGTATGCTGGTGTAGTGGTTTTTGACGCTAGTTTTTCAACCAAGTAACTCGATCCGAAAGGGATCGAACCCTGCGAGAAGAGACAATATTACTTTTTGTTTTTTTTTTAAATTTTTATATTGTTTAAATTATTTTTTCAAAATTTTAGTTATATTTTGGCAAATGTTGCATTTAATTTTTAAAAGCGTAAATTTAATAACCAGTGGAAATTGTTTAAATTATAATTTAATTCTGTTTCAATGTACACGAAATCAGAGGGGCGGAACTTATAACAATCAATGGAAGCCATAGGCGCAATTTTTAAAATTCTTAATGAACCTTGCTATATATATAAAAAAAAAAATACTGCACATATTTAGAAACCTAAATAATGGTATTAGGCGTTCGAATTAAAATTAACAAAAAAAATATTTTAATACAAAATTTGTTTTCGCATCCCAAATAATCATCATTCACTTACTAAATACCTGCAAAATCCTGAAATGTGTGAAAATTTACACTTCACATCAATTTCTATTATATTAGTATGGATTACAGATATTTGCATTAAATTCATTTTATTAAAAAATAAAATCAGGAGTAGGGATAAAGCCTTTTGGATAAAGGCACCGTACATGTTGGCCGCGCCTCTGCCTACGAAGGACATAAAATCGCAACTTAAGGCCCCCTAGCATAAAATAGGTAGGGGGCCTTAAGTTGGCCATGCTTGTTGTACAATCTGCATCCATGTACCTCTGCCCTTTTTCATCCTCATCCATGTATCCTTTTTCTATTAAAAGTATTTATATTACAATTTTCCAGTTCAAGTGTTTTTTACAATTATTCAAACACTCTGTAAATATTTTTACAGGAGTCTGACAATTTATACATATTAATTCAAATAATATAACCGTATTGTTTTGAGATCACTGAATCATAAAACAAACATTTTTATTAAACATTACTATTTTAATACAATTTTAAAATAAATATGAGGGAAATTAAAATGCATTGAAAAGTCAAAATAAATAAATAATTCATTTGGAACTTTTTTTTTTTTTGAACAACATAGTTGTGGCGAATAATTTAATTTAAATAATTTATATAAATCAATTAATACTTTGTTATTGTTTTAAATTAATAACTATTTGATAATTAATTGGATAGGAATTTCTGCGGTTTGAATATTAGTTATACTTTTTTAGGGTTTAGATATGACAAAAAAAAAAACCTTAAAACGTCATTTATCTGTCTGTCAAACGACTGAACACAGAAAGTTGAAATTTGGTCTGCTCGTACAACTCCTTTAAGTGATCTATCCAGGAAAATATAAACAAATATGTGTTTAATGAAAAAATAAATATTTTTTTATGAAGTTTGAGTGGGGTATCATATGAAATCTCTTAATGCTTGGATAAACATACACATTTTTAATTTAAAAATAAAATTTTTCATAAAGATTTTTGTCAAAATTTTGTCTAAAACTTTTAGATTGCGCAGAGGCGATAACAAAATAGAATTTAAGTTACAAATAAAATATATATTAAATAAACAATGAATTAGAATGTATGAAAAACCGGAACAGACTTACAGTAGATGTATTCTTAATAAATATGTAGAATATTTCTTCCAATTTTACATATGTGGCACTGGTGTCCCAAAAAACAGGTTCCTGGGTCCTCGGATTGATCCTTGGATGATGTAGATACACACAAACAATTAAATGATAACACAACAGGTGTAGAATCACTTAACCCGCGTTAGAGACGCGAATTTTTAAATGAAGAAACTGTAAATATATATTTCTGCAATGAACTATACACTGAGCAGGTCAGTAACAGAGTGTTAATGAGTTGTGTTATGTTGAATCCGGCAA
Organism: Liopterus haemorrhoidalis; assembly: GCA_963971575.1. Lineage (NCBI taxonomy): Eukaryota > Metazoa > Arthropoda > Insecta > Coleoptera > Dytiscidae > Liopterus > Liopterus haemorrhoidalis. Next base: position 229,696,604 of record OZ020611.1, read on the forward strand.
GTTGCGGCACTCAACATTTTTAAGAAATATAAAAAGTTTTTATGTTTTAAATTAAATTCAGATAAATTTAATTTAATATTAAAAGCGGCCTACGGACGCGACAATATGTATCCACGTTTTGTTATCACTTACTACATGCCTACAAAATCCTGAAATGTATGAAAATTCACACTTCATATAATCCCATCAAAATCAACAATTTTTTCATAATCACTTTTATTCGTTTAGTAGAACTCCATTGTAAACTGAATAATACCGTTTCTCTCCGTTCGAGTTTGGTTTGTATACTAAATTAACGACACTGTTCTCAAAACTTGCAAGAAGTGTTGCATCTTTCGTAACAATTGTACATTAAAAAATCATAACAACCAACATTACCCACACTGAACAAATCCGGACTACACGTGCTAACATTTATTTTCCGTAACACCCCGTTATATTTAATATTTAATAGTAATGCATCCTGATGCAAAACTTTAGTTTAAAACTTTATGCACCTAATAAATAATTTACAACTATCTATAAACTTTAGTTCGTTGCAATAAATTTGATATAACTTAATTATAAATCACCTTGCATTGCTGTTAAATCTCAGAGTTAAATCACGTAAAAGGAGCAAATAAATTTTCATGGAAAAACTTTTTGCTTTGGTAATAAAAGTAAGAAATTAGTTTAGTGTTTGGTTTAAGGAACTGTTTCCCAAACTTTTTTCTTCATTACAGAAAACAGTTATCAGAAAATCCTTTTTATATAATGCGGGTAACACACTAACTACGCGGAAAACGTGTATGATGTACGCATTAAGGATGGTTTCCAATTGACGTAGACGTAGAACGTAGAAATAAAACGTAGAACGTAGATTTTATTGCTTTGGTTTCCAATAAACTTATAATATCCTGTGAAAACTATTTAAGTTAACCTCTGTATATAACCTCTATTTTCTTAAAAAGTGTCGAATAACATATATTCGTCAAATAATATGGACGACGATTTAGCAATGCTAGCAATTTTCATCGTTACTGTTATACTAATTATTCGCAAACAAAGTCGTAAACACAGAATATCTAAAGTACGATGGTAGTTTAGACTAATTTTGCAACCAGGTACGCCATATTGGTGTCAGCCGGTGTGCAAACATACATAAGACTGGCTTTTCTAGAATCAAACCAAATATCGCCCGGGCGTAAGCTTTCATACTGTCACATAGGTAATCCTAGGTCAGGATTACCACATCTAGACATTGTGACGGTCAGCTGTCTGATTAAAAACAATTCGTCAGCGTCTGACGTATGTATGTGGCCTGATTACGAAATGCAAACATTGTATTTTCGTAATGAGGAAATATTTGTCATGACGAATGAATATTGGAACTAGGTTAAACTTTCGGTACTTAATAGATGGATGTGGAGAATATTGAGGTAGTGGAACATAGCCAACTCCGCTGCACATATTAGTCCAGAAGGTGACGACCACGACACTGACGCCAGATTCTAGTATCGAGAGTGAAGCCAAGCAAGTAGTGACCATTTGAGTGGGAGAAGACTTCTCCAGGCTCCTCGACTCCCGGATGGGTAGCCCCCGCCTCGGAGATATGTCCAAGCCGATCCTGGCCAACACGGGGTGGACCGAAGACTTCCCCAACTCCATGGACCAATTCAAACATTATTTTGTAAATGTGATATACATATTTAATAAATTTGTTATGTTGAAACCAGGAGTTGTGTCTCAATCAAACCAACCACGTGACAATACGATCGCCCCCTACTAGTAGGGTTCAATAGAATCGACCCCAAATTCCACCCGTTAGTTGCGTCGCCCGTGTGCAGCGCACAACGCTGCGGCCCTGTACGCCGAAAAGTTTCCACAATTAGTTTATCTATTATATATTAAGCAATATATATTCATTATTAAACAATAATCTAACCATGGTAATTATTTATTTCCCTTATTTCAATACCGTGAACCCAACAAATGTTGACAGTGACAGGTTCTATCTATCTACATACGATATATTGAGTATGTTTTGTCATGTTCTATCATTCTTTTCTATTGGCCGGACATAAAAACGTAAACGTGAAATACAAAAATATAAATATTCTACGTGAACGTTTCTATGTCCATCTACGTCTGATTGGAAACCGTAGCATGCAGTTCCTATTACTTATATTTTCACGTAGACGTAGAATTCTACGTCTACGTCAGTTGGAAATCCTTTAGAATGTACTAGAAACTTCTTTCGTATTAGTCAAGATTCATATAGCCTTCTAGAAATACTATACTAGCGTCGGCGAATCAACGCACTTACGTCACACGACGTAACAAACGATTGCATTGTTCTAGATCAGCGGTTTCCAAAGTGGGGGGCGCGACCCCCTTGGGGGTCGTATAAGATTCATCAGGGGGTCGCGGGTCGCAGAATTTTCCACATTAGCTGTTATTAAAACAAAATATCGCGCACGGTTAATAGTGGAAGACGAAATAAGAGTGGCTGCAATTTAACGAATTATGTGCGAAGAAATAAGCCCATACTTCACATTAAAATTGATTTTTATTACATTTTTAATTTGTATTACATATTTAATATTAATATAATTTATTTTTATATGGTTTCGTGATTTATGTTGTGACAATAAATATTTAGGAATTAGAGAAACTATTTACATTACATATTTTTGCTACTTTTGTGATTATTATTTCAATAAAGAAATTATTTGGTGGGGGGCAGAGATGGGATTTTTTTCTAAGGGGGTTGTTAGTGAACAAAATTTGGAAACCGCTGTTCTAGACAATATAACCGTCTGTTTTTTCAAAAACAGGCTTTGATAATGGTTCAGATCGAACCGAAATTAGTAAGCAAATAATAAAATCATTTTAAATATTTGACTAACTCTGCTTTTATATATCGACCGAAATTATATACAAGAATTCTTTTTATTCAACTTATCAGTTTCAAGTTATAGCCCGTTTATTTGCTTTAGGCGGAACTAGATTTTGAATTCTAGTAACTTTTACCGTTTAAGAGAGGCTTTTGATCATTTTGCTTAGCAAAAGCCTACTTCAAACCTTAAAAGGAGAGCTCATGACAACTTACAAAAATGAAAATTCCAGTTTATTCCGCTTAAACGTTTGGAATATCCTAGATGTAGATGTATTATTTATTTTTTTACATTTTTAGGGTTTTGTAGGTATGACCACAAAAAAAACGTCACTCATGTGTCTATCTGTTTATACGGTAGAAATTGTAGCCAGACGGCTTAACATAGAAATAATATCTTTGAAATTATTTTGCAATGGTCTAATATTAATACGGACACCGTTATTTTGGACGTTTGCCATTGCTGATAGCACTAGGCTAGAATAGTACAATATAATGAGTATTAGTATCAAAAGGATATAATACTTCATGAGTATATAAAAAATAAATTCGGGCGTTTTGGAAACTGCTCAACAATCTGTTTCCGTCTTCAGCGATCACGAGAAGTGATGACATATAATTAATTAAGTGATGACATATTAACATAGAAAGTTGTAATTTGGTACGCTTATGCAATTCTTTGTCTCACATATAGGAAAAGTACTGAGAGTTCTAAAAACACATCACGAGATAAATATAAACAATTATGTAATTAATAAAAAAATAGGTATAATTTTTTAAAATTTTGAGTGGCGCACCAAATGAAATCTCAAATTTTTATTTTTGAAAAATCTATTTGTCTAAACTTTTGTCTCCCACTTTATCTGTCAGAGGAGTTGATCTAAAAATCTGTAAATAAATCTCCATAATGAACATTGATGGGGACCGGAATAGTTCAACAAGAATTTTTGATCAGATTAGTTTTTCGAAAAATGTCGATTTTTTAGGTTGCTGACAAAAAAAAAAAAATTTTTATAAATTTTTGTGTGGTATTTTTGATGCCGTCCTAAGAACTTTCTTTTGAAAATTCGTTTTTTTTTAACACGATTTTAGCCGAAAATGTGCTAAAAGAGTTCTTTTCCCACCCTCCTTTTACCCAAGGGGTTAAACTAAAAATCGGAAAAAATTATAAGTAATGTACATTGATCTGACCCGGAAACGTAGGAGAGGAATTTTTGATCAGATTGCGTTTTTGAAAAATATTGAGGTTTTTGTGTTTTTGACAAAATTAATTATTTTTTAAATTCATGGCTAAATTATGGCTAACAATGTCATGGAATTTTTTATAATTTTGAAATTAAAAATAGAAATAACAATTAATACAATAAGCTGAGGACCGAGTTTTGAACACCACACTACAATATACACTGTAGAGTGTAGTGTGTAGTATTCAGTTATTTTATTATATTATTATACGTTGTGATTTAACCAGTGATGGGATTCACCCGGTTCGCTCGAACCGTTTGTTAAGAAATTTCAAGTTCGGTGAACCGCTTGTTAAAATACGTTAGATACAGGGAATGACCATAGCCGTCAGTTCAGCAGAAGTTGAAAGAGGCTTTAGCCTTATAAATAATATATGTACAGAAAAACGAAACAGACTGATCGTTTCAAATATAAGTAATATAATGGTTATTACTTTGAATTATGCCTTTAATAGATTGGGATCCAGTACCGATAGTGCTAAATTGGTTAAGAGGCAACCACAGTTCGGATGATCCTGGTGTAAAAACAAAAACGGAAGTAGAAGTGATTGAAAACCAGAGGGTTATTTGGCAAGATTTAAAATAATTACATATCTTAATGTTTAATTTAAATAAATATACTATTTTGAATTTTGTGAAAATTTTGTGTTTATAAACAAATACTCCTGCGAACCGGTTGTTGAGCAAATTGAAACCCATCACTGGATTTAACCTATTGTTTGAATTACTTTAGATTTTTGTTTTTAACGTATAAGAGGAATAAATCATTTATTGTAATGAAATACTTATAAATCAAATAACACGTTGTTAATAGTGAGAAGCACGTTTTAGAAATTGAAAAAAATTAAGCCATCTATAAATATATTTCTTATTAATCTAATAAAGACTTGTATACGAAGCAAATTCAGAAAAAAAGCTGGGTAATTTTGTTTAATAAAATTTAATGGAAGCTCTTAGTACTCAAATAACGAATAAAAATCAGCTGTGGCCACCACAGGACCGACCACCATCACAAAGTACTTGTTTAATTTATGCTGCTTTATCAAAAAATATCTCAAATAAAAGTTCAAATAGTTATTGCTTTTATAGCAACTTTTGAATAATAATTTTTTTCGAAATATTTCTGTTGTGAAATTCGCAAAAATCTTAAAACCGACACGAGAAAACTTGTAGTTTTTTACCAAAATACCGATTTTTACCAAAAGTTGATCAACTCGTGCCACTGGTGTCAAAAGCTCAAATATGAAGTTTCATAAAAATCTTTTTAGTCGAATTTGCTCTGCACGTGTACACGGACCTACAGATAGACCGACAGACAGACAGACAGACAGACAGACAGACAGACAGACAGACACACAGACCGACTGACATGATGCTAAAAATAGTCAAGACGTTATGTAGGGACCTCAGTTCGTGGAGATTCATTGAAATTTGGAAATGTCAAAATCGGAATGATCACAATACCCTTATATATGTTGGCAGTCGGTAAAAATGGTAAAAAACTGTAAAAATCGGTAAAAAAACTGTTGATTTTAATGTGATTATAGAACAAATATTCCTAGATATCCAGTATTATGTTGGCTTCTTGCTCTTATTAAATACCTAAAAAACCCTGAAATGTGTGAAAATTCACACTTCCATAAATGTTTGGAATATAGTCGAATAATCTCGACTGTCGAATAACAATCGAAGATCTGTATTTATTATAATTTTACAATATAATTACAATACAAAAAGCAATAAAAAGTCAAATATATAAGCTCAACTTACAGTACTTAATAATCCTTTACACGCAGTAAAAAGTCCATTTAATTTTTTCACATAATAAAAATCATAAACTTCTTTAGAAGAACGACTTCAAAGTTCATAATATTATTTTATGACGCGTAAACTTCAAATTATGTTTATAAATTTTAATTTACGTTTTACACATGAAACTGTATTTAAGTTCCCCTAAACTAGGCACAGAACAATAATTTAACTGTCACAAAATTAATTCAATTGTTATTTAATTCAACTGTTTTCTCACTTGTCTATTATTTTAAATACAATATTTCACAGTCCACACCTTGAAAAGAGTATAATGAATATTCAACGTCCACAAACAGCGAACAAATAATTTTGATTGTTTACAATTACGTGTTATACGCACGCTATAAAAGGACAAAAACCACCCTTCTAGCTCGAGGTTTGCGTCGCAACTAAACATTTCTGAACAAGTCCTTTGCTTATAAAATACGCGCGCGCCATCTACTCTCTAGTGGTGAAAATTAACCCTACAATTTTAAGTAAAAACTTATGTCATATTTTTAATTTTAAAGACGATTTAATAATTGATAAATTAGGGTTTTAATCGAAAGGATATTTAACGATCATTAAGGTAATGAACCGTTAATTAAAGATGGGTAACGTGATGCTGTAATGGAATTAAGTTAAATAGATTTAATGAGAAATTTCGTTAAAATGTGTCAGAAGGGGTTAATAAAAAGAGATGTTTAGGTTAAAAACAAGCTGATGAGTTCGATTTTGTTAGATTATAAATTTATGTTTTATGGTCGCTGATTTTATAGTTGCTGATGTGTAGATCTGTCAGTTTGAACATGCGGACTTTTGATCTGTCAGTTTGTTTGTTTGTATGTTAGTCTGATGATTTGTCGGTTTGATGGTCTGTTAGTTTTTCGATCTGTTAAGCCTGATGCACACAAATTAGTCGAAACAGTTTAAAGCAAGAACGTTCTTGGTTCACACTAGTTAGTCAAAAATTAAAAATTGAAGTGTAGTGTGAATTTTCTCCTCACATTTCAGGGTTTTGCAGGTATTTAACAGGTGTAAGAAGCCAACATAATACTGGATGTCTAGGTATATTTATCACATCAAAATCAACAGTTTTTTTGATAATCACTTTTATTTGTTATTTAGAGAACTAAGAACTTCCATTTAATTTTTTTAAACAGAATTTAAATAATTTGCCAAATATATCAGCGTTTTCTTTTTCTGCATTTGCTTCGTATTCAAGTCTTCATTAGATTAATAAGATATATTTTAGAATGTAGTGTGGTGTCAGTAACTCAGTTCGCAACTATTAAAAAAAATATATTATTTTTTTAATATTTTTAATTTAAAAAACTACACGCACTATCTTAGCTATAAATACCAAAAATCCATAACATTACTAGCCATAATTTAACCAAGAATTAAAAAAAATAACTTATTTTTTCAAAAACACAAAAACTGAAATTTTTTTCAAAAACACAATCTGATCAAAAATTCCCCTCGTACGTTTCCGGCTCAGATCAATATATATTACCTATAATTACCGACCGCCAACATATATAAGGGTGGTATTGTGATCATACCGATTTTGACACTTCGAGATTTCGATGGATCTCCACGAATTGAGGTCCCTACATAACGTTTCGACTATTTTTAGCATGATGTCTGTCGGTCTGTCTGTCCGTCCGTCCGTCCGTCCGTCCGTCCGTCTGTCTGTCTGTCTGTCTGTCTGTCGGTCCGTCTGTCCGTCCGTCTGTCTGTGTAGACGTGCAGAGCAAATTCGGCTGAAAGGATTTTTATGAAACTTCATATTTAAGCTTCTGCCATCAATGGCACAAATTGGTCAACTTTTGGTAAAAATCGGTTGACTAAAAATGGGAGTTTACTCCTGTCGATTTTAAGATTTTTGTGAATATTTCACAACAGAAAAAATTTCGAAAAAAATTATTGAACAAAAGTTTCTATAAAAGCAATAATTAATAACTTTTATTTGAGACGTTTTTTGATAAAACGAAAAATTTAGTAAAATTTTTCGAAATTTTTTCATACTTATATGTAACGTTTCCATGTTCATGATAAATAATATCTCTGTTAGAAAATATTAGGCCAAGTTATTTCTACTCTGCTGCTAGAATGTATTTTATATAAGTACTTTATAATGGCGGTCGGTCCTGTGGTGGCCACAGCTGATTTTTTTTTCTGCATTTGCTTCGTATTCAAGTCTTCATTAGATTAATAAGATATATTTTAGAATGTAGTGTGGTGCGAGTAACTCAGTTCGCAACTATTAAAAAAAATATATATTATTTTTTTAATATTTTTAATTCCAAAAAAATACACGCACTATCTTAGTTATAAATACCAAAAATCCATAACATTACTAGCCATAATTTAACCAAAAATTAAAAAAATAACAAATTTTTTCAAAAACACAAAAACTGCCACTTTTTCCAAAAACACAATCTGATCAAAAATTCCCCTGGTACGTTTCTGGCTCAGATCAATATACATTACCTAAATTTTTTTTCAGGTTTTTAATCCTTTAACCAGTTTAAACCTTTTTAGCAAAAGGGTGCGGGATAAGAACTTTTGCACATTTTTTGCTAAATTCGTGTTAAAAGGAATTTCAAAAAACTATCTATCGTTCCGTAATCTATGTATAAAGAGCTTTCTTTTGATACCACAAAATACATTTTTTTTAAGTATTTTTGTTTATCCACGAACCTCACACCCCGTTGTGAATCTTTTCACACTGGGTCCTTTTTTAGTATTTCCAGAACTTTTAAGTTATATTACAGTAAAATACAGTAAAAATTTTAAAATTCAAATAATAGAAAAATAGAAGCCATAAATTATAAAACGTACCTTCAATATTATTTAATATTGTTCAAAGTTATTGCCTAAGAACTTTGAACACTGAAATACTCTTGGACAGTTTGAGACTTTCATTTCAGGAAATGCTATTAGAAACCTTATACAAGGTGTCTCAAAAGAAATTTTATATTTATTTAGCTTACTGCGTGAACGCAACGTATCCGAGGGGCGCGGGAGTTATGTCAATCGGTAGCCTGGCTCTTGGGAATTTAATCGCTATGGAGCGTTTCTCGGGAGCAACCGCGCGTTATGCGTGCGAGAGTTTTACAAAAACGGTGATTCGGCGACTGTAGCGCGTAGAAAATTCTGCAGTATTCGAGGTTTTCGCCACTTAAATGGTGCGCCAAGCATTCCTCTCATTCGACATTGGGTTAAAAAGTTTGAAGAGACTGGTACAACGCTGGATAAATCAAAATCCGGGCGACCTAGGTCATCAAGAACGGTAGAAAACGTGGAGAATGTTAATCAGTCTGTTCGTGACGACCCGAACCTTTCAATTAGGAAGCGCGCAAGTGCTTTAAATGTGCATAGATCATCATAACATCGCATTATGCACAAAGACCTAAAGCTGCACCTCCTACAAAATTCAATTGGTGCAAGAATTAAAGCCCCAAGATGCCAGTCAGAGGCTTAATTTCGTAAATTCTCAGGTAAATTGATCTCCCGGAGAAGTGACATAAATTGGCCTCCACGCAGTCCAGATTTGATCCCTATGGACTTTTTCCTATGGGGTTATCTTAAATCTAAAGTTTACGCCAATAAACCGACTTCACTGGCGCATTTGAAAGAAAATATCCGTCACGAAATGGCAGCCATCCCTGAGTCCACCTGCCGAGACGTCATAAGTAATTTTACTGTTCGATTAAATGAGTGCCGAGAACGCGAGGGTCTACATTTAGACGATATTATTTTTAAGAAATAAATCCCCAAAAAGTGTATTTTAATAATTAATAAACATTTTTTCTATATACGGCTTACTTTTTTTTTAATCGATCCACTAAATATAAAATTTCTTTTGAGACACCTTGTATATACACCACTCTCTCTGAAGACGAGGTCAGAAATATTCTTTTCGGTTCGCGAGTAGAACTATAATTGTTGAATTCTTAGACACTCTGAGTCGATTATCTGGTGGTTTATTTGATCCTGTTTTTATCTAAATTACTATATATTTTCACTTCAACTTATTCTTGTAAATATTATATTATAATAAATCTTAAAGTTAATTTTATTTATTTATTTATTTATTTATTTATACATTGGGGAAGCTAACGGTTGCCCACAAGTAGCTTCCACGAAATACAATTAAATAGTGAACAACAACTTATAAATTATAAATTACAGATTGTGTACGTAAACAAAGTTTATTAATTATTAAGTATCTCATTACAATTTATAAAGTATTTAGAAATTAAAAAGTATCTCATTACAAACCGTCTTACTTAACATATGTTTACCTTCACCTTTAACAACTTAAGTGATCAGCTACCCAGACTAACTACTAGATGCCTAATCCGTCGGTTGATAAGTACCACTAAATATAATTTAATTCACCTGTCATAATGTAGAACCCTGGATAACACTCCTAGGACCCGAACTTCTTTAGTCAGGAATCTCACTTCCCTTCGATATCAGACTTTGTATTATATCACAGGCTCACTACCTAATAAAAAATGGTACGATCTAAAGTAACGTAACAGCGGCTCGCTACAGCGTCAATACGGTTGTCTAGACCAGGGGTCGGGAACCTTTCGGAAACAAAGAGCCATTTTAGCAAAAAACGTATAAAAAATAAAATTTAGGGAGCCGTAGTTTTAATTCGATTTATTTATTCATTATTTCAGTATTTACAACTGATACACATACACAAATGGAACTTTAAAAAAAATAGTTGTTGTTTTCTCTAAGTATAATAAATAAAAGGATATAAATTTTCAACTCCTTTAACATGGTTCTCGTAACGTTAAAAAAGTTCCTCTTAACGGAACAAAATGAATAGCCCATTAAAAAAAATTGCACAAATTTTCGCCATTCGTAACTAATTATCCGAAAGATCTTTTTAACCGTGAAAGAACATTTTTACCGTGCTTATATTGCAGTTTGATAGATCTTTTCAACCGTGCATACCTTACTGTTCGAAAGACCCAATTTTACCGTGCATAAACCTTTTTGCATCTTGAGTAACTTACCGTTCATAGACCAATTTTATCGTGCAAAAACCTTTTTTCACTGTGATTAACATACCGTTCGAAAGACCTATTTTACCGTGCGGATAATCTATATTAATGTGCCTTTAATATTTCCCTAAATAAAACGATATTTTTTATAAATATTTATTTTATTTATGTAAACGTAAATACAACAAAGTATTGAAAAAAGAATATAACCATTATTAATTTTAATATTTAATGCGATTTTTGGACTTGGCATTTTTCTGTCAATTTTGTCAAATTTTGAGGTGTAATTTGTGCATTTCAGAAGCAGTTCCGCCTTTAAATTTGCATCCGTTCTATGTTGCAGTCTCTGCTTCTATGTTTGTTTTTCATGTAGTTCATCGTAGAGAAAAAATGTTCGCAATTATATGTGAACCCAAATAAGGCTAAATCCCAAAAACGAATCTTCTGGCATTAGAATAGTTAGCTCGAAAGGAGTTCCAATATTTAAATATAATGTCCTGTGATGTTTCCTCCATAGTTGTCTCATTTTTTTCTAGTGCTAGTGTCGCGGACATTACAGTGCTAGCGGCATTTTCTATACCCATCTACATTTTTTTAAATTTACTTAACACACGAGATTTTTTTTTGGTAACAATCGGTTTTGTGTCGGTTAGATTTTTATTGAAAATTTAAGAGCCGCACTTTTTTCAGCTAAGAGTCGCATGCGGCTCCGGAGCCACGGGTTGCCGACCCCTGGTCTAGACTCGTCTAAAGCGGTGTCCACACTATGCGGCTGTAATGTAGACGTGACCGTTGGCACATGCCATCGTGCCAGTGGCAAGCTAACAAGAATCGCTCGAGTGTCGGTCTCCTTCAAAGAAAGTCGATAAGCACGGAGAGTGGGGACGTGCAAACCACTGGCATCACGCGGCTTTAGGTTTAAATTCGGGTTGTGATTCAGACGCCGATGAGCAACATTGTTTATAGATGGAGTGGACAAACGAAAAAGTGCTTAATTTGATCGATTTATACCGGGATCATCCTGTTTTGTGGGACTGTCGTTTAAAGGACTATAAAAAAGGACTATATCGTTTAAAGGTTTGCTTTGAAATTTTGAACATGTAACTTAACGAATGGTAGGAATCTCCTATCGCCAGGAATCGCAATGTAACCGCTAGACGTGCATGGGCAGGAATAGCACTTCTGAATGACGTATCTTCCTTCTTGATATTTGGTGCAACCAAATTTAGAAGAACTTCAAAATCGCTACTTCTCATTCGAAAAAAGTTTTTGAAACCACATCCTCTGTACTCGATATTCAATTCGTCCACATCATCCAATACTAAATCCTTCATTAAGTCGCGTGCTCCATATCGTGATCTACTTTGAAGACTTGGGCGTACCCAAAACCGTCGTTTGCGCTGTTTGCGTATTTTTTCTTCACTGTCAAATATGATAACAGCAGCTGAAGCAATTAGTTACTCCTCCTCGGTGAACATTGTGCGACTGAACTAAATGCCAACACAGATGTGGATGTTTTTACAGCCACTGGCTTTGCCAATTTGGCCTTGCAACTGGCTTTGCCAACTGGCCTTGCCAACTCGGCCAACAGCGGCATAGTGGGAATGCGCCTTAATGGGAAAACCGATCCTAGCTATGGGCTCCGCATTGGCTTTACCGGCAATCTATTCATATTATTACTATTTAAACAGTAATCATATTTAACACAATAAAATAGTTATTAATATTATTAAAATAACATTATCAATAATAAATAACATTTGATAAAACAGATAATTTTGATTATTTGCTAAAATAAATAACTCGTGTAGCATTAATTTGAATAAACGTTAACATAATTTTAAATTAATTTTTCACATTAAAACAATATCAAATTATAAATACCGTTGATTTATTTGACAGACATTAATTTGCAAATTTTTAGTTTTAGCAGATAATTAGTATTCACACTATGCCAGGGGATACCGTTATACAAATGAGTGACATTTATGTTTGTCACGTTCATGTCGTTAATATAAATATGTGAATCATGGCGCCACATTTATATTCAGCGGATCTAGATTACTGCCCGTTTAAACGATTTATTTAGGGCTAATTACGTTTTTTAATTATTTATTTATGTTTGATTTCTGATTTAGAACATAAATATTTGCGTTACTTTAATTTATGTCAATATATACGATGTATGGGTTATGAATTTTTTTAACTGCATCCAGCAATCAATTTCTGGGCCCAAGAAAAAGGAATTACAGAGGAATTGGCATTAGACTGGCTGAATGTGATATGAGAAAAACGGGCAGGTTATCTGAGAAAATCTCGCTCCTTGATGCATTTCGCGACCACCTTACGTCAGGTATTAAAAATTCAGGCATTGAATTCCGATCTTGTTATTAATACCAGGTGGTATGACATCCCAGTTGCAAGTCTTGGATGTGCTGGTCAATAAACCATTTAAAGATATCGAAAAGAATAGACCAATCGGGTATTAGCAGTAAATCACCCATTGAAACCTTTAGGAAAAATTAAGAAATCCTCAGTCTCACTTTTAGGAGAATGGATTGCGACCGCCTGCCAGATTATCGAACCTGAATCGATAGTGAAAAGTTTTAAGAAATGCTGCATTTTCAATTAATTTAAATTGGTCTGAAGATGACATTTTGTGGGAGACTGAAAGCGTAAACGAGTATACTGACGATACCGATGCGATTTTCGGATTATTATTATTGATTAGATGAGTTACGTCGGTAAGTTAGTAATTATAGTTGAAGGTAATGGGATTCGGACCAGTCAGAAAATAAAAACAAATTTATTAACTTCGCTAACGTTTCGATTTAATTTAAATCTTCATCAGAGCTTAGTTAATAGTCACGATATAAAATAACAATTTTAAAAATTAATAGAGAGCACATCATATTGTCCGGTTATTGAACTGAGAGATAAGCATATGAATCATATCATTCATATGCTTATCTCTGAGTTTCGTTTTTAAACGAAGTTTAAACGCGATACAAACACATGTAAACAATAAACAGTTATTCGTCTCATAAGTTCAGATTTGGTTCGCTAAGCGTCACTTCATAGCGCTGTTGAGCCCAATAGAAAAGTGCTATTTAAAAGCTCTGCTTACGAGAATATTATTTGGGATCACGGGGTCTCACCGATCTACCGAGTATCGCACGACCTTGGCTAACTGCAACAGCTACTGACTATTGGTTTTCCGCCCTTTGCGAAAGTCTTGACGCCGCGGCCCGAACAGATTCTGTCACGAGGTATTTTCAATCAAATAATTTTTTATATCATATAAGACATATAGTATAAACATTTATTTTAGTATAAGAGGTCGTTACGGGCCACCAAAATGCAAGAATTGGGCCGCATCCAGCCTGCGGGCCGTCAATTTGACACCCCTGTTAGTTTTACACACGACGTACAACAATAGTGACAGTTTCTAATTAAAAATTAAGTAAAAGTAAAGGGAGAAAGAGAGCGAAAAAGTCATAAACGTTTTTAATGTTTAAATTCATTTTATTTTGGGGTTGCTGCAGATGTGCAACGTTTATGCACCAGCCGCCACTGCGCAAAACATAACAAACCCAGTTTCAATTACGCATTATTTCCTGGAATTCCTTTTGATGCACCAAGTGGGCGTTAAGAACCTATTTCTGACACACTAAGTATGTCATTATTCGAAACTGATCAAAAGAACAGGGTTGTGAATTTTTCCATGATCTTTAATACTTTTTCTCTAAAAATAAATGAGAAAAACTATTGAACTTTGAGTGCAATAGTACCCTAACAGAAAAAGTAACATTGAGAATGTGGTTTAAAAGTTTCAAAGTAAGAATCAGTTTCTTGTTGCAGTTCGGAGACAATGTGCTTGCTGTGTCGTGGTATGACCGTGACAAAGACGAGACTTTCTTCAACAACAAACTTCTACTACTTACAAGGATGCACGAATACTTTGTAATTCGACAAACATATTTCCTTTTATAGTATTTAAATTAAATATCTTGATGTGGTTTCTTCAAATAACCCACGTCAGAGTAAATATCATCAGCGTAACATTAAAGACCTATAGTTTTTAAAACTAATTTACTATAAACTTTAAATTAGTCAAAAATTTTGTATTAAGGGTGCGCACAACCGTACAGTTTCTTATACTAGACTAACAACCTGAAATAAAATTAGTAACAATCTATATATCAAAATTTTCAGCGTTTTTTTATCTATCTAATAGGATATTTTTAATTGTAAAAGGAACTGTCATGTAATTGTAAATAATCAAATTGCGTTATAGACGCCATCTTGTAAACCATTCGACGCATATTTGTGTACCATGCGGCAAATTGTAGCTAAAGCTCCATTCTACAAATATGTTTGGAGATAATTTGTTCAATTGTGAAAATTACTTATAGTTACTGTACTTGGTAATCTACTTTTGCCGCCACCTCGAATCTGCCGCGGTTCTTAATATATGTGCTGCGGATAAAAATGATTTATTTTATGTAAAGAATACTTGTACCAAGTGGCATTTCACTATCATTAAGTATTATATTTTTCGACGAAGGCTCTAAACTATAAGCAATCATGTCGAAAAAAATGTTGACGTATTATTTGAACATTTCTACACAAAACTATATAAATATAAAAATTATTTGAAAACCACAAATATATTTCAAAAATTACAGAACATTGTTGTGTGATACCTATTATTAAGTTATTGAGCAATAACATTTTTACAATCATTTTTTCTACAATCAAAAATATCCTATTAGATAGATAAAAATTCTGTGCAAAATTTGATGCATAGTTTGTCACTAATTTTATTTCAGTTTGTTAGTTTTGTATAAGAAACTAATAATCTCTGGGGGTTGTACGTAGCGTTAATGGTGTTATCGGGAAATGTTCAAGCAATGTGACTTCCTCGGTGTCCGTTTCTCCCTTCACCTCTTCCTCTTCCACACTACTTCCATTGCGTATCAACGGCTGCTATCATAATTAGGTACAGATATCTTAACTATGAAACTTGGCCTAATATTTTCTAACAGAGATATTATTTATCATGACCATGGAAACGTTACATATAAGTATGAAAAAAAGAAATTTCGAAAAAAAATTTAAATTTTTTTCGTTTTATCAAAAAATGTCTCAAATAAAAGTTATTAGCTGTTGCATTTATAGTAACTTTTGTTAAATAAATTTTTTCGAAACATTTTTCTGTTGCTAAATATTCGCAAAAATCTTAAAATCGACACGAGTAAACTCCCATTTATAGTCAACCGATTTTTACCAAAAGTTGATCAACTCGTGCCATTGATGTCAAAAGCTTAAATATGCAGTTTCATAAAAATCCTTTTAGCCGAATTTGTTCTGCACGTGTACACAGACAGACAGACAGACAGACAGATAGACAGACAGACAGACAGACAGGCAGACAGACAAACAGAGAGACAGATCGACAGTAATCATACTAAAAATAGTCAAAACGTTATGTAGGGACCTCAATTCGTCGAGATCCATCGAAATCTCGAAATGTCAAAATCGATATAATCAAAATACCTCCCTTATATATGTTGGCGGTCGGTAAAAATAATTAAAGTGCAACAATTTTTAAAGAAAATTACTTTCAAATCTACCTTTTTGTTTAAGTTTTCAATCTTAATTGAAAGTTAAATATGGATGAATAATTAAATGATAATAAGTCTTTGATAAATTCTTAAAAGTCTTCAGTTAATTTTCTTTAATTAATTGGCAGTGTCTTGGTCCCGTGGGAAGGGAAGGGGAATATCGGGAATCGGGACACTCCGGAGAGAGATGGGAGAATGGATAACTCTACTGATCGGGATCTCTCAACTTGGATGTAGCAGACGCAATAAATCTAACATCCCTTATAAATTATTAGTTTTTTGTTCTGTCTTGACTCGATTTTTATTGCCATTATTTTTATTATTAATCTATAGATAATTCATTTTATGAAATATTATTTTCAAAAATACGAGAGTATAATATATTTTTTGTAAGGGATGTAATATTGAGATATTGTTTCATAATTAAATGCAATAGGTATAATTATCCAATTAAGGTAGAATATTAAAATAGTTATTTTTGTACCATGGCCAAAAAGTGGATCTTCTTTGTCCGCATCTGATTTTATTTTAATTTTAATTCAAGTTTTCCTTAATGTAATCGTTAATCGATAATATTAAGGGACTGTACAGATACTATATAAGTCTTGCAATATACGAGGGTTACCTCTTATGTAAGGAAAACTTGCGCTAGGGGCAGAGCCGTGTTTTGGCGCCCTTAGTAAAAGAAAAAGGTTCTTACCTCTCAAAATTTAAGTGATGAGCAAAAAAAAAGGTCCGCACCTCCCAAAATCCAAGTGACGAGCAAAAAAAAGTCTTCACCTCCAACAATTCAAGTGACGAGCTAAAAAAAAGGTCCTCATCTTCGCAATGGCGCCCTTTTCCTTAATGCACTAGGGGCCGTCGACCCTCCGCTCCCCCCTTACTGCGGCTCTGTGTGTCATTACATTCGTAAAATTTGACATTTGTTATTGTGAAATCAGTGGCAGCTTATAAATAGACCAAGTTGTTTGTTGACAGTGAGGGTTTAAAAGTTTGCGAAAAAATAGATATTACTCGTGAAGGTTTTCGTTGGATGATTTTTTACGATTTTAGTAAAGGCCTAACTCAACAACAATGCATAGATCCGCTTCGTTCAACTTTTGATAATGAAGCACCATCAGAAAGGACTGTTTACAATTGGTTTGTAGAACTTCGTCGTGGTCGTGCGTCCGTCAGTGGTGAATCTCGTGAAGGTCGACAAAATTCGGTTGTGATTCAAAAAAACATCGATGCTGTGCGCAAAATGATTGAAGAAGATCGGCATGTGACTTACCGTGAGATAGAGGCATCCTTTGGTATATCGCAGACTGCAATTCATTCGATTTTGCATGAACATTAGCTGCAAAAAAGATCTGTTCCCGATGGATTCGCAATAATTTGACCGAAGCTCAAAAAAAGGTTCGTGTTGATTCGGTGTAAGGGTATGCTAAAAAATTCAACCTAGGCACTGCAAAATCCGTATACAACAGCATTACAGGTGACATTAGACTAACTCTAAAATGGTTAGGAATAGAAATCTGCGGTTTGAATTTTTTTAATTTTCTTATATTGTTTAAACTAAAAAAAAAAAAAAATTGGGGTTTAGTAAATCAATTATTAATTTTTGTACGGGCAGTAATCCAAAACCCTTGAAAATGGCCAAAAATCGAAAAAATCATTAGAGGTAGACCTTAAAAAAATCGTGATTTATAAGCAAAAAATATTTGTCTCAGATTTTATTGAAAATTGGTACAAATATTTATTTTTGGTCATAGATCAATAAAATTTGGTCTATTTTGGGTAAAAGTTTTGTGATTATAGGCAAAAAAACATGAATTTTTTAAATATTTTTTTTATAATCCTCATCTTATAATTAGCTTAAAACTATATTTTGGCTAAAATAAGAGTCAAAAAAAATTTTATCAAAATTTTAAATTCAGGAAACCATTTTTTTTAAATTTTTTTGTAAAATTGGTATAATTATGTATTTTTGGTCATAGATCAATAAAATTTGGTCCATTTTGAAATTTAGGCAAAAGTTTTGGAATTATTTTTTTATCAAAGCTTTTTGGCAAAGGTGCACATTATATTTTTAGGACGACCAAAAGTAATTTTAATTAGAAAAAATAACCTTATTTATTTTAATTAGCTACATAATTTTTTTATAATATTCGCTTGTTATTGAACAAACATCACTATCGTAGATGGCGTTGGTATACAGCGGCCTAAAAAGTAAGCAAATCGGTCTAGACCGAAAAAGATTTACTTTTTGTCTAGTACTAGATAATAAAAAATTGATGTGAAGTGTGAATTTTCACACATTTCAGGGTTTTGCAGGTATTTAGTAAGTGAATGATGATTATTTGGGATGCCAAAATAAATTTTATGTCAAAATATTTTTTTATGAATTTTAATTCGAATGCCTATTACCATTATTTAAGTTTCTAAAGATGTGCAGTATTTTTTTTATATATCAAGGTTCATTAAGATTTTAAAAATTGCGCCTATGGCTTCCATTGGTTGTTTTTAGTCATAGCTCCTCCCCTTTGATTTCGTGTACATTCTGTACACGAAACTCATTCGTGTACACTGGTTATTAAATTTACGCTTTTAAAAATTAAATGCAACAATTGCCAAAATATAACTAGAATTTTGAAAAAATAATTTAAACAATATAAAAATGCAAAAAAAAAATAAAAAGTAATATTGTCTCCTCTGGTAGGATTCGAACTCAAATTCTCGGGCAGAATGCAAGTATCTTCGCCACTGCACCAAGAAACACGTTACTGTTTAGCGTCTATATAACTATATAACTATAACATTATTAGCAAAAAACCACAAAAAATGCTTTTTGTTCCAAAAACATAATCTGATCAAAAATTCCTGTTGTACTATTCCGGTTCACACCAATGTACATTAATTAGAATTTTTTCAGATTTTTAGTTTAAACCATCTGGGCTACAGGGTGTGGGACAAATTTTTTTTTGCACTATTTTGGCAAAAATCGCTTCAAAATAATTTATTTTGCAAAAATTAAAATTTGATCGTTAATCCACGTACCAAGGGCTTTCATTTGATACCCTACTCAGAATTTTAAAAAAATATTTGTTTTTTCTATAATCACATATTTGTTAATATTTTTAGGGGGATATGTTTTTTAGATGTTTTAGTATTTTTCCTATGTGCGGGTCAAAGAGTTGTATAAGCATGCCAAATTTCAACTCTCTAGGTTTAGCAACTCTCTAGCTGTTTTTAATATGGTCACCTAAAAAATATTAAATGAAAAAAAATATCTATTTCTTAGAAAGAGCAGACATATTTATTAGTGTAACTTGAGTAACTTGAATACCTAATATTAGAAGAATGACAGGAACTCGTAAATTCTATATAATTTTAAAAAGTGTCAATTTATCTGGAATTTTACATTAAAAATATACAATAAATTAAAATTCCAACCAACCGAATTTGCTCTACACGAATCCACAGATCGACAATCCGACGGGCCGATAGACAGCCGGACCAACAAATCAATGGACTGACGATCACCGGACCATTGATTAATGGACCGGCAGACCGACGGACCGACAAACCGAAGGACCTACGACCGATCAACCCACCAACCGACCGACCAATTGACCAACCGATGGACTAACAGATCGACAACCGACCAACCAACCGACCAACAGACCGGTCAACCGACCAACGGACCGGCAGACCGACAGACAGGCAGACCAGCAGACCGGCAGGTCGGCAGACCGACAGACCGAACCACGCTAAAAACAGTTGATTCGTGTTAGTTAAAGCCCAATTCGTGCCTATATACAAAAATCTAGAAAAGTCAAATTTGTTATGATTACAATACCTCTCTTTCTATATGTGACGGTCAATAAAAATAGTTTTTACTTTAGGCAAACAATCAACAATTTCTAAAAATCAATAAACGATATGGAAATTGTTAGAATAATTTGTTCCACAACTGCCATTTGGTAAGTTCTTTTTTTGCTCATCGGAATTTTCAACGTATGTTTAGCCTACCGGTTGTTAAATATCAGCTCTATTTGTATTTCATACTCGAACATTTACTCATTCTCTTCATATTTTAACAGCACTTACAAAACTGCAACAGTAGACCGGATATTACCTTCTAAACTAAATAATACATCATAAGAAGTCGCGCTCCAAGGCTTTAACAATATAATTTCTTTATTTATGAATCAGAATACACAGTGAAATGACAATAACCTCATTCTTTTGTATCGTTGTAATAAATTTTGAAGAAGAGAACAAGGCGGTAACGTAAGACTCGCTGTGTACATTTATATTATTTCTGCTGAGATGAATTTATGATTGGATAGCTAAAGGAAAAATATATGAAAGAAAATCCCATTTCTTTCAGTATCTCACAACAGGAAATGATTCTTTAAAACGGAAATACCTCGTCGATTTTAATAGTTAATCTTGTTGCCAGCGCGAGCAACAGATTTCAATATCTTACGAAGAATTACATTAATATACTTTTATTTATAAAATCAGTAAATAAGTTTAAATTAAAAACATCTCTTTAAAACGTATTTAGCTTTTTCTTTTGTTCTGTGATTATAGGATTTTGCAGGTATAACAAAGAAACCCTTACTTTGTCACTCATATATCCAGAGCCGCAGTAAGGAAAACTTGCGCTATGGGCAAAACTGCGTTTTGGCGCCCCTTAGCAAATAAATGTAAGTGATAAGCAAATTCCCAGTGAAGAGCAAAAAAAAAACAGGTCCTCGCCTCCCAATATCCAAGTGAAGAGCAAACAAAAAGGTCCTCACCTCCCAAATTCCAAGTGAAGAGCAAAACAAAAAAAACTCAATTTCGCAATGTGGCGCCCCTTAGTCAAGCTCATCAGCGCCCTTTTCCTTAGTGAGCTAGGGGCCGTCGCCCCCTCCGCCCCCCCTTACTGCGGCTCTGCATATATCTGGTTGTTCGTTTGTCCGTTTGTCCGTCTGTTCGTCAGTCTGTAAGTAAAAATTTGGTACACATATACAGATCTTTGACATTTGGAAATGACCTGGATATTATTTCAAATAAGAAGAAAGAAGTTATACATATAACTGATCTTACTGATGTCGAATCTCGAAAAGTAGGCCTCATTATCAGTAATTAAACCAATTTATGTGAAGTGTGAATTTTCACACATTTCAGGGTTTTGTATGTATTTAATAAGTGTACGAAGCTAACAAAACACTGGATGTCTAGGAATATTTGTACTATAATCACATCAAAAACAGTTTTTTGATAATCACTAAGAGCTTCCATTTAATTTGTGGGAGCGGTCATTTCAGAAATAAAATTTCATTATTATTTAAAATAAAATTAACCAATTAGTTAAAAATATTCGAATTATTTAAATATAAAAACTAATCTATTTTAAGATAAACATCATCAAAGATTAGTTCAGCTATCATATATTTTTTTAGTTAAATATTGAGAGACAAGGGTAGAATTTACGGTCGTATGTTATATGATTTGTTTAAAATGTTGTCACAAGTACATGGTCGAATGTTTACGCAGATGCTGATATGCGACCATATATTTTCAGTGATATGGACGTTGGTAATTAGAGTCAAAATTAATTATTTGGGGTTATGAATTATTGGGAATCAAATATGAGTCTTTAAGATAAGTTAAAAGGTTTTTGTTGTTAATTGGAGAGCTGCTTAGTTTTACAACCATAAAAAATGGGGTTTCAGAGATTAGTTTTAAGAAAAGGGCTCGGAAAATCTTGTGAGAGACAGGAGTCGTGAATTAAACATCACCGGCGTCGGACGAACCTCCCAATCATGTTTTGGTTGAGAAACTCGGTAGCGTGTAGTGAGCCAGAAGTAGTCTGGAAGTGTTGAAGACAGTTTTGATGAATTGAACGAACTGCTATAACGGGTTAAACCCGGTGAGTGTTGTGGTTTTTAACGGCTTGTGAGATGTTTAAGAAGCTTATGTGGTGTACGGTAATTGTGAGGTTTTTGTGGAGTGTCTCTCATGGGATTTCGTAGCCAGCATCTTGTAACTGTAAGTTCTAGTGTACTCTTTAATTTAAACCTTAATTAAACATTAAACGTAGATTAAGTAAAATACAGACTTTAATTCAAACACCCTTATTCCTGTTATAAGCAACCGATTGGCGGATCTTTAGGGTTTCAGACTTGATCCGCTCGCGAGTCTTTGAAACCCACAATGTGGAAGGCTCTTTCAAAGTAAGTACCATGAAGTACAATGAAGATACATATATTCATTCAGCCAACTGTGAGGTTTTGACCGATCCTAGAAATTCACCCACAAATTTTTTAATAAATAATTTGTCAAAAATCAAAGATTTTTTTTTTTTTGCTTCGTATTCAAATCTTCATTAGATTAATAAGAAATACATATATTGATAAGTGGCTTAAATTTTTTCAATTTCAGAAACGTATTTCTCGCTATTAACCATGTGTTATTTTATTTGCTATAATTCATTACTATAAATAATTTATTCCCTTTGATACCTTAAAAATTAAAATCTAAAGTAATCCAAACAATTGGTAGAATCACGTCGTATAATAGTATAATAAAATAACACTACACTCTACAATGTAGAGTATAGTGTGGCGTTCAAAGAGTTTATACATAGGAAACAGGTTCTTAGCTGCTAAGCTGTTAAAAAAAAATGTATTGTATTTTTAGTGTATTGTACACACTATCTTAGCCATAAATACAAAAAATCCATAACATTAACCATTATTTAGCCATGAATTAAAAATATAATTAATTTTGTCAAAAACACAAAAACTGCAATATTTTTTAAAAACACAATCTGATCAAAAATTCCTCTCGTAAGTTTCGGGCTCAGATCAATATACATTACCTATAATTTTTTCAGATTTTTAGTTTAATCCCTTTGGGAAAAGGGGCGGGATAAGAACTTTTTTTAGCACATTTTCGGCTAGAATCGTTTAAAAAACGAATTTTAAAAAACTACATTTCGTTCCTTCATTTGCATCCTAAGATCTTCTTTTGACACACAATTAATTTTATAAAAAGACACAAAAAAATGTACATTTTTCGAAAAACTAATCTGATCAAAAAATCCTGTAGAACTATCCGGTTTCCAATCAATATTCATTCTGGAATTTTTTTTAGATAATTAGATCAACTCCTCTGAGAGGTGGGGGACAAAAGTTTTTTGAAATATTTTTGGCAAAAATACCATAAAAAAAAATCAAAAATAAAAATTAGCTTATTGATCCACGCATTAAGAGGTTGCATTTGGTGTGACACTCAAAATTTAAAAAAATATTTATTTTTTTATTAAATACGTAATTCGTAATTATTTATATTATTCCTGTATGTGCGTCAAAGTGTTGTAGAAGCATGCCAGATTTCAACTTTCTATGTTAAGTCGTTTGGCTACAATTTCTACCGTACAGACAGACAAACAGATATACAGACACATGAGTGACGTTATAAGATTCTTTTGATGGTCATACCCAGAGCCGCCGAGAGGACTTCTGGGGCCCCGAGGTTCTCACTTCCCAAATGCAAGTGCTGAGCAAAACAAAAAAAGGTTTTCACTTCCAAAATACAAGAAATACAAGTGATGAGCAACAAAAAAAGTTCTTACTTCCGAAATACAAGTAATGAGGAAACAAAAAAAGGTCCTCACTTCCTACGACTCTGCCCAGGACCTCGGGCCCCGAGAACCCCAGGCCCCAAACACCCCGGGGCCCCGGGAATTATTCCCGGCTACCCGCCTCCTCTTGTCGGGCCTGGTCATACCAACAAAATCCTAAAAAGGCTTTTAAATATTAGGCAACCACCATTACTTATATGTATTGCAAACAGTAACCACTATTCAGCTTTGTTGTTGATAAATTTATAAGAATCTTAAATCCTGTCATGTCAGTCAATTCTTTTTTATCGTTAGACATTCATTTTCTTTGCACATAATACGTCATTCGCAATGCATCAATTTCACTTGAGCGAGACTCTATTACACGAGCTTAATGTTTTGTAAATAATAGAATAATAAGAAAAGAAAGTCGAGAAACTTCATCAACGATAGTAAAACTTTCCATTAAAACTAAAAGTTGAGAATTGAAAACTTAAGAACATGGGCGTCAATTGTACTGTTCTCAAATGATAAACACACCCTAATCCTGACATCTGACGTTCAAATAAATTACTACATGTATTGTTCGGCCGTAAATTCCACTTGAGCCGATTAAACTGTTTTAAATTCTATCATTACAGTGCAGTATTTAGTTTTAGTTTTAATCTCAGTTTAGTGACAACGTTCACTGAATTTCTGTTAGGATTTATTTATGATTTTTTTGCCGCAGCCAGGACCCTTTTATGAATTGCAAAGGCCCTAGGCCATGGGTATTTAACGGGCCCTCCTCCCAGGAGAAGTCAAGTCAAATTAAGAAAAAATATTGCAATTTAAGCGATTGCAATGATTTTTAACCTAATTTTTAACCTTGATTATTCATTACTGCTATATTTAATTTTCATAAAATTATGGGTTGATGCAAAATTAACGAAGATTTATATAGTTTATATTTTGAGTTGAAAAATGACGCTTGATTTATGTAATAATTATAAAAATATTTTTCTGTTTTTGGGTGAAAAAAATGCGTGTCGAAAATCATATTCATGTTCGTCATTTAATGCTCTAGCACTTCGAGAAAGGATGGAAAATTGCACAGTTATTTCGCGATCTCAACGAGCTTTTCGGCAAAGGAACAATTAGTCAAAAATAAGTTGAAAGATGGTTCCATAAGTTCAAATCGGGTCACACAAAATCTTCAATATGATGAAGGAAGAGGACGGCCATCGGATTTCGACGATCAGGCACTTTTGTCAGTATTGGAAGAGGACGATAACATGACAACCCGGCTACTGGCCGAAGACTTCAATGTTGATCGATCCACGATCGTCCGTCGTCTAAAAAAGCTTGGAAAAGTGTGTAAATTGGATGGATGGGTGCCTCGCGAATTTTCCGACAACAACAAATCCGATCGAGAGAATTTTCACCGAATTGCTGCAGAGAAACGAGCAATCGTCATTTTTGAATAATCTTGTCACTGGTGATGAATCGTGGTTGCTCTTCCAAAACGTCAAAAGAAAGAAAGTTTGTGTATCTCCGGGTGAAACACCGAAAGGAATAGCAAAAGGTGCTCACAGTTAGAAGGCAATGTGGTGCATATGGTGGGATAGAAGTGGAATCATCCATTGGGAGATCATTGCAAACGGCATTTGCTTTTGGTGGCATGAAGATGATGAGCGTCAACAGAAGCGGTTTCCGCGCAAAAACGGCAAGCGGCAATTCAACATCAACAGCGACGTCTATAGACGTATATAGATATATCTATACCGTGGCTCAGCTCGATTGTCTCCATACATCAATTTTTTTGTTGAATAAACTTATATACAAAAAAAAAATCGTCGTTAATTTTGCATCAATACAATACATTTTACATACATAAATTCTATAATGCCGAACAGGAGTTCGTCTGAAATATGAATTTTCTGGTATATTTAAAATGTTAATGTTATTCATTTGGTTATTTATTTATTTATTTTTTTGTAAAATCAGTAACTTTACAAAATAAAATTAAGATTGGCGACCGGGCCCCTTATATAAGCCCTAGGCCATGGCCTCGTTGGCCTAGGCGAAAAAACGGCCCTGGCCGCAGCGATGAAATAACTACTCGAATTGCAATAGTTCGCACGAGCGACAAAATAACCACAAATCATGTAAAGAACAATACTCAGATACGAGCATGTCAATAAAGAGTAGACGATGAATTTTGAAGAGAGGGTGGCAACCTGAGCTCTTTTTTTAGGATTTCATAGGCGAGTCTATAGTCTATTTCAAATTTAAAAAAAAGTAGATAGCGCTGCGAACCGAGTACGATTTACACTGGACAAATACAGTATAGCGGAAAATTTAAAATAAGTTACAACTAGGGCATGGGCGTAGTAACTGGGTTAGCAAGTGATTTTTTTTTAATTTAAAAAATGTTTATAAGGTATTGAAAATGATAATACACTTACGATATTTATACGACATAAATTCAGTTTAATGGGAAATTTGAAAAAGTTAAAAAAATATTAATTTAAAAAATTATGTACTATATATAAAAAGAGAGATTTGGCTAAAAGAGTTTAAATAAAGCAATAAAACAAACAATATCTTCAGAGCTAAAGTGTCTTATTTAAATAATTATTGTAAATAAAAATTAAAAATATATGTATATATGAAGGTCTAAAAATTATATCAATAACTTCTTCTTTGGGCACAATCAGCTGGGCTGTCTTTTGGCCTCACATTAGTACTCTCTCTTGATCTGTTAATTGTCAAGTGTCAAAAAATATTTATATGTCAGATAACCTAAAAAATATATAACTACGTAAAAACAAATTACATGTAGAATTTTCTCCATAAAATACGCCAAGAATATAAATAAAAGTCTAAATATGTAAATACAGTCTGTTCCAAACGGTTAGGCGGAACTAGATTTTGCAATCTAGTTACTTTCATCGTTTAAATCGTGCTTTCCGACCGTTTTGTTTAAGCTTTGTAAATCATACTTACAATAAACATTTTTTGGTTAAGGTTAATATCATTTTAAAATGTCATTTTCTTTATATTTTGATTTTTTGTGTCATTCTTAATATAAATTTCCCATTTATTTATTTTTTTGTCAATATAATAAGTAAAAAAAATAATTAAATTTTGACATATGTCATTCGTTTCCATAGTTTCATTGTTGGAATTTTAAATTTTGACATTCCAACATGAAAAATGAAATAACCCAAGCATCCCAGCAAACATTCAACTAACGGCCGAATGCCGGCAAACTGCTTTTATGCTGGTAAATTACTGGCACCAAAAGTAAGTGCAACGCCAGTATTAATAATGTACTTCACATTTGTATTTCGCATTCCGCCTATACGAAGTACTTTACCAGCATTTTATAAGCACTCTTCTTCACTCATACTTTTTACTTAAAACCATCAGAAATAAATCTTGCAACTAATGCGATTATTTTGCACTTTGCCGTTGCTGGGCCGGCAACTGATACATCAATGGGCCAGTAACGGCCACGGGGACACCAGGGTACTGGCCCATTACTTTCAATGCCGGGGAGTATGTGCTTTACCAGTACTGGCCCGTATAAAAATGTTTGCTGGGATGGTCCCTTCTCGTGACAACCTAAAAGAACGAAATTCCCATTTAGTTCCGCCTAACCGTTTGGAACAGACTGTAATAACAAAATATATGAAAAAAATTAAATAATATAAATAATATATATTTCCAATGTACGACACTGAACATCTGTCAACTTGGACTAAAAACAATATTTTAACAGTGTAGTAGGGATGACGATCTAAACCAATCCGAAGCAAGGACAAACAGCTCCTATCTTCTTACACACATTTTTCTACTTTGAAATAGACCATAGATCTGGTTATTTTGGTTACTTTTATGGTATGTTACTGACTTTAAATGTCAATTAAAAATATTCCTTACGCTGTAAAACCGACTTTAGCTTGATAAGGTTATGATCATTAAGATATCATTTTTCAATATGACATATGTCAAATGGATCGACATTTTAAAAAAGTGACATTTTTTAACATGACATAATTGAAGCTTTATGCTTTAGGTGCAAACTATTGAAAACAAAATTCCCTCTTAGTTTGTTCTTACAAAAGTGAATAGCTTATAAAGACTGTTCCAAATGGTTAGGCGGAACTAGATTTTGCAGTCTAGTTGCTTTCATCGTTTAAATCGTGCTTTTTGGCCGTTTTGTTTAAGCTTTGTAAATCATACTTACAATAAACATTTTTTTGTTAAGGTTAATATCATTTTAAAATGTCATTTTCTTTATATTTTGATTTTTTGTGTCTTTCTTAATACAAATTTCCCATTTATTTATTTATTTTTTTATTAAAATATATAAAAAAATAATTTAATGTCATTCGTTTCCATGGTTTCATTGTTGGAATTTTAAATTTTGACATTCCAACGTGAAAAATAAAATAACCCAAGCAAGGCCCCTTCTCGTGACAACCTAAAAGAACGTAATTCCCATTTAGTTCCGCCTAACCGTTTGAAACAGACTGTAGCCTCCAATATTATTAATAAATAATATAAGCTGTTCACTTTTGTAAAAACACACTAGATCTGGTTATTTTGGTTACTTTTATAGTGTGTTACTGACTTTAAATGTCAATTAAAAATATTCCTTACGCTGTGAAACCGACTTTAGGTTGATAAGGTTATGATCATTATAATTAAGATATAATTTTTCAATATGACATATGTCAGATGGATCAACATTTTAAAAAAGTGACATTTTTTAATACCAACATGACATACAGCTTCAAAGGTGCAAACTATTGAAAACAAAATTCCCTCTTAGTTTGTTCTTACAAAAGTGAACCGTCTATAACAGTATAATATTTACAGTTGTTATAATAACAATTAAATAATTTGTTTGTGCTTCTAAACCAGCTCGTTTTGAGCCCCTAGATTCCTCGGGCCCTTAAACATTGTTTAACCGTGCTTAACCCTAATTAAGCCGCTGTTCTTATGTAAAAGTTTTTTTTTTTTGTATAATCCTCTCAACAAGATAACGTCTTTTTCAAAAGTCAATGAAAAATTGACAGACTGTATTATGGAAAAACAAAATTCGGAAGTCGTAATGTGTTTTTCGAAGTAGGTACTGTTGGATTTTATTGGTTTAAGTACATATATTTTCAAAATTTTGAAACATCCCGCCATTTATAGATATTTTCTCCCATCAGCTTTCCCCTTCTATTTTGCAAATTTGACATTTGACAGCTTTGGGGTTATAAAACGTAGTGCGTGAAAATATCACATGTGTTGTTATATAACAGTGATAAACTATGAGTTTCTTTCTAGATATACTGAAAAATATCATGAGTAGTATATGGGAATTATTGTCATTCAGTAAGAAAACAATTACAAATACATTATTAATCTACATAAAAACAAACACTGGTAATACACTACCAGTTAATTTAGACCCAAAATGGGATATAAAAACAGTGAAAGAAAATGTTGCACCACAATTAGGTTTAGAGCCAGATGAAGTTAAAATTATATTCGCAGGGAAAGAGTTATGCGATGATACAGTTATAGAGGTTAGAATTAGTCGTTTACATTTGTTTCACTGTTGATTAATACTGAATAATTATTTAGGAATGTGATTTAGGTGAGCAGAGTATATTGCACGCTGTCAAAACACATCGGACACCACCGAAATATAAGCAGAATTCCACTGATACGATACCTGAAGAGGAAAGTCCTGGTTCGAAGCCTCTATGTGAAACTTTGTTGGATTTTGAATTAAGTGATGACGAAAGACGAAAATCAATTTCTGATGAAGGTAAATTACAATTTTATAATTAAGAACTGTCAGGTGAGTTGATTTTTGATCTCAATTGTACTGACTAGACAAAATGTCACAAATAGTACTTTTGCCGAATATCAAATAAGCGCCTTTTTTATATTTTCAAATAGTTATTATTCGGCACAAAAATTTTCCAATCGAATACGTGATAAAACATATGTGCAACAAAAGTTTCTTCCCATTTCACCTCTTCTCTTGCTACAGCTCTTTGAATTACATCTCTCCATATTTTTCTTTTGATCTTTCATTTTGGTGTCCTTGCTTCAAAAACTCTTTTAGCCTCTACTTGTAATTCGATGATTTATAATTCTGTGATTTTCTTGTAGATAAAGAACGTAAGAAAGCTCATTTTTATGTATTTTGCTCTACTTGTAAAGGTTTAAAGACTGGTAAATTAAGAGTGAGATGTCATTTTTGTAAAAGTGGTGCTTTTACCGTACATTTCGACCCGCAGAGCTGGAATGACGTTATAGAACCAAAACAAGTTACTGGTACCTGTGAAAATAGCGAAGAACTATGTGCAAATGTAAGATGTTGTTATTTTTAATTTTAACAAATTAGAAATAAAATGGTACCTCGATTTACTAATTTAATTTGTTCCTGACCGCGGTTCGTATCTGGAAAAATATGTATCCTGAATTCCAATTTTCCATTATATATTATGGGAAATCAATACATTCCCAGATTCAATAATTAAAAAACATTAAATAAAAAAAATCTATTCTCAACTAAATGAAGCAAATGCAAAGAAATTGAAAAGGAGTATTTTAACACTATAAATATGCATTTTGTATGCCATTCCATTTTTTTTTTTACAGTCTGTATAATAAGACATACATGCTTATTACTCAGGATCAGGCATGTACACAAATAATAAACAGGTTCAAACATGATAAGAACATCAAGACCTAATACACTCGATAATAAAACTTATTTTGTTAGTGTTTTGTCTTTCAGTAGTGTGGTTGTGTAATAATGAGTACTATTTATGCAAAACGTTTTGAAGCGGTATTTTTATATACCAACCCAAAAGAGCAAAAAATGTCCTTTTCAAGTGCAGCAAAATATATGCACAAGTCAGTAGACTTTGTGACGTATTGAGTGAAACGTTATAAAATTAATAAAAATGTTGACCATTTACCTAATCGTGGATTTAAAAAATTGATGTGAAGTGTGAATATTCACACATATCATGGTTTCGCAGGTATATAATAAGTGAAGGCGGTATGCTGAGTGTAGGACAAATTTTACTTTGTAGTAATCACGGCAAAATGAACGATATTTTTAAAATAATTTATCGTCTGTTAATCATATAATAAGACTGGTTATTAAATTTACGCTCTTAAAAATTAAATAAACAACATTTGTCAAAATATAACTAGAATTTTGACAAAATAATTTCAACATAATAAAAATGCAAAAAAAAAAAAACAGAAAAAATAAAACTCACTCCGTACTCGAACTCGAAACCCTTCGTTTTCCAGAGAATTTTAGCTTCCGACACCAGCGCTCTAACCCGTTACGCCATCGTACGCCTTGCATATGAGTGTCTTACATTGGTATAACTTTTGTACTTTGTGAACCAAAAACCACAAAAAATGCGTTATTTTCCGAAAACATAATCTGATCAAAAATTCCTGTTGTACTATTTCGGTTCACACCAATATACATTACTTAGAATTTTACAGGGTGTGGGACAAAAATTTTTTTGCACAATTTTGGCAAAAATCGCATTAAAATAATTTATTTTGCAAAAATAAAAATTTGATCGTTAATCCACGTACTAAGGGCTTTCATTTGATACCCTACTCAGAATTAAACAAAAATATTTTTGTTTTCGATGAGCACATATTTGTTTATATTTTTAGGGGGGTATGTTTTTTAGATGTTGTGGTCAAAGAGTTGTATAAGCATGCCAAATTTCAACTCTCTAGGTTTAGCCGTTTGGCTACAATTTTAACCGAACAGACAGACAGAGAGACAGACAGATGACAAAATGACGGTATAAGGGTTTTTTGGTCATACCTACAAAACCCTAAAAAGTGACAAGATAAAGTGATTTTTAACGTTTTTAAAAATAATCCTATGTTATCTTTACGTAAATATCTGGCAATTTTGTTAAAAAAGAGAGTTAAGTCTAATGACCTGAGAAGTCGTTTAATTGAAAATGGTATTAAATTCAGGAGCACCAAACAAAAACCATTTATATCGGTGAAACATGTCGATAAACGACTCGCCTGGTCCAAGGTAAATTTAGATTGCGATTAAAGTGATGTGGTTTTCTTTGATGAATATAGTTTTTACGTAGGGGCTACATGAAATATAAGCTTCGAACAAAAAACGTTGGATCGAAAATTTGGATCAGATAACTCGTCAAATACGGCAGATATGGAGATCACTGTCAAAGTATGTCGAAAAGCTGGTAGAAAGTATACCGAAAAGATGCCAAGCAATAATTGATAATAATGGAGATTGGACCAATTATTAGGTAGTAGCGTAATAATATTTACAGTAAATTTTTAAATTATTTTTATTTTTCCTATTCTCTCTTATAGTTCGCCAAAAATCAATAAGGATGTCTTGTTATACAGACTGTATTTATGAAATCTATGGTTTTATATGATTAGTATAAAAATCATCTTCCATTAAATTCTAACAAAAAACAATTTTCTGGTGGCTGATTTTGTGGTTCAGAAGTTTTTTGATTTGTTACCAGTAGTAGTAGCCTGTTAATAATCTGTATATAATACTAGGTAAAAAAGTATAATGTAAAACAGGCTTTAGTTCATTTGAATACAATAAGATCACGGTTCATATCTAGAGGTCAAACTGGGCTATGAAAATAGTTCGTGTCTCGAAAAGTTTGTACTTAGGAAGGTTCATAAGTTGAGGTACCACTGTTTTTTGCTAAAACTGAACTAAATATTTTGATTTACTTTTAGTTGCTTCAAAATGCGGAACCAACATTTGCAGAATTTTATTTTAGATGTGCGGAACATATTTCGCAAGGAGAGACTGACCAAGCAGTGCCCCTTTATTTAATTAGACCAAATTTAAGAGAAATTCCCTGCTTAGCTTGTTCAGATATAAGGTAAAAATTAAATACTTATATTAATATTCTGTAGCGTACTATAATTTATTTTCAGTGATCCAGTTTTTGTTTTTCCATGTACGGAAGGTCATGTTACATGTCTGGATTGTTTCCGAACATACTGTAGTTCAAGATTACGTGATAGACAATTTTTACCTCATCCTGAATTAGGGTATACGTTAGGATGTCCTGCGGGCTGTGAAGATTCATTTATTAAAGAAATTCATCACTTTAGATTATTAACAAATACACAGGTATAGTATTCATATTTTTATTTAGTCATTCATAATTCTTGACACTATATGCAAGTTTTCATTTATAAAACATTGTCATTTTTATGACAAAATCAAAATTTGATATGTGATTTCTGTACAAAGTAATGAACGGTGTGATTTTTGTTTCCAGTCGCTGTTTTATTACAGTATTAAATAATAATAATATTTTGGATTTATTCGACATTTCTTTTAAAGCATTTATTAGCCAAATTAGGTCTATCAATTTTACTTAATTTACTGTTTTTTTTTTTTTTTTTTTTTCTTTTTTAAATAGACTATAATCGGTTAACTTGTCGCCAGATTTGCCTTTAGAAAAGTACGTACATTACAAAACCTAAATAATTTTGCCAAACTCATATTCGACACACTAACTGGCCAAATCGCCACGATTAGCGATAGGGTTGGCCGCCTTAGTGTTAAGTGTGTTCTACATTATACTTTATTCGTCAATTTTATGAACTTTTTTCTTTGAACTAGAAGTTGTGAAAGTTTTAATACAATTTATTTTTCAATTTTTTGGTAGAGATTGCAATTCTTACACGTGTTTCAGTTCATTTAAAGCACCCAACATAAATATATAATACTTATCTTGTCAAGTGTATATAACCTAGCTGTTAGATTTGTAAAATTACTGATTTACGTACAAAACACAATTTATATATTCACCTATTCAAACCAATGATCAACAAAACACTATTAAACACGTGGTAATACAAAATATTTACAAGCGTAATTTTAATATACAATCAGCTTCAAAACTGGTTTGAGATAAACAGGCTAACTTTGAACAAATCGAA
This sequence comes from Liopterus haemorrhoidalis, assembly GCA_963971575.1. NCBI lineage: Eukaryota > Metazoa > Arthropoda > Insecta > Coleoptera > Dytiscidae > Liopterus > Liopterus haemorrhoidalis. The sequence continues at coordinate 229,730,776 of OZ020611.1, forward strand.
AACAGAAAATATTAATTTTAGCTTAAAATATAAATACGACGAAAACGTTAGATTTCTGGGTGTCTGTCTCGACTCACGACTCAATTGGAAGTCGCATATTCAATATATTTCTAAAAAATTAAATAAATCCCTTTACCTTATTCGAAACTTGAAAACAAAAGTCTCCACTCAAGCTTTAACCATGGTGTACTATGCGCACTTCCATTCTATTATATCTTACGGTATAATTTTTTGGGGAAATTGTTCATACAAAGACATCATTTACAAAATTCAAAAAAGGGCTATAAGAATAATTATGTCTGCGAAGTTCAACGAGTCGTGTCGAGAACATTTTAAAAAACTGAATATTTTAACATTAACGTCCGTGTACATATTGAATGTTTTAACATACGCAAAAGAAAAGGAATACGAATTTTTCAACTCGAATCCTAATAAATATGAAACACGACAAACAAATAATATCATCCCTACGCCATCCCATAAACTAAAAATAAGCGAGAATAGCCTAGAATACATGGCAATTAAACTATATAACCACCTGCCACCTAATATAAAACAGATGAACAAGACAGGTTTTAAGAATAACATAAAAAAAGTTCTCAGTAAAAATATTTTTTATACAATTGACGAATTTCTGAAATTTAAATTTGAGTGACAATAAGATTAGCAAATTATACATTTAAACTTGTTTTTAACTACATATGTATTTTATTTATTTATTTTTTATTTTATTTATTTCATTTTATTTATTTATTTTTTATTTATTTTTTATTTATTTTTTATTTATTTTTTTAAATTATTTTAACCTGTAACATTACCAATATTTTATAATTATAACTTTATGACTTTTTAAATTATTTTATGATTTTTTTTTTAAAATTCTTTGTTTTTTACTAATTTATTATTTTTATTATCATTATCATTTTTAATTACTACACATTTATACTCAAGTCAGTAACGTGGCCACCTTAGTCATTATTGCTATTTTTATTATTATTATTATTATTATTAAACATTTTTTTTTTTTGTATGTAAACCTACTGTACTTTAATTATATAGTTTTATATTTTATCATCTCTATAGTACATAAGTGTATATTGTAATGACGAAGTGAAACCTTTGGTATACTAAATAAAGTATTATTATTATTATTATTATTATAATGTTGGTACTGTTGTTAAAAGTGTCTACTGCGCATGCACCGAGTTCCAAGTTGAAAATATTTTCAAGAATAGTTTGTCCAAATCTAGTTTTGAATAAAGTTGACCTTGACTACATAAAGTGTTCTACGCTATACGATTTCACTGATTTATTTCTAGTACAAGTTCTAGTCAAAGAAATAAGTATGAAAATTTGACGAGAATTGTATAATGTAGAACACGCTTTAGACAAATGTTATGATAAATCTATTTGAGAAATTGTTATAATTAGCAGGATTGTTTGTTTATTTACTACGTTTTAATAATTTACAGTATGCACAATATCAAAGATTTGCCACAGAAGAATACGTACTTCAAGCGGGAGGAGTGTTATGTCCTCAACCTGGATGTGGAATGGGGATTCTTGCCGATGCAGATTGTAAAAAAATTACCTGCCAAAACGGTTGTGGGGTAAGAAAATGTTTGTTATTGATTTTAGTTAATTTTACGGCTTTTCATATTTTAAATAAACTGGTTTAACCCCGTTTTACGAACTACAGATAGTATTGACGGACGCCAGGTATTAAAAAAAATATCAAGTTCATAGTTCATGTAAACTCCTTATACTTTTTGCAATTTTAATTTTCCATCTGTGCTTTCTTTTTTCTTAAAAGGTTGGTATTTATCTTTTTTTTTTCAGTTTGTTTTCTGTCGACTGTGTCTCCAAGGATACCACATAGGAGACTGTTTGTCATCGGAGCAATTAGAAGCTAATTCTGGTGACTGTAGGTATAATGTAGACCCAGCGAGAGCAGCTGAAGCCAGATGGGATGAGGCATCCAAAGTCACAATTAAAGTTCTTACCAAGCCATGCCCAAAATGTCGAACACCCACCGAAAGAGATGGTAATGTACAATATTAGTAACTCTCTTAATACTTAGATTAACAGAGGGAAAATGATTATCAATAAATTGCCGATTTTAACACGATTACAACTAAAAATGTGCTTTCCTCTGTAGACCTCCATTACTTACCAGATACCTACAAAACCCTGAAATACGTATACATTCGTAACTCCCCAAAAAAGATTTGTCTTTTTATTTTATATAATGACAGAAGTTACTCAGACCAATTCTGTAACTCTGTTACTATGATAATAGTTACTAAATTCGTCACTATAGTCGGATTGCTGGTAGGTGACAGTTACATGTATGTAAAGTCTGTTCCAAACGGTTAAGCGGAACTAGATTTTCCAATCTAGTTACTTTCATCGTTTAAATCGTGCTTTTCAGCCGTTTTGTTTAAGCTTTGTAAATCATACAATAAACATTTTTTGGTTAAGATTAATATCATTTTAAGTTGTCATTTTCTTTATATTTTGATTTTTTGTGTCATTCTTAATACAAATTTCCCATTTATTTATTTTTTTGTCATTAAAATATATAAAAAAAAATTAATTTTGACATATGTCATTCGTTTCCATGGTTTCATTGCTGGAATTTTAAATTTTTACATTCCAACGTGAAAAATTAAATAACCCAATCAAGGTTCTTTCTCTAGACAACCTAAAAGAACAAAATTCCCATTTAGTTCCGCCTAATCGTTTGGAACAGACTGTATCAAGAATTGCAATCATATAATAATCTAGTTACAGTCTGTTTCAAACGCTTAGGCGGAACTAAATGGGAATTTCGTTCTTTTAGGTTGTCACGACAAGGGACCTTGCTTGGGTTATTTAATTTTTCACGTTAGACTGTCAAAATTTAAAATTACAACAATCAAACCATGGAAACGAATGACCTATGTCAAAATTAAATTATTTTTTTATATATTTTAATGCCAAAAAAAATTAATAAATGGGAAATTTGTATTAAGAATGACACAAAAAATCAAAATATAAAGAAAATGACAATTTAAAATGATATTAACCTTAACCAAAAAATGTGTATTGTAAGTATGATTTACAAAGCTTCAACAAAACGGTCGAAAAGCACGATTTAAACGATGAAAGTAACTAGATTGCAAAATTTAGTTCCGCTTAACCGTTTGGAACAGACTGTACCATTTTTCAGCGATTTTAAAAATGTTTTTTGTTATTTGTCTTAGCTGTCAGTGTCAGTTAATAATATTAATTAATAGATCTTGCGGCCAATTATTAAATTCACAAACTAATTTTAAATCTGCTGGAATATTTTAATTCCGAAATAGAGAACAATGGGCCACTTATTTCTCTATCTTGTGTCCGTCAAAGAGTAGCAGCTGCTTTAAAGAATTCGTAGAATTATAAAATGTAATAAATCTGAACTTCTCACTAACAAAATCACGAGCAAACGAAGGAAATTAAAATCTGAACCAGTTAATTTTATTAATACATTGGCACAAACGTATGGTCATGAAGTACTAAGATTACCTCCTTATCATTGCCAGTTTAACCCCATTGAACTAATTTGGGGTATAACAAAACATTATTATGATAGACATATTGGTTAAAACGGATATAGTGATAACGAAGTTTTGAAAATGTAGCAGTTTAGTAGCCTGTGATCAAATTAGTTGTGAAACTTGGGCAAAATCTGTTAAAAAAATCGAAAATTTAATAAATGAATGGTGGGAAAGGGAAAGGATTGTTGATGATATTAATCCAATAATAATAAATACAAGAAATGACAGCGATAGTTCAGATGACGACAATATCATGCATTACAGTGACTAATTTTTTTAAAATAAAAATAAACATTTAAATACAACTTGTAGCAATATATTATATGAATAAATATATTTTTACTTAATATTTTATTACTTTGTACTTGGGGGAAACATAAAAATTTAATTTAATTAAACAACAAATTATAATCCAAAATTTACGTATGAGTATAAGTTTTTCCTTATTTATAATTATTACCTTAAAATTAATAATTTTATTTGTTTGAGTACTGCTGTAAATTTATTTTCATGCTCAAATTAGTAAAGATATCTTCGAATCATGCCGTTTCTTTCTAATGCTTTGTTTTTTATTAAAATAATTTGGTAATAATTTTTAAATTTAGTTGTCAACTTGCGTCACTATACGTTACTATGGGTATGCAAATAATTATAATGACATAGACAGAGAAAGCATATAGTATTGTATATCGATACTTGTAGCAACGAACAGTCATCTATCAGCAATTCGACTATACCTACGAAACCCTGAAATACGTATACATTCGTAACTCCCCAAAAAAGATTTGTCTTCTTATTTTAAATAATGACAGAAGTTACTCAGACCAATTCTGTAACTCTGTTACTATGATAATAGTTACTAAATTCGTCACTATGAGCAAGGTCAGTTACTATCATGAATGAAAGTCATTGTATTTTTTATAATATTGTATGTTCAAATTTAAGGTCATAAGGACTGTAAAATTAAATCTATTTATGTTAAATCTATTACATTGTTTCGAGAGGAATCTTTCATAGCAGAGTTATTATAGGACCTAATACAATACGTCAACAAAAATTAGAAGGTTAGTGCACATAATCAGAATGACACAAGAAAGGTTATCAAAGAAACTACTAGTCAGCACTATCGGTGGAAAAAAGAGAAGACAGAGGACAAGGGAGCGATGGAAAGAAAAAGTGGAAAAAGATATAAAATGGGTAAACATAACCGGATGAAAATAGGAAGTGGAAGAAAAATGCAGAGCTAAGCTATATACATATTAGAATATGTTTTATTAACTTTATTATCTTCATTTGCATTTTTCATTGCAAGTATAGCATCTGCAATTTCGTTCTCATTTATTGAAAGCAATTCTATTGTTACAAGATCTGACGTAGTTGGATCATCTGAATCTGAATTGTTGATATTATGCAATGATATATTCGCTAGAACTTTTATATACTTGGGATTTTTCTGTTTATATATTTTCGACTTCACTTTTCGTAATGTTCTGGGTAATGCTCGGGTTGGTACTGCAGAAATTTTTAATTTAGGCCTTGATCTAGGTCCTGAAAAGTAGAAAGAATATTTATTGATCATGTACAATTTTTTACATTCAAATTTGAAAAAATTATGTATAGTGTACATTTTTACACATTTCAGGGTTTTGTAGATATTTACGAGGGATATTTTCAAAGTTCTGGGAATTACGCTATAATTTATATTATTTTGTTAATTTTCGTCAATATTACAATGTAGTTTTTCAACATAATCTCCATTTAACTGAATACATTTATCCCAACGATAAACTAATTTTTTTAAGCCGTCCTCAAAGAACTTTTTCGGTGTCTCCTCAATCCACCTATTTATGGCACGTTTAAGTCAGTTAAACTGTCCAATCGAACACCCCGTAAGGGTTTTTTCATTAGTGTGTACCTATCCCTAGGCGCACACTAATTTGACTAATACTCATTCGCCTGTCCTCTTTCAGTAGGTCTTCGACGGGAGTAATGTTTCTTTCATTTACCGACGTGCTTGGGCGCCCACTGCGTGGATCGTCTTCTAGTGATGTTCTACCGGTTTTAAAACGATCGATCCACCGATAAACAGTACTTTTGGATTCTGAAGACTCACTAAATACTCCTTGCAGACGCTGAATAATTTCTGATGTTTTCACACCTTCTTTCCACAAAAAGAAAATTATTGCTCTTTGAGATTTTGCTGCGTCTTCCATGGTTACAAAAACAGTGCTATGAAAACGTGTCTATATCAGTCGAACACCTAAATCAGACTGAACAATATTGCACTAGATAGTTGCATAAACATGTCAAGACTTGTCTGGCACCAATAACATTGCCTATAAGTTCTGCGTAATTTAATTATAGCACAATTCCCAGAATTTAGGAAACATCCCTCGTAAGTGTTAGAAGACAATAAAAATGCTGAATGTCTAGGACAATATTTTTTATATAATCACATCAAAATCATCAGTTTTTTTATAATAATAATAATAATAATAATAATGTACTAAGAGCTTACATTTAATTTATTTAAACTAAATTGAAATAATTTGGGAAAATATCACAATAAAATTTAAAAAGTCCCAGCTTTTTTCCCACATTTTTTCTGAATTTGCGTCGTATCCAAGTCTTTATTAAACTAATAAGAAATATATTGATAAATGGCTTAATTTTTTAGGGTTTTGTAGGTATGATCAAAAAACCCTTATACCGTCATTTTGACGTCTGTCTGTCTGTTCGGTAAAAACTGTAGCTAAACGGCTAAACCTAAAGAGTTGAAATTTGGCATACTTATACAACTCTTTGACCCGTACATAGCAAAAATACTAAAACATCTAAAAAACATATCCCCCCTAAAAATATAAACAAATATCTGCTAATCGAAAAAAAATATTTTTTAAATATTCTGAGTAGGGTATCAAATGAAAGCCCTTAGTACGTGGATTAACGATCAAAATTTTATTTTTGCAAAATATATTATTATGACGAGATTTTTGCCAAATTGGTGCAAAAAAAAATTTGTCGCACACACTGTAGCCCATATGGATTAAACTAAAAATCTGAAAAAAAATTCTAAGTAGCGTACATTTGTGTGAACCGGAATACTACAACAGGAATTTTTGATCAGATTATATTTTCGGAAAATAACGCATTTTTTGTGTTTTTTGCTTGACCACGTAAAATATTTAATAACTTATCCAACACAGTGAACCAGCATGCTTTGATAGTGTAAGGTTCGCTCCGCTCTCGAGGCAATTTTATTTTTGCATTTTATTTTGTTTAAATTATTTTTTCAAAATTCTAGTTTTTAAAAGCGTAAATTTAATAAGTAGTGGAAATTGTTGAAATTGAATACACGAAATCAGAGGGCCCCGCCCCTTATGATTTTAAACAACCAATGGAAGCCACAGGCGCAATTTTCAAAATCTTAGTGAAGCTTGCTATATAAAAAAAAAAAAATAATAATAATAATACTGCACATATTTAGAAACCTAAATAATGATATTTAGGCATTCGAATTAAAATTAACAAAAAAAATATTTTAACATAAAATTTGTTTTGGCAACCCAAATAATCCTCATTCACTTACTAAATACCTGCGAAACCTTGAAATGTGTGAAAATTCACACTTCACATCAATTTTTTCAATTTCAGAAACGTATTTCTCACTATTAACAATGTGTTATTTGTTTTATAAGTATTTCACTACTATAAATGATTTATTTCTCTTTGATACCTTGAAAACATAAAACTAAAATAATTCAAACAATAGGTTGAATCATGACTTATAATATTAAGCGGAACTTACACACAGCAGCTCGATTCTCAGCTGTTTGAAATTTTTTTATTTTATTTTTGGTAAATACAAAATCCGTACATTATTATCCATAATTTAGCAATGAATTAAAAAAAAAATTAATTTTATCAACTATACAAAAATTGCAATATTTTACAAATACAAAATCTGATCAAAAATTCCTCTCGTATGTTTACGGTTTACATCAATGTACATAACTTTTCATATCTTTAGTTCAATCTCTTTAAGTTAAAGGATGCAGAACAGTATTTTTTTAGTACAATTTTGGAAAATGTACTTGTTAAAAAAAAGAAATTCTAAAAAACTAATTTCAATTCCTTAATCTACATCTTAAGAGCTTTTTTTTAAACCACACAATGAATTTTTTTTAAAAATAATTATTTTTGATTCATACAAAAAATCTACATTTTTCAAAAAACTAATCTGATCAAAAATTCCTGGTGACGTATTCCGGTTCCCATCAATGTACATTTATGTATTCGAAAAATTTCAATAGAAAACTTTGTCAAAGAACAGTATATGCATACAAAATTTTAACTCTCTAGGTTCGATCATTTGACTACAAATTCTACTGTACGAACAGGCAGACAGATTAGTAATAGTACAAGACTCTCTTGATTTTATTTACGAAACGTTAAAAACAGGTATATTAAATTTGAAATTTAGACCTGATCAATCCTAGGATATTCACAGAAAGAAAATACAAAATAAACCATTTAACCCTTTTAGGGCAACGAGTTACTTCTGTCAATGATATATTTAAAAATTATTCCTGAATTGCTTACTGCTTTATGGTAATAACAATTAAGCAAGATGGGTAAAGGTAACTTTTAGCTGCCTATAATACGCATACTGTTCTGTGCAGGGCCAGGGACAGTGATTCACCTTAAAACCACTATCTTAGGTTATTGTCGATAACCTTTCTATTTTTGTTTATGAACCACCTAAAAATAAATTGAAATATGGATACAGAGCAAAAAGAACAAAAGTGGAAACTTAGGGCATAGTATAGGCAGCTAAAAGTTACTTTTACCCAAGATGTATTGTATAAATACAGAATTTAGTGTTTGTACAGGTTTCAAATTGTTTACATCTTATTGAAGGTTATTTTACATAGCTAATCCTAGTAAATAATCTTTAGCAATAAAAATGTATTTAGAAATAAGTTCTTAGTTCTGTCCTCAAAGGGTTACCAACAGATAATTCAATGATAATATTCTAAAAAATTGTTAATATCGTAAAACTATTTCATCGTAAACAATTCAAAATATTCTTGAATATGGAGGAACCTAGAGCTGTATTGCAAGCGAAATGCTCCATATCTAATAAAACAATAGTATACACAGATTTTTTCCTCCACTGTATGTGCTTTAATTATTAAGTGTTGCAATTGATGTTCATAACCTCAAATACTAACCAATTTGTATATAATCTTTTTCTGTAAAATGTTTGGAACAAACAAGCATGGTTTCATTTATATCATTTTCTACTCTTAAGGCAAGAGCCCAAGCTTTTCTTCTGTCTATTTCTTTTATTATACCATATGAATTTCTAACGAGCACAGTCGATACATTTCCACTTGGAAAATAATGGAATTGTATACTTGGATCTGTCATTCTAAGTGAATTACAACCAGGAACACTACACATTGTGTTGTTTATTATACACCTTTTAACACTGGACATTGTTTTAAACGTAGTATTTTACTAAACAACGAAAATGCAAATATTTCACAGAAATGACGGCATCTGTCACATAAATGAGGTTAGAAAAAATCCCCACCAGATGTCACTTACAATTTCGTAGCTTTGTACAGAACCAGATTTTGAAATCTAGTGACGTTTAATGATTGAATAGAGGAAACTTTTTAAGATCGCAGCGCCATATGCAGCAAAGCTGGAACACTCGAAAGTGACATTAAACTGTTAATCTTGTATTTGTTTACATGGTGAAAATGAATACGAGTTGTACCATGAGTTCAAAAAGAAATTACATAAGGGTTGGCTGGGGAAAAATAAAATAATGTCTATTGCAAGCTTTATATAACAAATGACTAATTGATTTCTATTAATGTTCAATAGAAACTTATGACAACAACAGTGATGACAGTTAATTAATTGACAGTTAAAGCTTGCAGTACACATTATTTTATTTTTCCACAGCCAACCCTTATGTAATTTCTTTTTGAACACATGGTATTTATCCTGTTTTCCGAGCTTTTTTTTTTTTATTTAAAGGTAATCTACGATTTACAAGATATGTAATAATATACTATTCTAAAGAAATTTCAAGGAAATTTTTAGTTTTTCATTGTATTTTTAATTCTTTTTGACTGTCTGTCAATATAATAGCAACAAAAATATGGTAAATATATTAGTAAAAATTAATATCTCTGCCTGAAAAACTAGAAGGGCCTTTTAATATATCAACTCATGACTCAGGCAAATTTTGGATGGGGTAAGTGCTTTTTTTCAGTCTTTTCTTGGACGTAAAAAATCACTTTCCATAAAATGCAACGAGCAAACGTACATGCATGGCCTTGGATTTTTGCCCATTTTTAGTTTTTGGGTCCATAAAAACCTACGATCCACTTTCTCTCTGCCTCCAAACGTCGTTTCAATTAATATTTTTTTCGATTTAGGTAAATTATGGAATGTTTAAGAGGGATTCTTCCTTATTCACGATTTACATGGCGGCACACAACAAAATTGATTGTTTTTTTCTTCTATGATTCACAAAAATAAAACACAAACAACAAAAAAACACATATTTCTCCATTGAACAAAACAAAACATTGTCACTTTCGTATCTTCCGCAAATTGCCACCAGATGTCAGGGCGCTTATGAAGTTTCCCCTATAATCGTTATTATTGCAAGTAAAATAGCAATAAGTGTGTGTGCCATATCTAAATGGTTTGAGGGAACAATATGTTGTTCTTATTTTATCCATTATTGTTTTTCATTTTCATCTGTCAAAAAATGAAAAAATTTGCAATTATGAATTACCACCATTATACATTCTAAAACAAAAAGTGATTTTCCGTGCATTGTCATGATGGAAAATTATTCCTTTTCGGTTAAATATATTTGGACGTTTTTCCTTTAGTTTCTGATTTAGTTTCAACAATTATAGAAAAAGTCATTTGAAACATAAATTATCATATTTTAGGCAAATTAGCCAAGATTAAAAAAAATAAATAAAATTTTTTGGGATGCAAGCAGGTAAAATTAAAAATTGATGTGAAGTGTGAATTTTCACACATTTCAGGGTTTCGCAGGTATTTAGTAACTGAATTATGATTATTTGGGATGCCAAAACAAATTTTATGTCAAAATATTTTTTTATGAATTTTAATTCGAATGCCTAATACCATTATTTCAGTTTCTAAATACATGCAGTATTTTTTTATATAGGAAGGTTCATTAAGATTTTGAAAATTGCGCCTATGGCTTCCATTGGTTGCTTAAATCATAAGCCCCGCCCTCTGATTTCGTATACATTTAAACATAGAATTAAATTATAATTTCAACACTTCCCACTGGTTACTAAATTTACGCTTTTAAAAATTAAATGTAACATTTACCAAAATATTACTAGAATTTTGACAAAATAATTTAAACAAAATAAAAATGCAAAAGAAAAAACAAAAATTAAAATTGACAGGAATCGAACTCTAGTTTGCAAATTACAAAGCGACGCCACAACGCACTACGATATGAGCGCTTAATTATCTACTATGTTACATAGCGAATTAAATATTTAACATATTTTAGTTAAAAACACAAAAAATGCGTTATTTTCCGAAAACATAATCTGATCAAAAATTCCTGTTGTTTTTTTCCGGTTCAAACCAATGTACATTATTTAGATTTTTTTCAGATTTTTAGTTAAAACCATCTGCAGGGTGTGGGACAAATTTTTTTTTGCACAATTTTGGCAAAAATCGCGTCAAAATAATTTTGCAAAAATAAAATTTTCATCGTTAATCCACGTACTAAGGGCTTTCATTTGATACCCTACTCAGAATTTTAAATAAATATTTTTTTTTTTTCGATGAGCACATATTTGTTTATATTTTTAGGGGGATATGTTTTAGTATTTTTCCTATGTGCGGGTCAAAGAGTTGTATAAGCATGCCAAATTTCAACTCTCTAGGTTTAGCCGTTTGGCTACAATTTTTACAGAACAGACAGACAGACAGACGACAAAATGACGGTATAAGGGTTTTTTGGTCATACCTACAAAACCCTAAAAACGTAATTACAATCTAGTCCCGCACGAAGCTAAGAAATTAATTATAAACAGACGCGTAACGTGAATATTCGCGCCCTGACCAAGGTATAAAATCTGCAAATTGCAAATTGAAAAAGTAAGACAATTTGATGATTTTTTCTAAATTTGTCGAATTTTTAGCAGTGTTCAAAAAATAGGTTTTTAAAATCCAAAATATTAAAAAAATAATAATTTTATGAGTTTTTTGCCAAAAATATGTCAAAAAGCATTTGTCTTCCATCATATTTCTTATAGGGGCTAGATTAAAAATAAATAAAAAAACGTAAATGATGGGAGCCGGAATAGTTCGCTCAGAACTTATGAACAGAACATCTACTAGCGGCCACTACGTACAATGACGTATATTTTAAAATGTAAAAGTATTTATAACCGTTTTTTGCCCAAATCATTATGTAATATTCATAAATTAATAAAATTTAAAAAAATCACTACAGGTCTTTTGTTTTGTTATTTATTATTATAATTAAGTTTGATTATTTTTTTACAGGTGGTTGTATGCACATGATCTGTACGAGGGCAGGTTGCGAATTCCATTGGTGCTGGGTGTGTCAAACCGAATGGACCAGAGAGTGTATGGGAAGTCACTGGTTCGGATAAATACATCGAAACATCATTTGAACAAATGAACATATCTTGTCATTGTATGAGATATATTTCGAATAAATGTTAAGTTTTATTTTATCGAATTTTGTTGTATTATTAAATGAATAAATATGTCATTTATTGTTTCCGAAAAACATTTAAGGATTAAGATGTACGGTTTGTTTACTATTTATGTTTTTCTTTCAATTTAGCAGTTATGAAGCATTTAATCCTTCCGTATTGGAACTCTCTTGTTCTGAAAGGGGTACATTTTGTCTGCTAGAAATATTTACTCATAGTTTTCGAACAGAAAATATTACGCTGAATCTTTAGTCCCGTTCAAATTAATGGTCAATGGAGGCTGGAACTGTACTAAAGTGTACGGTTAGCTATAGCCTGTTACCCAAATATTATGAGTGTGCGTAGAATCAATCATTTGCTTAAAAGTACCCGTAAAGCCTGTAGATTGCTTACAGAGCCCGTTTCAGGTTGCACACAATTAATCCACTAGTAACCAATAGCAAAGTCAAGTATAACCAACTATATAAAAAAATAGATATTTGTATCCTTTGATTACTTAGCTCCTTTTCTAGAAATGGAACGTTTAAAACATTTGTAAAACATGAATACATAGAAAAGTGCTACCAAATGCAAAAGTTGTTAAATTTAAAATTGCACAAGAAGTTAATCAAATGGCTCATCAAATTTCAAGCTGCAAAAGTAGCTATAGGTAAACATTTTTAAAATTGCAGCGCCAGGGTGACAAAATTGAAACTAATCTAATAGACAAAAACAACTTTTTACGTATTATAATCTGATTTTAGAGTAGTTTAATTATATGTTTATGTCTTGATTTGTGTTTTGTTATAAAAATAATAAGGGATGACTTTTCATTATCTTGAAAGATGTCAATTGATTGTCTATTAGATTAATTTAACACGTTATCGACAGATAGAGTCTCTATTATGACTTTACCTATAGTCCGTTTCTTTGTTTTAAGTCAGGGAGATAGGGAGAGAACATACGGCATACGGCTAAGCTTGTGGATAGCGGTATGTCGCCAAGTGCGGTGGGAGAAAGTTACCGGCCGCCATATTGTGTCACCAAAAATGGCCGAAATATTATAAGCAATGAGGTAGTATAACATAGAGACTGAACGAGGACGAGTTGTTATGAAGTCAACACCTCTTTAGGCGGGGAAACGGGGGTTGCCCCGAGGAGTTGTTCAGTTTGCATACATCAATGTTTTGCCGATAAGAATTGAAAGTAAAAATATATTTTTGTAATACTGTAAACTGCAAATTTAAGTAGCGCAACGGCGGCCATACTGGGGCTTAAAATGTCGCCAACACAAATCATTTTCAGTGATTCCAAGAGTAAAAAAATAAGAAACTAGTATTACCAAATTTTTTATTTTAAACATTGTAATCACGATTTTTTTAATCAAAGATGCACTATAACAAAATTGTGGTACAATTTCAATTATTTTTTTTATTTTTATTAAATAAAATGGATATAATATATATATTTAAATGAAACTTAACCTTAAATATTCAAACCGCTGACAAAGGAGGTTATTAAATTAGAGCGAGAAAGAGAGATGTGACAGCGCAGACGCAAACTTAAGAACGTAAAATTGCTGCTTTAATTTGCTTAATAGGGGAAGCAATGTTGCCAATCAAACCCTGGGGTCTGTCGGCTTCTTCAAAGGCTTGCGCTACTTTGTATAATCCGGTGACTTTAGTTCAAACTATTGAAATGAAAATTTCCTCTTAGTTTGTTCTTACAAAAGTGAACAGCATATACCAAACAAAAAAAATTAAAGTCCATTCCAAACGATTAGGCGGAACTAGATATTCAAATCTAGTAATTTTTACAGATTGATTGGAATTTTTGATCATTTTGTTCAGGAAAAGCCAACTTCAATATATAAAAAAATAGCTAATGACAACTTACAAAAATGAAAACTCCAGTTAGTTCCACCTAATCGTTTGGAATAGCCTATATGTATTTCAAATTAATTTTTACTCATTTTAGTACACGATATACCTGAAAACGTACGAGAAGTAAATAATAATAACGGAAATAAACAAACAACATCGTACAATACGTGGTGGTGGAATTTGGTGGTTCCCCTGCGCAGAAACCAAATTTCATCCAGTACGTTATCAACAGTTATTTGAACACATTTCAATGGCGTCACTTACTTTGATTTGTTTTTGCCTGTAATTTTCTTACATTGAACGCGGTCTACACAGTAGATCATTTCAGAAGGATACACAGTGCATAAAAATAAATTATACGTACAAGACTACAAAGTGAAATAAGCAAAATAAATGTTTATGTTAAAATAATTTATTTTCATTGTTATGTTACTAAAAATGATTATTTAATTGAGTATTATCTGTCTCATTTTGTAATACGGAACTAACAGTGAAAGTTCATTTTTTATGTTGTATATTGACAATACATTTATAATATTGTCATAGTATTGGTTCACACGGATACGCCAAAGTCTGTTTACACCACAACAGTCACCAAAGTAACTAGATCTAGTTTCGTATTACAAATTGAGACGGATTATATCTGACTTTTCTTTATAATACTTGGGTATATTACTCGAGCTACAGATAACAAGAAACTGTTGTATTTGATTTATAATTATGGAATAAACTATATTTACTAATATTCGTTTTGTTATTTGATTATTATAATTATTATTATTATTTTTAAACTACCATGGTTAACTACACACTTGATTGGTCCACTGTGTAGTAAATAGCGATTCACTATCAGACCAATTCTGTAACTCAGTTACTATGTTCATAGTAACTAAATTTGTCACTATGAACAAGGTCAGTTACTATCATGAATGAAAGTCATTATACTTTTACAATATTTTATCGTGTAGTAACGTTACTACACAGTAACTTTTTACAAAATCTGTATGTATAATACATCATCAAGTAAACAGTGATTTCCCTGCTTTTTATAAATGTACATAAATCAAAATCTTTTACAAATAGTCGATAGAGCAGTGTTTCCCAATATTTTTACTCTCGTGGCACATTTTCCAAAGAAGAAAAATTTCGCGGCACACCTACGTAGTCATAGAAGAAGAAATTTATAACGCTAGTTTTTTACCGACCGCCAACATATATAAGGGAGATATTAGGATCATACCGATTTTCACATTTCGAGATTTCGATGGATCTCCACGAATTGAGGTCCCTACATAACGTTTTGACTATTTTTAGCATGATGTCTGTCTGTCGGTCCATGTACACGTTAAGAGCAAATTTGGCTAAAAGGATTTTTATACTTCATATTTAAGCTTTTGACATCAGTGGCACGAGTTGATAAAAACTTTTGGTAAAAATCGGTTAACTAGAAATGGGAGTTTACTCGTTTCGGTTTTAAGATTTTTGCGAATATTTCACAACAGAGTAATATTTCGAAAAAAATTATTTAACTAAAGTTGCTATAAAAGCAATAACTAACAACTTTTATTTGAGACTTTTTTTTGATAAAACAGCATAAATTAAACAAGTACTTTGTGATGGCGTTCGGTCCTGTGGTTGCCACAGCAGTTTTTTTTCTTTAAGATTTCGCGGCACCTTATCAAATTTTGCGGTACACTAATGTGCCGCGGCATACCCTTTGGGAAACATTGCGATAGAGGGTTGTTTAAATATTTTTATTGTTTATCAAAATATTCACCTTCATGTTCAATGCACTTTACCATTTGGTAAAACCTGAAAGCACTGGGCTCATCGTTTACGTGTCGCCTCAGAAACGAGATTTTCGTAGGCTTCGATCGCCGCTTCAAAGCTGTTAAATTTTAATCCGTGTATTTTATCCTTTATAAAAGGGAAAAAGAAGAAGTCACAAGGTGAATTCGGCAATGTAAGGCTGATGAGTAATTTTTTCTATTCCTGAAGCAGTTAGGAACAGCGTACCACATTCCGGTATGTAGTCGTGCATAGTCATGACGAAGAAGTTTTCTCGCTTTTGGTTGTTCATATTTCGTGTACTTTTTGGAACACATCCGGTATACACAAACAAATTGTTGTATACCATTCAGCAGTGACTGCATGACAATGTCCCAATGAAACAATGGCAATATGACCCGTACATCCGAAGAATGAAGCAAGAATTTTCTTGCCAGTGCTCCGTGTACGTTTAGCTTTGCCTGGTCTGTCTTAGTCTGGGAAGATCCACTAAGCCGATTGCCGTTTACTTTCAGGTTCATAGCAATAAATCCATGTTTCGTCACCTGTTTTCTACGTCTTGGAAAGCTTTTGACTGGCTACTGTTAAATTTAACCCCTTCAGTAATCATTAAAAAAATTAAAAATGGAAAAAAAAACATTATTTTTTTATGAATGCATTTTAAAAGCCATTTCGGGTCCAAAATGGGATTGAAAGTTGATATTATGGTGCATCGTAGCTGTCTTTTGTCTCGCTTCCACATACCATGAATCATATTTATTTTCGCCCGAGTACATTCAGGAGTGATCTTTTCTGCAAGTAAAGCTTGCCCAAGTTATCTCGGGTGTGGGAATTTTCGCACATAATAGCCGCCCGAGCATACTCGGGTGTAGTCCTTAAGTGGTTAATGAGCATTTTGTCACTCCACTCTTCACGCGCCTTCTTTTGAACGTCAGTTAACAGGTATGGTATCCACCGACACAAAGCTTCCTGACGACCAGATGTTCATGTAGGATTATATTTATACGAGTCATGGATATCCTCAAGGCTGCCTCAATATCCCTGTAAGTGTAGCAGTTATTCACCTCCAACATATTCCGGACAGCACCGATAGTTTTCGGAGTGACTTCACTAACAGGACGACCTTCATGATCTTCGTCTTTGAGAGAAATTGAATCCCATTCTGGAATTCAATGAACCATCGTTCTACAGTAGCCAAGGGCTCATCGACAAAAAATCGTTTTAAATTTTACAGATATTGTTGTCGATTTAGGCCATCTTTGAAATCATAAAATAGCATGGTTTGAAAACGTTCCTGTGTTAATTACATTTCTAAGACAAATGGTTTTATTTAAATTAAGTTATTTCTTAACAAAAAGACAAAAATATGTATAATTATTTTTTGGGAAATATGACATTACAAAAATGTATAATTTGCTGTTGCCATATTGACCTTATACCATCGAGAACTGCTGAACCCAAAACTATTTACTGCAGAATTAAAAAAGTTTTTTAAAAACTTCAATGGACGAATGAGGATTTAAACATAAATGGTGAACGATTAAAAAATTCGCCGATGATATTGTTTTAATATCGTGATGACCTAAAAGAAATCAAATACTGCAGGATTTGATAAAACCTTTTCTTTTAAAAGGCAGAAAAGGTAGGTCATAGTAACGCGAAGAAAGAACATGATCCTGGTCAGACAGATGCAGAGTAGGAAGAAACAGGAGCTGAGATACAGGTCGGACTTTCAAGCCGCCGTTTCACCCGCGGGGCTGCCTGCGGAGGGCCACGGCAGCTCAAAGGTCGGGTTATAGACACCTGCATCCGGAGAGTGTGGGTACGCCATTTAGTCATCTAGCGAAGCCTCGTGGATCCGTGCGTAAAACCACGCGAGTCCTCGACGGGTACGCTTTGTATTCGGACCGGATAATCTAGTAAACAGATCAAAGTACGAAAACACGAGACGGACGCCTACAGCTGGACACCTGAATTTGGCGGGCCCTAAGGGAGTTTTGGCGGGGAGGGGACTCGACAGACCTTGTGCTCAGTTGAGAACATACCGGAAGAAAAACACAGGAAGAACAGGAGGAAGTACAGGAAGACCCAAGAGAGAAGGCAAGAAGATCTAGCCAACCTGCCATGAAGAATAGTCAACTCCGACAGTACCGTGGCAGGGTTGAGGCAAGCAGGGTTTTTAGTCGGTATGCCACTTTGTGGAGAGTCCGACACTACCTGAATATGGTGTCAATAAATGATTTCCCCTGGATAAAAAAAAGGTCATATTAGCGTAACTTCAAATTTCGGCCTCCTCGTGAATAGGTTTTTAGATTTTAGAAAATTCCGAGGTAAGATTAAATACGAGTGGTGTTTTTAGGCCAATATGGGTCTTCGGCGATCTACCGGGGTAAAATTAGATGCGAGTGCTGTTTTTAGACCAAGATGGGTCTACAAGGGGTCTACCATTAGTACCCATTAGAGCACGTCTTTAATGATGAGAATGATAGGGCAAATACTACCAATTTTCAGTGTATGTAAAATTATTAAGCGAGTAGTAAACCTGAACTTAAAATGGTCCCGGATATACCATTGCGAGATTGACTGACTGTAGATTGAAAAGAAACATTCTCGAATGGACATCAGAGGACTCTACTAGGAGTAGAGAATAGACCACCTACGAGATGTACGAACATTAAAAGAAATACCGGTAAATGGTTTTTGTTACTCCAAGACAGAAAATTTTAGAGAAGTAATAGGTAGTCCTGTATTCAGCAGGGGACGTTTTTTTCTGGTAGATGATGATGTTATACATTTTCTATTTAAGAATTATAAAACAGAATTAATGCAGAATGTGACTGCGGAAAATACCAGAATTACCAACATCTACTGGTTTGTACAAACATAGGAGGTAGCTGCACACCTGACGACCTCAATGATGCCAATGACGAAGCGCTCTTGGTAACAAGATTTTGGGAGAAGCGTATATAACGTGGTATTGCGGACACGGATTTAAGAATTTTATTTTATTCAAATAAAAATTCACGTATATATCCAAACTGACGACAACAGAAAGGCAATTGCGAAGTGCGGAGATGTGATATCTCCAAGAAATGGAAGAAAAAAACCAGAAGAGACCAAATGAGAAACAAAGTATTACGAAAAATTCAAAATAAAACCGGTAGGGGTAAGCATTTAGGAAGGGCAGCTAAGCTGACTTGGACATGTGCTGAGAATGGAAGAAGAAAAAGAGCTCGTTAAGCTTCTGAAACAATACTGCCGTCAAATAGAACAGTCCTAAGGCTAAGAAAAACATGGCAAGGAGAGATGAAACATGCAACAGGGAAAAAAAGGAATTAAATGATACGAAGTAAAATCTCTTGTGCAGGACAGGAAGAAATGACAAAACATCTAGAAATGAAAGTCAGAAAGTCGAACGTGACTAAAATGAAAATACCTCAAAATCGTACAAGCCTCACATTGAAAGGTAGAGAGGATTATGTGACTAAAAATTGCCCCAAAATTTATAAAAATATAGTCGAAAGAAATGGGTTCCTGATAAATTATCACCAATAGTCAGTCAACTGATAAGAGTGCAACTCATGATCGAGTCCTCCTTACCGTGACTTACAGAAAGTTCTACGAATGTAGTAGTCAGGATCGTGGGATGGCAGGGACCGAAATGGCTCGTGCCCCTGGGTGCTATACATAGAGGGCGCCTGTCCGCCCCCATTAGATGGCTTTGGAGATAAATGTCAGAAATTTATAAAAACAAAACAATCTATAAACAACAAACTAAAGGCAGTTTTTAATAATCATTTTTATATGTTTCAAGAATTACATATTATATCACCATTATTGTATTTGTTATTGTTTATTGCATTTATATTCACAAGAAAATTCTCGTTTTGTTCCCTGAAAAATGGAGGGAACATCTTCAAATATATCAGGTAAATGTGTAGTTGATTTTTAAGGTTATTGGCGGCCATTTTTCAAAATATTGTAGTCAACAAAGTAACTGACAATACGACTAAAACAGACTATCTAATTGTTGAATCTAAAATTTTATATTTTACGAGAAAATACAAAAAATGTTGCTGTCAAAATTTTGACAGATCCCAGGTTTACGAATTTTAATCAAAAATATATCCGGATTAGAGTTTGGACTTGCTGTGACTCCATGGTAAAATGGTCCAAGGTTCTTCGAAGCATAGAGACGTGTATTTTTATTTTAAAATGTTTACAAATTTATACTTCACATAATTTTTTTATACTGTTAACACAGCAAGACCTAGGCCCCAGCCTGAAAATTGACGGGGTTGGGTGCAAAATTTGAAAGCGTGACCGTAGAATAAGGCAAGCTAAAAATAAAAATTCCAGTCTAAATGTGTTTGACTTATTTATATTATAAAATCAGATTAAACTAGGGAATAGGTGCCTACAATTTTAATTGGGCTAATATGGGGGAAAATAAAGTACTATGCACCTAAAAACAAGATAATTAGGTTAGGTTTAGTTAGTAAAAGTCTAAAACCGAGCGGAGTGAGTTACCCATCTTCTAGTTTAATGACAAAACACTATTTTAGATTAGGTTGGGTTAGTAAGAATTTGGTTAGAAGAAGCCGAGCGAAGCGAGCTACCCATCTTCTAGTTTAATGACAAAACACTATCTTAGGTTAGGTTGGGTTAGTAAGAATTTGGTTAGAAGAAGCCGAGCGAAGCGAGCTACCCATCTTCTAGTTTAATGACAAAACACTATCTTAGGATAGGTTGGGTTAGTAAGAATTTGGTTAGAAGAAGCCGAGCGAAGCGAGCTACCCATCTTCTAGTTTAATGACAAAACACTATCTTAGGTTAGGTTGGGTTAGTAAGAATTTGGTTAGAAGAAGCAGAGCGAACGGAACCCACACTAACATAACAATGCCACCTGTTTACAATCATCGTACATTGAACAAATCATGTGTGGTATGACGCGGTGTAACACATGCGCAGTTGCGTAGGTACCTATTCCCTAGTTATACACTTTTATATTTATATAGTTTTGTGTAGATAAGTTTAAATACTATGTTAATTTTTTTTCTTGATAATAATGGGATGCTATACTGAAATCGCCCAGTCAATGCACTTTGTCATTTTGCGTCATAACTTCAATGACAAACTTAAACTTAAAATAACTAATGGCCGGTATTATAAAGCAAAATAGTTTGCTACTAAATTTTAGTTAAGAGTTAAACTAATTTAAACCATAGATTTCGGTATTATAAAAGTTGGTTTAAAAAAGTTCCCAACTAAATCTACAAACTAAATTAGTTGACAGAATTTCTGGGTACTAAATTATAGTTGGCAACTATATTTGTATTAAATTTAAATAATAAGCATTTTGTTTACATTGAAATCACTTGTTTATATTATTTATACTAAAATATATACTTGATAATAATAACTGCAAAGTAAGGATAATATTGTACATAAAAAAAAATTCATATTAGTAGATTTATATACATAATCAACATAAATTTACATATTATGTCATCAGTATCATCTGTCAGTAGTGTATCATCTGTCAGTAGTGTTTCATCACCATCCGTTATGCTCCATTAATTTAGTTTTTCAATAACACTAACATTATCAGTTTTTTTGTTTTCCACTACATTTTTATATTTATGTACTATATCAATTAATTGCTCTTTTTCAATTTCTGTATAGTTTTAACCTCTATCCCGTTTTTTTTTTTTCCATTTGAAAATTCTTTTTCACTGTCAAAATTATAGGTAGACATCTACCGGTCAGTTGTATAACTAACGTTCGGTCGGTAAATCTTGACACTAAATTGTTTTAGTTGTGAACTAGTTACTTAGTTGGCTGTTCTGATTTATAATACCGAAATTAAATAACTTGTTATATTAGTTATCAACTAAATTTAGTTTGCAACTAGATAGTTGGTCCTTTGGTTATGTTTTTATAATACCGGCCATAAATCTTTTTTTTTTTCATTTGAATTATAGACTAATATTGCCCTTCACTCTTTTATTTTACTAAAACCAGGGCTTCGAACCGGAACTGAACCGAAAACCGAAAACCGAAAAAAACCGTTATTTTTGTCGGAACGAAAACCGGAACTGAACCGAAAAAAAATATCGGTTTATTTCGGTTCAGATAATGTTTGTGAGTGAATATAAAATATATTTTATTTAAGATTAATTTATAACTGATGAGCAGAAAAAAATCGTAATTCGTAATTTTTTAACTAATGCGCTACTATTATTTCGGAAGAGGGGGGTTGAACTCCCAGACCCCCCCCTGGCAGCGACCTTGGTATGATTATCAGAGAATAAGGAATAAAATGTTCTTCTAAATTATAGTAGAAAATAAATTTCTAATACAAATAAAAGCATTTAAAAATTTATCACTCGGCTCGGAACTGAACCGAAAACCGAAAAAAAAACGTTATTTTTGCCGGAACGGAAACCGGAACCGAACCGATATATATTTTTTTAATTGAACCGGAACGAAAACCGAAACGAAAAAAATAACGGTTCGAAGCCCTGACTAAAACATAGCTATTGAAGTCATATTTAGTTTGTGTTCGATAGTCATTTTGAAGATTTACTAATTTTAAAAGTATTTATTTAATATTGGGACATCTGTATTGCTATCGCTAAATTTTCTTTTGTTTACATTTGCCGGTATATTACGTTCTGATTTGTTCCAACACTTGTGTTCACGTATCTATCTTATAGTAATTTTATCTATCTTTTTTTATTTAGTTTGTTGTTTACTTAGCAGTTTTGTGTTTAGTTATATATTTTGTTATAGATTTCTATTTTAGACATTTTGTGTTGTGCCTAGCTCTCTAGATTAAATTCAACTTGTTTCTATTTTTAATGCCATGTAAACGTATCTAAAATGACGTCATAAAAAATGAGACGTTTAAAGTACGCAACTGCATTGACTGACCAACTATCCTTTACTTGGTACGCATGTAATTTACGAAAATTACCACAGCAGATTTGAGATGACGCCAAAATAGAACACCAAGTACAATAACTATAGCCCGTTCAAACATCAGAATGCAATACAGAGCAAATGGAGTAATTATTTTTCATACACTCTAATGAGTTTTCCCAATCACGTTATCCTTTCCTTCCTTAACGATGTTACCGGCTGAAAAACGCGTTGATCTGCGAAGACGCGGTATTCTACAAATGGTTATTCATTTTTGTACCGTGTTACCTGATTTTTGTAAATCATAGAAGTCTCCCAACCTTTTTACATTTAATTCCCAGCCAACAGAGGAGGAGGAGGGGGGAGGGGCTTGCTAAGACACTGGCACCAAGTTAATAACTCAAAAACTTGCTGAAGAAATGGTTTTTGTGGAAATAAATTTGACAAGCGTTGAGAGGCGCTCGCATCAGTCAGTCACATAATTATTGTAAGCACAGTATTGCAAAATATTCGATAACTTAAATATATAATATAATAATTATTAAAACAAAGATTCCTGATGTACTATTCTGGTTCAAAAATCGTGCTTAAATAAAGAAATTTTGAAAAACTATTTTCCATTCCTTAATAGGAAAGTTCTTAAAACGTTTTAGAGCTTTCTTTTAATACCACACAATAAATAAAAAAATTGATGTGAAGTGTGAATTTTCACACATTTCAGGGTTTCGCAGGTATTTAGTAAGTGGATGATGATTATTTGGGATGCCAAAATAAATTTTATGTTAAAATATTTTTTTATTAATTTTAATTCGAATGCCTAATACCATTATTTGGGTTTCTAAATATTTGCAGTATTTTTTTTTTATATAGCAAGGTTCATTAATATTTTGAAAATTGTGCCTACGGCTTCCATTGGTTGTTTAAGTTGTAAACTCCGCCTCTCTGATTACGTATACATTCAAACATAGAATTAAATTATAATTTCAACACTTCCCACTGGTTATTAAATTTACGCTTTTAAAAATTAAATGCAACATTTGCCAATATATAAATAGAATTTTAACCAAATTATTTAAACAAAATAAAAATGCAAAAAAAAAAAACAGAAAAAATAAAATTGACGGGAATCGAACAGTAGTTTGCAACTTACGAAGCGAGAACATTACCACTGGACTATGGATGTTCACTCGTTTACTGTGTTAAATAGCGGATTCAATATTTTACATATTTTAGTTAAAAACACAAAAAATGCGTTATTTTTTGAAAACATAATCTGATCAAAAATCCCTGTTGTACTATTCCGGTTCACACCAATGTACATTACTTAGATTTTGTTCAGATTTTTAGTTTAAACCATCTGGGATACAGGGTGTGGGACAAATTTTTTTTGCACAATTTTGGCAAGATCGCATCTAAACAATTTATTGATGCAATAATTGCAAAAATAAAATTTTGATCGTTAATCTACGTACCAAGGGCTTTCATTTGATACCCTACACAGAATTGTAAAAAAATATTTTTTTTTTAGATGAGCATATATTTGTTTATATTTTTAAGGGGATATGTTTTTTAGATGTTTTAGTATTTTTCCTATGTACGGGTCAAAGAGTTGTATAAGCATGTCAAATTTCAACTCTCTAGGTTTAGCCGTTTGGCTACAATTTTTACTGAACAGACAGAGAGACAGACAGACAGACAAACGACCAAATGACGGTATAAGGGTTTTTTGGTCATACCTACAAAACCCTAAAAAGAAAATAATTATTTTTTCAACAAGATAAGATTTGATATTTGTCGAAAACTGAATCTGATCAAAAATTTCTGTTAAACTATTTCGGTTTCCATTAATATATATTGTTAAGAATTTTTTTCGATTTTTAAATCAACCCCTCTGGGAAACAGGAAGGGGGACAAAAGTTTTTAGACATATTTTTGGCGAATATCCCATAAAAGATTAATTGCCAAAAGTATAAATATGTTCCACGAATTAAGAGGTTTCGTTTGATAACGCTAAATTTGAATACACTTTTGTTTATATTTTTCCCGGGATATGTTTCTTTGAACTCTAAGTAGTTTTCCTATATGTGGGTCAAAGAGTTGTACAGACAAGCCAAATTTCAACTTTCTGGGTTTTGTCATTTGGCCCTATTTTCTACCGAACAGACACATGAGTGACGTTATAAGGTTTTTTTGATCATACCTACAAAATATTAAAAGCAAGTACATATTTTATTAATATTTATACATAGTGGCACAAATAAAACATAACAGTATTCTTTAAATCCTGTATAATGTATTAATATATAATAAAAATCATTTAAATGAAATAAAACAAATCTCAATAACCTAAAATATATTTATCAGTACAAAAAATTTCAGTTAAAAATCGCGGGACTCATGTTGAGTCAAAACATGCAAAAAGCGCGGAAACAAAAAGTAGGGGAATCTAACGGTAAAAAGGTCCCCACTGGCACGCTCTCCTTCTCACTCTAACCAAGGCACTTTATAGTTTTTAACGTATTTTTAACTTGTGGAAGGGGTAAAAAATGGTAAATTTTTGTCCCCACTTAAAAAAATAGGTAACTTGGGCAATCGTTTAAAACATTGTGTCTATAACCGTTCTTCTTGATAGATCGTGTAAAGAAATTAGTGATAGAGGCTGTGAAAATAATTAATTAATTAATAGTGCTCAATTATAGTGATTATTAATTAATATTATTAATATTTTGAGTGGAAATAAATATTTTTGATAAGTAATATTATAGTTTTGCTCAGTTTTAAATAATTTTTTTATTTATAAATTAAAAAAAATAAGTAAAACATGAATTTAAGTGGGGGCATTGCTGATAGAGTCAAATCTCGAAAACGTAAGTTTTTTATATATATATTTTTTTACTTAAATATGTTCTTTTGCTTTTAAATATCCTTATGCAGTCTGTAATTTTGCATATTTAATATATTGTGTACAAACTCGAGTATTTTAGGCACGTAGCGGCAAAATTTTGATTTTGGAGTAATAAAGACTGAACCAGATCAGACTTTCTTCATGAAGGGGCCCGGGTGCAAGCAATTTTTTGTTATTTTTACGATTTTATATGTAAAACCCTTATACTATTGTGTCTGTCTGCACTGTAAAAATTGTGGCCAAACGGCTAGACTTAGAGAGTTGAAAATTGGCACACATATACCAATTTTGGCCCCGCATATGAGAAAAATATTGACTTATACTGAAAATATGTTTGATTTTTTTAATATTCTGAGTGGGGTATCAAATAAAAGTTCTTGATACGTAAATTAACAGACAAAATTAATTTAAAAAATATTTGATTAGGATTTTTGCCAAAAATGTGAAAAACATTGTGTTCCATTCTATGACTCAAACGAGTTGGCCTAAAAATGTGAAAAAAAAAATGATTAATGCATACTGATGTAAATTGAAAATTTTCAATAGGAATTTTAGATTGGATTATTTTCTTAAAAATATATCGATTTTGACAAAACAAAAAACAAATATTTAAAAAAAAATATTGTGAAGTATCACAGAAAGCTATTGAAACGTAGATTAAGGAATTAAAATGAAATAATATTTTTAGAAAACATTTTAGATTCGCCTATATTTAAAAAAAAAAAAAAATTCTCACACTTTGTAAACTAGAGGGATTGGTCCAAAAATCTGAAAACTTCTATGTAATACTTATTGATATGAACCAAAATAATACGAATTGAATTTTTGATCAGATTTTTTGTATTTTTGTATATAGCCTGTTTTTTTTGATTTAAGAGAATCTAGATTTTATTAACTAGTAACTTTTAACGCTTAAATGAGGCTTTTGATAATTTTGTTTAGCAAAGAACCACTTCAATTGTTAAAAAATCAGTTCGTGGCAACTTATAAAAAAGAAAATTTCATTTAGTTCCGCTTAAACGTTTGGAATAGCCTATAAATATAAATATTTTTAATTTTACCTAAGATATTCAATGAAAGCAATAAATTATTAAAGATAAATGTTTTTTTATAAACTGTAATTTTGACACGATTGTAGCAAAAATAATCAAATATATTATCTGTTGGCCGCCTTTTCTTATTAGTTACCTGTGAATTCCTGAAATGTGTGAAAATTCACACTTCACATCATATTTAGGATTTCGTAGGTATAACCAAGAAACCCTTTATAGGCACTAATGTGTCTTGTATCCAATGGCCTAAAAAAAAAAAAAATTTTAATTGTAATTTTTCGTCTTTAGAAATAATTTCGGTTTATTGTTGCTAAGGTAACATGTATCAAAAGTATCCGATGCTTGTTTTTAATTAAATTAATCATTGTTAACTGTATTAATATCTTATTGTTTGAATTTGACAGTACATATAGTTTTGTAGTTAGAATTCATGTCAATAATGTTAAACTGGTCGATCGTTTGTTGACGACAATGGATACGAATTTTGTGTTTGTTGATGCGCGCTTGCTTAATAATTGCAATAATTTTGTGCCTGTTGATTATAAAAAACGTTATTATTTAAAATTACATTTATTTTTTATTTCTTACTGTAAATTTGATTTATATTTTAATTGACCTTCTGTTAAACAACGCGTTAATGATTTTCATTGTTGGATTTCGTAGGTAAAACGAAAAAACCCTTAAACCGTCACTGTATCTGTTTGTCTGTATGGTAGAAACACTAAATATAAATAAATTAATTGTTATTTATTATTTTCATTGTTGTATTATAAGCATTCTTAGTTTTGTTTGTTATTGTTTTGCTTGTTTGTTGCCCGTTGACAACAGAGAGTAACGTATTTTTCATTATTGGCGCGCACATGCGCACTTGTTACAAGTTACAAAATTGACAGTTCAAGTTAAATCTTAATTTTTTCATACAATTTTATGTATGGGGCAATATTTAGGCACTTATTTATACTTATAAATTATTTTACCCATAGTAATAATTGTTAGTTAAACAAATTAATAAATTTTCTTTCTATATTTATGTAAAATAGTTATTATTTATTTTTTAATCTGGGTTTTAGCACCATTTTATTAGACATTAGACATTAAATTACATTTTTATAATGTAATTTGGAATTAGTTACGAAATTGTGTAGTCCTTTATTAATGTTTTCATTTTGTCCAAACCAAGAAACTGTCTTTCTGTTTGTACGGTAAAAATTGTAACCAAACGGTTGGATATAGAGAGTTGAAATTTGGCATGAATATATAGTTCTTTTACACGCAATTAAAAATATATCACACGAAAATTAAAGACATATTTTTATTTTTACTTGCCCGACCTTAATATATAAGGGGCAAGTATTGTAATCGCGAAAATTTTCGATGCCGAGATTTTGACGGATGACCAGGTTTCATGGTCCAGAGAATCCAAAAAACCTATTTTCGAAGTGCCGTCCGTATGTGTGTGGGTGTGTGTGCCTGTGTGTCTGTGTGTCTGTGTGTCTGTGTGTCTGTGTGTCTGTGTGTCTGTGTGTATACACGATAACTTAAAAACGGTTTAACTTAAAGAGTTCGTTCTGGTACTAAAAAATTCTCCTATTAAATGGGAAGAACCCTATTGTTTTTTATGAAAATCGGTTGCCTAGAAATGGGAGTTTACTCCTGTCGATTTTAAGATTTTTGCGAATATTTAGCAACAGAAAAATATTTCGAAAAAATTTATTGAACAAAAGTTACTATAAATGCAATAACTAATGACTTTTATTTAAGACGTTTTTTGGCAAACGAAAAATTTCAAAAAATTTTTGTAAAATTATTTAAAGTTTTTCCAAGTCTCAATTTTTTCATACTTATATGTAACGTTTCCATGGTCATAATAATTAATTCGTAACTAGTAAAGCAAGCCTTGGACAAAAATTTGTATAGAACATAATTTGATGTATTTTTGAAGATTTATCTAAATATTTTTTTTTTTTTAATTTACATTTTTTTTTTTAATATTTTTTTTTTAATATTTTTTTTTATGGGAGGGCAAGTCTAGCGGAGGTTTCCCTTCGCCACTGGTTTATAAACATAAACAGTGTTGTAATAGATACATTTGAAAATATATCTAGATACAGATACAGATACTTGAGGAAAAATGTATCTAGATGCAGATACAGATACAAATTTTAAAAAGTATCTAGATACAGATACATTTTTTTTTACAATGTATCTAGATACTTCAAGATACTTTTAAGATACTTTCGGAAAAATGAAAACATCACAAAAAAAAAGAAATAACTAGAGCAAGGAATATATTTGTTCACAATAAAAAATAAGTTATGCACTATTATTACTCTTAAAATAAACACAAATAGCCTTTGAAGCTGTGTGTCAGAAATATTAACTAACTATATACCTATGTAATCTTTGAAAAACTCACTTTTTTATTCCAATTTCAGCGGATATCTCGAACATTTATTGTTCGCTAATAAATTACTGATTATTAAATGAGTATTTAGGATGACAAAAATAAAACAACAATTTTATTTATTATATTTTTCTTTATTTAATTCACATTTATAAAATTAATTCTTATTCTTAGATTAGATAATTACTTAATGGTTGTTTTACTTAACCGTTGTTAGTAAAATTATTTAATTTTTTTTTATTATTTTTTTAAATTTATTCAGCGCTGGAAATACAATTACACTTTATTAAAATTTTATAGATAAAAATAAATTAAATAAATAAATAAATTATAAGTTTCAGAATTATGATAAAATACAAGTTCTATATATAATTAATTAAATTTTGGAATACACCTTTTATTTTTTTCCTTTTTTTTTTTAAATAAATAAAAAAAAAAAAAAAAAAAGGAATGTTTTCCAAAATTTAATTAATTACATATAAAACTTGTATTTTATCATAATTCTCAAACTTATAATTTATTTATTTAATTTATTTTTATCTATAAAATTTTAATAAAATTCAAATACCTGAATGATGCTAAATGTATTACCAACTTGAAAAATCGTAAGGACATATTTTGTAAAAAGACCTTGAAAAAGACAAAATAGGAAAGCAGGTATCTGAAAAAAGTACCTGAAATACAGATACTTACATACTGATTTAAATATCTAGATACAGATACAGATACATATTTTAAAATGTACCTAGATACAGTAACTAGATACTTGCACAGTATCTAGTTACTGTATCTAGATACAAATACCTAGATACATTACAACACTGAACATAAATATATATTTTTACCGACTGCCATATGTATTGTAATCATACCGATTTTGAAATTCATCAAGATTTCGATGTCCACGAATTGAGGTCTCTAAATAACGTTTTGACTATTTTAGCATGTCTGTCGATCTGTCTGTTCGTGGACACGTGTAGAGCGAATTTGGTTAAACAAATTTTTATAAAACTTTATATTTAAGCTTTTGATTTGATCAACTTTTGCTAAGTATCGGTCGTGGAACAACCGGAAGTGGAAGTTTACTTGTGTCATTTTTAAGTTGTTAGCGAATATATTTTAACGGAAATATTTCTAAATAAATTATTTAAAAATTTTTACTGTACAACACAAAATTAGTAACTTTTATTTATTTATTTATTATTGATTTAGTGAAATATTTTATTTACTCAATTTACCATATGAACGAGCGGTGTGTGGAAACATCATCTGAAATTTTTGATTAACTTTTTACTTGCCCGACCTTAATATATAAGGGGCAAGTATTGTAATCGCGAAAATTTTCGATGTCGAGATTTTGACTGATGACCACGTTTCATGGTCCAGGGAATCCAGAAAACCTATTTTCGAAGTGCCGTCCGTATGTGTGTGTGTCTGTGTGTGTGTGTGTCTGTGTGTGTGTTTGTGTGTGTGCTTGTGTGTGTGTCTGTGTGTATACACGATAACTCAAAAACGGTTTAACTTAAAGAGTTCGTTCTGGTACTAAAAAATTCTTCTAATAATTGGGAAGAACCCTATTGTTTTTTATTAAAATCCGAAACCGGAAACGGAAGTTATTAAACTTTAAAATTTAAAAAAATTCGTAACTAGTAAACCAATCCTTAGACACAAATTTGTATAGGACATAATTTGATGTATTTTTGAAGATTTACCTAAATCTTCTTTTAAATTTTTTTAAAAAACTTAATTTTTTTTTTTATGAATTTTTTTTTTTATTATTTTTTTTATGGGAGGGCAAGTCTAGCGGAGGTGTCCATTCGCCACTGGTTTAGATTAACTTTTTATATTTTAAAATATGTTAAAAGGTATTTTATTTGAATACGTATTCTGTGGTGGCCACAGCTGATTTTTAGGGTTTTGTAGGGATGACAAAAAACTCTTATAACGTCACTGATGTGTCTGTCTGTCTGTAGGTACGGTAGAAATTGTAGCCAAAAAAGTCGAAAAAAGTTGATTTTTTGCCGATAAAAAAAAATTATAAAAATTTATTGTGTGGTATCAAAAGAGAGCCCTTAGAACATAGATTAAGGAACAAAAATAGTTTTTTAAAAATCGTTTTTTTAAACACGATTTTAGCCAAAAATGTGCTAAAAAAGTTCTTGTCCCACCCCTTTTTACCCAATGGGGTAAAACTTTAAATCTAAAAAAAATATAGTTATGTACATTTATCTGAGCCGGAAATGTACGATAGGATTTTTTTATCAGATTGCGGCATTGAAAAATATTGCAGTTTTTTTTTGTTTTTGCCAAAATTAATTATTTTTTTAATCCATGGCTAAATTATGGCTAGTTATTTAATGGATTTTTTGTATTTAAGGCTAAGATAGTGAATTTCTTTTTTTGTAACTAAAAATACAATAAAAAAAAATTAACAGCTGAACAGCTTAGCAGCTTTTTGTGTATGGATTCTATGAACGCCTTATGAAATACTTATAAATCATTGTAAAAATAACATACTGTTAATAATGGGAAATACGTTTTTGAAATTGAAAAACATAAATAAAATAAATAAAGCCATTTATCAATATATTTCATATTTATCTAATGAAGACTTAAATAAGAAGCAAATACAGAAAAAAAAACGATTTTTGGCAAATAATTTAAAGTTTTTTGAAAAAAAAAAATAAATGGAAGCTAATAGTACTTAAATAACGAATAAAAGTAATTATCAAAAATCTGTTGATTTTGATGTAATTATAGAAGAAATATAACTATGGTCTATTTCAAAGTAGAAAAATGTGTGTAAAATATAGGAGCTGTTTGTCCTTGCTTCGGATTGGTTTAGATCGTCATCCCTATTACACTGTAAAAATATTGTTTTTAGTCCAAGTTGACAGATGTTCAGTGTCGTACATTGGAAATATATATTATTTAATTTGTCTCATATATTTAGTAATTATTTACATATTTAGACTTTTATTTATATTCTTGGCGTAGATTTTATGGACAAAATTCTCCATGTAATTTGTTTTTACGCAGTTAATATTTTTTAGGTTATCTGACATATAAATATTTTTTAACACTTGACAATTATCAGATCATGAGAGAGGACCAGAAAACCCATTAAACTGAATTTATGTCGTATAAATAACGTAAGTGTATTATCTGCCTTGTTATTTCAAAATCTTATTAACCTTTCTTATATTAAAAAAAATCACTTGCTAACCCAGTTGCTACGCCCATGTCCTAGTTGTAACTTATTTTAAATTTCCCGCTATACTGTATTTGATCAGTGTAAATCGTACTCGATTCGCAGCGCTATCTACTTTTTTCTACTTTGAAATAGACCATAGACATCCAGTATTATGTTGGCTTCTTACACTTATTAAATACGTACAAAACCCTGAAATGTGTGAAAAATAACATTTCGCATCAATTTTTACTTGCCCGACCTTAATATATAAGGGGCAAGTATTGTAATCGCGAAAATTTTCGATGTCGAGATTTTGACTGATGACTAAATTTTTCCAAGTCTCAATTTTTTCATACTTATATGTAGCGTTTCCATGGTCATGATAATTAATTCGTAACTAGTAGAGCAAGCCTTGGACAAAAATTTGTATAGAACATAATTTGATGTATTTTTGAAGATTTATCTAAATATTTAAAAAAAAATTTTTTTAAATTTAAATTTTTTAAAAAATTTTTTTTATTGGAGTACAAATCTAGCGGAGGTTTCCCTTCGCCACTGGTTTAATTTTGAGAGGGGTGTCAGTTAAGTACAAGTATTTTCTTAAATTTTTATAAATTCAAATCTATCAGTCATTAATGATTTGGTGTTTGATATGAATATTTTAGACATATTTCTTTAAAAAAAAAAATTAATTGCGGCCGAACATTAATGATTAGTGGGATCAGTTAATTATTTTATCTTAATCCTTACGACCAATTAATTTGCAATTTGTATAAAATTGTTTAGTTGTGCGCACAAGTTCACCTTCAACATGATGGTTATTTTATCAAAATATTTATGATTTTATTTAAAAAAATATGTAAATAATGTACATAAAAAATATTGTATATTTGTTAACAGGAGGCTCACAATTAAAGGAAGAACCGAATAATAATGGATCTGCGGGATCAGTGTTCGGGGTGAACAGTTCAGTATTGCTTCTACCAAATGATCAAGTCAAAATATTACCAGGTGAGTCCAGTTCATTTAAGGCTGTCCATCATGGACTTTAAGACACCCGCGCACCCAGGATTAATTCTTAGGGAGGACTGAAACTGCATTTTTAGGGTTTTTTAGGTATGACCACTCTCTCTGTCTGTCTGTCTGTACGGTAGAAATTGTAGCCAAACGGCTGAACATAGAAAGTTAAAATTTGGAATACTTGTACAACTTTTTGACCCACATATAGGAAAACCATAGAGAGTTCTAAAAAATACAGCGCGGGATAAATATAAAAAAATATGTAGTAGTAGTAAGTAAGTAAAGATTTATTTTTCACCTTGCGGTGTTAAAATTTTCCTACATTTATATTTACAACTTAGTAGCAAACAGTGTTCAATTATCATGTGTATAGTCACTTTAGAAATTATCACATTTTTAAATTTTATGTCATTTGTAGTCTTTTATTTAATATCTTCTTCATCCAGGTTTCATCCGGGTTTTCGTCATTAAGTATTTGTATTGCTGATTTCGGGTTTCTCACTTCTTCCGTGCAGTCACGTGTTAGATGCTCTATTGTCTCTTCATTCCTCTCACATATTCTGCACTTCTTTTCTTCTTTTTCTCTCCAGTATTCGTTCCTTCTTTCTTCGTTTCCTACTCTGAATCTGGCTATTATTTTTTGGTTTTTGGACTGTTTTCTTAGATACAGAGGCATGTCTATTGTTTCTAAGAACCTGTATCTGGGGTTGTACTTTGATATCTGTATCTTCTCTCTTCGTTGTTGCAGTTCCATGTCCTTTTCCCTTCTCACCATTTCTTCTTTTAAGCTATCTCCCATTCGTCTTCGGTTCTCTACTTCTGTTGTTGAATAGCCTTTTCTTTCGTAGTACTTTGAGCGTTTTTGTTCCCAGTCATTCTTCTCTAGTTGATTTTCTTCTTTTCTTCTTATCTGCTCCCAGCATGCAAAAACCAGTTCTTTCCAATTAGATCTACTTATTTTCTCCTCGTAGATTCCTCTTCTGCCCGTTTCAACGCATAGTTTATGCCTCTTCGTTTCCTCGTGTATTATGTAGAGCGGTGTTCTTTTGTCAATTGAAAGTGTCCATCGTAGATATTTGTTCTGGATTTTCTCTATCTCTTCTTGCTCTTTCCATCCCCATATCTCAGCTCCATAGTACAATATGGGGGCCACGAGTTTGTCGAAAAGGAGCATCCTTAGTCTGAAGTTGTTTTTGAATTATCTTTGTCCAATTCCCTATATCTGCGCAAGTGCTATGTTAGCTTTCCTTGCCATCTCCTTCATATGCCCTTCCGATTTCCCGTTTCTTTGGAAAGTGTATCCTAGGTATTGGACTGATTTGACTTTTTCTATCTCCGTGCCTTGCCATAGCCATGTTTCGTTTGGTTCCCTTCCTCTGGCTTTACTGAACCTTACTATTTTTGTTTTAGCCGTGCTTATGGTCATGACCTTCCTCTCCAAGTACTTTTCCAGCCTCTTAATCATTGACTTCATTTCTTCTCCGGTTCTTGCTACTAGTACCAGGTCAACTAGTACCAAAAAAATATGTATTTAATGGAAAAATATTTTTTTTTTTAAATTTTGCGTATCAAATGAAACCTCTTAATGCGTGGATGCACAAACAAATTTAAATTTTTGAAAAATCTTTTTTTTTATGGGGTTTTTGTCAATATAATGGCAAAAAACTTTTGTCTCCCACCGTATCTCCCAGAGGGGTTGAACTAAAAATCTGAAAAAATCTCAATAATGTACATTGATAGGAACCGAAATAGTTTTGATTAAATTAGTTTTCCGTAAAATATTGATTTTTAATGTCGTCGAAAAAAAAATTTTTTTTTTACAATTGATTGTGTGGCATAAAAAAAGCTCTTAAAACGTAGATAAAGGAACGGGAAGTGGTTTTTTATTTATTTTTTTTTAAATTTTAATATGATTTTTTCCAAGAAAGTACTAAAAATCAGTGTCCTGCACCTTTTAACCCTACGGGGTTAAATTAAAAATCTGAAAAAATTCTAAGCAATGCATATTCCTATGAACCGGAAACGTACGAGAAGAATTTTGTATCTGCTTTCGTTTTTGGTATATATATTACAGTTTTTGTGTTATTGAAAAAAAAAAATTGTTTTTGTTTTTAATTTAAATTTTATTGTGGTGATATAAATGGAAGCTGTTTAATACCCTTTTCACACTAGATCTTTAAGATCGGATGTTAAAGTGAATGTATCTTTAAACGCTAATGTGAAACCGTATGGCCTCGGTTAAACACGACCGATGTTTAAGACAGAGATCTGCGTCTTAAACTTCGCCCGCATTACCAACTTAATTTCTATTATAAAAAAATACTCCTTGAATTTGTGCTGTCAACATTTTATATTATCATAAACAAGAATACTGTATTATATCGACGTTATAAGAAGTTTATACTTGTTGTTATAATAAAATTATTTATTTTAATAATGTGTCTAATAAAATACAGAGCTACAATAATTGAGATAAAATGTATCGACTTACATGTTAATACAGGTGTAATAAAGAATATTGTAGTGCCTTTATTGTAGAACGAAATGAAATATTCTTAATTGTTTATAATAATTCAAAATGTGCGTCTGCGCAGACAGTTCAAAACTGGTAATTTCATGACGGTAACTTAAGGACAAAATTACTGTAGCTGATGACAGCACCAGAGATTTAAACATCAAGTGTGAAAGCATAACGATCTTAAACATCGGTGAACTTTAAGTTCACTCGTCTTAAAGATCTAGTGTGAAAAGGGTATTAGTGCAGATTCAGAAACGGTAATTGATTTTTGAAATACATTTCATTTTGACTAAATTTTGCCAAGTATTAAGATTTTCGTTTAATATCTTAGCTAAAATTAAAAAGATATATTTGTATATACCTGGATACATTTTGTTATGGGTAGAGAAGAAGTACGTAAATTTATTTTGCAAACATCGACTAGGAAAATAAACAAATAAGTGGCCGGTTGCTGGGATTCCATTTCTAGTAGAGAATCTATTAGTTTTTCATATAGTCGCAATATAAACAATGTCTCTGTAGGCGTTATGCTCTTGCGTGACAAAAGATCGCCCGCAGTGTTGACAAGTCTAGATTTGAATGATATTTTTGTAATTATACAAAAAAAAAAAAAAAAATAATAATAATAATAATAAATGCGTTATCAGTAAGAGAGAGGTGTCCAAGATGTCACTCTTATTAAGCAGGCCCTTCGCAGCAAGTATATGGCACGACAGGCAGATATGGAGATCATGTCTGTCTGGCAAGAACAAGATCGCTGCCACAAACATGCTTGCTGTCCCATTAATTTCATACACTTTTGGTGTAATGAAATGGAATGTTGATGATCTTAAGGATATCGACAGGAGAACCAGAAAGGTTATGAACATCAACCGAAGTCTTCACCCGAAATCTTATGTGCAGCGCATTTACCTCCCTCGTCAAAATGGGGGTCAGGGATTACTTAATCTGGAGTTTTTGCACGATCGACTCGTTCTGGTTACAGTTAACAGTATCCTCAGAAGTCAGGACCCACTATTACAATTCGTTAGTGAGCACGAATTTAGTGGCAAAGGGGCGTTTCTTTACCGGGCAGCGCGAAGAGCAGCAACGAGATTTAACCTGGCAGACTTGAGTCCCGCCAGGGAAAACGCTGGAGTACAACTCTCTCGGGAGGAGTACAACAGAGTTACCGGTTCGGTGAAACGAGGCGAGACAGACATGTTGACAAAAGAACACATGAGTAAAAGTATGCACTCTTCAAACATATTAAAAGTCTAGAGTTGTCCACCGAACTCACGTTCTCGTTTCTTAAGTCTGCTGGTTTGAGATCGGAAACAGAAGGTTTTGTGTTTGCGTGTCAGGATGGTGTTATTAATACTTCGGCGTACAGGGCCCGCATATTCCAAATAGCGGAGTCCACACTCTGTAGGTTGTGCCACCACCATTCTGAAACGATTATGCACATTCTGTCTGCTTGTCCATCTCTTGCAGCGTCGAGCTACGTGTCTCGACATAATGCTGCTCTCCGCGTGCTCTACTATCATCTTAGACATGCCTATGGTATTGACCAAATACCGGTTATACCGTACGTCCCTTCTGACATAGAATCGGTGGTGGAAAATTCCAAGTGCCGAATTTATTGGAATTACTCCTTCCCCACCTCGAGGTTACTGACAGCCACTAAGCCGGACATAACCCTCCTGGATATCGAGACCAAACAGATGTTTGTGATCGAATTCTCAAGTCCAGCTGAGAAGAATATCTCTCTCAAGGAGGAGGAAAAGAGGTCCAAGTATATGGACCTCTTGTCCGAGCTTAGAAAGCTGTATCCCGGGTATAAAGTTAAGCTTGTAGTCCTGATAGTTGGTGTTTTGGGTGGCATGAAAGCCTCCTATCGAAGGGAAATCGAGTCCATTCCCGCCTGTAGATCTTCTGCCAACTCTTTGATCTGCAGGATGCAGAAAGCAGTGCTGCTCGGGTCGCTCCGCATTGTGCGGGCACTGGATCTGGCGTAATTTCCGCGGCTGCATATCGCCAGGGTTTGGGATGCAGTCGTGTGTATTTAGCTCCACTAGTCTCTAGTATGACGCGGCTCAAAAGGTTGCTGAAGTTTGAGATTAGTGGACGCTTGTCAAGACCTGACAAACCCCAAAATAATAATAAATGCGTTAAAATATATATTATGGTATTATTAGAGATATATGATACATGGTAGAAAAAATCTAACTGCAACCTTCTTGTCGTGCCTATTGATTTAAAGAATTTAAAACCAAATTGAAATCAAAATTTCCTTTAAGTTTGTTTTTACAAAAGTGAACAGCATATATTATTTTATCAAACTGCGTGTATCAAAATAAAACTTGAACATGTAAGTGTAATTTTGTCATATTTTATTTTTATTGATCACCACTTATTTTCAAATTCAAACGAACCGTTTTTAATCAAACTAATCTGTAATTGTGAAATCTGTGACGTGTACATAATCGGTTTCCATATTGTTGCGCTCGCTTGTTGCTTGTGGGGTAATGTGTAAATGGGGAACGAGAACGTGTCATATTTTGAGTTTCGGCGCCTGTTGTGCGGCGGCGTCAGGACGTCTGGAGCCTGCGTTGGCTTCCCTTTATTCCTCAAGGATAATTTATCCAGTGTTGGACGCCGGAGATCTGTGCTCTCCTTTCACTGGCGGACATTCTAATTGAACGAAACCTCTCAAAGGACTTATATTTATAGATTTATAATAATTGGAGGTTATGTCAAATACTACGAATAATTTATATGGTTACTGTCTTAACCAGTTATTACGATAAAATATTTTATCAAAGAAAAACAACTGTTGCTTTTATTTGGAATTAATTTTACAAAATTTACGCTTGTTCTGTATTTATGATACGTACGAGGGTTGCCTTTCATATTTCGAGACAATTATTTATCAACAAAAGTGGCTTTATTGTTTTTCAAAATATTCTCCATGAAGATCAATACACTTTTGCATGCGTTTAAACCAATTTTCGAAGCACTTTCCACTCCGGTTAAGGCTTTTTCCACTGCGATTGTCAAATTATGTGGGATCTAACGCGAAATCTTTTTGACGGCCAAATGTTCATCCAATAGTGAATGTATGCTGGTTCCACTAATGCCCAAGGATACCTCAATCTCACGATAAGTCACATGACGATCTTGCAGTATCAGTTCACGCACAGTATCAATGTTTTCAGGAACAACAACCGATTTTGGACGATCTTCACGAAATTTATCCTTAAGCGACCTACGGCCACGATTAAAGTCGGCAAACCATCGATAAACAGTAGTGCTTGATGGTGCTTCATCGCCAAAAGTCGAATTAAGTTCATCGATGCACTGTTGTTGGATTAATCCACGTCGAAAGTTGTAAAAAATAATCGCTCGAAAATGTTCACGATTTAATTCCATTTTTAGTCGAGATAAATTTTTTAAAGTTACTGTAAACAACATAAATAGCGCTCGTACGTCAAAATGTTCTGAGTACGTATACCGTCAAAAATGACATACTTTACGGTAGAAACGTCAGTTTCCAAATGACAGCACTAGTTTAGCGCAATCTCGAAATATAAGACGCAACCCTCGTATTCTGATGATGGTTATATTTTATCAAACATAATTAAGAGATGCGCCCGCATCCTACCACTTCACTTAGCCAGTTAATTTATGTTAGCTTGGTATTGCAAAAAAATCGATAACTTTTGAAAAAATACCGGTTCATATCAATTACACATTAACTAGATTTTTTCAAAATTTTTGTTTTACCGGGGTTACAGGGTGGGGACAAAAGTTTTTGCATGTTTTTGACACATATCGTGTTAATAAATTTTAAAAATATACTTTTCGTTCCGTAATCCATGGCTTAAAAGATTTCTTTTAATGCCTCACAATAAATTTTAAAAAATCAGCTGTGGCCACCACAGGACCGACCGCCATCATGAAGTACTTGTATAAAATACATTCTAGAGTAGAAATAACTTGACCTAATATTTTCTAACATAGATATTATTTATCATGACCGTGGAAACATTACAAATAAGTAAGAAAAAATTGAGACTTGAAAAACTTTAGAAAAATATTTCAAATTTTTTTCGTTTTATTAAAAAATGTCTTAAATAAAAGTTGTTAGTTATTACTTTTATAGCAACTTTTGTTCAATAAATTTTTTCGATATATTTTTCTGTTGTGAAATATTCGCAAAAATCTTAAAATCGACACGAGTAAACTCCCATTTTTAGTCAACCAATTTTTACCAAAACTTGATCAGTTTGTGCCATTGATGGCAGAAGCTTAAATATGAAGTTTCATAAAAATCCTTTTAGCCAAATTTGCACGAGTACACAGACAGACAGACAGACAGACAGACAGACAGACAGACAGACAGGCGGACGGACAGACGGATGGACGGACAGACAGACCGACAGACATCATGCTAAAAATAATCAAAACGTTATGTAGGGACCTCAATTCGTGGAGATCCATCGAAATCTCGAACTGTCAAAATCGGTATGATCACAATACTTCCCTTATATATATTGGCGGTCGGTAAAAATAATTAGGTATTTATTCGACGATACAGCCTATGGAAAATAGTGTCCCAAACAATAATATGTATGGGACAAATGTTTTTTGACACATTTTTGGTGAAAATCGCGTAAAAATATTTGTTTTGTCAAAAATAAAATTTTGCTCGTTTATCTCGTAGAGTATTAATTGATTTTTATTATAAATTGTATTTAATTGTTTTAATTCGCTACTCTTTATGTATATTTTAGCAAATATTTCGCAAAAATTGCATTGAAATAAAATGCTTTTTACACGTTGCTATTCATTCCTTAATCTACATTTCAAGGACTTATGTTCGATACTTCACAGTAAATTAAAAATAATGATTAACTTCACAAGAAATTCGATATTTTTTGAAAAAGTAATGGACGAGGTACAAAAAGTTCATGGTACATTTTTAACAAAATGGGTCTATATATAAAATATTTCAAAAGTTACCTTTTTCCCTTAATCTGAAAACGTACACAATATTTTACGAAAATATTTTTCCTAAAACTGCCATGGAATTGTTTCCTTTCGATTTTGTAAGTTGACAGGAAGTTAACTTAATTTCACATGTTATCCTCACGCAGACGCAAGCGGTGCGTGAATGAATAAATTCGCACCAATGCGCATGTGTAGTGGTGCGAGAATTTACATTCCTGTACTGGCTGCGCGCGCATTTATGGCTGTCAACATTATATTTTCTTGATTAAAAAACTTCATTCTTGTTCGAAATATATGGCATTCCGCGCTAGTTGCACAATATACTATTTATTTTTATATAGTTTTCGAGATTTTTTTCCTCATATAGTATTTTTTCTATACCGTACATGCCATAGAACCATAAAGAGTAATTAATGGCTGTCCATTAATTCGTATATATATAGGGAGTTAGGTAAATGTCCGGCACAATTTAAAAAACAGCATGGTGACGTAGAATGCAATCGATTTTTCCTTTGCCAATTTTTTCTAAAATGTGAATTTCGTTCAAAAATAGACAAACAAAAAGATGCCCCAAATTTTGAAAACCACTGACTTTTTTTAAATTTTTCCTATTAATCCAGAAGTTGTGTAGTTGCCATAGAGAAAAAAATATTTTAATTGTAGTACAATAATAGAATATTAAAGTACGTGTACGTCATAATCTAATATTTTGTTCCGTTTTTGTTCAAAAATATTTCTTATTTCTTTTTTCTTCATAAAATTGAAAAAGCATTTGGTTGAAATAAAATTACGGTATTGTTTCCATGGTTTCTATTTATCTCAGTCACATATGTGATGGTTAGAGCCCTGCAAATCCGCGGATATCCGCGGATTATCCGCGGATATCCGCAACTTTTCTGCGGATGCGGATAATTTATCATTTAAACCATGCGGATGCGGATCGGATGCGGATTAAATGTCATATCCGCTTATCCGCAATATCCGCGTGAACATTAAATCTTCTGTTACTTTCGCAGAAACAAGCAATTGTGTTCTGACTACGCAGTCCTCGGTTATTTTCGGTTGTCTGTATATACATGATATTTTGTAGCATTCAATCTCACTTTATATTATTTTTATTAAGACAATTGTCCATGATCAAGACTGAGTTGAGACAATCAACTTAACTTTCTTTTTATTATTGAATATATTATAGAAAATAATATTTTGGACAAAAGTTTCCTGGTACACTTTCGACTTAATTCTTCCTACCTCTGCTCTAATTCTGGCTTTTAAATCTGATAAAGGTTTTTTTTTTACATAAAACTGATTAGTAAGTTTTATTTAAATACCAAAATTTACCTACATAATTTTTTCTCGATAATTTTATTATGTAACCTGCCAATTTTTTTATACTACCCGAAGTAAAAAGTCTTGCAGATCCCAAAAATTTGAAAAATGACACATGTTGCTATTTGAAAAAGTTGCAACGCCATGCGCGAAATGGCGTAAGAGAATTACTTGATCCTAAAAATATGAAGCACCTTCTATCAAGTAACTTTTCTGATTTTTTTAAAAATTCAATATTAAAAAAAGCAGCACGCCACTTACTCCCTACGAAAAAGAACGCTTAGGCCCCCCAAAATTGTTATCTCTCTCTAGATTTAAATAAGTTATTAGCGCATCTAGGCCTTAAAACTTCTGGGGTCCCTTAGGTTAGGTTAGTAATAAATAAGCTGGTAAATCCAAAAATTTTCAGTAGCGTTTTAGAGCAGAGATTACCTAAACAGGCGAAATATGTTAGTTCTTTCCAAACTGATAGCAAAACCTGTAGTGCGGATAGTGCGGATATTTTTGCGGATGCGGATCGGATGCGGATCATGGATGTGCGGATGCGGATCGGATGCGGATACAGAGAAGCTTATCCGCGCAGGGCTCTAGTGATGGTTGTAACAGACAAAATATTAATGGTTCCTAAACGGTGGTACTGCATCGATTATCAAGCGATATACGCATCTAATCCAAAAATGATTGAAGACTTTTTAGCTCTAAATGGGCCAACAATAAAATTGTGCCGGACATTTACCTAACACTTTGTACAGAGCTTCCATTTAATTTGTTTAAACTAAATTTAAATAATTTGCTAATATTACGTCATAGGAAAATGTAAATTAAAAAATCCTAGCGATTTTTTCTGCATTTACTTCGTACCCAAGTCTTCATTAAATTAATAAGAAATATGTTGATAAAAGACTTCTATAGCGGATTCATATTAAATATACGTTCTCTATAAAGATTTAAATTCATTTTATTATTCGACCACTCACAAATTACAGAAAATGATAAATATATATTGATTTAAATTTAACTAAATAACAATTATGGTTATAAAATGATGTAGTGTCTGCGAACGCTCAATGAACGCGTAATGTAACTTAAGCCACATTGGCGGAGGGATACTATTGACGTAAATCGCGTCCGCCGCAAAATATAGTTCTGTTACACATCATATTTTTTAAATTTCAGAAACGTTTTTCTCACTATTAACAATGTGCTATTTGTTTATTAAGTATTTCACTAGTATAAATGATCTATTTTTATCTAAATTAGCCATGAATTATGGCTAATTTAAGAGCCATGAGTGACGGTGTAACGGTTTCTTGGTTATATCTACGAAATCCTAAAAACTCCATTTTATGAAAATTAAATGTTTGTTTGAATTAATATTTTGTTTTTATTGCAATCGACCTACTGGAAGGGATAGTTTACTAAGGTATGTTTTTGATTTTTAATTTTGATTGTATCAGATGTAGTCAGGACCGCCTTATCAATTAGGGGATTCAATATTTTAG
This sequence comes from Liopterus haemorrhoidalis, assembly GCA_963971575.1. Taxonomy (NCBI): domain Eukaryota; kingdom Metazoa; phylum Arthropoda; class Insecta; order Coleoptera; family Dytiscidae; genus Liopterus; species Liopterus haemorrhoidalis. Next base: position 229,774,620 of record OZ020611.1, read on the forward strand.
GGCCTATAAAAAATAAATATATATATATATATTTAGATAATTGGGGAAAAAAATTAGTGAGGCGGGAAGGATGCTTGCCTTGAATTACGAAAACCTTTATGCGGCCCTAGATGTAGTGGATAGATATTATAATAGTAAAATAATTTTCTTACTCTAGTTGTTCACATTCTATTTGTTGTTCATAGACTGGCGTAAAAATATATATGACGCTAGATGGAGTCTACCACCACTATATTACAGCGATCAAAAAGTCTCTGTCGGTATCCAAACAAACTCTGGTTTTGGTAAGAATATTTTTTATTCTGCATGCTGCATGAAATAACATTCACCCTTTAAGTCCTCTATTGACCGTCTCCACTAACTAGATTTAGTAATGATCACTGCTCAGAATTGTAGTTTAGTCGGAGTCTACATACGACTAAATAATCACAGTGATTAAAGAGTCACAACCAGTCCCATTTTTAGAGCGACACGACCAAATTAGGGTGATACACTTGGATAGCAATGAACCTGCACCCACTACGGCTGTTTATGTATCATTTTCATTCTGGTGTTGTAAGCGTGGAATAAGAAATTCAACCAATAGCATCACTATATTTTGAAAAAACCCGTACCACGGTGTGACAGGCTCGGTGTCACAAGTGCGGTGTCGCAAGTTCAGAAATTTTAACTCTGAGCCCTGACGGCACCGTCTGCCATGTACGTGAAATTTATAAACAACTTAACCTATATCCACCTTATTTACAAATACCAATAGTAGAAACTAGTTTATCATGAAAACATGGGGGCAGATATATTCTTTGCGGAACGCTGACATCTATAGTGAGACACTTAACCGTTTACTCCAAACATTTGTATAAACTTTTAGGTTAGATTTAGGTTAGATACAAATGTTGTCAAAACCGAAAACGCGCACTTACCACGCCTCCACCCCCACCATGAAATTCGAACTTTTAAGTATAACACCACGCCTCTCACCCCTGTCGCGCGTTTGACACTACCATGAAAATGATGCATAAGTCGCATCTCAATCCTTGCCCGGAAACCACCCAGTTCTTCTTTAATCTTAAACTTTTATCTAATTTGTAAATTGTCGGATAGCGTATCAATGGGCGATGATTCACAGACTATTTTTGATATTGAAAAAAATAAACAAAAAATTAAGGAATACAGGGATTGAAACATAAGAGAAAAATTGTTTAAAGTAACTTATCGAATCACTATGAATTTAAAAAAATTGTGCTTTAAGGAGCCTCTGACTAATAAGAGGATCAATGGCGTAACTCTGGGCCCGCAATTGCGGGTGGATATGCCAATTTGGGGCTCTTCGAACCTCTAAATAACTTTTTTTGTCGTTGTCTCTCTAAACAAAGTTGGCAAACCAACTAAGGCCCCAAAGAAGATTCTGCAAAGGGTGGAGGGGATAAAAAGTTACGCCACTGACGAGAATCTACATAATATTGATGTGTAAGCTTTTTAATTTTTCGTAAATTTTTCTTTTAATTCCATTTTGGATTAACTAGAATAGAAGATGACTTGATAAAGTTGAGACTGATTATTCCCAAGTAGACACACCGTAATATTTGGTTTTGGCTGCCTTTTTCTTTTTTTTTTTTTATCGCAGTTGCTGAACATCACAAGTGGTTAACTACTCTTACAGCTTTATCTGTAGCGTCTTGGAATAAATAATGTCCAGTTACAACTCATGACTAAATTCCACACCACTCTATCATTCTTCTAGGGTGTTATGGTCGTTTATGGACCACTTGAGAATTTGCAATACCTAATTAAAAGATATTTTAACTAATTTTGATCGTTAACAACGGCTCAGGTCGAAATTGACTTCGCCGCTTGTTATAATTATCTCATCAAAATATTTTTTAATAATAATAACGCGTTGTTGAATCGTAAAAAACTATTGTGTTGGTTTTAGTTTCTATGGCCATTAACCAGGATTACTGTTTTATTCATTTTATTTTTCGGTACATTTTAAACCTTGATACTATAAATATAAATACAAACATCCATGGCATCAATGGGATTCGAACCAAGGCCCCTCTGTGCGGATAGTCAGCAAGCCATTATATTGACCATACCATACCATGGTGATCGGAAATTTTCAATATTGAAGAAAACCAAAATTCCGGCCGAAATAAAGTTGTACAGTTAATTTTTGCCCACCTCAGTACATGTAATTCTGTCTTGCCTCTAGCAGTTTATTTTTTCAATTTTTCCTTTTTTACCTACCTATCTCCTCCTTTCTCTCCCATATTTTTTTGTCGGTCTATGTTTTAATAGTTATTAATGATATATGAAATATTTTAGGATATCCGCTTTCCAACGAGGTTTATAGTCCCATCGATTCACCACTTTCATCACTAGGGTCCAACAATGATAACGAACTGACTGATCCAGATTTCAGTCCGAGAGTGCCAAATCCCTTTTTTAGGGAGCCTCTCATTCGTCCAAACAAACTGAAGGTTCAGGACAGACCTCTACTACCAGAGACGAAATTCTCAGGTTTCGACTTGTCTTTTAAGGGAAAACGTTCCGATAGCAAAGTTTTCAATTTTAAAGATCTTTTGAGGGGAATTAGATCTATTGAAAATAAAATTCATAAAAAGAGTGTAAAACCTCCAACATGTAAGTGCTTTAGTTTAAACATATATTGCATGTTTAAAGTGGGGATTTATAACTTTTTTGATATTGGGGAATTGGGGAATTCATACTTTTAGCCTTATGGTTTTCGCGAAACCAGATGTTAGCTGCAGAAATTGGATTAATTCGGCATTCACATGGGCAAAATTTTACAAGGAATGTTGTAGCCAATTATTTTTCATACAACTGTAAAAAGAAGCAAATTAAAATACAATATACGCAGATTTGTAGACATAGCGTGTGTCACCATCAGAGAGTCGAACCCATATTTATTTCGTTTCGTTTCGGTACAGTTACGTTCCAAGTAAATGTTTTTCATTCCAGTTTCAGTTTCGGTTTGTCTAAAAATTCTGGTTCAGTTCCGGTTCGATTCCGTTTCGAATAGCAAGTTAAAATCGAGTCTAACATTAAATATCTACCGGTATATATTTTGGTTTAATTTTATTTACCAAATTCCCTTCTTATTCTTGTTTTTCAATTATAAAATTGAAAATACAAAAGAAATAGAACTAAATTAAAATTTTATTGTCAAAAACGAAAACAAAATAAAATTTAGAAACATAAATATGGAAATACACAAACATATTGCACGCAAATAAAATAAAATTCTAACAAATTAGAAGGAAATTACAAAAATAATTAATAAGACACAGGTCCGGATTAAGGCGGTGTCAAGACAGTCAGTTGCCGGGGCGCCAGATGCAAGGAGTGCTGAAAATTTTAGTTGAAGACTTTATTTTTGCTCAACAGTAATTTTTGACAGCAATGAACAACTTAATTTTCAGCGCCCCTAAAAATTTGGGTTCAGCTGGCTAGTAACTTCAATTTCAATTATAGAAAAGAAAAACATTAATAAATAATAATAAATAAAATGAACTCTTCTCTTACAAAAGTAATAAATAACAGTTTGAAGAATCGCAATATTATAAGGAAGAAAACGGAATAACACAAACCTTTTTCTTACAATAAAAAAAAAATAAATAAATCACAGTTCATTTCAGTAAAAATAATATTTGAAATTTGAAATCAAAATAAAATTAAAAATCCATGTTTAATCGGCACATTAATATGTTCTTCAAATTTGCTTTTGATACATTCATTCTTTAAGTAGTAAGAAAGGAATTAATTAATTAATTAATTTAATGAAAAAAAAAATGAGCCAAAACTAACCGTTATTAACATTCTGGTTATTCCGGTTTCGGTTTTAGTTTTTAAATTGAGCATTTTTACGTTCCGGTTCCGGTTCAGGTTCTTTTAAAAATTCCGGTTAGTTTCGGTTTTCAGTTCGGTTCCGGTTCGACTCTCTGGTCACCAAGTCGCAAAGTTCGAATAGAATCGAAATTTTTGTAGTTTGGATTACATTTGTTATTATTAATGTCTTGGGTATTATTGTATAAAATTAATTTATAATTTTTTTCGTAGGTCCTGCTACTGCCACAAAACGCATCCCAAGACCTCCTAATGCGTTTATGTTGTACGCCAATGAGAACAGGAAGAAGGTGGCCAAGCAGTTCCCGCATGAGTCCAACAAGGATATCTCCTGCCGGTTAGGCAACCAGTGGAAAAGTCTCTGCACCGAGGAGAAGGAGAAATATTTCGTCATGGCCAAGGCTGTGGATGCAGAACACAAGAAAAGATACCCAGGTAAGTGCAACATATTTTATTTATTAACAGGTTTCATATTTTTATTGGGAAAAACTGAACAGGTTATATTTGGAGTAGAAAATAATGTTGTAGAAATACATACCAAAGTCTAGTGCATAATACGGTTATTACAGACGGCATGCAATAACTACAAAGGAAACAAGATAAAAAAATATCAAAATGTTAAAATATTTACTTTTAACACTAAAATTCACTTTTTTCAAATAACTTAATCGCAGGCGAACTGCAAGATAATAGAGATGGCCAGGAACTTAAAAGCTGTTCCATGGTACATTATTTTCAAGGTACAACAGTCTCCCCTATCAAAATTGTATTAAAATAAAATAATTGTAGTGTTATAACATACCCACTCAATATATTGAGTGGGTATGCGGCGCATGGTCCGCTTACTCAGACCGCAAGCCGCTGATATACATAAAAAAATTCAATTCTCATTTTAAGTACACTTAGGGCCGCTTTTACAATCGTTGGATAAAGCTCGGATAACGCTATTCCCGGTATAAAGTCAAAAAATCGCTTTTACAATGCTCGGATAAAGCTCGGATAGGATAAACATCGGAATAAACACCAGAATATCTTATCTGGCCAACGACACTTCAGATAAAGGGCAGTATAAGTTATTCCCTTGCTCTGATTGGCGAATAAGTATTTTTTACCCAGCAACGGTAAAAAAAAATAAATTGACATATGATAAATGTCACATTATAACGTTTTATTTGAATTTTTATTACAGTTATATAATTGTGGTTGCAGCAGCGTAGTGGTTGGCTCACTTGCTTTGAAAGTGTGGAATCATGACATCGACCTAGTATGGGCACAAAGATTAAAAAAAAAAAAACTTGGCTGTTGCAACTGTAGGCTCAGATTTTTTGCAATGAGTGCCTGTATCTCTGAATTAGTTTTCGAAAATATGGGGCAAGCTTCACAGGGCACGGTGGTCTCGGCTACTACATGTCAGAGGACGCTAGTCGCGACCTTAAAATCTCTAAAACCTAAACATTGCCATACGAAATAATAATAGTACGCTACCCCTCGTTATCCTTGTATTTGTTCAGCAGTTTTGATTACACGCAGTTGTGAAATAATAATTTAATTTATTTTTTAAAAGTGTAGCAATGAACAGTAGCAGCCGATTACCGCTGAAATATGCTCGTAGCACTTTGAGCTACGAATCTATCTGGCCACTATCATCCCTTCCACACTATGTTCACACAATGCCAGTTTTTGTATATGTATATGTATATATGCAGTATTGGGCTGGAGCCAGTTCGAATGAACCGGTTGTTATTTATTTATATATTCTTCAAAATGCGAACAGGTTGTTAATGTTGTTATACACTGAAAAAAAAAAAAATACTCCTGTTATTAATTAGTGAAATTTTCCTCTTTAAAGAACTAGTTGTTACAATTTTGGCAGTCCACAATTGTATACGCTTAATCTTATTACTCGCGTTATTTTGTCCACAGTATGTTAGTGGAACGTAAGCACCGCGGTGACAAGGGATTACAGTACATAAATAGTACAGTTTGCGCCGCACACGAGCGGCTCATCAAAGGGACGGTATTTGGTATAGATTCTAATAGAATTCTACTAGTAGAGGGTGATCTTATGAAAATTTACACATGGGCGGTATTTGAGCTCGATTCTATTAAAGGACGGTTTTATGAATATTTGCACACGAGAGGCTGACACTAACGCGGTAGCTATAGCACAATAAAAGAATTATCTGTGTCGAATATTTCGACATCTCCCAATATTTCTCCAAACATGTTCAAATGTGTTGTTAATATTAATGTCAATTTAAAATATGACTTTTCTAATATGTCAGTTTATGTGTCAAACAATACCAACTTTATTTTATTTACAATAAAACCATGGATAACTATCCGAGAATAAAAAATGCATTGTAAAAGCGAACGTTGGAATAAACATTGGAATAAACTTATACCTTAGATAGTTATACCGCTACGTATCCGAGGTTTGTAAAAGCGGCCCTTAACTGGCTAAAATAATTTTGATTATTTTGTACCCAAAAGTGGGTCAGACGTGACCCAAATTTTTTCGTTTTATCAAAAAATCTCCAATAAAAGTCGTTGATTATTGCTTTTATAGCAACTTTTGTTCAATAATTTTTTTCCAAATATTTTTCTGTTGTGAAATATTTGCAAAAATCTTAAACTCGACACGAGTAAACTCCCATTTTTGGTCAATCGATTTTTACCAAAAGTTGATCAACTCGTACCAATGATGGCAAAAGCTTAAATATGAAGTTTCATGAAAATCGTTTCAGCCGAATTTCCTCTGCACGTGTACACAGACAGACGGACGGACGGAGAGACGGACAGACAGACCGACAGACATCATGCTAAAAATAGTCAAAACGTTATGTAGGGACCTCAATTCGTGGAGATCCATCTAAATCTCGAAATGTCAAAATCGGTATGATCACAATACCTCCCTTATATATGTTGGCGGTCGGTAAAAAAATATTTGTAACATTGCGAACATGAAAATCACAGAATTTTAAAATGTAATATATAACAAAAATATAATAGTTACATAAAAACAAAAATATAATAACACATAATATATTATCAGAAGAATTTTAATTATGCTCCATCTTCATCTTTTTGGCAGTAATTGCAAGGTTTTTACTTGTATTACAGTTGAATGTTTTGGACAAATGGATTTTTTGTATTTATCTCTTTGAATATTTGTATTTTCCATGGCAACTAAAGCAACGGCCTCGTTTGTTTCTTGAACTACTCGGATCTTTTTTAACTTTCCTTATGTCTTCTCCTGTACTCTCAATTTTTGTGTATATGTTGAAAAAGCAACTATGAAACGAACAAACGTGTAAACACTTGCATTTGCACGTTTTACATAGGCATTACGTATTAATATAAGACATTACAAAAAATCCCAAAATTGGCTCAGGCTACACCAGTACCGTAAAACGAGAAATGAGCTCGATAAAAAAAAGTTTATCATCATAAAATAATTAGTTACAATATATAAGGAAAAGTCCTAGTACGATAATAAATAACTCTCAAAAATTAAAGGGTTATTTTAAAAAAATCTACTATTGAGCTTGACCCATAAATAGTGCGACAAGGGTTAATGCCGTACAGTCAGACAGATAGGTACATGAATGACGGTATATGGATTTTTTAGTTATACCTACGAAATCATAAAAAGTGTAATGTGTTGTCGAACTGGCATTATTAAGTACAAGTTTTCGGAGCCATGCATAAGTATGCGACGTTCCATAGTTTAGTTAAGCTTGATATTTGATTTTTTTCTAAATTAGTGTACATTTAAATATTTTAAAAACATATTAAATCTCCCGAATATATCTTTATTAAATTCCTGTTACTACGTCTTCTTATTACTGCTCTAAGCTATCATAATTCAATACCAATATTGTGGCAACGAACAATAAACTATGGAATGAAAAATGAACGTAGTTTGAGAAGCTTTCATGAAAAATATCTTCGTTCTCGTCCTACGAACAGTCGACCGGCCTAATCATGATATCAGTTTTCCGAGAGAAAAACAACTAATTTGCCTTTGTAGGGCTTCTTAGAGGACGAACGGGACACTTCCCCCGACGTAGAAAAAAAAAGGGAAAATGTTTTACATGACTCACTGGACTGATTGGATTTAATAACAAAGAAAAATATTAGGGGATCTATTGAAATAAATAGACTGAAAAAATAAACAATCTAACTAAAGAGGAAAAAAAATGATATGCAGAGTGAATATTCACATATTTTAAAGTTTCATATGTATTTAGAAAGTAACAATAATTTTTGGGTAATTTGTTGACTGCAATCGCTAAAAAATCAATTTAATTTAGTTAATTTAAGTATAAAAAACTTTTATTTGAAAAAAAATAATAATAAATACATTATGTATCCATCTGTAAATACATAGAGCTGTTCATATTTCATAAAAACCACATAGTGGCTGAGAGAATAAAGAGGAAAAGAGGGAAGGTGTATATGGTATTTATCGACCTTAAGGCTGCCTTTGACAAATTGGACAGGCAAGAATTGTGGGAAGTATTGGAAAGAAGGGGTGTAAAGGAAGAAATGATAAGAAGGATTAAAAAAATATACGAGGAGACGAGGTGCAAGGTGAAGGTGGGAGAAGAAGAGTCCGAAAGCTTTTGGGTAAATAAGGGGGTGAGGCAGGGCTGTCCGTTGAGCCCAACATTATTTAATATATACGTAGCTGACTTGGAAGAAACAATGAGGAAGGGGCAAGACGGAGGAGTGGTGGTGGGAAGGAAGAAGTATTGGACAATGGGGTACGCAGATGACCTGACTCTGATGGCAGAGAATGAGCAGGGACTAAAGAGGATGATGGTCAGAGCGGAGAAGTACTTTAGAAGAAAAAAACTGGAGGTAAACAGAGATAAAACGAAGGTGATGGTGTTTGGAAAGGGGGGAGGAAAGAGAAAGAATATAAGATGGGAATGGTCAGGGACAGAAATTGAAGAGGTAAAGAGTATGAAGTACCTCGGATATGTTCTAACGAGGAACAACAGAGCAGAGCAGCATGTTAGAGAAAGGGTGAAGAAAGCAAGAATGGTTATGGGGAGGCTATGGAGCATAGGAGAGAGGAGGTTTGACGACGATATCAGGTGGAGAATGAAATTGTTTGAGGGGTTGTGAAGAGTATCCTCATGTACGGAGTAGAGATCTGGGGATGGAAAGAATGGGAGATAGTAGAAAGGGTACAAGAGGGATACATGAGATGGATTATGGGATTAGACAGAACGACACCAGGATATATAGTGAGAGAGGAAATGAAGAGGGAAAAGCTGAGAGTAGGAGCCGGGGCGAGGGCGGCGAAGTATGAGGAGAAAATCAGGAGGGACGAAAGAAGGAAGATATTAAGAGAATGCTGGGAAGAAAGAATGAAGGAAGAACAAAAAGGTAAACTGTCGGAATGGGGAGAAACAAGGAAAGAGTACTATTGGAGATGTGGGATGGACATAAGGGAAGCTGAGCGAAAGAGAAATGGAGGAAGAAACATAGTAGAAGAATTGAGAAGGAGAGACAAGGAGGTACAGGAGCAGGAAAGAACAGTAAGAATAGACAATTCAAGGAATGTGAAAATGTATAGGGAGATAAGGACGGTAGGAATACCTAAATATTTGAAAGGGTGGAGAGGAAAGGCAGGGGGCAGAGTTAGAAGGATTGCCAGATTAAGATGCGGAAATGAAGAACGGAGTAGTAGGTATTGGGCAAAACCGGAGGATAGGGTATGCAGAATGTGTAGAGAGGAGGAAGAATCCTTGGAACATCTTACAAAAAGATGTGGAAAGATGACAAAATGGGAGGGAGAGATAAAGGAGCTGTTGAGTGAAGAAGGAAAGGGAGAAAGGTGGGCGAGAGTACTCGAGGAAAGAAGGAAGGAATGCGGAGAGGTAAGACAGAACTGAGTACAGGAAGGAAGAAAGAGGCAATGGAGGAGGAAAGAAAAGAGGGAAGAGAAGCGAAGAAAGAGGGGAAGAAGAACTGGAGTCAAGAAGGAAGGAGACCGGAGACGGAAGCCGAAAAGAGATTACGAAGAAAGAGATGAACACTGGAGGTAGAAGGTAGAAGAAGAAGAAGAAGAAAGAAAATCATAAAATGTATATTATATTATTTTATTTTATTATTATTATTATGATTTTTTTTTTTCTCAATGTAATAGTTAAAACCCTATACGCCGCAAGGCCTAGGGGAAATAAAGAATTATATATATAGAGCTGTTCATATTGCACGCCGTGTATAACGTGACGCGCATACGTGATCAGCTGTAAATAAATGAACGTTTTATACACATATTTTTTTTTTAATATTCGAAAAATACTCGTACTAATTTAGCGAGCCCGGTACGTCACTTTACAATGTACCATTTATTATCAAGTAGGTACCGAGCCTGTGATATTATATTTAGTCTGATCTCAAACTGAAATGAGATTCCTGACTAAAGGAGTTCGGGTACTACGCGTGAGTGTTATCCAGGGTTCATCATTACGATATGTGAATTAAATGATATGTATTAGTACTTACCAACCGACTGATCAGGCATCTTGTAATTAGTGAAGGTGAAGGTTTACACACGTTAAGAAAGACGGTTTAAAATTAATGAATTTGATTTATTAAAAGTAATATTTACAATTAGTTTAAAAGATTAAAAATATAGATATTAAAATAATGAAAAGATTGAAACAAATAGAATCAGATAGGACCACCAGAATGCCGACACCGTGCCTCTAATAATTCAACAAATTAGATCTTTACGGTAACCGGACCGAATACTTTCTGCTTTGTCTTCAGAGGGATGGGAGTTTGTATAAGAAGGCTAGTCGCGTTTCTAAGCAAAAGGGTTTAAGCACTGTTCAAGGAGATGCTAGTGTTCAAAGTTATTAAGCAATAACTCTAAACAAATGTCTCCTTGAACAATGAACTATTTAAAAATATATTTCTAAAGTTTCTTGCTGTAACGTAAGGTTTATAATTTTATTTTATTATCTGATTTCATAAAAATATTTATTTAAGTACCCATAAAAAACAAAAAAAAAAAAACGATGGCAACCCCTTTCAAAGAAATAAATTTTAATATTTTTTCTAAGGAGAAAACTGTATAGTAGTATAGTATAAGATAAAATGTTGTATTTGACTTGTAGGTGACGATTATAAAAATCATCCTCGTGTAATATAGCATTATATGCTTATTAAGTAAATAGTATATTAAGCAACGAGCATGGCATGATAGAGTAGAAAGTTGCACCACGAGCCGCAGGCGAGTAGCGCAATTCATACGAGTGAGAAATGACTATTCCATGCCAGTTTCATACCATGATTTTTCCACGACTATAACTTTATTACTTATTTAATTTTCATTCAGTTCCCTTTAAAAACTAACAATAATAAGATAGTAGCTTTCTACATATTTATTAAGTTTCCTAGCATCAGTCACGTCCGTGTCATACGGAATGTAAATTCAGTTAAAATAACAATACTTGCGTCAGCTGATTAACTGACTGACCAGGACTAACTCTGTCAAAAAGCATTGGATTTAGTACGTATATAATTTTTTAATATATATGTATACCTACGTATAGTTTTGTGGCTTGTTTTATTTTTCTGCAATGTATCAAATAAAATACTTATAAAAAAACTCTAATCCTTTAATTTTTGTGAAACTTCGAATAATTGGGCCAGCCGCTTAATGGGGACAAAATGTATTAGTCCCGATGTGTCCCGATTAAGCGGAAGCGACTGTATTTGAAAAATTCGACTATTTTTACTATATAATTTAATTTTAATCCTATTTCCTTTACAAACAATAATTTGTCATATGATTTACGTTGCCCAGCAACGGTCGACCATTGCTGCTTGTACCTGTTATGTAATGAGCTCAACCTGTTACGTAATGAGCTCAATACGTAACAGGTCAGCGGTATGTTATAACAAGGAGTGGGGAACGTGCTACATATACTAATCACTGACACGCCTGTAATGAACGTATATCTGTATAGTCGTGGAAAAATACTATTTTAAAACATTCGATAGTAAATATTGATATTATTTTCGATAAATATCGATTTTTTTAAAATAGTATTTTATTTACGAAGTATAGAATGGAGGATATATTGCACGAGGATGAAGTTTGCCACCGAGCCGTTGGCGAGAGCTGTAATCATCCGAGTGTAACATCACCATTATATGCAAGTTAAATACATTTTATCTAGAACTATATAGCTCTATCATTAAAAAAATACTAAATTTAATTTAAAACACAGACTTTCTGAGCGTCAATTGTAAAACTTACGTCGTCAAGATAGCTATCGAACCATCAGCTGATTGTAACCTGCAAAAATGTTTAAAATACTACTATTATTTATTGTTTTATTTATGCCAAATTATTGTGACAAAATTTGTTTTGATTTCCCTCATGGGACGCCTATAGTAGAATTCCGTGGAATATTCTGGAAAAATCTTGTCATTCATGGAAACCATGGAATAATCGAGATGTCGCTAGAAAAACATGGAACATTGTAACAACCGAACCGACTTTATTTGGTAACGAGATGTTTTATGTAGTTAGTCGGTTTGTAAGTCTTGTCCAGACAAGTATACTGACAGTTTGTGCCTCCGGGCGAAGAGTATTGTTAGTATTCCGTACACTAGTGTAATATTTTAATTGTAAATAAATTTTAATTTTATTTAAAATTTTCACGATTTCTTCAAATAATAGTTAGTCAGGTCACTGGGAGCAGCACGTTCGTTGCCAATTTGATATCTTTAAAATGCGCTCCTTTTACTATTAAATGCTCTGTGATTGCCATTTTAAAGGACAAGTTAACGTCGATTAAAAAATTGAAAAATAATATTCAAGCAGCATTAGTTAAAATATCGCCTGAAATTTATGTACACCTTAAAAAAACTTCAACTTAAAACCATCGCTAACTGCAAACATTTTCAAATCCAACCCTGTGGTTTGCAATCCGACGCACTCTCGGACGTTTCGACCCGCTCGTCGTTTCATAGGGGCGGTACTCTCTCTCTCTTCTTGGCGCGATTTTCCATGTTGTTTTGTTCGTGAAAGATTCGCTCGGTCGCCTTCATATCGGAAGCCGACTTGATATCGGTGGTACAATTCACGGTTCGACCAGATATAACATTGTTATTAACTGCAACATTTACAACGCTAGAATCTTGCAAGATTGCATCCTCAGACGATAGAACTCGAGAATATGTTCGGGAAAGTAATTCGAGATATTGTCACGCTAGATTCTGTATTTCAACTATGTAATAATACACTGGAATGCTGTATTGTAATTTGTTTTATTGCACGACACTTGTCGTTTGACGTTTTTTTTTTCCCTTGGAGTATATTAAATTATTTGTTGTTTCCTTATTTGGTTTTGTTTCACTTTTTGCTGCTTAGGAAATATGAATACATTTCTCAAAAGATATTGGAAGCAACTACAGGCGTAACTCGAATAACGGCAACTCAGATAACGATAACTCATTATAGTGGCCTCTTTTACATTTCTACCACGAAATCTCTACGCGATATAGCTACTTCCTAGCTGATTTCTCTATCTTTTAGGGATTTGTAGGTATGACCACCGAAAAAACCTTATAACGTCACATCTGTCTGTTTGTCTTTACGGTAGAAATTGTAGCCAATCGGCTTAGCATAAAAAGTAAAAATTTTGAATTGCTTATATAACTTTTTGACCCACATATAGGGAAAATACTGAGTTCAAAAAAAAAAAAACTTATCCCGAGATAAATATAAACAGTTATGTAATTAATATATATATATATATATATATATATTTTTTTTTAATTTTGTTTGGCATACCAAATGACACTTCTTAATGCGTGGATCAACAAGCATTTTTTTAATCAATTTTTTTTTTATTGGATTTTTGATCTCCCAGAGGTGTTGATCTAAAAATCTGAAAAAATCTCCATTATGAACATTGATGGGAACCGGAATAGTTCAATAGGAATTTTTGATCGGGTTAGTTTTTTGAAAATTGTCTAATTTTGTGTCGTCGATAAAAAAAATTAGGGCGTAGAGTAAGAAACGAAAAATAGCTTTTTAAAATTCGTTTTCTTAAACACGATTTTAGAAAATATGTGTTAAAAAAGTTCAAACTAATCATAATTTGACAGTTGCTTTTAACCTATTTATTACGTTGCCTATCAACGGTCATGTACGTGTCATACGGAATGTAAATTCAATCAAAATAAGAGTACTTGCGTCAGATGAATTGGCTGACCAAGACCAATTCTGTCGAAAAGTATATTTTGAAAATTCGACCACTTTAACTATATTATTTAATTTTAATTCGCTTTCCTTTATAAACTAACAATAATTCGACATATGATTTCAACCTATTTATTACGTTGCCTAGCAACGGTCGGCCATTTCTGCTTGAACCTGTTATGTAATGAGCTCAACCTGTTACGTAATGAGCGTATATTAAGTAACCGGACAGACAACATAGCGTTTTAGCGGCAGGTGATACGCCTTCAGTACGAGTTTGAACTCGCTAGAGTAATTTTGTTGCCCGTAGCTATTTTTTTTTTTGGTGAAATTTTTTTCTATTGCGTTCTAAAAATGATTGTCATTCATTTCGAGCAACGATGTGCTATCAGGTTTTGCTTCGGACTTAGGCACAATACAACGGAATCTTTTGCAATACTTCAGCAAGCCTACGGAGACAGTGTTTTGTCAAGGACCCAGGTTTTTTGGTGGTTTAAGGCATGTTCAGAAGGAAGAGAGTTGATTGAAGATGAATCACGCAGTGGAAGGCCTTCATCTTCAAGAACCGATGAAAATGTCGACAGTATCCGGGATCTTGTGCGTTCAGATCGTCGGTTGACAGTCAGAATGATCTGGGAAGTGTTGAATTTTACGCACAATACCGTTCATCAGTTGAATTGGGGATGAAAAAAATCTGCGCAAAAATGGTTCCAAAAAACCTTTCACAGGACCAAAAAAAACATCAGGAGGCAAAGGTGCCTGTGGCTCCTCAGTCTCCTTATTCGCCTGACTTGAGTCCTTGTGACTTTTTTCTCTTCCCAAGAATTAAAAATCACCTCAAGGGTCATCATTTTGGGACACTTAAAATCATTCAAACGTCCATAATCGACCAGCTGAAAGCTATTCCAGTATCCGAATTCCAGCATTACTATGAGGATTGTAAGAACCGTCTCCAGCGCTGTGTGGCTTTCCAAGGAAGTTATTTCGAGGGAGACAATATTGAATTGTAATTCTATTCGAATAAAAAAAAATATTAAAAATCAATTTGGTAACTTAAGGGGGGGTCAGAGCAGCACATTTTATACCCATTTTCAAGATTTTTTTTTAGAAAACTGTTAATAGTAACTTGATTGGGATAATACCTACAGATAAATTTAAATTGGATAGTAAAACAGCAAAATTTTTATTGAAAAATATCGAAAAAGCTCGTGACATGAATTTGAAATTTTCGTTCAGGACAAAGAGTTGATTTGCGGTGAAACACATAACTAATGACTGGATCATCTAAAACAAAAAAACCAAAAATATTTCGTTAGTTTATGAGTTTCTTGAGGTAACGCTGTCGAGGTATTTTTTTTTCTTGCTTTCTTTTTTTTTATTGAATTTTTTACAACTAAAAACAGAAATTTCGAAAAAATAATTTCCGTTTTTTTCGTTTTTTTGACTTCAAACTTATACCAAAAATTAAATAATCTAGATATTTGAAAAAACTCGACAGCGTTACCTCAAGAAACTCATAAACTAACGAAATATTTTTGGTTTTTTTGTTTTAGATGATCCAGTCATTAGTTATGTGTCTCACCGCAAATCAACTCTTTGTCTTAATTTTCGATATTTTTCAATAAAAATTTTTTTGGATACTCTTCAAAGGTTGTTCTTTACTGTAGGTATTATCCCAATCAAGTTACTATTAACAGTTTTCTAAAAAAAAATCTTGAAAATGGGTATAAAATATGCTGCTCTGACCATACCCCCCCCCTTAATTTACACACCTCGTATATCTATATAGGCGGTTATTTAGATGAGCTACGTTAGGCGCAAATAGCCATAGTTGCTTTGTGTCAAAGATTTTAACCAGCTAATTTTATTTATTTTTATTTTTTCTTTGGACACTGTCAGTCGGATTAATTTTTGATCTTACTGACATAAGTCCTCCATCTAATCTAATCTAACTTAATTGAATTAATATTTTTAGTTTATGCATTTTAATTTTTGAGTTGTGTTATTTTCAGTGAAGTGTAGTGATTTAATAGAAGTTCCATAGAATTTTAGTAGAAGTTAAAATATAGCTATTGATTTTTGCGACGTAAAGCCGTTTTGCTGCAATCCCTCTATGTCCTACCCTGGTCGAGTCGATCGGTCGCTGAGCGTCAGGCAGTGTTCTGGGCCGGTGCCGGTGTAGTCAACAAGCCGGGGCGTCGTGCCGAGTGCCCGAGTGCAGAGTGCAGAGTGCCGAGTGGCGCGTTCTCTACCCGCTACCCTACTCGCCACTCAATACCAGACTGGTCGATGTCGTAATCCCGCCGCTGCCACCACCGCGGCTTCGGCCACGGCATCACATACTACCTGCACACTACATATAGACACCTGCAACGCCGCAATATATTACACAAAATCTGTTAAGAACCTCTTTGTCATTTATATTTGACTTGTTATATTTTAATCTAATAATTTTAATGACTTACACAGAAATTTACATTATTTGCTTTAAATTTCGCTAGTAAAGTTCATTCACGTTAACTATGAAATGACGTCACACTTAATTTAGTTGTCAAAATTTGGAATTGCTTGTATAACTTTTTTACCTAAATATAGGGAAAACACTGAGAGTTCAAAAAAAAAACTCACCCCGAGATAAATATAAACAGTTATGTAATTAATATATATCTTTTTTAATTTGTTTGGCATACTAAATGAAACTTCATAATGCGTGGGTCAACAAGCATTTTTTCAGGGTTTTGTAGGTATGACCAAAAAACCCTTATACCGTCATTTTGTCGTCTGTCTGTCTGTCTGTCTGTATGTCTGTCTGTCTGTCTGTTCGGTAAAAATTGTAGCTAAACGGCTAAACCTAGAGAGTTGAAATTTGGCATGCTTATACAACTTTTTGACCCGCACATAGGAAAAATACTAAAACATCTAAAAAACATATCCCCCTAAAAATATAAACAAATACGTGCTCATCGAAAAAAAAATATATATATATAATTCTGAGTAGGGTATCAAATGAAAGCCCTTGGTACGTGGATTAACGATCAAATTTTTATTTTTGCAAAATAAATTATTTTGAAGCGATTTTTGCCAAAATTGTGCAAAATATTTTTGTCCCACACCCTGTAGCCCAGATGGTTTAAACTAAAAATCTGAAAAAATTCTAAGTAATATACATTGGTGTGAACCGGAATAATACAACAGGAATTTTTGATCAGATTATGTTTTTGGAAAAAAACGCATTTTTTGTGTTTTTTGGCTAATAGTGTACACAAGTTATAGCTTTGTAACTCGTTAAACTCGAAGGTGTAACCTGGTCTAGTGGTTATGACGCTGGCTTCTCACCCAACTAACTCGATCCGTAAGGGATCGAACCCTGCGATAAGAAAAATAATAAAAAATAATATTGTCATATTATTTTTTGTTTTTTTTTTTGAATTTTTATATTGTTTAAATTATTTTTTCAAAATTCTAGTTATATTTTGGCAAATGTTGCATTTAACTTTTAAAAGCGTAAATTTAATAACCAGTGGAAATTGTTTAAATTATAATTTAATTCTGTTTCAATGTGCACGCAATCAGAGGGGCGGAGCTTGTAACAACCAATGCCATAGGCGCAATTTTTAAAATTCTTAATGAAACTTGTTATATATATATATATATATATATATATATATATATATATATATATATATATATATATATATATATATATAAAAAATACTGCTCATATTTAGAAACATAAATAATGGTATTAGACGTTCGAATTAAAATTAACAAAAAAATATTTTAATATAAAATTTGTTTTGGCATCCCAAATAATCATCATTCACTTATTAAATACCTGCAAAACCTTGAAATGTGTGAAAATTAACACTTCACTTCAATTTTTTTCTGAACTATCGGTAAAACTTTTAACCGGGCCTATTAAGTAGTCCTGGTTAATCCCGGCTGGGCAAATAGTTTAGACTTTAGACGGATTATAGTGAAATATAAAAGTTATTCAAAATGAAAAATAGTCTTTCATTAACTGGTCGCGATCTTTTCAAATGACCCTCTTATGTTATTCTCTTATATTATGAAAATCCAATGTCGAAAATTCTGTTAAATTCCAAACGTTCCCATTTAGATGTTAAAGATAAAATAAAATATAAAAACAAGAATAATTATTAATGCATTTCACGCTGTCAACTTAAAACTCGTGAACAATTAAACTAATTTAATGTCAACATAATATAATTAACAAATAAATTATCTTAATAATTAATAAAAGAGCATTCCATAGAAATTCACTTCGCTAATTTAGATCTTAAAGTGATCTTTTGAGATGAAAATTAACGGCTAATTCATAGTAACTAGATTTGAATCAATTAAAGGAACGTCTTATATTCCAGTCATCGGAGGAAAAAAAAGGAAAATTTATGTACTTTTGTCGGATTAAGAAGAAGCTTCACTGTTTAAATTCAGTTTTCTTGTAACGTTAATTTTCCAATGAAGTGAATGCATCTGGAGTGAATTCTGCGCAAGCGTTGGTTATTTTTGGCGGTCATTGCTTCCACGTTTCTAGGGGCGTTAGTGTAGCAATTTGTCCTTAAATGCAGTTCATGTTAGCTTCGATATATAATGGATCTCGGCGTAATTTGATGGAGATGAAATTATGATGAATATATTTTACTTTGAAAAAAATTATACGTTAATTTTATCTGACGTTTAGGCGGGGAAATAATTTTGTATTACAAATTTTTATGACAGATTGAAATATTCTGCTGTATAATGTTTATGATTTTATAGGTAAAGTTTGATTTTTTAGGGTTTTATAGGTATGGCCACCAAAAAACCTTTATAACGTCACTTTAGTGTCTGTCTGTCTCTATGGTAGAAATTGTAGCCAAGCGGCTTAACATAAAAAGTTGAAATTTGGCATGCTTATGCAACTCTTTGACCCAGATATAGAAAAAATACTGACAGTTCAAAAAATGCATCCCACATAAATATAAACAAATGTGTAGTTAAGGAAAAAATATATTTTTTTTTTTTAATTTTCAGTGGGAATCCAAATAAAACCTTTTAATACGTGGATAGACGAGCAAATTTTAATTTTAATGTGATTTTCGCCAAAAATATTTTTTAAAAATGTTCCTCTACCCCAGCGTTTCCCAAAGTGTGGGTCGCGACCCGGCACCGGGTCGCAGAAACATTTTGCCGGGTCGCGAGAGAAATTGTAAAAACACAAAAAAAATTTTTTTGTACATATTATTTTTTTGACGTCAGTTAATCACTAGAATAGTGTGTATTTGTGCTCTTTATTACTATACTATACTCTTTATTACTATACTATACTCTTTATTGCTATTTATTACTCTATATTACTATAAAGCTACTGCTTTAAAATAAAATTTGTTTTGTAAATAAATGTTTTTTTTTCATAAGGTGGGTCGCAGAAAATTTTAAAACCTCGTACCGGGTCGCGGTCCAAAAATTTGGGAACCACTGCTCTACCCTATCTTTCAGAGGGGTTGATCTAAAAATCTGAAAAAAAACTACATAATGTAGTTCACCAAGAATTTTTGATCAGATTTGTTTTTCGAAAAATATCTATTTTTTTGTGGCGTTGAAAAAAATTATTATTTTTTTAAAATTTATTGTGTGGCATCTAACGAAAAGTAGTTTTTTTAAAATTCGTTTCTTTTAACACGATTTTAGTCAAATATATACCAAAAATTTTCTTGTCCCGCCCCTTTTTACCCAAGGGGTTTAAACTAAAAATCTGAAAAAAATATAAGTAGTGTATTGGGTTGTTACATAAGTCCGTTCGTTTTTTTTTCACCTTTTATTCAATAAAATATACATTCTAAATAAACTTTTATTGTCAAATGTACCTACTGTTCATTATTTTCTATCACTTTGGACAAATTCTCAGGCAATTTCATAATGCCATCTCTCCAGAAGGTTCCGTCTTTGCTCTCGAAAAATCTGTAGAGGTGAATTTTGATATCGTTCGAAGATGCGAAATTTTTTCCGTTAAGGGAATTTTGTAGAGAGCGGAACTAATGGTAGTAGAAGCATATGGTCCAAACATCGCACCATCCAACTACCATTTGTTTTGCTTTCTACAAAATTCCCTTAACGGAAAAAAATTCGCATCTGTGGACGATATCGAAATTCACCTGGACAGTTTTTTCGAAAGCAAAGACGGAACCTTCTGGAGAAATGGCATTATGAAATTGCCTGAGCGTTTGTCCAAAGTGATAGAAAATAATGGACAGATTTGATTATAAAAGTTTTTTTTTAGAATGTATTTTTTATTCAATAAAAGGTGAAAAAAAAAAAAACGAACGCGGTAAGCGGGTAGCCGACACCGACCGGCGCCGATCAGTACACAGCGTGTGCGGTTATATTTGAAAACATGGACAGATACTGCGGCAGATCAGCGCTTGTTACCAGTAAAACCGGTGTCGGCTTTCTGTATGTTCACGGCCTTAGTCGTGCCATATACTTGCTGCGAATAGCCTGTTCACCTGTCACTGTTCACCGTTTTCTTCATCGTCCTCAGTCGCCTGAAATGAAAAATTATATATTCAATGTCCCAAGGTAAAACCTTGTCATAATATAAATACACCGCACATGAAAGTTGGTAAGCATTAATAAATAGAAGTAATGGTATCTATAGCATGTGGGTAAGAATTAATTATTATAAATAATGGTAACTTTCAACTACAATACGAGTGTAACAGTTTTTCGACGAAAAAATCGATGTTTTTAAAAAGTTTTATGCGAATAACTCGAAAAAGTCAAATAACAGGAAAAATTTGCATTTTTCGAAGAAAACTCATTGAATCTTTTTAAAGTATTTGATTAGACATTTCAAACAAAAAAAAAAAAAGTCTCTAGTATAAAAATTAAGCGACTTGGTGCGTAAGCGAATGATCAAAATAAGGTCGGTACCTACTTTTTTCTACAAAAAAATCAGTGAAAAAACCCCCTATTTACCCCCCTAATTAAAATTGATCCTCACCCTTCTGTGGTTCTCTTTATATATGTATTTTCAGTACACCCAAGAAGTTTGACCAATTTAAAATGCCTAATTTTAGAAAAATTGGAGTTTAAAGAAAAAACGATTTTTTACGATTTCGTATTTTTCACCATTTCTTCAAAATATCTCCGAAATTACTGGAGATACGAAAAAAATGATAGAGCACTAAATTGTAGCTTTTTTAATGACTTAAATTTCCCTGTGCATATATTTTCTGTACAGTGAATATTTGGCGAGATATAGCCGTTTAAAACCTCTATTTACAAGCGAACACCACCTTATTCGTGCCCTTCAAACTCACCCCATTTAAAAACTAAGAGATCTTAAGGAATTTAATTTACACAGTCTTATAGCTCTTGAAAAGCCCTACAAAATCGTTTTTGAAAAAACTTTCTATCACTAAAAATGAAGGAGCTATGTTTAAAAAACCAATAATTTTTTTTTCGAAACATCTACATAACCAGTATTTTCGGCAGCAATATAAGGTTTTGCAATGTTATTTTATAATTTTTGACAATAAGGAGTAGTTTTCACTTCTAAAAATAAACAGTGCCCATGAGCATGATATAGCATACAATTTTCAAGTTTGGAGATTATTTCAAACTTTGAAAAGCTGTATCTCGGAAATTATTAAGACTACCGGCTCGGTAGTCCAAAATGGGCTCCATTTTGGTCTCAAATTGTAGAAAATTTAATCTAGTTTAAAAATGCATAGAATGGTGTTTGTCGAAAACATGCTCCTTTATGGTCAAAATGGGCAGAAACCGAAAAGAGTGCGAAAATTTAGCAGTTTTTGCGAAATTCAAAAGTGTTCCGGAAGGCTGCCGAGGTCGAAAACTTGGATTTTGCATCTCAGGCACAACCCATACAAGAAAAAAAAAACGAAACTAACTACCCCCCCTTGATGCAACTTATGATGTACTAGGTTACTGGACTATATGAAAAACAGCGCATTTTTTCAACCCGAATTGGATACCTATCGCGGCAGTGTACTCAGCAACAGCATCTAAGACGGCCTGAAGATTCCTCTCGTTCGAGGCGTAGAGCTAATTATTATTATTATGAGTGTTAGTATTACTATAGAAAACTGGACGACAGATTTTAAACCATGATTTTTAAAAGTTTGTTCTCTAGTTTTATAATAATTAAAAGAAAAAAATGGTTTTATTATTATTATATTTTAATATCTAATCTTTTTCACTAAAATATTATTTTATTATTAGTAAGTTTTGAAAAAATCATAAAATTAAAATTTATGGGAATCGTCATATCGTCATAAGTTGAGTAGTATCCTAATTACCACACCCAGAGAAAGCTATAAATTTGATCGTCACATTTTCTCAACTTTTTTTCGCTGTCATATCCGTGACGAGAAAAGCTGCTGTTCAGTCCAGACCTCTTTCCTTCGATCAATGGTTGTCTCATTCATGGATTTTCCGGGAATTTGTCAGACGTAGAAGGGAGGAGAGACCATTCCTCTCCGGTTTTCCGCGCGCAAGTTTCCTTCTGCACCGCGTATATATACGCAGGGGCGATGCAGAGAATTTGGTGAACAAGAAACTTTTATGTTTCGGAAAATTTTTGTCATTTTGAAATTTTGTCAAGTGACTAATGAGTAAGTTTCAGTGTTATACTGAAACAAAACACTATAAAAGCTGGCCCACCTGGCTTTAATCGGAGACAATTCGTTATTATTGATTCCGTCGTTAGTATTGAAGGTGTAGCAACATTGGGTTTTTGAAATCATAGATTCTTTTTTAGACAAAATATACTATATCATCACTAAATCTGCTATTCCAAACCTTTAAGCGGAACTACATGGAATTTAAATTTTCTTAAGTTTCACTAACTAATTTTTAGGGTTTTGTAGGTATGACCACCAAAAAATCCTTATAACGTCACTCATGTGTCTGTCTGTCTGTCTGTCTGTTTGTCTGTACGGTTGAAATTGTAGCCAAACAGCTTTGGAATACTTGTACAACTTTTTGACCCACATATAGAAAAACTATAGAGAGTTCAAAAAAATACAGCGCGGGATTAATGGAAAAATTAATATATTTTTTTAAATTTTGAGTGGGGTATCAAATAAAACCTCTTAATGCATAGATGCACAAACAAATTTTTATTTTTGAAAAATCTTTTTTTTTTTATGGGGTTATTGAGGGGTTTCAGAGGGGTTGAACTAAAAATTTGAAAAAAAATTCAATAATGTACATTGATGAGAACCGGAATAGATCAACAGGAAATTTTGATCAAATTTGTTTTTCGCAAAATATTGATTTTTTTGGGTGGTCGAAAAAAAATATATTTTTTAAAAATTATTGTGTGGTATCAAAAGCAAGCTCTTAAGACGTAGATAAAGGAACGAGAAGTATATTTATTTTTTTTATTTTATTACGATTTTTTCCAAAAAAGTACTAAAAATCAGTGCACCCTTAACCATATGGGGTTAAATTAAAAATCTGAAAAAATTCTAAGCAATGTATATTGCTATGAACCGGAAACGTACGGGAGAAATTTTTCATCCGATTTCGTTTTTGAAAATATTACAGTTTTTGTGTTATTGAAAATAAAAAAAAAATAATAATAATAATTTATATTTGATTGTAGGGATATTAAATGAAATATCTTTAAGTGCAGATTAAGGAACGGTAATTGATTTTTGAAATACATTTCATTTTGACTAAATTTTACCAAGTATTAAGATTTTCGTTTCATATCTTAGCTAAAATTTAAAAAATATATTTTGTTATGGGTAGATAAGAGGTACGTAAATTTATTTTGCAAACATCGACTAGGAAAATAAATAAATAACTGGCCGGTTGCTGAGATTCTATTTCTAGTAGAGAATCTGTTAGTTTTTCATATAGTAGCAATATAAACAATGTCTCTATAGGCATTATACTTTTGCGTGACAAAAGATCGCCCGCAGTGTTGCCAGGTCTGAATTTGAATGATATCGTTGCAATTATACAAAAAAAAAAAAAAAAAAAAATGCGTTAAGAATATATTATGGTATTATTAGAGGCGACTGCAGCATTATTGTTATATTCCGGTCCTGTGTACGCGTATTCCGAACGTCGAAGGCCGGTATTCAGGCTGCGACTGCGACTTGTTTCGGACTAGATTAAGCGGTTAACTTTGCAACTGTCAACTGAAAACTTGGCCAAAGATTTACAGGATTTCACTTTTCTTGTTTTCTTTTCACAGAGTTACACAAGACAACTTTTTGAATTTGAACGTGAAACGTATTTTTTTGAGATTTATTGCTTTTCGGAAAGGTAGATTTTTCTTAAGTTTTAAGGGTTGGAAAAGGGTGATATTTATTTTTAGAAATTTATGCCTTTGCGGATGGGTTAGGGTTAAATTTTTTGGTAAAGTTACAGTTCAAAACAATGATATTGATAAAATATATTTTCTATAGCGGTTAGGAAACAGGCTAAAGTAAAATGGTAATCAAAATAGTAAGAATATTTACTCAAAAACTTAGTTCTCATTCATAATGACCCCTCTATTATTTATGACATTTGATCTGATTACATTTTCAAAAAATATCGTTTTTTAGTGGCGTAGAAAAAAAGAAAGCTCTTAAGAGGTAGATTAAGGAACAAAAAGTAGTTTTTTTAAATTTATTTATTTAAACACAATTTTTGTAAAAAAATATATGATAAAAATGCTTGTCTCACAACTTAAAACCGAGAGATTAATTTAAAATTCTGAAAAAATTCTGTGGAATGCACATTAATGTGAACTGGAATAGTACAACAAATATTTTTGATATGATAATTACAAGGTGTCTCAAAAGAAATTTTATATTTATTTAGCTTACTGCGTGAACGCAACGTATCCGAGGGGCGCGGGGGTTATGTCAATCGGTAGCCTGGCTCTTGGGAATTCAATCGCTATGGAGCGTTTCTCGGGAGCAGACCGCGCGTTATGCGTGCGAGAGTTTTACAAAAACGGTGATTCGGCGACTGTAGCGCGTAGAAAATTCTGCAGTATTCGAGGTTTTCGCCACTTAAATGATGCGCCAAGCATTCCTCTCATTCGACATTGGGTTAAAAAGTTTTAACAGACTGCTACAACGCTGGATAAATCAAAATCCGGGCGACCTAGGTCATCAAGAACGGTAGAAAACGTGGAGAATGTTAATCAGTCTGTTCGTGACGACCCGAACCTTTCAATTCGGAAGCGCGCAAGTGCTTTAAATGTGCATAGATCATCATTACATCGCATTATGCACAAATACCTAAAGCTGCACCCCTACAAAATTCAATTGGTGCAAGAATTAAAGCCCCAAGATGCCAGTCAGAGCTTAATTTCGTAAATCAGGTGATTGAGCGATTTTCAACGTTTACCAACATTTTGTTTTCGGATGAAGCTCATTTTCATCTTAATGGCCACGTAAATAAGCAGAACTGCCGCTACTGGAGTGCAACGAATCCGAAACGCAAACATCAGAAACCCCTACATTCGCCTAAAGTGACCGTATGGGCTGCGATGTCGGCGCGAGGAATTATCGGCCCTTACTTTTTTGAAGACGAAAGGGGGCGTGCAGTTCAGTGAATTCAGAGCGTTATGTGGAGATATTAGACAACTTCTTGGTACCTGAACTGCAAAACTTTCCTGGCTATAACCAAAGAACATGGTTCCAACAGGACGGAGCAACTTCACACACGTCCAATATGTCTCTGCCACGTGTTCGTGAAATTTTCTCAGGCAAATTGATCTCCCGGAGAGGTGACATAAATTGGCCTCCACGCAGTCCAGATTTAACCCCTATGGACTTTTTCCTATGGGGTTATCTTAAATCTAAAGTTTACGCCAATAAACCGACTTCACTGGCGCATTTGAAAGAAAATATCCGTCACGAAATGGCAGCCATCCCTGAGTCCACCTGCCGAGACGTCATAAGTAATTTTACTGTTCGATTAAATGAGTGCCGAGAACGCGAGGGTCTACATTTAGACGATATTATTTTTAAGAAATAAATCCCCAAAAAGTGTATTTTAATAATTAATAAACATTTTTTCTATATACGGCTTACTTTTTTTTTAATCGATCCACTAAATATAAAATTTCTTTTGAGACACCTTTTCGAAAGTTATTGAATTTATACTGTACTTACAATAATTATCTAACTGACTTGATACGAGCGAATCCATAATAATAATAATTATTTTCGGGTTTTCGGCGTTTATTAAGAAACTTTATATTTCCCTTATTATTGACAACAGAAAAATATATGTAACAAAAATTGTTTATAGTAGGAAAACAAATCTTCTTTGTTCAATGCATTTTTTTCAATTAGATGCATATTTAGGGAATTATGGGGGACACCCTAAAACTAAAAACTACATATATCTCCCATATTGTCAACCTAACAGCAAAATAATAAATGACAATAATAATTTATAATAAGAAAACAAATATTTTATTTTTATTAATTTGTTTATTTAGATGAATATTTGGGGAGTTACAGGAGGACGCCTTAAAGTAAAACTTTTGTAATATCTTTTTCAAATTCTCTATTACCGAAATAGTTCATAAACGACATTTATTTTATACAAATAAATCAAACAATAACATTTATCGTAATTCTCCAAAAATAAGACTTTCAGATACGTATAACAACATTTTTAACAATGTTGACATTTATAAACTTCAAAAATTTAAAAAACATTGTAAACTGGTTTTACAGCTAAACTCTCATGAGTGATTTAACATCTTTTTTCTTAATCATTTCAGATTTATAAATATTTAAATATTATTATACCAACTGTAAATTTCTAAGATAACAATATAACATTTATTGTAATAGCATTTGTAATATCTAAGAGCACTATTTTGGGTTCGTCCTGTTTGTACGCTAAGTTAAATAAAATAAATAAAAAAAATATATATATATACAGGGTGTTTGTTTGAAACGGGGCACCCAGAAAATCTCCTTTATTTGTAAAGATACATAAAATCTTCAGAACAAAAGTTAAACTAGACAAAAAAGGCCCATCTAAAGGTTACTATAAGAATTCTGAGGCACTTCCGGTTTCACCGGAAATGATGTCAACTTTTGATCTAGCATAGGGAATCGATAATTTTATATTTTTTTCCTAAAAGTACATTAAATTAGCTTTACAATGACACCAAAAAATCATATTTTTATGTTAACCATTTCAAAATGGCGACCATTTATTTACAAAATAATAATCAACATAAGTTTTACAAAGCTGAACGTAGCAAGCTTTGAAAACAATAAAAAAAAGAAACAAAATATCTCTAAAATAAACTGTTATAACTAGTTATTATATGAAATAACTTAAATTTTTATATAATTGACAGAGGAGTCCGTGTATTCTCGGTGAAACATATTTAAAATAAGATTAATAAATAAAACACTCGGTAAGTTTCACAAATATCAGTTTAATATACTCTATATTAAACAGTAGAGACCATACGTCCCAAGTATGAATCGTAGCTTCGTATAGACCATTGGTTCCCAAATGTTTTCGGTTCCCGGCGCCCTTAAAGTATCAAATTTTTTCCGCGGCACCCCAAGTCAAATATTTGTCTAACTAACGCAGTTGGAGGAATATTGGAATGTTTTCGCGACGCACAGTTTGGGAATCGATGTTAGACCACTACTTAATAAAAATTCATTTGCAATAGACATCACCGAGAAATAATATATTAAACACATCTCTACCAGCATCCTACATATGAGTCATTGGTCTGTTTGAGCAAACAATGTGACTCATATATTAGTCGGTTGGTAGCGAACGTGTTAAGGAATATGGTGCGTCAATGTAGCGGTTGGCCCGGCTGGTTTCACAGTTTTATATTTTTCAAGCTAGCTATTGATTATATTTCGTAAAACTTACAGTTTATTTTACCAATAGGGTATAGGCATGATTTTTTTAAATTTTTTTATTATATTCCTCTTGTTGCATATAAACATAAAAAACAGTTTTTAATTTTTTTTTTGTAATTTGAAGGCTTAAAAAAATCATAAATGTATGTAGCGCGCGAAAACGACGTGTGACGTCATACCCCTTCTAACTGACGCATGACACTACTAGCTTACCGGCGTACATAGTCTGTTGTGAACTTATTTCTTTGTATAACTTTTATAGGTTATGTAAAGTTAGAGTGATTTTAATTAAAATAAAGTTTAATTCTATAAAAACAATTTATACATGTTTACCGAATTAAATTTTATATTAAAATAGATAACTTATATTGCAGTATTTCAATTATACCTCTAACGTTTTGTAACTTCATGTAAACAATGTAGTAAAATTCTGACATCTAAATTACATAAATATTTACATTTTACAGAGTTGCAGCGTTTGTTTACATAAAGTTATAGAATATAAAATAAAAATTACTTACAGGTCTGCTTTGACACCACGTATTTCTTCAGCACTGTAGCATTCATTATTTTTCATATATTCAATGAGCATAAATGCATCAATGTTGGGTAAATTATCACTCTGAGCCCTAACAAAATCTTTATCTGCCATTTTAATAATAAATGCGTGAAAAATTGTTTAAAAACAAATACAAAACTCTCGAACAATACAATACACACACGTGTAAAGATTATGTTGTAGCTTTATCTGTGACGTGAAACCCCTATCGTTTGACGTCATACTCAGTCGTTTTTACTCGTCAATCTTCGCTCCGTGGTCGGCTTATTTCAAATTTACAATATTTTAATTCAAAAATTTGGCTATAATATTAATTAAAATGTAATTTTGGTTTTGTTAGGTGACATAACTAACATTAACATATCAAAATAATGTAGTTTTAAGGAAATACAAATTTTATGCGTATCCCCTATTGTACTAATTTAATGAAATAAAATGTTTTGCTCAATTCAGTTTCATAAGGACTATCTTAAGAATGCGAAATAGAAAAAATAAGTTTTTGAAAACCATTTTTATTTATGGTAATTTTTTCAAAAATCTTGATCTACAAATAGATTTTTTTTGTCTGTGATTTTATTTATTTATTTAATATTGTGGGCTATCATGTGAAGGCTCTTGACGATTTAATGTTATTTGGCATCTTTTTTATAGTTACTTAGTCGGGAGAACGCTAAATGGCTATTAGTGTGTCTGTTGGTATGTCTGGAAGGCACATGGTGTTTCCTCTCTTATTGTTTTGATGTTAGAACTTCGTAATCCAGCTCTAGTTTAAGTTTGTTTTGAAGTTAGTTAAGTTTACGTCTGTCTGATTGTCTGCATATCTAATATCCTGTCTTCCTGTCTGAATACCTAATTTTATGGACCACACCAACATCATTTAGGTTGGTAACTTGTGTCTCATAGGTATTATCGACACAAATCACACAATTCTTGTTTTAATCATTGATTGAGTTCAGCCGACCACAACTGTTGTGAACTAGCACTCATCACCTGAAATCTAGTAAATGGAATCTACCGGTGTTAACTTGATAAAATTCTTCTTATTTTCATCATTGACAGAATACAACGGATTGCTCTATTAAAAACTGACACTCAACAATCTGGTGTGTTGATTTTATTTAATAATACAAAGCTACATATTCTGTGGAAGATGTTTTGATCGATTTCAAGTCGGAAACAATACCTCAGTTGATCTGCCAGCAGGATATGTGCCATTTTCCCGCTTAGGCCACAGAATTTATGACCTAGGACTCGCTTTGACAAGGGGCCCGTTCTACTCAGTACAAGTATTTCAAATACCAAATACCAATCAAAGCATTTGATATTACAAATACTATTAGTCATCACCAGAGCTGGGAATATTTGAAATAAAGTATTTGGAAAAGTATTTCAATTACTTTCTGGTTTTTGGAATATTGTATTTCAAATACTTCAAAAAAATGCTCTTGATATTTGGATTTGCAAATACTTTCTCCGTGGTCTTTGTATTTGATAATTGTTGTCTTAATATGTCAGTATTTGAAATACTTTAGAAGTATTTTAAATATTTTATTTAAAATATTTTCTAGTAATTCAAATAATTCTTGATTTCAAATAGGTACATTTAAATTATTTGAAATACATTTCAAATATTTAACAGTTTTTATCAGGGCTTCGAACCGGAACTGAACCGAAAATCGAAAACCGTTATTTTTGTGGGAACGAAAACTGGAGCTGATCCGAAAAAAAATATCGGTTTATTTCGGTTCAGATAATGTTTATTGGAGTGAATCTAAAATACCTACATTTTATTTAAAATTATTTTTAAACTGATGAGTAAAAAAGAAAAATTGCGCTTCTATTATTTCTGGGGGAGGGGGGTCGCTCAAAACCTCCCCTGGAAGCGGTCTTGGTATGATTATTACAAAATAAGGAACAAAATGTTCTTCTAAATTATAGTAGAAAATAAATTTCTAATACAAATAAAAGCATTTAAAACTGAACTGAACCTAAAATCGAAAAAACCGTTATTTTTGCCGGAACGAAAACCGGAATCGAACTGATATTTATTTTTTTAATTGAACCGGAACAAAAACCGAAACTAGAAAAATAACGATTCGAAGCCCTGGTTTTTATACACATTGGCATATTTACCGCGTCACTCAATAAGTTCGTAGGACTAATAAAACAACAACTTTTAGGCAAAATTGGACTTTCGAATACTAATTCGAAAGTCCAATTTTCTATTTACTATGTTGACTACAACATAGTCTTCTTCAAGAATGAACAATCATTCCAACGCTTCTCTAACATTTCGATACCTTTTTAGGGTTTTGTAGGTCTGTCTGTCTGTTCGGTAAAAATTGTAGCCAAACGGCTAAACCTAGAGAGTTGAAATTTGGCATGCTTATACAACTCTTTCACCCGCACATAGGAAAAATACTAAAACATCTAAAAAACATATCCCCCTAAAAATATAAACAAATATGTGCTCATCGAAAAAAAAATTTTTTTTTTATAATTCTGAGTAGGGTGTCAAATGAAAGTCCTTGGTACGTGGATTAACGATCAAATTTTTATTTTTGCAATATAAATTATTTTGAAGCGATATTTCCCATAATTGTGCAAAAAAAATTTTTGTCCCACACCCTGTAGGCCAGATAGTTTAAACTAAAAATCTGAAAAAATTCTAAGTAATGTACATTCGTGTGAACCGTAATAGTACAACAGGAATTTTTGATCAGATTACGTTTTTGAAAAAAAAAACGCATTTTTTGTGATTTTTGGCTAATAATGTACACAAGTTATAACTTTGTAACCCAAGTAACTCGATCCGAAAGGTCCGACAATATTATTTTTCTTTTTTTTTAAATTTTTATATTGTTTAAATTATTTTTTCAAAATTCTAGTTATATTTTGGCAAATGTTGCATTTAATTTTTAAAAGCGTAAATTTAATAACCAGGAGAAATTGTTTAAATTATAATTTAATTCTGTTTCAATGTACACGAAATCAGAGGAGCGGAACTTATAACAACCAATGGAAGCCATAGGCGCAATTTTTAAAATTCTTAATGAACCTTGCTATATATAAAAAAAATACTGCACATATTTAGAAACCTAAATAATGGTATTAGGCGTTCGAATTAAAATTAACAAAAACAATATTTTAATTGTTTTGGCATCCTAAATAATCATCATTCACTTACTAAATACCTGCAAAACCCTGAAATGTGTGAAAATTCACGCTTCACATCAATTTTTTTTATTAGAATTTCATGTTATGATCTTATTTGACTTCGCGGCCCCCCGACGAAGCTTTCACGGCCCCCGATTCAGAAACGCTGCTTTAGACATTCTAATAATTATTAGACAGACAAGTTTATTAAATACATCAGATAATTTATTTAAAAGACATGATTATTTATTTTATAATTAACTTAATTGAACTTCTCCCGTCCGAAGAACGGGTACTCTGCTACTTCACAATAAATTTGAAATCATCGCGTCATGTTTATTTGAAATTTATTTTGAAATTTGGAGTTTATTAACAAATAATTCCAAGGAATATTTTTGCATTTAGTTGTTAAAAAGATTTCTTTAATCCAATTCTTTTATTTAATTGTCAAAACAAACTAAAGAATCCTTTTATCCCAAACATACCTCGTTCCCAAAAACATCCCTAAATATCCCAAACGCATTATCAAACTTAACACATGTGTATGTTATGTCCATAAGTGACCCAGTTGGCGTTTCGGATCATTGCGAAGCGCGCATCGTCACAAAACGGGCGACGCTTCTGAACGTATTGATTCTACTCAGTCAGCGCCTTAGTGCGCGTCAGGACGCCCGTCGCGGCGGCATACCGACCGACACAACACATCAAACATCGATAGCAAACGTACGTAAAGATATAACCTCAAAGAGAAATCGCGCGGGAAAATATTTATCGTGACAAAACATTCGAGTTTTTTGTACCGTGATGTGCCAATTTTGAAAATGATTGAATTGTTGTTGTAATTGTTTTGTTTGTTGTTGGTTTTTTTAATTTTTGGAAGTTTTTTTTTGAGTTTTGAAAATGGATTGTTGCAATTACATGCAACAAAGACAGAGTTATTATGGGATGAATTATTATGATCCAGGACCTTATCCTGGAGAATATAATCATCAACAACATTTTAGTAATGTGCAACACTATAATGGCCAGTGGGCGTTTACTACACCATGTGCACCAGGTACTTACTTTTCCTATCTTTGAAAATTTTACTTATTTTGTTTTTATGCTATCTTTAAAACGCTTTCTATACATTTTCGTAAAATACTTAATAAAAACAGTGATTAAAAAAAAAAAAAAAATCAGCTGTGGCCACCACAGGACCGACCGCCAGCATAAAGTACTTGTATAAAATACATTCTAGCAGCAGAGTAGAAATAACTTGGCCCAATATTTTCTAATAGATATATTATTTATCATGACCATGGAAACGTTACATAAGTATGAAAAAATTGAGAAAAATTTTACAAAATTTTACAAAAAAATTTCGAAATTTTTCGTTTTATCAAAAACGTCTCAAATAAAAGTTATTAGTTATTACATTTATAGCAACTTTTGTTCAATAAATTTTTTCTAAATATTTTTCTGTTGCTGAATATTCTCAAAAATCTTAAAATCGACACGAGTAAACTACCACTTCTAGTCAACCGATTTTTATCAACTCGTTTCATTGATGTCAAAAGCTTAAATATGCAGTTTCATAAAAATCATTTTAGCCTAATTTGCTCTGCACGTGTACACAGTCGGACAGACGGACAGACAGACAGACGGACATACAGACAGACGGACATACAGACAGACGGACGGACAGACAGACCGACAGACATCATGCTAAAAATAGTCAAAACGTTATGTAGGGACCTCAATTCGTGGAGATCCATCGAAATGTCAAAATCGGTATGATCACAATACTTCCCTTATATATGTTGACGGTCGGTAAAAAGTCGGAGTAGGCCAAGAAAAAAATCACGTATGTCTTTGAATAAATTTGGAGCGTTAGATCTATTCACAGTTACACCTTTGACACTTGGAGCTATTAAATAAATTTAAATTTTGTTTTAAACAGTTAGTTTTTCTTAAAAATAATTCTTGTATTTTTGTTTATTTTATTTTTTTATAAAATAGCAAGTAAAATGGACAGAAACACTTAAATCAGTGGTTCTCAACTCGTGTTCCGCGAAAAAATCCACATTTTATCTTCACATTTACATATAAGATGCAAATCATCAAAAATCTAAAATAATTTTTTATAATAAAATTATTCAATAGGAAGACAGATGCAGAGACTTTCACAGTACTTTTATTTCAAAAACTGTAGTTGCTATTACAAAAAAAATAAATAAATATTATTATTATTATTATTTATTTATTTAAATTGTACAATATTATACAAGACATTTTTTTATATATACATAAAATAAATAAATAGGATGTGTGAATAAATATTTCAAGAACATTCATTCACAACCACTAAAGACTGTGAAAACCAGTCTGTGCGTGATGTTCTATTTAATCGAAAAAAAAAATGTATACAGTTAAATAAATGTATCAAGTTACATATATATTACATTTAAATGTTTTTGCTGGATGAAGAATATTTACAATGTACAAGTATAATTATAATTTACAACAATTCCTTTATTTCTACCTGAGACAAACTGAAACAGTATTTTTTTCCCCAGTTTTTAAAATTAGTTTGGATAATTCTGCGAATTGTTAATGAATTTATTTCCAGAAAATTATTAAAACTATTGTATATTTTTGGTACTGCAAATGTAAAACATTTCTGTCCAATTTTTTTTACTGTTTTAATATTTTTAGCTAGATCTTTGTTTCGAGTGTTATAATTGTATGTCAACGTAGATATTTCAGTTTTGTTTTTGTTTATAAATTTTAAGACTGAAAGAATATATAATTGCGGCTGATTCATTACATTTGAGTTTTGATAGAGTTTGATCGTAGGATATAAGCTTTTTGTTTTGCTGATTATTTTTAGTATTGTATTTTGTGTTGTTTTAATTTTGTTGAGATATTTATCGGCTGCCCTACCCCATGCTATTATACCGTAAGATAGCAAAGATTGTACGAGTGCGTAATAGAAATTATAAATTAATTTTGTCGTCATAATGTCTCTTAATTCTTGAAAATGTAAAATGTTTTCCTTAAATTACTTACTAATTTATTTAAATGGTCAGCCCATCGAAGGTTTTTATCAATAATAATTCCCTGGTATTTGGCATTCTGTCCTTTCAATAGTAGTTTTACATTGACATGGATTCATCTCACAAAAATTTTCATGTATTTTTAATTTATCGAATAAAATCTGATTTTTATTATATAAAGAAAATAATATGTAATTAGTTTTAGAATAATTTAACGTTAAGAGATTTGCATCTAGCCAACTTTTCATTATTGATATATCTTTTTCTATTGATTCCTTTAAATTAAACACCGTTTGTGCCTCATTCAAGAACACTATATCATCAGCAAAGACAATTATCTTACCGGATATGTTTGTCAAATTAAGTATATCATTTAAATATATTAGAAATAATGTGGGACCCATTACTGTACCTTGTGGTACGCCAATATTTAAATATTCCCTCTCACTATCGACACCACCAACTCTTACTATCTGTTCTCGACCTTCTAAATAATTTTTAAATAGCAGTAAAAATAAATAAATAAAAATAATAATAATAAACAATTTGCAGACAAAGCAGGTAGGCAGCTTATGAACAACCATTATTATGTTATGAATATTTTTGGATGTCGTCTGTTATTCAAAATAATAAATAATATTGTTGATTGCCCACCACTACTAGATCATTTACGCTTACACATCCTAATTACATCACGAGAAATACTGACCTTTTTAGGGTTTTGTAGGTATGACCAAAAAACCCTTATACCGTCATTTTGTCGTCTGTCTGTCTGTCTGTCTGTCTGTCTGTCTGTCTGTCTGTCTGTCTGTCTGTCTGTCTGTCTGTCTGTCTGTCTGTCTGTCTGTCTGTCTGTCTGTCTGTCTGTCTGTCTGTCTGTTCGGTAAAAATTGTAGCCAAACGGCTAAAGCTAGAGAGTTGAAATTTGGCATGCTTATACAACTCTTTGACCCGCACATAGGAAAAATACTAAAACATCTAAAAAACATACCCCCCTAAAAATATAAACAAATATGTGCTCATCGAAAACAAAAATTTTTTTTAAATTCTGAGTAGGGTATCAAATGAAAGCCCTTAGTACGTGGATTAACGATCAAATTTTTATTTTTGCAAAATAAATTATTTTGATGAGATTTTTGCCAAAAATGTGCAAAAAAAATTTTGTCCCACACCCTGTAGCCCAGATGGTTTAAACTAAAAATCTAAAAAAATTCTAAGTAATGTATATTGGTGTGAACCGAAATAGTACAACAGGAATTTTTGATCAGATTATGTTTTTGGAAAATAACGCATTTTTTGTGGTTTTTGGTTCACAAAGTACAAAAGTTATACCAATGTAAGACACTCACATACATGGCGTGCGATGGCTACATGCGTTAGAGCACTCTTAAACTGGTTGGAAAACGAAGGGTTTCGAGTTCGAGTACCCGGAGTGAATTTTATTTTTTCTGTTTTTTTTTTTGCATTTTTATTATGTTGAAATTATTTTGTCAAAATTCTAGTTATATTTTGACAAATGTTGTATTTAATTTTTATGAGCGTAAATTTAATAACCAGTCTTATTATATGATTAACAGACGATAAATTATTTTAAAAATATCGTTCATTTTGCCGTGATAACTACAAGTAAAATTTGTCCTACACACTCAGCATACCGCCTTCACTTATTATATACCTGCGAAACCCTGAAATGTGTGAATATTCACACTTCACATCAATTTTTTACTTATCATTTAACAGAACAAACTCGGCTTTTAACTCACCGCTGAACAGAATCTGCTTAAACTTTAATAACATCTCAACAAATGACAACTTTCCTGATATATTTTTGCTAAATGTCACACAATTTAAAACATGTATTCTACGACTGTTATAACTGCTATAATCTGTCTCAACTTGTAATACGAAACTAGTTCTGGTTACTTTGGTGACTGTTGTGGTGTAAACAGACTTTGGCGTATCCGTGTGAACCAATACTATGATAATATTATAAATGTATTGTCAATATACAACATTAAAAATTAACTTTTCCTGTTAGTTCCGTATTACAAAATGAGACAGATAAAATTATAACATCAAAAATTTTACTGTTACTGTAATTTGTGTTATATAAATGTATTAATCTATACTAGTGCCACACTGTTATTGGGCATGTCCTGTTGTGTGGCCGAATTTTGTAAAATAAAATAAATAAAAACTGTATAATAAATACAAATCAACTTGATTTGAATATTTTGATGACAGTGTTTCGCGTAAAATCACATATATGAATGGTGTTTCGCGCTTTTAAATCAGTCGAGAACCACTGACTTAAATAAACCTCAAATTAATAAAATAATAAACTTATAAACAAGTTGAGATATGACTACCGCCTTCCTCAATAAAGATTCTGATTGTCCTGTTAATTAATTAAATGATTAAACACTTTTTTTATTTGTTAAATTATCAAAAATGACAGTAATAAACAGTTCTTGTTTTTGTTGTTGCTTGATTATCACTAACATGCCTTATTGCTGTCTTGCTTTTCCAAGTCTGACGATTTTTTGTTTTGAATCACACGTTTTAATGCTTAAATTTTGATTGTTTACATAAGTTATTTAAGTTATTAATCTTATTAATGAATTTTCGTAAAACTTTAGGAATTACAACAAGTATAGAATTTAATATATTCGATTTCTCTAGTTTAAGCGGAAGTAGATTTTCAAATTTAGTAATTTTTAACAACTGAATGAAGCTTTTTGCTATTTTGATTGTTTAATTTCAGTTTCAATCTTGGTAATGAATTTTGGTAAAACATATTCAAGAATTTCAGAAGTATAGAATTTAATATATTCGATTTCTTTGGTGTAAGCGGAAGTAGATTTTCAAATTTAGTAATTTTTAACAATTGAATGAGGCTTTTTGCTAAGGTCTCGGGTTCGAATACTGTTCAGGTATGGAATTTTCAACACGAGATATTAATATTGTCGTGGCTAATTGCCTTAGTAGCAAAGGCCATAAATGTGAATGAAAAAAATCAACTGTAACCACCACAGGACCGACCGCCATCACAAAGTACTTGCATAAAATACATTCTAGCAGCAGAGTAAAAATAACTTGGCGTAATATTTTCTTACAGAGATATTATATATCATGGTCATTGAAATATTACATTTCAAGTATGAAAAAATAGATAATTAGAAAAAATTTCGAAAAATTTTTCAAAATGTTTTCGTTTTATCGAAAAATATCTTAAATAAAAGTTGTTAGTTATTACTTTTATAGCAACTTTTATCAAATACCTTTTTTCTAAATATTTTTCTGTTGCTAAATATTCGCAAAAATCTTAAAACCGACACGAGTAAACTTCTATTTCTAGTCAACCGATTTTTACCAAAAGTTGACTTGTGCCATTGATGTCAAAAGCTTTAATATGGAGTTTCATTAAAATCTCTTTAGCGGAATTTGCTCTGCACGTGTACACGGACTAACAGACAGACCGACAGATAGACAGACAGACAGACAGACAGACAGACAGACAGACAGATAGACAGACAGATAGACATAAAGACCGACAGACATCATGGTAAAAATAGTCAAAACGTTATGTAGGTACCTCTATTCGTGGAGATCCATCGAAATCTCGAAATGTCAAAATCGGTATGATCACAATACCTCCCTTATATATGTTGGCGGTCGGTAAAAATAATGCTTTGGATAATTTTTTTAAGCAAAAGCCCACTTCAATCTTTGAAAATTTAGCTAGTGAAAACTTAAGAAAATTAAAATTCGATTTTGTTCCGCTTAAACGTTTGGATAGCCTTTACTAAATATATTTTATATTTTACATTAATTTTTTAAATTTATTAATGACTTTGTTTTGATCTATTATTGTGATTGAAAACTAGCTATTATTATTTAATAGCTATGGTTCTCGTACTTCCTACGTTTTTTGTTGTGTAAAGTTTTGGAGAAACGGAAATAATTAGGTAGATATTTTTTAGGTATTTGGTTTTTGTAAATTTTACTTGTCTTTATGCTGTTGTAAATTGTTTTTTTTTTATATTTTCTTGAAAATCTTAATATACTATGCTAAAACATCTTGAGATATTTGTATAAATCATTTAAGTTATGAATCGTTATAATAAATAAAAATATCCAATTGTTTTTGGGTGAATCTGGGACAGACAGACAAAAGTTGATATTCTTGCAGATATATAATTACCTGAAACAAGTAGAAACAAAATATAAGGCCGAAAAAATTCAAACACATATATATCCTGCAGTTTTATTAATTTGATTTTTGACCTATTTTGAAGTTAAAAACAAGCTAAATTTTTATCAAATTTAATTCAAAATATTTCAATTAGTGGGATTTACATTTACTAGCTATGTTAGCTCTTCGCATTATTTTTATATGTATTTTTACTACAACAAAAATAAGAGATATTTCAATATATTTTGTTATTTTCAAATTAATTCATTACATTGAAAAATTGCGTAGAAAAAATTATTTGATTTTTGTTTTAAATAATTTTTGTTTTATACATTTTTGCTGTAAATTAAATAAGTCAGATAAGTTTTTAGTTAACCTGTTAACGGTACGTATAACCCCTCCCCCCCCAGATTAAAAACTCAATTAAAAATATTAGATAGATAAAAATTCGCTGCAAATTTTGATGCATAAATTGTTTGTAATATTATCTCAGATAGTAAGTTAGTGTAAGAAACTTGTAAGAACTATAATTTTGTGTCTCCCACTAAATAAATAATAAGTAAGATATTTCAAATTTAACCTCTGTAACTCTCCCAATTTTTATCTTGCTCAGTGTTATTGAATCGTGACAAACGTCCCCCATCAGCTAAACGCATATTATTATTGACACCTCCCTTATTTTAAAAACTTAATAAACTACATTTTTTATCGCAAAAGAAATTGACGTAATAATTAAAAATTATGTGAAGTGTGAATTTTCACACATTTCAGGATTTCGCAGGTATTTAGTAAGTGAATGATGATTATTTGGAATGCCAAAACAAATTTTATGTTAAAATATTTTTTTATTAATCTTAATTCGAATGTCTAATACCATTATTTGGGTTTCTAAATATTTGCAGTATTTTTTTTTATATAGCAAGGTTCATTAATATTTTGAAAATTGCGCCTACGGCGTCCATTGGTTGTTTAAGTCATAAACTCCGCCCCTCTGATTTCGTATACATTCAAACATAGAATTAAATTATAATTTCAACACTTCCCACTGGTTATTAAATTTACGCTTTTAAAAATTAAGTGCAACATTTGCCAAAATATAACTAGAATTTTGACAAATAATTTAAACAAAATAAAAATGCAAAAAAAAAACAGATAAAACAAAAATTGACGAGATTCGAACTGTAGTTTCTTACATTAGTTTCAACTCACGAAGCGACAACGTTACCACTGTACTACGCAGGTTCACTCGTTTACTATGTTAAATAGCGTATTAAATATTTTACATATTTTAGTTAAAAACACAAAAAATGCGTTATTTTCCGAAAACATAATCTGATCAAAAATTCCTGTTGTACTTTTCCGGTTCACACCAATGTACGTTACTTATAATTTTTTCAGATTTTTCGTTTAAACCATCTGGGCTACAGGGTGTGGGACATAAATTTTTTTTGCATAATTTTGGCAAAAATCGCCTCAAAATAATTTATTTTGCAAAAATAAAATTTTGATCGTTAATCCACGTACCAAGGTCTTTCATTTGATACCCTACACAGAATTGTAAAAAAATATTATTTTTTTTCGATGAGCATATATTTGTTTATAGTTTTAGTGGGATATGTTTTTTAGATGTTTTAGTATTTTTCCTATGTGCGGGTCAAAGAGTTGTATAAGCATGCCAAATTCCAACTCTCTTAGTTTAGCCATTTGGCTAAAAAAAAATTTGTTTTGCATACAACAGACAGATAGACATACAGAGAGACAGACGACAAAATGACGGTATAAGGGGTTTTTGGTCATACCTACAAAATCCTAAAAAGGTCCTCATTTGCATTTTGACAAAAACACCAAATCACAAAAACGTATTTTTGGAGATCTGGGGGGGGGGGGGATTAAGCTTGTGAGCCCCTCCCTGGGTGCACGTCTAAACGTCATGTGTGAACAGAGCCTGGATATCAAATGAAACCTCGTAAGGCGTAGATAAACTAAAACTAATTTTATTTTTGAAATATTATTTATTTTTTATGAAATTTTCTCATAAATTTAGTCAAAAAACTTTTGTCTCCCACTTTATTTCCTAGAGTAGTTAGTCTAAAAATTTGAAAAAATCTAACTATTGTACATTGATGGGAACCGGAATAGTTCAACAGAAATTTTAGATCTGATTATTTTTTCGTTTTAAGAGCTAACTTTTCATACCACACAATAAATATTTAAAAAATAATATTTTTTATCATCTACCCCAGTGGTTCCCAACCTTTTTTGTGGTGAGCACCCATTTGAATGTGAAAATAAGCTCCCGCACCCTCATAAAAAATGTGTTCAGATTTTTTCAGTTGAGTCATATTTATGTCAAATTGATCAAAATAAAAAGTGAAGAGCAAAAAAAAGGAAATCGCATGGATATTTCTTTAAAATTGATCAAAATGAAGATTCGAGTGTTAAAAAAATCTAGACTATTTAAAATTTAAATAAACTAGATTTTTTATAGAAATTTTATAAATTTCTATAAATCGTCCCGCATCCCTCAGAATGCTTTTCCGCATCCCTGGGGGTGCTGGCACCCCCGGTTGGGAACCACTGATCTACACAATAAAATTGATATTTTTCGAAAAACTAATCTGATCAAAAATTCATGTTGAGCTATTCCGGTTCATATTATTGTACATTATTGAGATTTTTTTCTTCAGATTTTTAAATCTACTCTAGAAAAAAGTGACATAT
Organism: Liopterus haemorrhoidalis; assembly: GCA_963971575.1. Classification (NCBI taxonomy): domain Eukaryota; kingdom Metazoa; phylum Arthropoda; class Insecta; order Coleoptera; family Dytiscidae; genus Liopterus; species Liopterus haemorrhoidalis. The sequence continues at coordinate 229,816,291 of OZ020611.1, forward strand.
TTTAGAAAATATAAAAAAAAATTTCAAAAATAAAAATTTAAGCATTAAAGGGATTTTTGGTGGTTATACAAATCCCTCAAAATGACGAGTATAAAAAATTCTATATTAACAAGGCAAATTTGTTTGGACAGTTTGGACAAGTTTCAGAGTGTTTTTCATGAAAATAGCAACTTTACTAAGACTTCAAAAATTAAAATATTGATTACTATTATATAATTCGAATTTTAGAAGTATGTAGTGTTGTGAGTTGCAGTAAATAACCAAAATAATAATTTACCATTATGAAAATGGCGCATAATTATTTAAATCTAACGCGTAACACACGAAAATTTGGTGCTTTTATATGCATTAGTTGATTTTCAATTTAGAACTTCCGGTGAAGATCAAACTTAATATCAAATACCATTAAGGTGGCGCACAACCCTATAGCTCTCAATAGTTTCTTATACAAAACTAATAATCCGAAATAAAATTAATATCAATCTATATATCAAAATTTGCAGCGAATTTTTATCTATCTAATAGGATATTTTTAATTGTAGAAAAAACTGTAATGTAATTGTAAAAAAGCAAATTGCATTATAGACGCCATCTTGTAAACCAATTGACGCATATTTGCGTACGATGCGGCAAATTGTAGCTAAAGCTTCATTCTACAAATATGTTTATAGCTATTTTGCTCTATTGTGAAAAATATTTATAATTATTATACTTGGTAGTCTATTTTGGCCGCCATCTTGAATCTGCCGCGGTTTTCAAAATATATGTTACTAGAAATATGATTTAATCTTCGTAAAGAATGCGTGTTCCAAGTGGCATTCCATTATCATCAAGTATAATATTTTTCGACGAAGGTTCTAAACTATAAGGAATCAAGTCGAAAAAAATATTGACGTATTATTTGAACATTTCTACACAAATTTATATAAATATAAAAGTTAATTGAAACCCACAAATAGATTTGAAAAATTACAGAACAATATCGCTGATGTCTATTTTTAAGTTATTGAGCGATAATATTTTTACAATAAATGTTTCTACAATTATATCTTATTAGATTGATAAAAATTCGGTGCAAAATTTGATGTATAGATTAATACTAATTTTATTTTAGACTTTTAGTTTTGTATAAGAAATTAGTAACCACTGGGGGTTATACGCAGCCTTAATCGCTAGGATCACTGATCACTAAAAAGAGTATCGGTACCAGTAAAGTATCGAAAGAAAAAGTATTGATACCTTACTAGTATCGATAATATCGTTTCATCCGTAGCTACACTATGTATCATTGTATAAAATTTCCATAAAACTTTCGTTTAATCTAATCACAATCAACGTCTATTCAAATGAAATGATTTTTTATCAAACTGTTTACGTTAACTAAATAAACCTTAAATATTGAATAAAACTCAGTTTTTATTAAATGCAAAAATCTATGCAATGTATCAGTGTCAACAACCGACGACAATAAATCAAAACGTCAGTGAACATAAAGAAACATATGAATAGCGACTGTCAAAGTGTCAAAATAAAACAGATCAAAGGTAGCTGTGTGTCGTGTGGAACAAAACACTGCAGTGTGTCGCTATATCGCGCCATATCAAATAATCATCGGCCGTTCAGACACTAATATCTTAATCAACATGGCGATATAATTAATGCTAATAATTATACCGTTTAATTTAACATGATACGCTTCGTTTTGCAATAATATTAACATGATAGATTGCTGTATTCATTTTTGCTCGTTGAAAGGCTACATTTTCTCGTCAATATTTTAGTTTATCGTTAACTAATGAAGATATAACAGTTTTCTAATGCAAGTGATATGGAAGACAAGAGGAAGAAAAAATTGATGTGAAGTGTAAATATTCACACATTTCAGGGTTTCGCAGGTATATAATAAGTAAAGGCGGCATGCTGAGTGTGTAGAACAAATTTTACTTTGTAGTAATCACGGCAAAATGAACGATATTTTTAAAATAATTTATCGTCTGTTAATCATATAATAAGACTGGTTATTAAATTTACGCTCATAAAAATTAAATACAACATTTGACAAAATATAACTAGAATTTTGACAAAATAATTTCAACATAATAAAAATGCAAAAAAAAAAAACAGAAAAAATAAAATTCACTCCGTACTCGAACTAGAAACCCTTCGTTTCCAGAGCAGTTTAGCTTACGACACCAGTGCTCTAACCTATTACGCTATCGCACGCCTTGCATGTGAGTGTCTTACATTGGTATAACTTTTGTACTTTGTGAACCAAAAACCACAAAAAATGCATTATTTTTCGAAAACATAATCTGATCAAAAATTCCTGTTGTACTATTTCGGTTCACACCAATATACATTACTTAGAATTTTTTTAGATTTTTAGTTTAAACCATCTGGGCTACAGGGTGTGGGACAAACATTTTTTTTGCACAATTTTGGCAAAAATCTAATCAAAATAATTTATTTTGCAAAAATAAAAATTTGATCGTTAATCCACATACTAAGGGCTTTCATTTGATACCCTACTCAAAATTTAAAAAAAATATTTTTGTTTTCGATGAGCACATATTTGTTTATATTTTTAGGGGGGTATGTTTTTTAGTTGTTTTAGTATTTTTCCTATGTGTGGGTCAAAAAGTTGTATAAGCATGCCAAATTTCAACACTCTAGGTTTAGCCGTTTGGCTACAATTTTTACCGAACAGACAGACAGACAGACAGACAGACAGACAGACGGCAAAATGACGGTATAAGGGTTTTTTGGTCATACCTACAAAACCCTAAAAAGACGGTGGTTTAACTATGGGTCCACTACACACGCAATCACGGCGGGGGGGGGGGTTACATAGAGGTCCATCGAATTTCCAAATGATGTTTTGGTAGCTTGGTCACTCTAGACAAACTAGGAGGGCAAAAAGGAGACCCAAATAGGGGACCCAAAGATAATTATGCTGGGGGATGCAGTTTCACCACTGGTAACAGGAGATTTTGATAATAAATGTGTCAGGCAATTGGAGTTTGAATTTCTGCTAGAGTTGGTGATTTTTCTATAACTTTTTCCATTTATTTCTGTCCTTCGTGAAGGCTTAAGCATTTCTTTAATTTATTCCTCTCTTTTCAGCCGTAGTCTTCAATTTTCGCTCCATACTTTTCTTCTTCTGGGATTTCTCCTGAAAGTTCTTGCTTCCATGACTCTTTTTACTTAGGCTGCATCTCTTCACTTTATCTCTTCTTTTCAGCATCATTGGCTTTTACAACCCTTATAGGGCTTTTGCCTCCTCAATGATTCATCTCCAGATGCGTTGTTTTGCATGCGTTGTTTTCGTTTCATCCGTCTGGAATTACCGTTAGGTATGCGAATAGTTTGAGTATTTCAGATATGCGGAGGATTGACCTACATCATCCTAAGACTAGTGGTAGGGTTGCCACCTAGATCCACTAGACTGGCCGTTTTTCTGTTGGGTTATGACCTGCATTAGCTAAAATGCTCCCGCTGTTGATACCAGGTGCCGGAGTTTCGCTTGTCACCCTTGTCTCCTTGGGTACAGTGGTTTAACTGCTTTGGGCGGGGCTCGCGACTTGGTCGCAGAAAAGAGGGTTTCTTGGTAGAGCCAGCATTGCTGACATGCAGTGCTAGATGGTTCCGACTAGCTTTTTATATTTCTTGACCTATTGGCATCAGTCAAGCCCACTAGTACCATGAGTAAGGCTTTAGCTGTCTGTCCTGGTAGAGGTAGACAGATCCGGGTTTGATATTAGCTCCCTCTCTCTCTTCTTTTGGCCCAGAAAATATTAACTTTCCCGTCTAGGTACACAATCTAAAATAATATTTAGCCAAAAATATGTCATGACCATTGTTCATCACCTTATAACCTAAAACGGTCTAAAATCTGACAAATATCGTAGAAATGGACATTAGTGTGAACCGGAATAGTTTTTTGATTGAATATTTTGATATTGAAATAGTTTTATATATACAGAATGAGGCAACACCTCGAATGTTCACCTCGATTATTTCCTTAATAAAAGAATTATAAAAATATTGTTCAAATTAAACTTATTTGGAGCAATGGGGGTCAGAAAATATGCAAAAGGTATGACAATAAATGACTTTTCTTTAAATTATACTACATATATTATTTTACATATTATTATAAACCTATTTTCTCTATTCAACGGTGTAAAACTTGTATATCCTTAATAACAAAATTTTTGAAAAAATTGCATTTTGTGGCATTCAAAATGACGACTTATTTGCTGGTAAATAATGGAAACAAATGCATGCAAGTGTTTCAATAGGATCACTAATCACTTATTATTTCTAAGACCACAAATGTCGCTTTTCTCGCCGAAATCGAGTTTACCTAGGTTATTTTACGTTTCATGTTGGCATTTATTATAAAAAATTTAGTCTAGTCCACATGTTTAAGAGGAACTAAAAAGGTTTTTTATTTTCTTAAGGTGTCACGACTTAATGAGGCTATTGTTGAGAAATTCACTTGTAGATCGGGGGTTCCAAAAATTTCATGCCAGCCTTTAAAAATCTCGGAGCAGGGCTGGCCTGCCGTCCGTATATTGGACACCACTGTTGTATATAATTAAAAACAGAATCACCGGTAAACAGTTTATGAAACTCTGGTGTAGGGTATGTTGTGCCGCATAACATTATTGATATGTTGGTTGCATAACTATGGCTTTATTTTATTTGTCAATACAATGTTTTCATACAAATACGTTACCTAATAAATTATAGTGTATTTGAATATTTTAATGTATATTAATAATTTGGTAACGGTCAAAGCTTGTTCAGAACCGTAATATAATTATTAATAGAAGTTCGCCGGTACTTCCGTAAATACAGAAGTGGAATCAGTGGGATATGAAGTAAATAATCTACGTAGAAAAAAAAGTTTGGTGAACTCAAAAATTAATAATAAAATAATAAAATTAAATAATAATAGATTCCCGACGTCTAACTCGCGAATACAACAGCGAAAGTAATTTCTGCTTCTTGATCTCCAGTACTATATAGAAACAGTGTGCCTTTTCGACCAGCTCTATTATCAGTTTATAAATGTGTATTTCAAGCTATAAATTGATGTATAGTGTATTCCAAACGTATAAGTGGAACTATGGTCTATGTCAGCTTAGAAAAATGTGTGTGTAAATGTGTGACACCTGACAATTAACAGATCAATATAGAGGACTAATATGAGTGAGGTCAAAAGACAGCCCTGCTAGTCTAAGAGCTAGCAACGTCACAAAAAAGTTTATTTTAGGTCGGCTGGTTTTTCGATATTTCTCTTTCTTATTGAAGTTAGGTAGGGATGCGGTACGTCTGGCACCTAGGAGCGGTTGCGTTTACCTGTGCGCAACTCGCCTGTATAGGTAAAAAGTGGATATTTTGAAATCATTTTAAGAATTTTTTTTTTTATATAATTTTCAATGTCTTTTTAGCATTATAAATTTATAGTTGCCAGACAGTTTCGTTGTTGCTAACATTGCGCCAGATCTAATTTAAGTATTTAAAAAATAATATTTTTCAAACCATTTTAGTATAGCTGTAATTATAATATGATATAGTTCTGTAATCAAAGAATACAATATTAATTTGCCAGACGGAAATTCCGTTGTTTAATTAGGAACCAGACCAATTTAAGTCCCGGGGAGAATAGGTGAGTTAGAAGAGATAACAGTAAAACAATCACAGCTGCTATTTTTTAAGTTGGCGTCGTCCACATGAGTGTTTATGTTTGCTTGTTTTTATAAAATAAAATAGAAGCAGAATTTTATCATGATGAGTGAGGAAAAAGAAAAATGTGTTTTTTGTTCAAACAAAAGTGGTAAAATAATGAAATTTAAAAAATAATAATAATTTAATTTAATTTTTTTTTGCTGGTAAAAACAAACTGCAACAAACTGCTTTTATGCTGGTAAATTACTGGCACCAAAAATAAAGTGCAACGCCAGTATTAATAATGTCTTCACATTTGTATTTCGCATTCCGCCTATACGAAGTACTTTACCAGCATTTTATAAGCACTCTTCTTCACTCATACTTTTTACTTAAAACCATCAGAAATAAATCTTGCAACTAATGCGATTATTTTGCACTTTACCGTTGCTGGACCAGCAACTGATACATCAATGGGCCAGTAACGGCCCCGGGGACACCGGGGTACTGGCCCATTACTTTCAATGCCGGGGAGTATGTGCTTTACCAGTACTGGCCCGTATAAAAATGTTTGCTGGGAACTTACCTATTCTCCCCGGGACTTAAATTGGTCTGGTTCCTAGTTAAACAACGGAATTTCCGTCTGGCAAATTAATATTGTATTCTTTGATTACAGAACTATATCCTATTAAAATTACAGCTATACTAAAATGGTTTTAAAAATATTATTTTTTAAATACTTAAATTAGATCTGGCGCAATGTTAGCAACAACGAAACTGTCTGGCAACTATAAATTTATAATGCTAAAAAGACATAGAAAATTATATAAAATAAATAAAATGTCTTAAAATGATTTCAAAATATCCTTTTTACCTGTACAGGCGAGATGCGCACAGGTAAACGCAACCGCTCCCAGGTGCCAGACGTACCGCATTCCTACCTAACTTCAATACGAAAGGGAAATATCGAAAAACCAGCCGACCTAAAATTCTTTCTCGAAAACGTTGCTAGCTCTCGGACTATGCTGATAGTGCTCAAAAAAGAAGTTATTGATACAATTTTTAGACTTTCATATGTATATAGATATATTTTTAATTTTTATTTAAAATAAATATTTAAATAAGAAACTTTAGCTCTGAAGATATATTGTTTGTGTCATTGTTTTATTTAAACTCTTTTAGCCAAATCTCTCGTTTTATATACCTATAATAATACGTAAATAATTTTTAAAAATTAATATTTTTTTAACTTTTTCAAATTTCCCATTATACTGAATTTATGTCATATAAATAACGTAAGTGTATTATCTGCCTTGTTTATTTCAATATCATACTAACCAATTCCTATTTGTATTAAATCACTTGATACCCCAGTTACTACGCCCATGCCCTAGTTGTAACTTATTTTAAATTTCCCGCTATACTGTATCTGTCCTGTGTAAATCGTACTCGGTTAGCAGTGCTATCTGCTCTTTTCTTATTTGACATAGAACATAGATTTTCAAATCTATTAACTTTTATCGATTGAATTAGGCTTTTGGCCATTTTGTTTAAGTTACTGTAAATCATACTTCATCATTTTTATTACATTTTGAATTTTTGTATAATGTTTAAGACTTACTTCTTGCTTCTTAAATTTGTATATCTTCCAAAAATTTATAATTATATTATAAAGTCTGTTTCTGAGGATTAGGCGGAACTAAATTTTGAAATCTCGTAACTTTTAACGATTAAATGAGGCTTTTGATAATTTTGTTTGATAAAAGCCTCATATTTAGAAACTGTGTTCATGACACAGGGTGCACCCAGAATTTTTTCTGTGGGGGGTAGGGGGTTACAAATCAAAATTGTTTTATAGAGACAGGAAATAACCGGGAACTACATATTGATCCAAAAACGTCCAAAAACCAGAAAGGACTTTACCTTTTCAAGTAACGACATAAAAAACAAAAGTGCATCGTTTCCAAAATGCCAGTGATGACCTAAAAGAAAGGTTTTCGCTTCTAAAATTTAAGTAATGACAAAAAAGGTCGTCACTTCCAAAAGTGATGACCAAAAACAAAAAAGGTCCTCCCTTTTAAAATGCAAGTGATAATCTAAACAAACTCAGGAGCTCTAAAATTCAAGTAAAGAAGTAAAAACTCAAGTGTATTCCTTAAAAACACGTGTTTTTTGAGTGCTTGGTGGGAGGCTCAAGCCTTTGAGACCTTCCCCTGGGCGCGTGTCAGTCGTGATAACTTAATAAAATAAAATTTCCGTTTAATTCCACTTAAATGTTTGGAATAGTTTACAGTTGCGCACCACGTGAGATGATAAATTTTAGTTACTTTATAAATATACAGTCGATTCCGCTTAATTGGGACACATCGGGACTTAGGCATTTTGGCCCAATTAAGCAGCTGCTCCAATTAAGCGAATTTCACATAAAATTAAACAATACATATTTTTCTTTCAATAATTTTATTTTATAAACACTTGGACAACTATAAATTACCTATAACCAAAAAATATAAATTTTTAAGAAAAAATAATAATAAATTCCAAAATAAAATAATAAATAAGTACATACAATTTAATTCAATGCAAAAATGCGTCAAGTGTAGTCTGTCTTTTGTTTTTGTAACATTTCACTTCTACAAAATCAGCACAGGTATTCAATGCGGCTCCCTTCATTTCCTTCCTGCATAAAACAACGCTGTAATATTAAATTCTTTGTACATATTTTTTCTTGAGAATATGTGTAACATAATATGTACTGTGATCTTAAATTTACTGTCCCAATTAAGCGGAATGTTGTCCCAATTAAACATGTAAATTTACTGTTGGTTCCTTGGTTTGGTTTCTGTTCTTTGAGATTTGGCCCAAATAAGCGGCTGCCCCAATTAAGCGGTGGCCCAATTAAGCGGAATCGTCTGTATTAACTTTAGCTGTATAATTCACTCAAGGAGCGAGGCAAGGGACATAAATATTCCAAACACTCGAGGATCGGAGAATCGAAAAATAGGCGTGCCCTATGTAACAAAATAGTTACGCTTTTAGGTGTTCTGCTAATATGACCGTTTTTATTTCCATCTCCTCTTTCCAAACTTTGAAGATTTCCGGCTGAACAAGCTTAAAGATGAGGTCAGTAAAGGACACTTGTCAAATTAGCGAACCAGAATATCCTTCTTCAAAAAATTAAGCAATAATACTAAACAATAATCAATAATAATAAAACTGTTTATGGAACAAGACATTTATTAAACGATAATATTGGCTGTTATTTTTAAAAGTTGAGTAAATATATGTGATTATGAAAAATAGGTCTAAAATAGTTTTGAAACACGAAATAGTTTAAGCAAGAAACTTTCTTCCGTGAGTGTTATCGCAAAGAAAAATATTCCAAAAGTTCATGTCGCAAGCTATTTGCCAAATAAATAAAATCATTTTCCACATTCTTAGGGAAGAAATGCAGTAAAATAAATGGCTTTAAATGCTGAATAATTTCACAATTTATAAATCTAATTCAAGAATATGCTAATTTAGGAATCCCTTTGATCAGGAGCAGCACGAAATTTTACGGCGCTGGGTTAAAAAAATTGATGTAAAGTGTGAATTTCCACACATTTCAGGGTTTTGCAGGTATTTAATAACTGAATGATGATTATTTGGGATGCCAAAACAAATTTTATGTCAAAATATTTTTTTATGAATTTTAATTCGAATGCCTAATACCATTATTTAAGTTTTTAAATATGTGCAGTATTTTTTTACATAGCAAAGTTCATTAAGATTTTGAAAATTGCGCCTATGGCTTCTATTGGTTGCTTAAATCATTAGCCCCGCCCTCTGATTTCGTATACATCAAACAGAATTAAATTATAATTTCAACACTTCCCACTGGTTATTAAATTTACGCTTTTAAAAATTAAATGCAACATTTACCAAAATATAACTAGAATTTTGACAAAATAATTTAAACAAAAGAAAACTGCAAAAAAAACAAAAAAATTAAAATTGCCAGAATTCGAACTCTAGTTTGCAAGTTACCTGTTTGACAAATTAGAAAACCAATGACTTGGTTACATAGCGAATTAAATATTTAACATATTTTGGTTAAAAACACAAAAAATGCATTATTTTCCGAAAACATAATCTGATCAAAAATTCCTGTTGTACTATTCCGGTTCACACCAATATATATTACTTAGAATTTTTTCAGATTTTTAGTTTAAACCATCTGGGCTACAGGGTGTGGGACAAACATTTTTTTGCACAATTTTGACAAAAATCGCGTCAAATAATTTATTTTGCAAAAATAAAATTTTGATCGTTAATCCACGTACTAAGGGCTTTCATTTGATACCCAACTCAGAATTAAAAAAAAATAATATATTTTTCGATGAGCACATATTTGTTTATGTTTTTAAGGGGATATGTTTTTTAGATGTTTTAGTATTTTTCCTATGTGCGGGTCAAAAAGTTGTACAAGCATGCCAAATTTCAACTCTCTAGGTTTAGCCGTTTGGCTACAATTTTTACCGAACAGACAGACAGACAGACGACAAAATGATTGTATAAGGGTTTTTTGGTCATACCTACAAAACCCTAAAAAAGGAAAGACAAAAAACGGATCGACAAAAAAAAATTGAAAAAAAAATTGATGTGAAGTGTGATTTTTCACACATTTCAGAGTTTCGCAGGTGTATAATAAGTGAAGGCGGCATTCTGAGTGTGTAGGACAAATTTTGCTTTGTAGTAATCACGGCAAAATTAACGATATTTTTATAATAATTTATCGTCTGTTAATCTAAAAGCTTTAAAAACTAATTTTATGATAAAATATTTTTTTGTTAATTTTAATTCGAATACCTTACACCTTTATTTAGGTTTCTAAATATGTGCAGTACCAAAAATTTATACCTTCCAAAGATTTCTAGAACCTTCGGGTAACTCAATGTTCAAGTTTCGTCGTCTGCTTCAAGGCTACGCTATTCTTTAGCAGGACCGTATTCGTAACAGTATGTAAACTACCGCGGAGCCGCTCAAAGCGCGGGACCAGGTTCCGGGAAATACTTTGAATTCCTCTTGGGCCGGCCCTACATCTGATGAATGATCAGACGAATGAATTATTTCCTTGAACTGTTTTTTTTTTTTGAAATTGTGAGGCGCATGCGCTTTACTAAGATCAACTGCAGTCTAAAATAATTTTAAGTTTTAATTGTTGAGTTAACGTTAAGTTTAGGATAAGGTAAACTTAAAGAGATTCTTTACTTCACAAATTATTTTATAGTTACTAGGCGTACATTTTGGCTACAAAGTAGCCATCTTCAGTAGCTACTAAAACTGTTTTGTATGAATAAATTGGAATAAAACAGTTATCAAAATTTTAATTAGAAAGAGCTTTTGCTGCCCTCATCGGTTATCAACTGAAAAATTTGTATTCCCCTAGCCATCAAATGAAAATTTTGGATTCCTGCCCTCCGGTCATAACTGGAAAATTTTGGATTTACTTCCGCCCTACCAGTTGCCCATTAATTTTTTTTAAATCCGGCTCTGAACTTATATATACATATTTATTTTTGAATAGAGTGGGTCGATATAAAGTCGAGAAATTATTGAATGGGCCGACGGTCAAGAAAATTTGAGAATCCCATTTCTGAAATGTTAAGACGACAATGTCGTAAATATAAGACTCTAATACCCGGTTTCATAATACCCTTTTCACACTAGATCTTTAAGACGAGTGAACTTAAAGTTCACCGATGTTTAAGATCGGTATGCTTTCACACTTGATGTTTAAATCTCTGGTGCTGTCATCAGCTACAGTAACTTTGTCCTTAAGTTACCGTGAAATTACCAGTTTGGAACTGTCTGCGCAAACGCACATTTTGAATTATTATAAACAAATATAGATATTTAATTTCATTCTACAATAAAGACACTAGAATAAAGAATATATTACACTTGTATTAACATGTACATAAGTCGATACATTTTATCTCAATTATTGTAGCTCTGTATTTTATTAAACACATTATTAAAATAAATAATTTTATTACACAGTCTGTTCCAGACGGTTAAGCGGAACTAAATGGGAATTTAGTTCTTTTAGGTTGTCACGATAAGGGACCTTGCTTGGGTTATTTCATTTTTCACGTTGGGATGTCAAAATTTAATATTCCAACAATGAAACCATGGAAACGAATGACATATGTCAAAATTAAATATTTTTTTTAGATATTTTAATGACAAAAAAATAAATAATTTGTATTAAGAACGACACAAAAAATCTAAATATAAAGAAAATGACATTTTAAAATGATATTAACCTTAACGAAAAAATGTTTATTGTAAGTATGATTTACAAAGCTTAAACAAAACGGCCGAAAGGCACGATTTAAACGATGAAAGTAACTAGATTGCAAAATCTAGTTCCGCTTAACCGTTTGGAACAGACTGTAACAATAAGTACAAACTTATTATAACGTCGATATAATACAGTATTCTTGTTTATGATAATATAAAATGTTGACAGCACAAATTCAAGGAGTATTTTTTTATAATAGAAATTAAGTTGGCAATGCGAACGAAGTTTAAGACGCAGATCTCTGTCTTAAACATCGCTTGTATTTAGACGAGGCCATACGGTTTCACATTTGCGTTTAAAGATACATTCACTTTAACATCCGATCTTAAAGTTCTAGTTTGAAAAGGGTATAAGACTCTAATACCCGGTTTCATAAAGGGCGTAATACTAATTACAAGCTATAGTTTTAAGGCTTTTATGCAGCTGTGAATAAATGTTTTTTTATTCTTATGTTTTTATGTAATAAACACCGTTGTGAGGATAAAAGATAATTTAGATTTCATTTTATATAATAGTGAAATGAAAAGACTCTGTGACGACTGTCATAAATAACGTGACATTTGTGAAATAGTTGACAGAATGTAAACAGAAATAGAACGCCCACTTCAGTTGTTGCTTCGGCTTGCTCGATGCTCGATTCAGGACGTCAGAGCAGCGCGCTCCGCAAGAATTGTAGGAATTGTTTCAATGTTTGGTTATGTTCCGCAAATATTTGCAGCTAAATTTGTTAATTTTATGTCATATATTACTCGCGATAATGGTATAATATTCGGGCTTAATTAGTCGGTTGGGTTTGACCTTTTCTATTTATAAATTCAAATCTATGTAAATACAATTATAATTACTTTTAAAATGTATTTATTTTTCATTAAATACATATTTATTATTTGCTTAATATATAAGGGGCAAGTATTGTTATCGCGAAAATTTTCGATGTCGAGATTTTGACTGATGACCACGTTTCATGGTCCAGGGAATCCAAAAAACCTATTTTCGAAGTGCTCTCCGTATGTGTGTGTGTCTGTATGTGTAAACACGATAACTCAAGAACGGTTCAACTTAGAGTTCGTTCTGGTACTTAAAAATTCTCCTATTAATTGGGAAGAAGCTTATTGTTTTTTTATAAAAATCCGAAACCGGAAACGGAAGTTATTAAACTTTAAAATTTAAAAAAAATCATAACTTCTAAACCAAGCCTTGAACAAAAATTTGTGTAAGACATAATTTGATGTATTTTTGAAGGTTTACCTAAATCTTTATTTTAAAAATTTTTTAAGATTTTTTTTTAAATATTTTTTTAATTATTATTATTATTTTTACTTGCCCGACCTTAATATATAAGGGGCAAGTATTGTAATCGCGAAAATTTTCGATGTCGAGATTTTGACTGATGACCACGTTTCATGGTCCAGGGAATCCAAAAAACCTATTTTCGAAGTGCCGTCCGTATGTGTGTGTCTGTGTGTCTGTGTGTATACACGATAACTCAAAAACGGTTTAACTTAAAGAGTTCGTTCTGGTACTAAAAAATTCTCCTAATAACTGGGAAGAACCCTATTGTTTTTTATTAAAATCCGAAACCGAAAACGGAAGTTATTAAACATTAAAATTTAAAAAAAGTAAACCAAGCCTTGGACAAAAAATTGTATAGGACATAATTTGATGTATTTTTGAAGATTTCACTAATTTTAAAAAAAATATATGTATTTTTTTTTATTATTATTATTATTTTTTTTATGGGAGGGCAAGTCTAGCGGAGGTCTTCCTTCGCCACTGGTTTTTTATGGGAGGGCAAGTCCAGCAGAGGTCTCCCTTCGCCACTGGTTTATATTTATGCCGCGATGTGTTTCCTATATGTGGGCCAAAGAGTTATACAAGCACGCCAAATTTTTACTTTCTATGTTCAGCCGTTTGGCTACAATTTCTACCAAATAATCAGACAGGCAGACATATGAGTGACATTATAAGAGTTTTTTGGTCATACTTACAAAACTCTAAAAAATAGAAACTTAGAAAAAGCGGATGAAACAATAAATAAGTAAATAAATGACGAGAAAAAAAAAAAAAAACAATTCTTGCAAATATCAAGAGCTAGATATCGACGACGCGCGTGCAATACATCCTAAGTGACATAGACATAGTTTGTCAGAAAACAACAAAAACATTTTTGTATACCAATTAATTTATTCTTTTTAAAATACACTCTAGTTATTTATATGAGCGGTGTTAGACGCAAATAGCCATTCTTGGTGTGCGCCTAAAATTTTAACTAACTAATGGAAAATAATAGACCATACACAAAATAGAAACTAGCCCTATTTTATAGAAACTATGAAAGCATTAAATGTAAAGCATTTAGATTTATTTTTTTTTCTACCTAAGATATCTTACCACTAGATATATTTATGTTTATACAGATTTACCAAAAACGCAGTTTATCAAAAAATGTCAGTTAGGAGGTGTTGCACGCGCATCGTCACGAGCAGATTTACGAATGAACAAAATAAGCAGTTACTTAAGGGCCCCCACCCATCGGGGGCCATGAAAAAATCCCATAATTTCCGACAAAAAGATGTCGATTTCTTTAATTTTATTTGGAAAAACTACAAGACTAGCTCGCGACATAACGATTCAGCGGTAGCTTAACGTTTACACATAAAATAAAAAGTAACTATGGTCTATTTCAAAGTAGAAAAATGTGTGTAAGAAGATAGGAGCTGTTTGTCCTTGCTTCGGATTGGTTTAGATCGTCATCCCTATTACACTGTAAAAATATTGTTTTTAGTCCAAATTGACAGATGTTCAGTGTCGTACATTGGAAATATATATTATTTATATTATTTAATTTTTCTCATATATTTTGTTATTATTTACATATTTAGACTTTTATTTATATTCTTGGCGTAGATTTTATGGAGAAAATTCTCCATGTAATTTGTTTTTACGCAGTTATATATTTTTTAGGTTATCTGACATATAAATATTTTTTGACACTTGACAATTAACATATCAAGAGAGAAGACTAATGTGAGGCCAAAAGACAGCCCAGCTGATTGTGCCCAAAGAAGAAGTTATTGATATAATTTTTAGACCTTCATATATACATATATTTTTAATTTTTATTTACAATAATTATTTAAATAAGAAACTTTTGCTCTGAAGATATATTGTTTGTTTTATTGCTTTATTTAAACTCTTTTAGCCAAATCTCTCTTTTTATATATAGTACATAATTTTTAAAATTAATATTTTTTTAACTTTTTCAAATTTCCCATTAAACTGAATTTATGTCGTATAAATAACGTAAGTTTATTATCTGCCTTGTTTATTTCAATATCTTATTAACCTTTTATATATTAAAAAAAAAAATCACTTGCTAACCCAGTTGCTACGCCCATGCCCTAGTTGTAACTTATTTTAAATTTCCCGCTATACTGTATTTGATCAGTGTAAATCGTACTCGGTTCGCAGCGCTATCTACTTTTTTCTACTTTGAAATAGACCATAGAAATGCCACTGATCAGAAAAAAAAAGTAGAAAAAAAAAATGTTATAATGATTTTGATGTGCATGAATGTATTTAAATCGGAAATATATATATTTTTAACTTTGTAAGTAATGTTTTTCTTTGTCATATATGTATTTATATTTATTATATATCAAAAGATAATAATAAGTGTATTTTTTAGATTTTTTAAAATTAAACATGGGGGGTGGGCGCAGAAAAAATTATACTTAGGGACCCCGCAATACCTAAATCCAGCCCTGCGCATCATCGATATCTTGGCTCAAGAGCTAGATATGTTGCCGGTTCCTAAACTAACCTAAAAATTATCAATATCAGCAAACTTTATTATTATATTCTTTAATAATATAAATACTTTTCCTTTTCTTTAGTTTTTCCCCCCTAATCACTAATGTTAAGCTGACAATTTTGTTCAAAGATAAAACCAGGACATTTAAAATAGCTCAAGCACAGACGTGCACAATAGGAGCGGGGGGGGTCCTTGGATCCTGATCCCCCCAGGATAAAAAAATCATATACTGAATCAATAATAACTAAGCTACTGAAAATAAAATCTCTTTTTTCGTTGATAAAAAACAAATTATAGTCAAAATGTAATTAATATATAAAACCACCCCTCCCCGTAAAAAGGCAGTAATAAATTTTGTATTATTTAACGGATATTACTTAGTAATAGATCCCCCTTCAATCTATTCTCTCAATTTTTCTATGTGCGCGCCTGCTCAGGCAGTATGAATAATAGTGGCTATCGTTGAATATATGTTTAAAAAATATTGGGAAATAAGCTTATATTTTTTGTCTTTAAGTAAAAAAATGCAATTAAATGTACTTCTTTTATTTATATTGTATGTTAAGAAAGTAATTTTGAACAAAACCACCCCACTGCTGTGCCGTTTTTTTGTTTAAATTTACGCGCGTATTGAAAGATGGATCGATTACTCGATCTTTTGAAAAACTGATAATTTTATATTTTGTGTCCTTAAACTGTACTGGTTATATTTCACGACTAACCAGGAACAATGACAAAAAAACAGTACTGTCAATGTTGCCAACTTGACTTTTAAGAAAGTAGCTAAAGCATTGATGAAAAGTCGCTATTTTCAAGAAAAAGTCGCCAAATTTATCAATACCAAAATAAAAACACTATTTTATACCTACAATTAATTGTGTTTATAGTGTTTGGGACTTCAGATTCAGCATTGTATGCTGAATATCTATAATGAATAATAATAATAATAATAATTTTTATCAAACTTTTTGAAAACAATAAACTATAAAATTATATAATACAGTATGCACTTATAAAAAAACAAATTTATAGATGATAAATAAATATAATTAGATACAAAAATACAGAAAAAATGAGTACAAAAATAAAAAATCTCTAAAGAAAATACAGAAAACCCTCTTCTCTAACAAAGTTATAAATATAATATGGTAGATTATTGAATTCATCGTCATTTTTAAATTAGTTCTGTTAATCTGTATGCGTATTCTTGTGTGCAACGAAACGCTGAACATAGCAGTTTAACATGGGATTTTAAATAAGTGCGATTGTAAATTGGCTCTCCTGTACATTTTTAAGCAAAAATACAGGAACAAAAAGCCGAAATTTGATGCAATAGATGTCTAGATATTTGGAAAATACAATATGTTCGTCAAAATTCATATAGCCGTGGAAATAAAACATGAAACAAAATTTGGACCGGAAAAGGCTAATTTAGATAGACATTATGTTGAAAATACTTGTTTTTCTGATGAAAGTTCTTATACACTGAAACTATTTTGACGAAAACATCATATTTTATTTTTCAAATGTTTAGTATAAAGGCATTCTATAGCATCAAATTTAGACTTATATACGTTATATAATAAATATATAATAAAAAAAATTGATGTGAAGTGTGAATATTCACACATTTCAGGGTTTCGCAGGTATATAATAAGTGAAGGCGGTATGCTGAGTGTGTAGGACAAATTTTACTTTGTAGTAATCACGGCAAAATGAACGATATTTTTAAAATAATTTATCGTCTGTTAATCATATAATAAGATAATTATTAAATTTGCGCTCTTAAAAATTAAATACAACATTTGTCAAAATATAACTAGAATTTTGACAAAATAATTTCAACATAATAACAATGCAAAAAAAAAACAGAAAAAACAAAAAATTCACTCCGTACTCGAACTCGAAACCCTTCGTTTACCAGCGAGTTTTAGCTTTGCTCTAACCAAAAACGCCATCGTACGCCTTGCATGTGGGTGTCTTACATTGGTATAACTTTTGTACTTTGTGAACCAAAAACCACAAAAAATGCGTTATTTTCCGAAAACATAATCTGATCAAAAATTCCTGTTGTACTATTTCGGTTCACAGCAATATACATTACTTAGAATTTTTTTAGATTTTTAGTTTAAACCATCTGGGATACAGGGTGTGGGACAAATTTTTTTGAAACTGAAAATTTTTTGCTGTGATTTTGAGAAAATCGCAGCAAAATAATTTATTTTGCAAAAATAAAAATTTGATCGTTAATCCACGTACTAAGGGCTTTCATTTGATACCCTACTCATAATTTTAAAAAAATATTTTTGTTTTCGATGAGCACATATTTGTTTATATTTTTAGGGGGGTATGTTTTTTAGATGTTTTAGTATTTTTCCTATGTGCGGGTCAAAGAGTTGTATAAGCATGCCAAATTTCAACTCTCTAGGTTTAGCCGTTTGGCTACAATTTTTACCGAACAGACAGACAGACAGACAGACAGACAGACAGACAGACAGACAGACAGACAGACAGACAGACGACAAAATGACGGTATAAGGGTTTTTTGGATCACTACAAAACCCTAAAAAAGAAAAACAGAATAAGTGAAATTCTAAAAATCTCCAAATTTGTTGTCAGTTAACTTTAAAATACTCTAAAAATGTCGCTAATCCCAAATGTAGTTTTCTTGTCACTAAACGTCCTCTCAAATACCCTAGATTTGGCGACTTTTTCCCGTCTTTGGCAACACTGAGTACTGTACTGGTAAAACCAGTACGTCTGGTCACCTTACTAATGTGTTGATCTGTTTTGGAGAGCCTCTAATATGGTGGTGGTGCGTGTCCCGTCAATTGTCAATGTCCTGCAGTAACGTGGCAGATGTTTCTGTGATGTTGTTCAGCTGCCCGGTCTGTCCTCCCCATTGAACGAGGACGACGTTGCGTTTGTTGATATGTGCTGTAATTGACGCCGATTGATTTTTCGCACACGGCCCTTGAATGCCTACGTGCTTTAGACCTGTCTGTATGTGTGCGACATTGTGTGTGTGTATATGTGTATTGATAATACGTGTGTGTGAGACAGTATGCGCACGTGTGTGTTGACAATGTAAGTGTGTGGATGTACACAATGTGGAAATATAGTTCTACACGGAGATTTTTACTAGTTCATGTGATCATAAAATAAATTATTTTTTAGGGTTCATAATAAGCATGAAAATCTACTACCTTCATTCATGTGTCTGTCTGCCTGTTCGGTAGAAATATATAATTCTTATATAGCAAAAATTCACACTTATTAAAAATCACATATACTTTTAGAAAAAAATAAATACATAGATGGCAGAGCAAAAGCGATTCCCGTCACCAAAATATATATACTGCGAGACATTAAGAAAAGAACACCCAGTAATAATTAGTTTATTTCAATAATTTTTAGTATACATGTTTGTTAGGACAAGCTAAGTAAACGATCAAAATTTGAAGAGAAGCGGACAGTTAGAACCTGAAAAATAATTAATAATAGGTTGAGCCACCATGGTGACTTTGCACTCATTTACACTTTTGGGCATACTCCTAATTAGGTAAACGATTTCCTCCTGAGGTATCTCATCCACGTCTACCTGTAGTTTATGACAAAATGCCACTTGAGTCTGTGGCGGACGGGATAAATTTAGCAATCTTCAACCCATAATGTCCCATACGTGTTCAATAGGTGAAAGATCGGGAGATCTTGGTGGCCAAGGCAATAATTTGATTTGATTATGCTCAAAGTAGTCCAACGCAACACTGGCTACATTTGGATGCGCAATGTCTTGTTGAAACAGTGAATTGCAGAGGGTCCTAAGGTAGGGTAGCACTTGTGTTTCCACATCTTCCTGAATGTAATGCTGGAGGGTCATGTTGCCTCTGATGAAGAACAAAGGTTACTTACTGCCATAAGCAATAGCCCCTCACACCATAACTCTAACGGTGCGGTGCACTGGCCTTTCCACATAAAATGGAGGATCACGTCTTTCATCACGTCGCCTTCTCACCCTTGCTCGACCATCATGAATACCCAAATAGAATCTGAATTCGTCACTAAAGATTACCGTATTCCATTCCATGTTCCATTGTAATCGTTCTCTGCACCACTCCAGTCGGTTACGTCGATGCTCAAGAGTGAGGAGTAACACAAGATGAGGACGGCATGGAATCAGTTCAAAACTTCTTAGGCGGTGATAAACGGTTCGCATCCCAACAGGCCTTCCATGTTCTGTAAACCATTGGTCCGCAATTACTCTTGTGGAAATGAAGTGGTCCCTTAGAGCCAGAAGTGTATTTAGGCGGAAAAAAGTGTATTTCTGAAATTGAAAAAAATTAAGTCATTTATCAATTAATTTCTTTTAAATTTAATGAAGACTTGAATACGAAGCAAATGTATGAAAGAAAAAAAACGCTGGGATTTTTGGCAAATTATTTAAACTTTATTTAAAAAAAATAAATGTAAGAGTACTCAAATAACGAATAAAAATGATTATCAAAAAATTGTTGATTTTGATGTGATTATAGAACAAATATTCCTAGACATCCAGTATTATGTTGGCTTCTTAAAAACCCTGAAATGTGTGAAAACTCACACTTCATATCAATTTTAACCGACCGCCAAAATTTATTCAAAGACATACGTGATTTTTTTCTTGGCCTACTACGACTCTTTACCGACCGCCAACATATATAAGGGAGGTATTGTGATCATACCGATTTTGACATTTCGAGTTTTCGATGGATCTCCGCGTTTTGACTATTTTTAGCATGATGTCTGTCGGTCTGACTGTCCGTCCGTCTGTCCGTCTGTTCGTCTGTCCGTCCATCCGTCCGTCCGTCCGTCCGTCTGTCTGTCTGAGTACACGCGCAGAGCAAATTCGGCTAAAAGGATTTTTATGAAACTTCATATTTAAGCTTCTACCATCAATGGCACAAGTTGTTCAACTTTTGGTAAAAATCGGTTGACTAGAAATGGGAGTATACTCGTGTCGATTTTAAGATTTATGCGAATATTTAGTAACAGAAAAATATTTCGAAAAACTTTATTTAACAAAAGTTGCTATAAATGCAATAACTAATAACTTTTATTTTAGACGTTTTTTGATAAAAAGAAAAATTTTGAAAAATTTTTGTAAAATTTTTCGAAATTTTTATGTCTTAATTTTTTCTTACTTATATGTAACGTTTCCATGGTCATGGTAAATAATATCTTTGTTAGAAAATGTTAGGCCAAGTTATTTCTACTCTGCTGCTAGAATGTATTTTATACAAGTACTTTATGATGGCGATCGGTCCTGTGGTGGTCACAGCTGATTTTTAATAGTGAGAGATACGTTTCTGAAATTGAAAAAAATAAAGCCTTTTATTAATACATTTCTTATTTTTTTATTTCTTAACGCTGGGATTATTGGCATATTATTTACATTTTATTTATAAAAATTAAATGGAAGAGTACTCAAATAACGAATCAAAATGATTCTCAAAAAATGTTGATTTTGGTATGATTATAGAACAGATATTCCTAGACATCCAGTATTATGTTGGCTTCTTAAATACCTACAAAACCCTGAAATGTGTGAAAACTCACACTTCATATCATTTTTTTTTTTACTACCTCGATCCGACGTCCTTTTGTTTTGTATTATCGGGATCCGAATGTAGACGTTCGTACGTTAGTACCTCGTTAGGTTCTACCAGAAATGTCTTCTGTACCTAACTATGCTTTGTAGAACCATGCATTTCCTCCTAAAGAACGCGTTTTTCGGCCGCCAGTATTGAATCTATATGTTGATTTTGTATTTTGTATACGTGTGTAACAGTGTCCATGTCAATGTTGGTTTGTATCTATGTGCCGTGTTGTCCTTCTGTGTGTGTGTGTGTGTGTGTGTGTGTGTGCGGACATCGTGCCTGTGTGCGTCCTTGATGCGTGGCGAAGCTCAGATCAATAGTTTTCATTTGTGATATAACCTGTTGATTAAAATAGCGAGGCGTGGCGCATTTTCCCAACTCCTCACGGTCAGGACAGACGCAGAGGATGATACTTTCTTAAATTTGTCATGCTCTTGACACTCGGTATAATTTTATTATAATGACTTTGGCAGTGTTTTATTGTTTTCTTTACGGTTGTTTGACAGTTGTTTCGTGCCTTTAAAATAAATATTTACACGGTATTTTATTATTTGTTGTTTGTCTGATATAAACGAGGAAATAAATTAAATAAATAACTCTTTGATAGATGTAAACTATAAAGACATCATGAGGCTACACTGATTTGATAACGATTTTATTCTAATGCTTTTCAGGATTTAATGCTCCACCAGAGACAAAAATAAAATGAACATAAGTTCAGGCGCAATACGTCTTGCAGTTATTATAATATTAATTTATATATTTACAATATTGACAAAAATAAGGAACTTAACAATTTGAAAATCTTTTTGGATGTTTTGGGTAGGGACCTGAACAGTGGCGGCGCTAGCGGGGGTTCCGCGGGCCAACCAGAAATGCTTGGAGAAAAATGTGTGTGCAACAAGAAAGGTTTTTTAAGGAAGTCATCGCTTATAAATCATAACAACAAAAAATCATAACTATAATAATCCGGATTGCATTAAATTTTTAGAAGTCCATATCAGCACCTTAGAGGTAAACTGTATCAAGTCACATTTTTATCAGAAATGACATTTTAGTGCCAAGTGACTTAATACTTTATAGTCCGTCGATTGGAAGATAATTTGGAACTATAGCTCTAGCCAGTTTCAATATACGTTGCTTTAAAACTGTATCAAGTCGATCAACGCAAGGAAGTAAACAATCTTAAATCGTCTTTTCTGAGCTGTTTATCATTTGTGACTTAATACAAGTTACCTCTGAGGTGCTGATATTGATCCTCATTTGTAATGGGACCATTACGTTGCCCATATATGTGGAAAATTGTGCAAAACTATCTATCTTCTAAGAAACCTAAAAAAATCTGTTACAAGGGATGTTTTATTAATTACGTATTTTGCGTTATTTCAGTCGCACATAGCATACGCTCTTTTAGCATGGGGACACTCTGCCTCTGCTGAAAGAGTTTTTAAACTACAGAGGCGTGCAATAAGAGTGATGTGGAGTGCATCTTATAGAACCGATTGTAGGTTACTCTTTAAAGAATTTAGAATCATGATTAAGTAGAAATCAATAGAAATTTACAGATAAAACGCTGTCAGTGTTTGGAAGTGAGGACCTTTTTAGGGTTTTGTAGGTATGACCAAAAAACCCTTATACCGTCATTTTGTCGTCTGTATGTCTGTCTGTCTGTCTGTTCGGTAAAAATTGTAGCCAAACGGCTGAACCTAGAGAGTTGAAATTTGGCATGCTTATACAACTCTGACCCGCACATAGGAAAAGTACTAAAACATCTAAGAAACATATCCCCTAAAAATATAAACAAATATATGCTCATCGAAAAAAAATTTTTTTTTTACAATACTGTGTAGGGTATCAAATGAAAGTCCTTGGTACGTGGATTAACGATCAAAATTTTATTTTTGCAAAATAAATTATTTTGAGGCGATTTTTGCCAAAATTGTGCAAAAAAAAATTTTGTCCCACACCCTGTAGCCCAGATGGTTTAAACTAAAAATATGAAAAAATTCTCAGTAATGTATATTGGTGTGAACTGGAATAGTACAACAGGAATTTTTGATCAGATTATGTTTTCGGAAAATAACGCATTTTTTGTGTTTTTAACTAAAATATGTAATACATTTAATCCGCTATTTAAAATAGTAAACGAGTGAACCTTTGTAGTACAGTGGTAGCGTTCTCGCTTAGTGAGCTGTAACTACCGCAGAAACTAGTGTTCGAATTCCATCAATTTTATTTTTTTTTGTTTTTTTTTTTTGCATTTTGTTTTAATTTAAATTATTTTGTCAAAATTCTAGTTATATTTTGGTAAATGTTGCATTTAATTTTTGAAAGCGTAAATTTAATAAACAGTGGGAAGTGTTGAAATTATAATTTAATTCTGTTTGAATGTATACGAAATCAGAGGGCGGGGCTAATGATTTAAGCAACCAATGGAAACCAAAGGCACAATTTTCAAAATCTTAATGAAGCTTGCTATATAAAAAAAAATACTGCACATATTTACAAACTTAAATAATGGTATTAGGCATTCGAATTAAAATTTATAAAAAAATATTTTGACAAAATTTTTTTGGCATCCCAAATAATCATCAAACAGTTACTAAATACCTGCGAAACCCTGAAATGTGTGAAAATTCATACTTCACATCAATTTTTTTGTGCTCATCACTTGTTTTTTGTATGTGAGGACCTTTTTTCAGGTCATCAGTTGTATTTTTATCTGTATTATAATAAAAATTCCCGGATATAGAATTGATCATTACCCGGGGCCCGCAAAGAAAGTTTCTCCTCGGGGCCCCAGAAGTCCTCTCGGCGTCCCTGTCGGTATCACAGGACTAACGGTATAAGGATGTCATGGTTTTACCTACGTAACCCTAAAAATAATTTTCAAAAATCATGAAATTCATTTTTTTTTATAAAAAATAATCAGATCAAAAATTATCAACTGTTGTTCTGATCGACTAATTATTTAAGATACCCACTGACGAATAAGATTATAAGGATTAAAAGATAAGGATTTAATGATCTTCGAAACAAACAGACTGACAAAATTTCAAAAGAAAACTTTTCAATTCTATGATTCATAATTATTCTCGAAAATTTGTACTCATACACAACCATTTTTCAGAAGTGTTTCAGTTTTTGCCTACAAATTATTTCGCTAAAAAGAGCAGTTTATGAGATAGACCGGTGTTTTGGTTTTATTTCGCGACAGTCAAGTTACGAGTCAAGTTTAACCTCAATCCCTAAACTACACTTATCACCAGCAAACAACCAAATTTATTATGTCTGCCATTTATCACGACCCTTATCCAAATAGTTAAGCCACTTAATTTGAAGATATAAACAAGCGGAAAATTACAACTTCTTTACGATCTAATAATTATCAAAGTGTGAAACAAGTAGCATAAATTGATATAGTCATCCCTCAATTAGCGCGGTTTCTTCATGTGCCGTGTCGCAACTGCGCGATTAGGTAATTATTACCGATATTTCGGAATACGGGGTAAAAATTTCGAATTGTGCGATTTACTTGATAGTTGAAAAATAATCATTTAAAATAAAATATATTTTTACAGACAATTTTATTTATCTTGAATACTATCTAGTGCTGTGGTCGGCAACCGGCGGCCCGTGGGATGAATGCGGCTAACAGGAGAATTTTGTGCGGCCCATTAATGTGAAAATATAATGTTTACCTTTCTTATCCAACGTAGCCTATTGGTTACGTTACTGCCGCGCTGCTTTTGACACAATAGGCATATTTACTCCGACGTAAATACATGTACACCGTCATAAACAAGAAATTAAGGTCATAAAATAAAGAAATTACAAAAGGAAATATGGGCCAACAAAATTTTTTTTTTACTGAATGCCCGCGTCATCAAACATGTGACTGAATGTGGTCTACGACGTAAAAAAGGTTGCCGGAAATATAATTGCCTCTTATAAATGCCTCTTATTTTGTTTCTATATGTTTCAAATGATTATAAGACGATATCCACATAAAATTAATTTTTGTCTGTTTTCTGTCTGTCTGTCTTTCCATCCGTCTATCCATCGGTCCGTCTATCCGTCCGTCCGTCTACCTGTTCGTCCGTTTGTGTCCGTATGTTTGATTGTCTGTCTGTCTGTCTGTCTGTCTGTATGCCTAAGCAAGATTCACGAAAATGAATTTTACAACAAATTTAAAAAAATCAGCTGTGGCCACTGCAGGACCGGCCGCCATCATAAAGTACTTGTATAAAATACATTCTAGCAGCAGAGTAGAAATAACTTGGCCTAATATTTTCTAACAGAAATATTATTTATCATGACCATGGAAACGTTACATATAAGTATGAAAAAATTGAGACATTTTTTTTTACAAAAAAATGTTGCAAAAATTTTTCGAAATTTTTCGTTTTATCAGAAAACGTTTCAAATAAAAGTTATTAGTTTTTGCATTTATAGCAACTTTTGTTAAATAAATTTTTCGAAATATTTTTCTATTGCTAAATATTCGCAAAAATCTTAAAATCGACACGAGTAAACTCCCATTCCTAGTCAACCGATTTTTACCAAAAGTTGATCAACTTGTGCCATTGATGTCAAAAGCGTAAATATGCAGTTTCATAAATTACTTAATTTTTGATTCATAATTATTCGACTCTTAAACCAAGTTTATATAAAACAGTAATATCTCAAAAAGTTAGTTTTTTAAGATATCTCACTATTGTTTTAGAGCAGCGATATTTATAAATAATTAAACAGATTAATTTATCACATTTATGACCAATAAATAACAAGGAAAGTCCTATAAGATCAGCAAATTTATAAAAATGAGCTTTTAATAATAAAATTAAATTCTAAAATCCATCCTATTATTAAAAGATGAAAGTTATATGACGATTTCAAGAATTTTAAGATATTTTTATTTTTTTTAATTTGATATGTGCTTCATATGTTTTTAAATGTGGCAAATTGCCATGGTTAATTTTGACTAATATTTCCAAAAATGCAGAATAAAGCGATGCAGTAAAATCTATTCCAAACGATTAGGCGGAACTAACCGCAATTTTCATTTTTGTAAGTTGTCATTAGCTATTTTTTTATATAGAGAAGTTGGTTTTTCCTGAACAAAATGATCAAGAGCTTCAATAAATCGGTAAAAGGAACTAGAATTGAAAATCTAGTTCCGTGTAAACCAAAAGAACAGACTACATAATTATTTTTTAATTAATAAACTGGCAATAAATCCAAAGAAATTGTTGCATCTACGACTTTTATAAAAAAAAGTGCCGTAATGTATCATTATTTTACTCTTGCCATAAGGCCAATACAAATGCCAACGATACATTTTTTGGGGTTCTAAACGCGTCTTCCGTAGGAAGAGGCGTCCAACCGAAGATTTTATATTCACGCGGATATTGCGGATAAGCGGATATGATATAAAATCCGCATTCGATCCGCATCCGCACGATTTAAATGATAATTTATCCGCATCCGCAGAAAAATGGCGGATATCCGCTGGTAATTCGCGGATATTCACGGATTATAATAAATAATAAAATGACAGTGTCCCGTGTCGCTGTTATACCTTATATAGCTGTGATTAAAACTTAAATATGAATAATATATACTGTTGATGACCGTTTATTTGTTGTAGTACAGTAATTGATCTTTTGTTACAGACTATGTGTACAACCCGAAGGAGGCGAGACTGCGGAAGGCGATGCGCGAGCGTGAACGGTCAATGGGGAACAGTGGCGGCGCGAGTGGGCAGTGCGTGTCGAGAGCCCGCCGCAGCCCGCACTGGGCCACCAAACTGGCGCCCCCGACAATAGCGCCCGCACACATGACTGCGCCCGCATCCTGTCCCACGCCCGACAACTCACATCTCATGGTTAGTCCAAAATTATGCATTTGTTTTATAACTTTTACAGTTTGTGGAAATACAGGATGACGCAAAATAAGCTGAATAGTTTGTTTCCTCTGTAACTTTTCAACGAAATATAATAAATTAACCATTTAAACGGTGGATATAAGATATATTCTTGGAATTTTTTACACCATATGCAATAAATCACATTGACCAGCAGTTTTTAAACATTTGCTTGTTGTTCAATATCTGATTTTTTAAAGAAATATGTTTAAGGCTGCGTATAACCCCCAGAGGTTACCAGTTTCTTATACAAAACTAACAATCTGAAATAAAATTAGTATCAATCTATACATCAAATTTTGCACAGAATTTTTATCTATCTAATAAGATATTTTTAATTGTAGAAACATTTATTGTAAAAATATTATCGCTCAATAACTTAAAAATAGACATCAGCGATAATGTTCTGTAATTTTTTAAATCTATTTGCGGGTTTCGAAAAATTTATATATTTACATAGTTTTGTGTAGAAATGTTCAAATAATACGTCAAAAAAATTTTCGACTTGATTACTTATAGTTTAGAACCTTCGTCGAAAAATATTATACTTCATTATAATGGAATGCCACTTGGTACACGTATTCTTCACAAATATTAAATCATTTTTACTCGTAACACCTATTTTGAGAACTGCGGCAAATTCAAGATGGCGGCAAAAATAGATTACCAAGTACAATAACTATAAGTAGTTTTCACAATAGAGCGAAATAGCTTAAAACATATATGTAGAAGGAAGCTTTAGCTACAATTTGCCGCATCGTACGCAAATATGCGTCGATTGGTTTTCAAGATGGCGTCTATAACGCAATTTGCTTAATTACAATTACATAACAGTTTTTTCTACAATTGAAAACATCCTATTAGATAGATAAAAATTCGCTGCAAATTTTGATATATAGATTGTTATTAATTTTATTTCGGATTATTAGTTTTGTATAAAAAAGTATTGAGAACTATAGGGTTGTGCGCCGCCTTAATATCAAATGAGTGAATCAAGGCAGGTGCGAAACCAATTCTTATATAAATAAGTTGGTTGTTGCTTCGTTCATTTGTCATTGAATAGACTTCACTTTCAACACTTGAAATTTTAAATATAGCTCAGTCGCTGAAACAGCGCAGTTCGTCATTGTGCGTCATAACTTCAACGACAAACTTAGTGGCGAAAAAATAACTAAATAGATTTTTTTTTGCATGTGAATTATAGGCTAATATTGCTCTTTACTCTTTTATTTTACTAAAACATATCTTTTGAAGTCATATTTAGTTTGTGTTCGATAGTCATTTTGAAGATTTGTAAATTTTAATAGTGTTTATTTAATATAGGGACATTTGTATTGGTATCCCTGAATAAAACCATGTTTACATTTGTCGTTTAATAATACGTCTATTGTGTTTTGATATTGACTTGTGTTCAAATATCTAACTTATAGTAATTTCTAAAAACCTTTTTTATTTAGTTTGTTGTTTATTTAGCAGTTTTGTGTTTAGTTATATATTTTCTTATTTGATTTTGTGTGTACTGCATAGTTTTTAGGTTATATTCAACTTATTTTTATTTTCTTTTCTTTGATCATATTTTTGGATCACATCAGTCCTTTGTAGGACTATTTTCTAGTACTAGATGATAAAAAAAATAACTGTTTTTGATATAAGCAATGCAGTTTTGTAAGAACACACTAGATCTGGTTGTTTTGGTTACTTTTATGGTGTGTTACTGACTTTAAATGTCAATTAAAAATATTCCTTACGCTGTAAAACCGACTTTAGGTTGATAAGGTTATGATCATTATAATTAAGATATCATTTTTCATTATGACATATGTCAAATGGATCGACATTTTAAAAAAGTGACATTTTTTAATACCAATATGACATACAGCTTCAAAGGTGCAAACTATTGAAAACAAAATTCCCTCTTAGTTTGTTCTTATAAAAGTGAACAGCTTATATGATAGTCCAAAAAATATTTTTTCCACGATTATTAGATATACGTTCACTACAGGCGTGACAGTGATTTGTAAATGTAGCACGTTCCTCAATCCTTTTTATTACACACTAATGAGCTCATTACGTAACAGGTTGAGCTCATTACATAATAGGTTCAAGCAGCAATGGTCAACCGTTGCTAGGCAACATAATAAATAAGTTGAAAGCAGGTGTCAAATTATTGTTAGTTTGTAAAGAAAACCGGATTAAAATTAAATAATATAGTTGTCGAATTTTGCAAATACATTTATTGAATGAGTTGGTCAGTTAGTTAATCAGTTGACGCAAGATTTTAACTGGATTTACATTTCGTATGACACGTACAAGACCGTTGCTGGGCAACGTAATAAATAGGTTGAAAGCAACTGTCAAATTATTGTTAGTTTTTAAAGGGAATTGAATAAAAATTAAATAAGTAATAAAGTTATAGTCGTGGAAAAAGCATAGTATGAAATTTGCATGGAATAGTCATTTCTCACTCGTATGAATTGCGCTACTCGCCTGCGGATCGTGGCGCAACTTTCTTACTCATGTGAAAACTATCATTCAATGGATTCACGGTAAGTTCATCGAAAATCAATTCATCGAAAATCAATTCACCGAATGATCAATTCATCGAAAAAAAATATTTTGTAAATATTTGTGTGGAATGCCGAGGGGATCGGAAAGCCAAAAAAGCAGTGGTCAATAAAAGTTAGACAGACTACACTTATTAAATAACTATCATACTTGGTCTATTAATAATTTTTAAATTTTCCATTCAGAAAATACGCCAGGTAAAAGATACCTGTTGGATTATTTTGAAATCGAACAGGGGTCCTTAGATCAGAAAAACCCGGTTAATGGGATCATAAATGTACTTAATACACCCATTCTTAAAGGATTATAAAAATGGTATTTCCCCATCTGTTAAGTCTTAAGGGTTTTGTGTTATGTACATAATTTTACTATTCATATTTACTATACCACACATGATTTGTTTAATGTACGGTGATTCTAAACAGGTGGCATTGTTATGTTAGTGTGAGTTTGTTTTGTCATTAAACTAGATGATGGGTAGCTCGCTTCGCTCGGCTTCTTCTAACCAAACCCTTACTAACCTAACCTAACCTAAGATAGTGTTTTGACATTAAACTAGAAGATGGGTAGCTCGCTTCGCTCGGCTTCTTCTAACAAAACCCTTACTAACCTAACCTAACCTAAAATAGTGCTTTGTCCTTAAACTAGAAGATGGGTAACTCGCTCCGCTCGGTTTTAGACTGTTACTAACTAAACCTAACCTAATTACCTTGTTTTTAGGCGCATAGTACTTTATTTTCCCCCATATTAGCCCAATTAAAATGCGTATCATTGTATATGAATTTATAAAAATTATTTGCGTGCAATTGCCCATAACCTGTCTTATTAAACCTTAAAAACAAAACATTTATTTCTTTTATTATATAAATTTTCTTATTATATTTCTTTATTTATATTCAAACACTATGTCACTTTATTTACCTTTTTTTAAACCATATAAAAAAAATTACGCAATTATTTCTTAGTCTGTCTACTTTTACAAAAATTTTTTTTCGATGAATTGATCATTCGATGAATTGATCATTCGATGAATTGATTTTCGATGAATTGATTTTCGATGAATTGATTTTCGATGAATTGATTTTCGATGAATTGATTTTCGATGAATTGATATTCGATGGATTGATTTTCGATGAACTCGTCGGTTACCGTAATAAATAGGTTGAAAGCAACTGTCAAATTATTGTTAGTTTTTAAAGGGAATTGAATAAAAATTAAATAAGTAATAAAGTTATAGTCGTGGAAAAAGCATAGTATGAAATTTGCATGGAATAGTCATTTCTCACTCGTATGAATTGCGCTACTCGCCCGCGGCTCGTGGCGCAACTTTCTTACTCATGTGAAAACCATCATTCAATGCTCGTTGCAAAATAAACTATTTCATCTTCGACGTCATAACGCATTCATAACGTCATAACGACGTCATAATCATTTAAAAAAAGTCTCTAGGCAAAACCGGAGCTTGATATCTAAAGCGGCGTCCACACTATGCCGCAGTTTGCCAGTTGGCAAACTGCTGCCTAGTGTGGACGTGACCGTTGGCACATGCCATCGTGCCAGCGGCATGCCAACGAGAATCGCTCGAGTGTCGGTCTCCTTCAAAGAAAGCCGATAAGAACGGTGAATGGGGACGTGCCAACTGGCATCACGCGGCTTTAGGCTTAAATTCAGGTTGTGATTCAGACGCATATGAGCAACGTTGTTTATAGATGGAGTGGACAAACGAAAAAGTGATTAATTTAATCGATTTGTACCGGGATCGTCCTGTTTTGTGGGACTGTCGTTTAAAGGACTATAAAGACAGGAATAAGAGATGTGACGCTCTATTGGAAATTGCGGTTAGTTTTGGAGTACAAAAAGAAGAAATTGATAGAAAAATCAAAAATTTGGTGTGTCATTTTTCGCGCGAAATAAATAAAGAGAGAGAAGGTAATAAGTCCGGTGCGTGATCTACTTTGAAGACTTGGACGTACCCAAAACAGTCGTTTGCGCCGTTTGCGTATTTTTTCTTCACTGTCAAGTATGATAACAGCAGCTGAAGCAATTAGTAAATCTTCCTCGGTGAACATTGTGCGACTAAACTAAATGCCAACACAGATGTGGACGTGTATACAGCCACTGGCTTTGCCAGTTGGCTTTGCCAGTTGGCATTGCCAGCTGGCCTTGCCAACTGGCAAACTGCGGCATAGTGGGGATGCGCCTTTATACAGCTATTATCATACTACACATCTACCCAGCTGGTTCAAAAAATTCTCATCCATTTCTATTCATTTTTTTTTCCAAATCATCGTGTCAGGTACAATTAAGGTTACCAGATTAGGAATACTCAGCCTGTATTTTGAATGAGCCTAAATAGTAAACAGTCAATATTTTTAAATTCCACAAGAGAGCAACAAAATTTGATGAAGGTTTATGGTGTCGATTATGATGTGTTAATCGTAATTTTACGATTATTTTACGACTGTTTAAAACAACTTCTTAATTTTATATGGAACGAAACGAATAGTTATTGGTCTATTAAGGAAATGTTAAATATTTTATGTACATTTGTTTCCAGTTTCGGTTTATTTAAATATTATTTTTAACGATGTCGTTATTCAACTTTAATATTTTATAATGTCGTGCATTTTGCATTTCTGGATAACTAGAATTTTATATACTGGTTTATGTAAAGGTGTGATAACAGTTTTGAGAAATTTGCACAGCCATTCCTGCTATTTCTTGTGTCATCAATGTTTCTTACTCCGAATAACTTTCTGCTAATTATTATATTAGTCCAGGATATACGTAGTTTTCGAAAGAAAGTTTTGGAAATTGATGCGTTTAATAGGTCTTTTTTCGAGGTTACATTTTGCGACTAAAATTTGTTGCAAGAATTTTGTTGCTGGAAAGTTGAAAAATGCACTTTTCGCTTCAGTTAATATAAAAGTATTTCAGTTCTGTTAATTTTCCAAAATATAAGATTGTTTTTAACATACCCTAACTAACCCATGTTTACTTTTTTTCGTCCTCATTCCTGTGGATTTTTCGAGGCTTTTCATACAAGCTCTGGACCTGATAGTATGTCCAGTATTTAATAAGTGTAAGAAGCCAACATAATACTGGATCAAAATCAACAGCTTTTTGATTATCACTTTTATTCGTTATTTGAGAACTAATGGGTCTATTCTGTATGAGTTTTCTACCGCTGTAAGCGCTATAACCTTGCAAAATACAGCGCTGTAAGGAAAGTGCTATTCTGTATTGACACGCGTTGCTCTGTAAACTCTACACCGATGTAAAATATCTCTGTAAAGTTATGGCGATATTTTTCTGGCCGTAAGTCAGTTACAGTACTGTATAGAAGTCAAGTGGTATTGTTCGTGTCACCTAAAAAAACAATTAATGATCCAAATTTCGTCCTATTTCTAATGCAACTACAACAAGAGGATCATAACAGGTAATTATGCTTAAAATATCACGTTACAACCACACATAAACTTTTTTTTTTACAAATTATATACGAGTCAAAAAAAGATTGTTAAGGGATAGAGAAAATCCATTTTCTATCCCTGAAAATCATTTTATGAAGTTATTTAGATTGCATAAAAATTTAGTAATAAACACAATCAATGAATTAAGATTATATAGTGGACCTTTTTTTTCATGCATACATGTTATCATTTATATATTTTTATATACAGGTTTTAGAAACACTGTATTTTTTAAGTAATGGATCCTATCAGGCTACTACAGGGGCTCACAATTTCACTTCTATGAGCCAGTGTATGGTTAGTAGATCAATAATAGAAATTTGTTATCTGATAACAACACATCTAATGCCAATTCATATAAAGTTCCCCACTACGAGGGAAGAAAAACGTGGAGTGAAAGAAGAGTAAGTTTTGCATAATATAGCAACAAAAGCAAGAATACCTAACTATGCTGATATTGATGATGATGAGCTTGAACCTGTAAATAATGAAGATCCTGAACCTGAAAATAATGAAGATCCTGTACCAAATGGTAAAATATTTGAAAAGTATTTTAAATTTTCAAAAACTTATTTACAACTTTTTTTAACAGTTAATCAAGATATGAATTTGGGAAAGCAGATTAGGAATTTATATGTTTAGCAGTCCATTGCATAATTTGATGTAAAAAATTCTTTATATGGAATAAAGATACATAAGATGCAAAGAGAAACTTTTATTTTTATAAACAAATTATAACAATAATTAATAAAAATTACAAACGTAAAAAACATGAGTATATGTGTATATACAAATATGATATACACTTACCGATCGATGACATTGATCAATACCTTAAATTTTGAGGTTAGAAATAAACATAGTGAAGTTAGCTACAATGTAAGCAAAGTTTAAATCGACCGAAATTACAGAATGTGTTACAGAATAGCTAATGCTCAATATTTACAGAGCCACCGTAACTTGGCACTTTACAGTGCTAAACTCACTACAGCGCTATAGTGTACAGTACTGTAAACATGTTTTTACAGAATAGACCCATAAGAGCTTCCATTTAATTTTTTTAAACAAAATTTAAATAATTTGCCAAATATCCCAGCGTTTTTTCTGCATTTGTTTCGTATTCAAGTCTTCATTAGATTAATGAGAAATATTTTACAGTGTAGAGTGTAGTGTGGTGTGGTGTGAGTAACTCATTTCGCAACTATTAAAAAACAATATAATTTTTTTAATATTTTTAATTCCAAAAAAATACACGCACTTTCTTAGCTATAAATACCAAAAATCTATAACATTATTAGCCATAATTTAACCATGAATTAAAAAATAATTAATTTTTATAAAATCCAAAAGTTGCCATATTTTTCAAAAACACAATCTGATCAAAAATTCCTCACGCACGTTTCCGGCTCAGATCAATATACATTACCTATAATTTTTTCAGTTTTTGATTTAACCCTATTTGGTAAAAGGGTGCGGGACAAGAACTTTTGTACATTTTTGGCTAACATCGTGTTAAAAGAAACGAATTTCAAAAAATTAAATGCAACATTTACCAAATATAACTAGAACTAAATATAAAATAGAATTAAAATACAAAAAAAAAAACAAAAAATAAAATCAACAGGATTCGAACCCTAGTTTGCAAGTTAAGTTGTATTATTAAGCGTACGACAAATCCAACCACGCCACGAGAGCTACTGATTTGGTATGTTACACAACGTATTAAATAGTTAACATATTTTAGTTAAAAACACAAAAAATGCGTTATTTTCCGAAAACATAATCTGATCAAAAATTCCTGTTGTACTATTCCGGTTCACACCAATGTACATTACTTAGAATTTTTTCAGATTTTTAGTTGAAACCACCTGAGCTACAGAGTGTGGGACAAAAATTTTTTTGCACAATTTTGGCAAAAATCGCATTAAAATAATTTATTTTGCAAAAATAAAATTTCGATCGTTAATCCACGTACTAAGGGCTTTCATTTGATACCCTACTCAGAATTAAAAAAAAATATTTTTTTTTTCGATGAGCACATATTTGTTTATATTTTTAGAGGGATATGTTTTTTAGATGTTTTAGTATTTTTCCTATGTGCGGGTCAAAGAGTTGTATAAGCATGCCAAATTTCAACTCTCTAGGTTTAGCCGTTTGGCTACAATTTTTACCGAACAGACAGACAGACAGACAGACAGACAGACTACAAAATGACGGTATAAGGGTTTTTTGTTCATACCTACAAAACCCTAAAAACTATCTAGCGTTTCGTGATCTACGTCTTCCTTTCTTTTGATACCACACAATACATTTTTTTTAAATGTTTTTTTTTTATTAATGACACAAAAAACATTTTTCGTAATTTTTCGACATTTTTCGAAAAATGTATTTGATCAAAAATTCCTGTTGATCTATTTCGGTTCCCATCAATGTTCATTACGGAGATTTTTTTTAGATTTTCGATCAATCCCTTCGGGGGATAGGGTGGGAGACAAAAGTTTTTTGACACATTTTTGGCAAATATCCCATAAAAAAAATAGATTTTTCAAAAATAAAAATTTGTTTGTTGATCCACGCATTAAGAGGTTTTACTTGGTATGCCACTCAAAGTTTAAAAAAAATATTAATTTTTTTATTAAATACATATTTGTTTATATTTATCCCGCGCTGTATTTTTTGAACTCTCTATAGTTTTTCTATATGTGGGTCAAAAAGTTGTACAAGTGTGCCAAATTTCAACTTACTATGTTCAGTCGTGTGGCTACAATTTCTACCGTACATACAGACAGACAAATGAGTGACGTTATAAGGGTTTTTTGGTGGTCATACCTACAAAACCCTAAAAACTTTTGTACTTCCATATATTTTGAGAACTATCGATTTAAGAAACAATATATTGGAGGAAGAAATCGATATATTTAAAATTATCGATATATTGCCATCCCTAGTTGTAGGAGAATTATTGAAAGTTAATATGGAATACCTCAGAAATTTGAATTGATATAAATGATTTCTAAATTGCTCGGAAGTAAATAAAACAAAAATGTAAGTTTCCTAGTAATGTATTATTGAATTTTGTTTCGCTGCTGAAATATCGAATAGTGTGACCTATTTGCAACTTAAATTTGATTTTTCATGTAATGCAGTTTGTGTTGCATTTCAGAAAATAAAATCATATAAAATGTATCGGAAATTTGTCCTAGAAACCTAGGTATAAATCATTTTCTATAAAATTACACGAAATCAAATTTGAAGTTATTATTTGAGGATAAATAAAACTTTATTACGTTTGTTTTACAATATAAATTTTATTAAATTTAGTAGTTCACAGTAGTGTATATACTTTCTGATAATAAGCCAGGGACGGACTTGCAAATTAAATGCCCGAGAAAATATTAGTAAATCGGCCATTTAGAAGAAAAACAAAAACAAAAAAAAAACAACAATAAATAAAGATACAAACTTTAAATAAAAACTAAAAAAAAGACTTACAAAACAACAAAGAGTCAATGAATATGATTGAAATTAAATAATAGAAATTATATAAACAAATAAATTTTGAAACAGCAAAGCTGTCAAATTTTAAAGAAATATAATATTTTAACAATAATACAAAATTGATGCGAAGTGTGAATTTTCACACATTTCAGGGTTTTGTAGGTATTTAATCTGTAAGAAGCCAACAAAATGTTGGATGTCTAGGACAATATTTCTTCTATAATCACATCAAAATTGTTTTTAGGGTTTTGTAGGTATGACCAAAAAACCCTTATACCGTCATTTTGTCGTCTGTCTGTCTGTCTGTCTGTCTGTCTGTCTGTCTGTCTGTCTGTCTGTCTGTCTGTCTGTCTGTCTGTCTGTCTGTCTGTCTGTCTGTCTGTCTGTCTGTCTGTCTGTCTGTCTGTCTGTCTGTCTGTCTGTCTGTCTGTCTGTCTGTCTGTCTGTCTGTCTGTCTGTCTGTCTGTCTGTCTGTCTGTCTGTCTGTCTGTCTGTCTGTCTGTCTGTCTGTCTGTCTGTCTGTCTGTCTGTCTGTCTGTTCGGTAAAAATTGTAGCCAAACGGCTAAACCTAGAGAGTTGAAATTTGGTATGCTTATACAACTCTTTGACCCGCAAATAGGAAAAATACTAAAACATCTAAAAAACATATCCGAAAAAATTATATTAAAATAAAAAACTTCTTCCCGTTCCTTTATCTACGTCTTAAGAGCTTTCTTTTGATACCATCAATATACATTATTGAGATTTTTTCAGATTTTTAGTTCAACCCCTCTGGGAGATAGGGTGGGGGACAAAAGTTTTTTGCCATTATATTGACAAAAACGCAAAAAAAAAAAATTAAACAAAAATTTGTTGTGCATCCACGCATTAAGAGGTTCATTAAGACATTTCATTTTATTTTTCCATTAAATACATATTTGTTTATATTTATCCCGCGCTGTATTTTTTTGAACTCTCTATAGTTTTTCTATATGTGGGTCAAAAAGTTGTACAAGTATGCCAAATTTCAACTTTCTATGTTCCGCCGTTTGGCAACAATTTCTACCGTACAGACAGACAGACACATGAGTCACGTTATAAGGGTTTTTTGGTGGTCATACCTACAAAACCCTCAAAAATTAAAATAATTCAAAAAATAGGTTGAAGTATAATAGAAGGTGGAGCTTAAACACAAGATCTAGATTCTCAACTTGTAATTTTTATTAATTATACTTTTAATATCCAAAGAAGACAAATGCTACCTTGACCATAAATACAAAAAAAAAAAACCATAACATTAGCAGCCATATATTAGCCATGAATTAATATATATATATATTAATTTTGTCAAAAGCACAAATACTGCAATATTTTTCAAAAATGCTATCTTATCAAAAATTAAGTGTTTCCAATTGAAGGACGTTAATTTGCGGGAGAAACTATTATATTCGTCCACTCGTCCACTAGATAGCGTTCTTTCACAGTGCCGTTTTTTTTTTTTTTTTATTGCTATTATCCCTGGAACATAGTTAGGCCGAAAACTTTTGACTTCTACTTCATAAAAGGTTTCTTGTTTCTATCAACGAAATCCCAAATAAAATCTGCATAAGCCTATATATTTAAATCAACAGTCGTATAGAGACGCCCATAATGGTAGTTTATAAATTCGCCAGTGTCAAAAAAAGCATTACTCCAAACTGTTGTTGAAACTTTGAGATGAAATGAAATCTCTTCCACTTTATATAAGATTTCCAAATCGTATCTAATACAATTGGAATGACATTATTTAAACAATTTGTTGGAAACCGATATTGACATTCATTGGAACGAGTGAATGCACACAAATTCATTCCTGTTTTGCATTTCCTCGCCGCATGGGCTTTTCCACCTTCACCCCTGGTCCGTGTTTACCGCGACATCTCGAGATTGGAAAACGTCTCAATGCCTTAGCATGCATACGTTTCACAACGTTTCACAACGTTTCGACACCAATCACATTTAGAGTCTAGATAATTCGATTGCAGGAGGTAATTGAAGCAAATAAATGGTTTATATCAGTAATTGAGCATAATTGAATGGCGTATATACAAAAAAATTAATGTGAAGTGTGAATTTTCACACATTTCAGGGTTTTATAGGTATTCAATAAGTGTAAGAAGCCAACATTATACTGGATGCTTCCATTTAATTTTTTTAAATAAAATTTTAATAATTTGCCTAAAATCCCATCGTCTTTTCCTGCATTTGCTTCGTATTCAAGTTTAGATTAGCAATCCTGAAGGCGATCGAAATGGCGTCTCATACAATCCATAGACACATAGCCGTATGCACCGATTCTTTGAGTGTACTACAGGCCCTCAACAACAACTACTCAAAGGAAACTGTTATTCAGCAAATACAAGAACAACTACATCAGATGACAAAAGAACAAAACAAAATAGTGCACCTCATCTAGGTTCCCGCCCATATTGGAATAGAAGGCAACGAACGTGCAAACACAGCCGCCCGAGAGTCCACCAATCACGAAGAAACCCTCCATTTACCCCCCAACAAAACTTATGTAAAAGAGAACATTAAGAAGAAACTCAGTATAACCAGACTGACCAAATGGCGTGACACCACTAACAACAAATTACGAACCGTCAAGGACGATATATAGAACTGGAACTCAGGCACCAACAGACGAGAACAAATAATAATGACAAGACTTAGAATCGGACACACCAGACACACACACGAACACCTCATTGCAAGACTAGATACAAAAATATGTGAGACATGTAACGAACCACTTACTGTTGACCATATACTAATATACTGTCAACTCTACAGTAACCTACGCATAAACTACAACTTACCACAAGACCTTAAAGACATCTTAAGACTAGACTCAATAATGACTAACAATTTCTTACAGGCAGCCAACATACATAACCTAATATAAGTTATATATACAAATCAAACAAAATGTAACAATAATGTAACCTTATTAGCCACTAATAGCCAAGTAGCTAATGTGTCTTTATATAAATAAATAAAAAAACAAAGTTTACATTAGATTAATAAGAAATATATTGATAAATGGCTTCATTTTTTTTTTTTCAATTTCAGAACCATATTTCTCCCTTTAACAATGTTTGATATATAAGTATTTCATTACTATAAATGACTTATTCCTCTTTGATACCTTAAAAACATAAATCTAAAATAATTCAAACAATAGGTTGAA
Source organism: Liopterus haemorrhoidalis (assembly GCA_963971575.1). Classification (NCBI taxonomy): domain Eukaryota; kingdom Metazoa; phylum Arthropoda; class Insecta; order Coleoptera; family Dytiscidae; genus Liopterus; species Liopterus haemorrhoidalis. The sequence continues at coordinate 229,856,437 of OZ020611.1, forward strand.
TTACAACGTATAATAGTATAATAAAATAACAAAACACTACACACTACACAGTACATCCTACATTCTACAGTGTAGCGTGTAGTGGGGAGAACAAAACTCGATCCTCAGTTGTTACAAATTTTTAATTATATTTTTAATTTCAAAAAAATACACACTATATTAGCCATAAATACCAAAAATCCATAACATTATTAGCCATAATTTAGCCATGAATTATAAAAATAATAATTAATTTTGTTAAAAACACGAAAATTGCATTATTTTTCAAAAACGCAATCGAATCAAAAATTCCTCTCGTACGTTACCGGCTTACCTATAATTTTTTCAGTTTTTTAGTTAAACCCCTTTGGGTAAATGGGGGCGGGACAACTGTTTTAACATATTTTTTGCTAAAATCGTGTAAAATCTACGTCCTAAGAGTTTTATTTTGATACAACACAATAAATTTTAAAAAAAATATTTTTCTATCGACGACAAAAAACGATGTTTTTCGAAAAAATAATCTGATCCAAAATTCCTATTGAACCATTTTGGTTCCCATCAATGTTTATTATAGAGATTTTTTCACACCAATATTTAGGGTTTTTTTAGGTATGACCCTTATAACGTCACTCAAGTGTCTGTCTGTCTGTCTGTACGGTAGAAATTGTAGCCAACCGGTTGAACCTAGAAAGTTGAAATTTGGCATGCTTTTACAACTTTTTGACCCACATATAGCAAAACTATAGAGAGTTCAAAAACATACAGCGCGGGATAAATATAAACAAATATGTATTTACTAAAAAATAAATATTTTTTTTAAATTTTGAGTGGCATACCAAACGAAACCTCTTAATGCGTCGATCAACCAATAAATTTTAATTTTTGAAAGATTTATTTTTTTTTATTGGATTTTTGCCAAGAATGTATCAAGAAATTTTTGTCCCCCACCCTATCCCCCAAAAGGATTGATCTAAAAATCTAAAAAAAATCTCCGTAATGAACATTGATGGGAACCGAAATAGTTCAACAGGAATTTTTCGAAAAATGTCGATTTTTTGTCGATAAAAAAAAATATTTTTTTAAAATTTATTGTGTGGTAACAAAAGAAAGGTCTTAAAATGTAGATTACGGAACGATAAATAATTTTTTGAAATTCGTTTCATTTAACACGAATTTAGTCAAAAATGTGCAAAAGTTCTTGTTCCGCACCCTTTTACCAAAAAGGGTTAAACAAAAAATTTGAAAATTTATAGGTAATGTATATTGATCTGAGCCGGAAACGTACGAGAGGAATTTTTGATTAGATTGTGTTTTAGAAAAATATGGCAGTTTATGTGTTTTTGAAAAAATGTATTATTTTTTAATTCATGGTTAAATTTTGACTAATAATGTTATGGATTTTTTGTATTTATAGCTAAGATTGTGTATTTTTTTAGAATTAAAAGTATTAAAAGAAAATTAAATTTTTTTAATAGTCGCGAGACGAGACTAGTCACACCAGACCACACTACACTCTGCACTGTAAAATATTTCTTATTAATCTAATGCAGACTTGAATACGAAGCAAATTCAGAAAAAAAAACGCTAGGATATTTGACAAATTATTTAAATTTTGTTTAAAAAAATTAAATGTAAGTTCTTTGTTCTCATTTGAGAAATAACGAATAAAGTGGGTTTTACACGATTCAATTTGTTGATCAATTAATTGAAAAAGTTGGCCTTCAATTAATTGATGTGTGTAAAGTGTAAAAATTTCGTCAATTATCAATTTATTTTGAAAATAGAACAAGTTTTATTTTTCGTCAATTTATCATCAATTTTTTAGGGAATTCTAGGTATATTTTTATCTGTTAAGATGTTGCCAACTGTTTAATTGTAGCATGACCTCGAAATATATTATTTGTGTTTCGTTTTTAAATCTAACATAACCTCAAACGTTCTAATTTATCATATCATCTAGGATATTTCTTTTGTTTTTGTTCACAGCTCGTAATTTTGTGAAGATTTTTTCAATATTTTCATTTTGATAAATATCTCAACATGTTTTACAGTTGGTAATGTAAAAAATTTGAAAAAAATTGATAAATAAATTGATTTGTGTAAAGTGATGTTTTTTTCAAGGTTACCAATAAATTTTTCAATTAATTGACAAAAACTTGATCAATTTATTGATCAATTAATTGAACTGTGTAAAACCAACTTAAGTTTGATTATCAAAAAAACTGTTGATTTTGATGTGATAAATATACCTAGACATCCAGTATTATGTTGGCTTCTTACACCTATTAAATACCTACAAAACCTTGAAATGTGTGAAAATTCACACTTCACATTAATTTTTTTAAAGATGTTCTCCTCAGTCATCTTGAAATTCTGGTCAACTCTTAAGTGAAGTCAAAAGTCAGTCTGGATTAACATTACCAAGAAATAAGTACATAATATAAAAACAGAGAGCAGAGAAACAAGCAATACAAAATGTATACAAGTGAATGAATCCAGGAGTACACCACTTAATAAAGATAATAACACTATCATAACATATTTAGATATCCCTTGCAAAGTTAAACAATCGACGGTCATAAATACGGCTCTGAGCTGTTTAGCAGTCGTCGCGGGATAACGGCATTTGTGTAGTCGTGCCCTAAGGGCCGGAACGTCTCACTGAATACAATCTTAACGATACGCCATCTACAAATATAGCAATTAAATGGCAATGTTTTAAATGAATTGGCGAAACTTGGCTGCTTTATTAATACTGACGCCGTTTCCGGAATAACTTAAGGGCAAAGATACCAGAAAATATGGTATAAAAGAGATATCTCACTTTTTCAGTTAATTCATCTGTTAAATATGATAAGATGAAGTTATATTTAGAAGCAAAACAATAAAATTATTTACAGTAAATGCACAAAGATAACTACTAGCAGATTATGTAGGAAAATTTTCATAGGACAATGGGCTATGAAGTAGCCTAATGAAGACGACTTTTCAGCAGTTCCACATCGGCTGATGCATCTTATCTATAATATAATACGCCAACGTGTGTCCCTGTGTGGGTGCGTGCTATGACGTCAAAAACAAATTTTAAGCGAGATTCCGAAATGTAAAGAAATATTCCGAATATCACCGAAGTGTACATTGACATACAGTGAATTTCCTTTATCCTGCAATATAGGTATTATTGTTACTATGGTAATGGTATGTTGCAGGATAAAAGAAATTCACTGTATAACGCGTGATAATAATATTTGTTAATTGATTTTTTGTTATTTACACAAAAATAATATAAATTAAAATTATTAGTAGCAGAAAAATAATTATTTTAATAAATATTTGGTTTTGATGAAAGTATGGAAGAAAAATGTGACTTTCTTTTCTTTATTATTATTTTTTCAATGTTTTTTATTTTTTACCGATCGCCAACATATATAAGGGAGGTACGGTGATCATACCGATTTTATCATTTAGAGATTTCGATGGATCTCCACGAATTGAGGTCCCTACAAAACGTTTTGACTATTTTTAGCATGATGTCTGTCGGTCTGTCTGTCTGTCTGTCTGTTTGTCTGTCCGTCTGTTTGTCCATCCATCTGTCCGTCTATCCGTCTGTCTGTCTGTCTGTCTGTCTGTGTACACGTGCAGAGCAAATTCTGCTAAAGAATTTTTATGAAACTTCATATTTAAGCTTTTGCTATCAGTGGCACGAGTTGATTAACTTTTGATAAAAATCGGTTGTATAGAAGTCAGAGTTTGCTCGTGTCGATTTTAAGATCTTTGCGAATATTTAACAATAGAAAAATTTATTTAACAAAAGTTGCTTTTATAGCAACTTTTATTTGAGAAATTCTTTGATAAAACGAAAAAACTTTGAAATTTTTTTTGAATTTTTTTCTAAATATCTCTTTTTTCGTGCCTATATGTAACGTTTCCATGGTTATGATAAATAATATCTCTGTTAGAAAATATTAGGCCAAGTTATTTCTACTCTGCTGCTAGAATGTATTTTATACATTTTATATAGTTTGCACCTTTGAAATTGTATATCATGTTGGTATTAAAACATGGTAAAAATTTTCATTCCAAATGGTTAAAATGTCATTCCATTTGACATATGTCATAAAGATAAATGATATCATAGTTATAATGATCATAACCAATAAATCTGAAGTAGGTTTTACAGCATAAGGAATATTTTGAAATGAGAAATTTACATTTAAAAGTCAGTACTACACTATAAAAGTAACCAAAATATTCAGATCTGGTTTGACTTTACAAAAGTGAACGCAATATATTAAAGCGGGCAAACAATTAAATGTAACGGTGTAATAGTTTCTCACGATTTATTTCAAACTGATTTGAAATATAGTGTAAGTACGCTTTTTTCCGAGTGTATTTTTCCGTGTGCGCTTTTTTTCGTGTGTGTATTTTTTCATGTGCGCTTTTTTCCGTGTGCGTATTAATCCGTGTGCGTTTTCTCCGTGTGCGTATTTTTATATTATATAAGTAATTGGAAAATTTATTTTAATAAATATATTTTAAATTTAACGTCTCAAATCATTTTAGGGTTTTGTAGGTATGACCAAAAAACCCTTATACCGTCATTTTGTCGTCTGTCTGTCTGTCTGTCTGTCTGTCTGTCTGTCTGTTCGGTAAAAAATGGAACCAAACGGCTAAATATAGGGAGTTGAAATTTGGCATGCTTATACAACTCTTTGACCCGCACATAGGAAAAATACTAAAACATCTAAAAAACATATCCCCCTAAAAATATAAACAAATATATGCTCATCGAAAAAAAAATATTTTTTTTACAATTCTGTGTAGAGTATCAAATAAAAGCCCTTGGTACGTGGATTAACGATCAAAATTTTATTTTTGCAAAATAAATTATTTTGACGCGATTTTTGCCAAAATTGTGCAAAAAAAATTTTGGTCCCACACCCTGTAGCCCAGATGGTTTAAACTAAAAATCTGAAAAAAATCTAAGTAATGTACATTGGTGTGAACCGGAATAGTACAACAGGAATTTTTGATCAGATTATGTTTTCGGAAAATAACGCATTTTTTGTGTTTTTAACTAAAATAGGTAAAATATTTAATCCGCTATTTAAGACATTAAACGAATGAACATCCGTAAGTTTTCGTAAGTTGCAAACTACTGTTCGATTCCCGTCAATTTTATTTTTCGGTTTTTTTTTTGCATTTTTATTTTGTTTAAATTATTTTGTCAAAATTCTAGTTATATTTTGGCAAATGTTGCATTTAATTTAGCGTAAATTTAATAACCAGTGGAAAGTGTTGAAATTATAATTTAATTCTATGTTTGAATGTATACGAAATCAGAGGGGCGGAGTTTATGACTTAAACAACCAATGGAAGCCATAGGCGCCATTTTCAAAATATTAATGAACCTTGCTATATAAAAAAAAAAAAATACTGCAAATATTTAGAAACCCAAATAATGTTATTAGGCATTCGAATTAAAATTAACAAAAAAATATTTTAACATAAAATTTGTTTTGGCATCCCAAATAATCATTATTCACTTACTAAATACCTGCAAATCCCTAAAATGTGTGAAAATTCACACTTCACATCAATTTTTAGTTTTACAATTATAAAGGTAATGCACTGAGTGAAAATGAATCGTTTTCCCATCTTAAAAGTTAATGAATAAATAATTCGGAATAATACTCATTATTTGTCCAGTTTTTAATAATGGGCGAAGAGTTGATTCAGTTTGAATTGGATGAAGAAGTCTAGAGAAAGAAGTCTGAGATGTCGATCAAGTTCCACATTAAGGTAATGATGTGTTTGCAAACACAGTTGGCAACGGGTGCACTAGTATTCTTATATCATCGGCCAACTGACAGATGTACCAACAGATCTCCAGAATGAAAGATCTCCGTATGGTTAAATCAAAAGAGTAATAAATCGTTACGGCAGATCGAAAGATCGACCAAATGATAATACAGAAAACATTGCTTTTCCTTATTCTAAATCTAAGTAGCAATCTAGTATTTCCTTCAAAATCAATTTTAAATATACCCTCAATATCATGAAAGTAAAGAGTCTTGAATCCATCAATCTATTTTAAAATCAGTGGTATTTTCCTCGGTCATCCTCTGAAGGCAATATCAAGCAGCGGGCGTTCGGGAGTCCATCGGGCGGGTTTTAATAAAACATGACAAAGGGCGGTGGAGACAGTTTTCTGAACGGTCTCCTCCTAGCTAGAATACATAACCGGCCACCGAGAGTAAAATCTCCCGGGACGTTTTCCACTGACCGAACATGTACGATGACATGTTGTCAGGGTAACGCGGCATCGAGACGATCATTAGGGAGAAACGATTTTTAGAATTCGAAGGGTATTTTATAAAGCCGCCAAAGGTTACTTATGTTCCGAATGAATATATTGCACGAAAACAATTAAAAACAATGCAGTTAATGTAACATGAGACCTAAATTTCATTACCAATCATTGGCATATACTCACACAGGTCATACTCGATTAACGCGGTAGATGCTTACCGAAAGTTACCATGTATAATGAATTTAACTTTTGTAATTTCCAGATTGACTTTTATACATAAGTCGTATATGTTCATACATCTTAAAGACAGGCGCAAGAGTATAGTCAGATAGAGTATATAGTAATATATAGTAAAGAGTATATAGCAGCGGTTCCCAAACTTTTTTGACCGCGACCCGGTAGGAGGTTTTAAAATTTTTTGCGACCCACCTTATGAAAAAAAAACATTTATTTACAAAACAAATTTTAATTTAAAGCAGTAGCTTTATACTAATAAAGAGTAATAAATAGTAATAAAGAGTATACAAGGTGTCTCAAAAGAAATTTTATATTTATTTAGCTTACTGCGTGAACGCAACGTATCCGAGGGGTGCGGGGGTTATGTCAATCGGTAGCCTGGCTCTTGGGAATTCAGTCGCTATGGAGCGTTTCTTGGGAGCAGACCGCGCGTTATGCGTGCGAGAGTTTTACAAAAACGGTGATTCAGCGACTGTAGCGCGTAGAAAATTCTGCAGTATTCGAGGTTTTCGCCACTTAAATGATGCGCCAAGCATTCCTCTCATTCGACATTGGGTTAAAAAGTTTGAAGAGACTGGTACAACGCTGGATAAATCAAAATCCGGGCGACCTAGGTCATCAAGAACGGTAGAAAACGTGGAGAATGTTAATCAGTCTGTTCGTGACGACCCGAACCTTTCAATTCGGAAGCACGCAAGTGCTTTAAATGTGCATAGATCATCATTACATCGCATTATGCACAAAGACCTAAAGCTGCACCCCTACAAAATTCAATTGGTGCAAGAATTAAAGCCCCAAGATGCCAGTCAGAGGCTTAATTTCGTGAATTCTCAGGCAAATTGATCTCCCGGAGAGGTGACATAAATTGGCCTCCACGCAGTCCAGATTTAACCCCTATGGACTTTTTCCTATGGGGTTATCTTAAATCTAAAGTTTACGCCAATAAACCGACTTCACTGGCGCATTTGAAAGAAAATATCCGTCACGAAATGGCAGCCATCCCTGAGTCCACCTGCCGAGACGTCATAAGTAATTTTACTGTTCGATTAAATGAGTGCCGAGAACGCGAGGGTCTACATTTAGACGATATTATTTTTAAGAAATAAATCCCCAACAAGTGTATTTTAATAATTAATAAACATTTTTTCTATATACGGCTTACTTTTTTTTTAATCGATCCACTAAATATAAAATTTCTTTTGAGACACCTTGTAGTATAGTAATTAAGAGTATAGTATAGTAATAAAGAATATAGTATAGTAATAAAGAATATAGTATAGTAATAAAGAGCACAAATACACACTATTCTAGTGATTAACTGACGTAAAAAAAATAATATGTACAAAAAAAATCTTTTTTGTGTTTTTACAATTTTTTTCGCGACCCGGCAAAATTTTTCTGCGACCCGGTGCCGGGTCGCGACCCACACTTTGGGAAACGCTGGTATATAGTAATATATAGTAATATAAAGTAATATAGAGTATATAGTAAACTATATAGAGTATATAGTAAAGCTCCTTATACAAAACTGACAATCTTATACATAAAAATTGATGTGAAGTGTGAATTTTCACACATTCCAGGGTTTCGCAGGTATGTTTGGGTATGATTTTTTTATGAGTTTGGGTATGGGTTTGGGTGTATGACAGGGTGTTTGTTTGAAACGGGGCACCCCGAAAATCTCCTTTATTTGTAAATATACAAAAAATCTTCAGAACAAAAGTTAAACTAGACAAAAAGGCCCATCTAAAGGTTACTATAAGAATTTTGAGGCACTTCCGGTTTCACCGGAAATGATGTCAACTTTTGATCTACCATAGGGAATCGATAATTTTATATTTTTTTCCTAAAAGTACATTAAACTAGCTTTACAATGACACCAAAAAGTCATATTTTTTTGTTAACCATTTCAAAATGACGACCATTTATTTACAAAATAATAATCAACATAAGTTTTACAAAGTTGAACGCAGCAAGCTTTTACCTTTCTCACAAATGTTTTCTAATTTACATAACAACTAGTCACCAAATTTTGGCCAGTTAAATACTATGAAATTTCGCCTGTATCCCTCTATCGGTAAATTCGTAGAATAATTTGATCGGAACAACAATTTATTCAGTGACCTTCGTCTTGTTTGTCTGGAATTCATTTGTTTCGAAACAAATAATTCCAAGAAATTTACTTAACCGAATGTAAATGTCCTGCCAATCCTTTCGTTTTTCCATTATCTGTTTTTTAATTATTTCTTATTCTACAACGTTCCTTAAGACCTTCTTTCAAAACTTGTTTTACTTGTCGTTCTGCAGTGCGGATTTGAAATTAAATTTTCCGTTAAAAAGTAAAGTAAGAAAAAAGACACGCAGAAAATGAGAAGGAAATGAGAAAATTAACAACAACCCATCACTAAAAGAAAATTATTCTCAAACTTTTATTTTCATTTTATTTAAAATATTTTTCATTACCTCTGTTTAGAAAAAAAGACCTTTTAATATCGGACAATACAGTACAATTTAGACCTTACTTTGCGTCGGAGATGCGTTCTTCGACATCGATTTATTTTCTTATTTTTTCTAATATTCTATTAAAGTCTCGAGCGATCATTATTTCTTGACCGTTACATAATTATAAACAATGAGTTTAAAAATATCAAAACTGTATTCTAATTCACAGCTGAAAATCCCAATTTAACATAGTATCAATCAGAATACTTCGTTTGCCCGAACTCACCCGAGGAACAACGATTATATGTGTTGCTAACTTAATATCTGTTATCAACTCACTGGCGTGTAGAGAAAAATAATGTTCATTTAATAATCAATTCGTATAAGGTAATAAAAATGGAATGTACATCTGTCTGTCTGTTCGGTAAAAATTGTAGCCAAACGGCTAAACCTAGAGAGTTGAAATTTGGCATGCTTACACAACTCTTTGACCTGCACATAGGAAAAATATTAAAATATCTAAAAAACATATCCTACTAAAAATATAAAAAAATATATGCTCATCGGAAAAAAAATATTTTTTTACAATTCTGTGTAGGGTATCAAATGAAAACCCTTGGTACGTGGATTAACGATCAAAATTTTATTTTTGCAAAATAAATTATTTTGACGCGACTTTTGCCAAAATTGTGCAAAAAAAGTTTTGTCCCACACTCTGTAGCCCAGATGGTTTAAACTAAAAATCTAAAAAAATTCTAAGTAATGTACATTGGTGTGAACCGGAATAGTTCAACAGGAATTTTTGATCAGATTATGTTTTCGGAAAATAACGCATTTTTTGTGTTTTTAACTAAAATATGTAAAATATTTAATCCGCTATTTAACGCAGTAAACTTGTGAACGTCCATAGTCCAGTGGTAACGTTCTCGCTTCGTAAGTTGCAAACTACAGTTCGATTCCCGTCAATATTTATTTTTTCTGTTTTTTTTTGCATTTTTATTTTGTCAAAATTCTAGTTATATTTTGGCAAATGTTGCATTTAATTTTTAAAAGCATAAATTTAATAACCACTGGGAAGTGTTGAAAATATAATTTAATTCTATGTTTGAATGTATACGAAATCAGAGGGGCGGAGTTTATGACTTAAACAACTAATGGAAGCCGTAGGTGCAATTTTCAAAATATTAATGAACCTTGCTACATAAAAAAATACTGCAAATATTTAGAAACCAAGATAATGGTATTAGGCATTCGAATTAAAATAAATAAAAAAATATTTTAACATAAAATTTGTTTTGGCATCCCAAATAATCATCATTCACTTACTAAATACCTGTGAAACCTTGAAATGTGTGAAAATTCACACTTCACATACATTTTTTCATCTATTTTTTAACAGCAGATACATTTTCCGGAATTACTACTTCCTCTGGTCGTCCAGAACGTACACCTATCTTTTAATTCAAAGCCACTATGTTGAAAATTTTTGTACCACCGCTCAGTAATTTTTAAGAATGTAGAATCATGAGGCCCGACAAGAGGAGGGGGGTAGCCGGGAAAAATTTCCGGGGATCCTGGGTTTTTGGGGCTGCTGGGTATTTGGGGCCGCTGGGTGTTTGGGACCCCTGGGTGTTTGGGGCCGCTGGGTGTTAAGGGCCCCTGGGTGTTTGCGGCCCTGAAGTCGGCGGGTGGTCGTCACTCACTTGTATTTTGGAAGTGAGGACCTGTTTTTTTGCTCATCACTTGTATTTTTGGAAGTGAGGACCTTTTTTGTGCTCATCACTTGTTTTTTTGTAAGTCGGGACCTTTTTTTAAGGTCATCAGTTGTATTTTCACCTGTATTATAATAAAAATTCCCAGATATAGAATTGATCATTAACCAGGGCCCGCGAAGAAACTTTCTTCCCGGGGCCCTAGAAGTCCTCTCGGCGACCCTGATCATGGTACATGCCAAAAATTTCTTCATAGCACTCTTTAGTTGCTAAACTACGTTTAAAATTATACAAAATTATTGTCCGAAAATCTCGTCGGCATGGACAGCATTTCTCAAATTCATTAAACAAAATCTCAAAACAGCCAGAAAATTAAAAAAAAAAAAAATGTGGCTGTGTTTATTTGGAAGGCTCATGTTTGAATCTTCATATCTCTGTTTATTTATATTAGCGCATTACAAAACTTTTCTAGCGCGTACGCATGATGAACTCAGGAACTCAAAATGATTATTAGCTCAGGCCTCTGAAAGTCTAGCTCCACCACTGTTGTGTATCATATGTGAGATATTTCGTTATCACTTATTATCTCTGTCCATTTTCCCGTAACGCGATGTTTTGAATAACAGACAGAAAGCAAATCAAAACAGTAATGAACCAAACATAATTAAAATAACGTTGAATTCCCCTCTATTGTAATTGGTCATGTCGAATCAGTAAATTTAACGTGACGCCTATAAATTTTTTAACGTAAAATGTGTAAATTTAATTAACGCGCCAATAAGTCAGATTGATCTCCCTCTTCGTTTAAAAGCGTGGTTAAATATTAAAAGGAATTAAATTTTTGGTGGGAAAATACCCGGTAAGTGTTAACTGGATTTTAATTTCCTTTTAAGCGGGGGTTCCTTTTAAATATATGATTGAAATCGTAGTTAGAAGTTTTCGCAGATTCAATTTCCGTCAGTTGCTGCCATTTAGAAATACTCCAGTAGTGGTTTATTTAGAAATATTGTATGAATTTTCGCACATTTGTGAGTTTTGAAGAAATAGGCTATTTAAAAGGAACTAAATGGAATTTTTATTTTATCCAGTTGTCCCGAGCTCATTTTTTAATGATTAAACTGAACTTTTGCCAAACAAAACGATCCGAAACCTCATTTAAAAGTTACTAGTTTTCAAAATCTAGTACCGTTTAAACCACAGAAATAGACAATATCTTATATATTTGGATTTTAATCGTGTAAAAGTTGAAAATAAATTTTTGTTTATCTATGCAAGGTGTAAAAAGGTAGAGGAAGCACGTTTTTTCATGAAAACTGTTTGAAAAAAAAAATATATATATTTTTCATTTAAAAAAATCTGCTGTGGCCACCACAGGACCGACCGCCATCACAATGTACTTGCATAAAATACATTCTAGCAGCAGAGTAGAAATAACTTACCCTAATACTTTCTAACAGAGGACCGTGGAAACGTTACATATACAGTGGGTGGCCAAATTATTAGGGACAGCACACCCCTCCTGTAATTTTCAAGTTTAAATGCATTTTGTGACAAAATAAATTGTTTTTAAATCATTTTTCTTCTATATTCTTGTTGCTGGTATCAATATTATTTTAAAAGGCGGGAGATCGCCAAAGAAATCATCACCACCAAGCGGTAATTTATAGAAACCCTTATCAGAGAGTGGCACCACAACCCCAATCTCCGAAACAACGCAAAAGTCTGCATAGAAAGCATTATTAAGATTTTACTTAATTTGTTAAATTAACATTTTTTATACAAAAATAAATGATTATGAATAAGCAATTATGTCGTTTTATATTCTAAATAAAGCACTCTAATGAATAAAAATAAATACGAGACCCAAAGCCATTTATTTCCTCATTAAATTCATTTGCAAATTACAGAAAATCTGCACTGTCCCTAATAATTTGGCCACCCACTGTAAGTATGAAAAAGTTGATACTTAGTTGATATAATTTCAATACATTTTTCAAAATTTTTTCGTTTTCTCAAAAAACGTCTCAAATAAAAGTTGTTAGTTATTGCTTTTATAGCAACTTTTGTTAAATAAATTTTTTCAAAATTTTTTCTGTTGCTAAATATTCGCAAAAATCTTAAAATCGACACGAGTAAACTCTTATTTCTAGTCAACCGATTTTTACCAAAAGTTGATCAACTTGTGCCATTGATGCCAAAAGCTTAAATATGAAGTTTCATAAAAATCCTTTTAGCCGAATTTGCTCTGTACGTGTACACAGACGGACAGACAGACAGACAGACCGACAGACATCATGCTAAAAATAATCAAAACGTATTGTAGGGACCTCAAATCGTGGAGATCCATCGATATCTCAAAATGTCAAAATCGGTATGATCACAATGCCTCCTTTATATATTTCGGCGGTCGGTAAAAAGACACACTACTTAGCCATAAATACAAAAATATACTATAACAGCGGTTCCCAAACTTTTTTGACCGCGACCCGGTACGAGGTTTCAAAATTTTCCGCGACCCACCTTATGAAAAAAAAACATTTATTTACAAATTTTATTTTAAAGCAGTAGCTTTATAGTAATAAAGAGTAACAAATAGTAATAAAGAGTATAGTATAGTAATAAAAAATATAGTGTAGTAATAAAGAGCACAAATACACACTATTCTAGTGAATAATTGACGTAAAAAAATAATATGTACAAAAAAAATCTTTTTTGTGTAATTACCATTTTGTTTCGCGACCCACACTTCGGGAAACGCTGTACTATAACATTATTAGCTATAATTTAACTATGAATTAAAAAGATAATTTATTTTGTCAAAAACATAAAAACTGCAATATTTTCCAAAAACAAAATCAGGTCAAAAATACCTTTCGCACGTTTCCGGTTTAGACCAATCTATATAACTCAAAATTTTATCAGATTTTTAGTTTAAGCCCTTTGCGTTAAAGGGTGAAGGAGAGTATTTTTTTAAATACATATTTGGTAAAAATCTACTTTTTGTTCCTTAATCTACGTCTTGAGAGCTTTCTTTTGGTACCACATAATATTAATAAAAAAAAAAAAATCCAACGTTACAAAAAATCTCGTTTCTCGAAAAAGTAACCTGATCAAATTTTTTTGTTGAACTATTCTGGTTTCCATCAATGTCATTATTGAAATTTTTTTCAAATTTGTAGTTCAACCCCTCTGGAAAACAGGTTTTTTTTTTTTTAATTTTTAATTTTTAATGGCCTTTGCTACTGTGGCAATTAGCCAGGACAATTTTTGTTATGAGAAAATTTCCATGCCATAACCGGGATTTGAACCCGAGCCCCCATGGTTGGTAGTCAAATGAGCTGACCACTACGCCATAGCGACCGGCGGTAAACAGGGTTGGGGAACAAGTTTTTTTTATATATTTTTGGCGAAAAACACATAAAATATTGATTTTCCAAAATAAAAATTTGCTTGTTAATCCACGCATTAAGAGGTTACATTTGTTACCCCATTCAAATTTATTTATTTATTTTATTAGATACATATTTGTTTATATTTATCTCCTGATGTGTTTTTTGAACTCTCAGTATTTTTCCTATATGTGTGTCAAAGAGTTTTATAAGCATACCAAATTACAACTTACTATTTCAGCTGTTTGGCTACAATATATACCTAACTAGTGATTCTTCTCGAGAATTTCTCGAGAAAAAGTTTTAATTCTCATTTTTCATTTTCCGAGAAATGTAAAATTTGCTCGACGCCTTTACTTTAGTACTTTAAAGATGATTATAATTTTAACATGTTTTTATCCTCTACAATATTTTGAACATTAAAAAAAGATGTATATTCTAATTATTATATAATTATTTTTCTCGAGATTTCTCGAGAATTCTCGAGAAAATAAATCTAATGTCGAGAAATCAGAACCACTATACCTTACAGACAAACAGACAGAAAGACAAACAGACAGACAGGCAGGCAGGCAGGCAGGTAGGGAGACAGACAAACAGACAGATAGACAGACAGACAGACCGACAGGTAGACAGACAGACAGACAGACACATGACTGACGTTATAGGGTTTTTGGTGGTCATACCTACAAAACGCTAAAAAGGAAGTCGGATTCATTTGATCGCCTTCTTGGCGCACTTAAAATCTTTGCACCCGAGTCTCATAGCCCCCATTTCACCTTTTTGTTTCGTCACTTATTTAAAGTTAATATTTGAATTAAGATTTTAAATAATACCTTCCGGACCATATATGTTCCCACAGTGGCGAACTAGCATGCAGGGATACTGGGCAATTTTCTGGTAGGCTGGTCCCAGTAGATAACAACCGATTCTTGGATGAATGGGGCCGGTTGAACCGATTTATTTCATATTCCAGGGCCGGAAAATTTTGCCAATCCGTTACTGTGTCCCGATAATGTTGAAAGGGTTAAAGAAGTTAGAGTTATTTTCAGTTTTGTTTAGTTAAGATCTTTCATTACGATTACCAAATTTATGAAAATTTCAATTCGTATATAAGAGTTACAGTGGCGTAACTTCATTTGTTTTCACCTCCCGCAAGATTTTCTTTGGGACACCCATGTCTAAGAAGCAAGGTGAAGCAAAAAAAAAAGAAGAGTTGTCCCCGGGGTCGGGTGTGGCTAGTGTCACTGGAGAGTTTTATGTATATGAAAGTTAAAAAGCTACATTTTACAAATGGCTACAATTTGACGTAACATGTATTTAAAAACTCTTATAACTCTCGACCTTAAACGTATGGTCAAACATCCGTTAAAGTACCGCACATAAAAGCCGTAATCCTTTAGGTCTACTGTAGCACACCGCTAATACTGCAGTGAAATGTATTTTAAATCTGCAGGAGAGCTTGAGAAGTCTGAACGGTCGACAAGCCGCTAGGCCGGTTCGACTGTTCAGCCGGCTCGGTAACGCAAGCCGAGAGTATCGGTAATCACTAATCCGACGTACGGTCAAACATCGTCAATGTAAACTAGCCTCTGGCAAACCATACAAGCACCTAGTGCAGTCGCAACTAGCAGGTTAGACCAGTGATACTTAATCAGTGGTTCCGGGCTGATAATTGTCAACGTACCGGGTCTTAGTTCTCTGTTTCTTGACCTACAGTCTGTGTCAGCTCAGAATACTGTTGTAAGAAGATATGAACTGTGTGTCCTTTCTTCTGATTGGTTTAGAACATCACCACTATTACAATGTAAAAATATTGTTTGCAATAAATATTGTTCTGGTAATTAGTTAAAGAAATGAAGAATAAGGGTTACTACGAACTAAAGTTGTAACTTTTTTTTAATAAACGTCAATAATAGTATACTGAAATGTTATTTTATTTAGGCGAACATAAAATATTTTTTAAAATAGACCTGTATAGTGTTTTGTTTTTTTTTTATTTATTTATTATTATTATTTTATTTTTTTTATAAATATTAACCCATTAATGGTCAAGGTATTAAAAAAATATATTTTTCACAAAAAAATTATTGCAAATTAATTAAAATACGTCAACTAAGACAATTATTGCGTTTTTTAAAAATATATATGCTTAACTCTACAGGATTATAAGGATGCGTATACGCACCTTTGGCTAATAATAATATCATATATAAGTAAACATGTAATAAGCAAATTATTTTTTTATGAATGAATTATGTACTTTATTTGGAATGAAATATTTCAAAACACTCTGGGTGAAGATGTACTTTACATTTTATACATAAATAAATGGTGTTACTCTTTTTTTTCAGACACAATCTGTTTTTTTTCTTGAATTCGTTCATGCCTCTTTATCAGATAACTAATATTATCAAATCTGATGACATTTGGTAAACGGTTTTTTGAAAGACGCCCCTAGTTTGAATTTGTTGCTTCTCTATCAATATCCATTGTATCTGCATTACCCTGATACTTCACAAGAGCAACTGCTAGTCGTGTCCGAAAAGCCAATTAAGAAATTTTACTATCATTTGACAACTGTATAACTAATTTTTATTTTCACTATACTTGTTCTATAAATACATATGCTG
Source organism: Liopterus haemorrhoidalis (assembly GCA_963971575.1). Classification (NCBI taxonomy): domain Eukaryota; kingdom Metazoa; phylum Arthropoda; class Insecta; order Coleoptera; family Dytiscidae; genus Liopterus; species Liopterus haemorrhoidalis. The sequence continues at coordinate 229,873,145 of OZ020611.1, forward strand.
AACTACGAAAGAACACATAGTACAAATGAACAATAGTTAGATGGCTAAGACAAGCTGAGACTTGTCGACGATGAATCACGTCTGTACATTTCACTGATGTGGCCAAAGCTGTACGCACCCCACACATTTGAATGATGTTCACAGCGACATGACAGATAAAATTTATATTTTTTCAAAATAGGATAATTCATAACAATATTCTTATACGGTTTGACTATATATATTATTTTAGCAATAAGTGTATAGAAAATGCTTGCTTTTATAAACCAGCAACATTTTCAAACATTGACTAATTTCAAAATATTTAAAAATATATACTCTTTAAATAAACTGCGAAATAAAAATATTCACGAAGCTATTGTATCCTATTAATGCTTGCATAATAATTATGTAATAAAAATAATACAGTTACTATGGTTAAAAAATAAAATTTCTAAAAGGTTGCGTATACGCACCTTTGGCCATTAATGGGTTAAGCTGTTTTTATACATACTGGCATATTTGATTTTGTAAATTTCGATATAATTTTAGCAAAAAATAATTATAAATACTTTTACAATTTAAAATGTACGTCATTGTGACGAAGCTGCCGCTCGTGGATATTCGGCTTATTAGTATTCTACGTACGTTTATTATCTCACTCTGGAATGCTTGAATGCACTCATGTTATCTCATGCTAATATTGTCAAATATATAGTTTGTTATTTATATAATTTTATATTTTGATCACCTGTTTTAAAAATCAACGAAAATGAAAAAATAATGGGTATCATTGACGTCATTTTAACACATATTAATCTAAGGCATTCTTGTAGCCAGCTACACTAAAGAGCGACGTTTGTTATTAAATATTATTTAATTATTGATTGAGCTTTATCATCTGAACGCTCCCACTTCTAGTGCGCTTACGTGGCTTACTACCACGTTAACGTACTGTAGATTTAAACTTCAGGTGGGATATTAAATGAAAGTCTTAATACTAGGAAAAAAATACTTTTTTTTTTTAATTGCAGTTGATTCCTACGCTTATATACACTACCGACAGAAAGTTTGAGGCAGGTTATGAATTTATACTTTCAAGATATAAATATATTCAAATTGTTTATTTTCTTGACTTCAATGAGTGTCTTTATGTTTTAATTTATGATTCTAGTATATCAGTAACAAGTTTAGACCAGTCCAGCATATTTCAATCAACAATAGGCATTAACTTGCTTACTTATAAGATAAACATTTGTACATTTATACTTGAGTATTCAATTAGAAAACAAAAAACTGTACCATTAGTGTGTTTTACTTCGGTTATAATTAATTTAGTTTAAAAAAAAATCTTTTTTTTTTAGTTAAAAAAAAATTTTTTTTTTATTAAAAAAATAATATAATTTATTGTAAGTGAAATTTTATTTTACAATTAATAATGGGTAAGCGAGGAGAATTAAGCACTGCCGAAAGAGAAAGAATTCTCGTTTATCACGAAGAAGGTTATTCGCAAGTCCAAATTGCAAAAAAAAAAATGAAAATTTCAACATGTGTGCAAAGGACATTGCAGCGATACGAAGAAAATGGTGCCCATGCAAGTAAAAAACGCTCTGGGAGACCTGGAAAAACTAGTAAATTACAGGATAGAGAAATAAAAAAGATTTCCCTGTCAAATAGAAGGTACACCGCCGAAAAAATCAGATCTGTGTACAATCAGTTCGATGATGTTAAGATTAGCACTTCCACTGTCAAAGATCGACTGAAGCAATTCGGCTTACATGGGCGTGTAGCCGCTCGCAAACCCTCATTAAGACCAGTTGATAAGACAAAAAGGTTAAACTGGGCTAGAAAACATAAAAATTGGTCAATCGAACAATGGAAGAACGTCCTTTGGACAAATGAGTCAAAATTTGAACTTTTCGGTTCAAAACGCCGTGTTTTCGTTCGAAGATATGCGGGAGAAAGGTATTCTGAAGAATGTTTGGTACCAATAGTAAACCATGGGGGTAGATCTGTTACTGTTTGGGGATGCTTTAGTGGAGAAAACGTTGGAATTTTACATAGAATCGAGGGAATAATGACAAAAGAAATTTATAAAGACATTTTAGAGCATCAAGTACTACCATCTGGTGAGAGATTATTTTCCAATCAGTATGTTTTTATGCATGATAATGATCCAAAACATACCAGCAAAATCTGTAAAAACTATTTAAAAGAACTTGAAAGTCTTCAAGTTTTAAAAATAATGGAATGGCCACCACAGTCACCAGGGCTTAACCCGATCAAGTAACTATGGGAAGAACTTGACAGAAATGTACGAAAACAGCAGCCATCTTCTATAGAAAACCTTTGGTACATGTTGCAAGTAAAATGGAACGCAATACAACCCGAAACACTGCGTAGATTAGTTAATCGTATGCCGAAGATCTGTGCAGCCGTAATAAAGAATCGAGGAGGTTATTTTGATGAAGCAAAAATTTAAGCAAAATGTATTTTTAATTTGAAATTGTTGATAAAAAATGTTTAATTCATATAACCATAATAATTAAAGTACAAATTTGACTTGAAAAGGTTTATTTATTTAGCTATTTCTAAAAATTCAGTACCTGCCTCAAACTTTCTGTCGGTAGTGTATCTCCACAATTTGACACCATTAAATAAAATCTGATCAGGAATTCCTATTGTACTATTCCGGTTCATATCAATATACATTACTTTAATTTTTTTAAGATTTGTAGATTAACCCCTTTTAACTTTATATTAACACAAGGTGTGGGACAGAATATGTTTAGCACATCATCATCATCATTTTCGCGACAGCCCGAGGTGAGCCCAGGCATCCTGTTTTCAGGTTTAATGGTCATATTTTCAATCTCTCATTCAGGTTCCGGTTGTGAACGACTAAGCAGAACCTGTAATTTGTATAAATATTTTTTACACAAATTGACATAGGTAGGAGTTGTCTATACCCTTGCTAACGGTCAAACCGCAAGTACAAACGTTTTAGCGCTTGCGCCTACAGGCTTGCTTTTTTGTTAGCACATTTTAAGCAAAAAATCGTTTTAATAATAGAATTTTATTTAACAAGCATATAATGGAGGCTATAATGTACTAGGAAGAATTTTACCACGCGAGCCGTAGGTGAGGGTCGTAATCATCCGAGTGTAATTAGCCATTATATGCGAGTAAAATACAATATTTTGTCTACAACTATATAGTTTTAATATTAAAAAATAAGTAAATTTAGTTTAAAAACACAGAAATTGTCGTCGTCAATTGTTAAATTACAAAACCTACGTCATCAAGATGGTAACCGAAACATCAGCTGATTATAACGTGCAACAATGTTTAAAATATTATAGTATTATTTATTGTTTTATTTATTCTTATAAATAATATTCTAGTTATAAAGATGAGCTCTGTGAGGCGCAAATAGCTTTCGTTGCTGATCGCCAAACATTTTAACTTACCAACTTACTGAATAAAAACTTGCAGTGTAAAAAAACATTTATTTTTCATAGGTGAGCGGACATGAGTGTCACTTTTACATGGCGTGCAATATGCGCAGCTTTATATTGTTTTGTTACATAAGTCCGTTGGTTTTTTTTTGTTTCACCTTTTATTCAATAAAATATACATTCTAAAAAAACTTTTATTATCAAATGTACTGTTCATTATTTTGTATCACTTTGGGCTCAGGCAATTTCATAATGCCATCTCTCCAGAAGTTTCCGTTTTTGCTCTCGAAAAATCTGTCCAGGCGAATTTTGATATCGTTCAAAGATGCGAAATTTTTTCCGTTAAGGGAATTTTGTAGAGAGCAGAACAAATGGTAGTCGGAGCATATGGTCCAGACATCGCACCATCCGACTACCATTTGTTCTGCTTTCTACAAAATTCCTTTCTTCCTCAATCTACGATTTAAGAGATTTCTTTAAATGGTAAACAAATTTTTTTTTTTCAATTTGATATTTTTTGGCAAAATTATTTATTAAAAATTCCTGTTGAACTATTTAGGTTTCCATAGATATACTTCATAAAGAATTTTTAAACTAACCCCTCTGGGTAATAGAATGGACGACAAAAGTTTTTGACACATTTTTGGCGAAAATTACACTAACATGTACAGACGATTCCGCTTAATTGGGCCACCACTTAATTGGGGCAGCCGCTTATTTGGGCCAAATCTCAAAGAACAGAAACCAAACCAAGGAACCAACAGTAAATTTACATGTTTAATTGGGACAAAATTCCGCTTAATTGGGACAGTAAATTTAAGATCACAGTACATATTATGTTACACATATTCTCAAGAAAAAATATGTACAAAGAATTTAATATTACAGCGTTATTTTATACAGGAAGGAAATGAAGGGAGCCCTACATCCGCACTGAATACCTGTGCTGATTTTGTAAAAGTGAAATGTTACAAAAACAAAAGACAGACTACACTTGACGCATTTTTGAATTGAATTAAATTGTATGTATCTATTTATTATTTTATTTTGGAATTTATTATTATTTTTTCTTAAAAGTTTATATTTTTTGGTTATAGGTAATTTATAGTTTTGTCCAAGAGTTTATAAAATAAAATTATTGAAAGAAAAATATGCATTGTTTAATTTTATGTGAAATTCGCTTAATTGGGGCAGCCGCTTAATTGGGCCAAAATGCCTAAGTCCCGATGTGTCCCAATTAAGCGGAATCGACTGTATATATTTTTAGTTTTAAAAATAAAATGTTTCTTGTTAATCTAGTATTTTTCCCATATGTGGTACAATCAACTGTAGATGCATGCCAAAATCCAAATATCTTGATCCAGACGTTTGGCCACAATTTGTACCGTTCAAACAGACAAATTTTAAAATGTATAAAAATTTACAATTCACATACCATTCTTTCGAGTCAAATTCAACTTATTGAGTTATTATCAGGGATGGGGAGTCGGAGTCGGAGTCGGGAGTCGGGAGTCGAGGAGTCGAAGCTTTTTGGAGGAGTCGGAGTCGGAGTCGGGAGTCGGAAAAAGTTATCGACTCCCGACTCTTTGTCTACATATTTATCAAGGATGAGAACAATCCGAAAGCGAAAGCAAAATACCATACTACCAGAATTTGTTAAAGAATGAGAACAGGAACGACATTTTTTCTCTGTTCATGAACGAAAATTAAATTAAAAATATTCTATTCCGGTTTCCTTCATTCTTTTCAGTTAAAAATTTAGTTAATTTTTAGTAATATCTATTTTTTCTTTTTTATACGTATACTTTGTTTATTATGTTAAAACGAAACTAAACTGGATTTTTATTTTCTCAAGTTGTAACGGGCTTTGTGATTATTTTATGTTTCATGTTGGCAGCTAAAATCTATATGTCAAAAGAAAAAAGTGACATGTTATGAAAAATAAAGTACAGTCTGTTCCAAACGATTAAGCGGAACTAACTGGAATTTTCATTTTTGTAAGTTGTCATTAGCTATTTTTTTATATATTGAAGTTGGCTTTTCCTGAACAAAATGATCAAAAGCTTCAATCAAACGGTAAAAGTAACTAGTATTGAAAATCTAGTTCCGCCTAAACCAAAGGAACAGACTTTATATAAAATACAAAATAATTTTTTTTTAAAACTAATATATTTGAAAATTTGTATTAAAAATTACTCAATAGTCAAGATGAAATGAAAATGACATTTTATAAAAACAGCTCGCCCCAACCCAAGATATTTAATGTAAGTATAGTCTGTTTGCTTGGTTTAAGCGGTATTAGATATCGAAATCTACTAACTTTTAAGGATTGAATGAAGCTTTGTATCATTTTGTTTAACAAAAGCCCACTTTGATAGTTAAAAAGTAAACTCGTGATAATTTGAGAAAATAAAAATTCAATTTAGTTCCGCTTAAACATTTGGAATAGACTTTACAATTTACCAGTGAAAGGAGTCGGGAGTCGGAGTCGGAGTCGGAGTCGATTTTCAAAAATACCGACTCCGGAGTCGAGAGTCGGGAGTCGATAATTTTTCTGTCGACTCCCCATCCCTGGTTATTATTATTAATATATATTTAAGTATAATTTTTCTGGACCTGAATTTCATTCCAAAATCTCTTATCAATCTATTTTCGCATGTTTATTGACTTTATACCCTACCCTGCTTCATATTTTAGGCCGTAGTTTTACCGTATTGGTAAAAACTTTACCGGCCATGTTATTGCACATGTTGGGTGCCGCAGATTGATCTAGTGTGGATGCTAGCGCGCGGGCGGGACTTGAAATTCGATCCGTGTGCCGGCGACTCGGGCTGCGGTGTGGCGTGCGCGTTGCCCGTAACCATGGAGACGGTGGCGATGTGTGTGTCAGGCGTCGTTACCGGCCGGTCGCCGCCGCCGCGCGTCGTCATGGAGACGGCGAGAGAGCGTCCTGGCGCCCGCCACTAGCGCCCGCGACACTCTCTCCTCCGCATCGCGTCACACACAACATCCGGCATGTACCGGGCGATCGACATCAGACACGTTAAAAATAAAAAATCTCAGAACGGTGACACATATTCCTGTACCACTGCTTTAGAACAATAGCTTGGGAGAGGCTACGTAAAAAAATTGATGTGAAGTGTGAATTTTCACACATTTCAGGGTTCCGCAGGTATTTATTAACTGTGTGATGATTATTTGGGATGCCAAAACAAATTTTATGTTAAGATTAATAAATAAAACACTCGGTAAGTTTCACAAATATGTAATATTTGTGAAACTTACCGAGTGTTTTATTTATTAATCTTATTTTAAATATGTTTCACCGAGAATACACGGACTCCTCTGTCAAATTTTATGTCAAAATATTTTTTTATGAATTTTAATTCGAATGCCTAATACCATTATTTAAGTTTCTAAATATGTGCAGTATTTTTTTTATATAGCAAGGTTCATTAAGATTTTGAAAATTGCGCCTATGGCTTCCATTGGTTGCTTAAATTATAAGCCTCGCCCTCTGATACCTTCAAATATAGAATTAAATTATAATTTCAACACTTCCCACTGGTTATTAAATTTACGATTTTAAAATTTAAATGCAACATTTACCAAAATATAACTAGAATTTTGACAAAATTATTTAAACAAAATAAAAATGCAAAAAAAACTGAAAAAATAAAAATTGACGGGATTCGAACTCAGTTTCTTACAGTAGTTTCAATTCACTAAGCGTCAACGCTACCACTCTGCTAAACAGGATCACTCGTTTACTATGTTAAATAGCGGATTAAATATATTACATATTTTACTTAAAAACACAAAAAATGCGATATTTTCCGAAAAAATAATCTGATCAAAAATTCCTGTTGTACTATTCCGGTTCACACCAATATACATTACTGAGAATTTTTTCAGATTTTTAGTTTAAACCATCTGGGCTGCAGGGTGTGGAACAAAATTTTTTTTGTACAATTTTGGCAAAAATCGCCTCAAAATAATTTATTTTGCAAAAATAAATTTTTGATAGTTAATCCACGTACCAAGGGCTTTCATTTGATACCCTACACAGAATTGTAAAAAATATATTTTTTTTCGATGAGCATATATTTGTTTATATTTTTAGGGGATATGTTTTTTAGATGTTTTAGTATTTTTCCTATGTGCGGGTCAGAGTTGTATAAGCATGCCAAATTTCAACTCTCTAGGTTTAGCCGTTTGGCTACAATTTTTACCGAACAGACAGACAGACAGACAGACAGACGACAAAATGAAGGTATAAGGGTTTTTTGGTCATACCTACAAAATCCTAAAAATGTGATAATACAAAAAATAATGCAAATTAATTAATTAAACAAACGAATCACAACAGTGTACACGTATTTATCTAAAACAGTGATTCCCAACGGGGGGCACTTGTACCACCAGAGGAACGCGCTAGTTCATTGGTGTTCACAAAAAAAAAATAAATATATAATAATAGCGTATAAAGAAACACAGATTAACAAAGATCATCAGTCAGCGGAACCTGATCTCAAAAAAACTCTTTGCCTCAAAACAAGCACAAGGATTACACTGAATATTTGTTAAAGTCTTTAAATTATTTATTTGTGTAATTTGCAATGTCTTATATTTACGACTTAAATTTATTAAATATTTTTTCTTAACTTTTGAATACCGACCGGCTTAGCGTAGTGGTAACGCAGGTGCCCTGCGTTGCTAAGTCTTGGGTAAGTCTTGGGGCGAATACCGTTCAGGCAAATCATCAGAAATTTGAATTATTACAATTATTACAATTTACGCATTAGTAGAATTGAAGTTGAAATAATATTTTTGCGTTAAATGAAGCGAAAATTAATTTTTTTTATGAATTCGTAAAATTGACCAACTTTTAGGCGCTCTAGCGGCTCTAGCCGTCTGTCCGACAAAACAACTTAGCAAAATCATATTATAGAGCAGTGTTTCTCAACCTTTTCTGGCCTGGGACCCCCCAAAATTATGTAAATATTGTCTGCGGCCCCCCTATACTATGGTGTATCAAGATAATAGGAACACGATTTTTTTCGAAAAAGCGACGTGTGAGCAAGTTGGGACAATTTTTGAACTAAAACTTATCCACAAAATTGAATGGTAGAATTTTCCGTAAAAAACCGTACAGGATATCAAGGACAATTTAGAATTTATAAATGGGAACCTATGTCATATTGGATATCTTTGGATAGAGCTTTTCAACAACTTTTACTTAAACATTTTTTTAATATCTTTTACGGTTGACAAAAAACTGTGATATTTTTAAATGCTGATTATATTCCCTATAACGACTTCAAAGTAAAGTATTTTTATTTACAAGTGTTCAAAGTGCCTTCCATTTTAATTTAAACACATTCGCATCCTTACTCTTGACTTATCTGTAGCTCGGAGAGCAATTAAAAAAATATATAATAAAAAATATTGCACTTTCAAGTCGTACCTACTTCAAAGAACAACTTGAAAATACTTGAAGTACCTCCAACGCGAACCATTGTCAGAGAATACCATCAACCGACACATACAATTTATTTTACTTTGATATAGTCTACTTATAGTCTGTTTATTTGGTTAAAGCGGAACTATATTTTCAAATCTAGTAATTTTTATCAATTGAATGAAACTTTTGTTCATTTTGTTTAGTAAAAGCCCATTTACTCATTATAAAGTTAGCTAGTGACAACTTAAACGTTTGAAATAGCCTGTAGTTTAAATTAGTTGTCAAAATAAGTAAATTATGTATAAAAATAAATAGATTATTTATTTTATTTATGTTATGAAAGGTATATTTATATGAATATAAATGTAAGATATTTATAAATATGGATAAAATTTATATCTTGCAAGATTGAGTGCATTTTTATTATATTTTCATGTTTCGATCTTGTCAGACTTCGCGGCCCCCTGGTTGAGAAACGCTGTTATAGAGCATTTATTCCTCTTTAATTCAATGTAGATATAATTTAGGAAGTAGAAGAATAGTAGGAACGGAGTTATTTGCAACAAAAAAATATATTTTTTTTGCACTTTTTTCGAGATTTTTTTCGAAGCTTCGGCAAAAAATTTAAGTTGCTCAATGTCTCGAAAGACATTTTCCTCCCACCAATTTCCAAAACTCCTGCAAAATTTTCATTCGAAATCTTGGCATTTCGTGGACTAATAATCACTGGTGGTGCAAGCTCTTAATCTCTCTAATCTGGGGGGAAAATAGTTGGCCTAAAAAAAGGGCCTCAAGTCTAAAATACAAGTGAAGACCTAAAAAAAAGGTCCTCACTTCTACAATACAATTGAAGACCTAAAAAAAATAAAGGTCCTCACTTCTAAAAGACAAGTGATGACCTAAAACCAAAAGATCTTTATGCGTCTAATTAACTTTCTCCAAGCATTTCTGGGAGGGCGGGTGGGGGGGGGGGTCAATTAGGTCAGGATTGTTTATGTTGAAAACATAAACAATCATTGAAATCGAAATAAGAGTGCCTAGTGCCTAGGGAAACCTTAATGAGACCCAAACAATACGACTGAGATGTTACGCTAACCAAATGATTTTGGATCACACCAGATTTGAATATTTTTCTGACCGTCTCTGTTTCGAAACTAGGCTATGCCTACCCGCGTAACAGTATTGATATGGTGGTTGCATAACTATGGCTTTATGTTCGTCTGGACAGTAAGATTTTTATTTGCATGTGTAATGTTGACTTTTAAAGCTCTGATAACGAGTTGTAAACTATTCTTACTTCCAAGTTAAGAACCAAGGAAAGTATTGCAATGGAATAAAATTTAGGTGCAGACATATTTTAATAGTTCTATAGAATGTAAATAAATGCATTCTAAATTCATAAATTTAAATGGAAAGGCTGGGTCTTTTCCAGGGCCATTTCTGTCGGGGGTGCAAATAGTACCCCGCACCTGGGCGGTCAAATCCTGCAGATCGTTTGTGTGGTAACAAATGACTTGAACGGACATGAATTATATAATAAAATATTAAGTTTTAGGAAAACATTTCCTATTTCTACAAAACGCTTAATTACTTTTGAGTAATGCGGACACCATTATATTGGACGTTTGCCATTGCTGATAGGACTAGGGCAGAATAGTACAATATATATCGAGTATTAGTATCAAAGATATATAATACTAAAAATAAAAATTCTGATGTTTCGGAAACTGCTCAACAATCTGTTTCCGTCTTCAGCAATCAGAAGTGTGATACATCCGAATTTTATATTTTGTGAAGTATTGTAGCCCTCTGATACTAATACTCAATATATATTGTAGTATTCCAGCTTAGTACTATCATCAATAGCACACCTCCAAAATAATTAATATTGGACCGTAGCAAAATAATTTATTTATTTCTTTGCGAGGTATTACTTTTTTTTTTAATTTTTGGGCTTAGCTACTATGGTCATTATCCATGAAGATGCATTTTATTTTTGAAAAATCCATTCCATAACCGGGATTCGAGCCCGAGCCCTCATGATCTAGAAGTTAGTGCATCGCTACATTAACCACTACGTCATGGTGACCGGCAAGGTATTATTTTGGACTCCAAAGTAATACCTTGCCAAAGTTTGGAGTATATTATAAATAATGAATTAATATCTTCATTTCTAATTTTTCTATAGCTTAAGATTTTTTTTAACTCTGCCTGTAACTGCGGCATCACGGGAAAGGAGTTATTCTAAATCAATATTAATCAAAAATTACCTCAGGTCATCGAAGTCACAGGAATAGCTAACTAATCTTGCATTACTGTCAATAAAGAAAAATATTTGCTAGAAATTGGTTTTGTCAAAAATAATCTATTTCACTTTCAGTATATTTAATACTAATAGTTGTCTTTGTTATGTATTAATAGTTTTATATCTATATATGGAATAAAATATTCATCTTAAATATAACCGTTTATCTTTAATCCTCTCGTGTCCCAATTATTTATTTTTTTCTTGGCCAAAAATTACACTAGGCTAATGAAAGGTCACTAATGCTAAATTTGTATTCAAATTTAACCTAAATTGTAACTTATTACCCGTAGACCTATAAACGGTAATCCCGCCCTGAGTCGGAACTGGGCAGGTAGTGCCGAAATGGTTTATATATGCCAAAATGTTTATATGGGTGAAATAAGAACAATAATTCTTTTATTTTTCTGGCGTATTTATTATTCAAGAATAACAATCCGTTTAGTTCCGTAAATTGTGTATTTTTTATTTTAAATATGTAATATAAGGCGAATATCCGTAATACGTCAACTGCAATGCATCGGTCAGTTCAATCAACGTTTGTAAGTGTTTCATTACGCAGTCATCTGTAGACGGCCACGGGCATTTCAATGAAATTTGCACGTATTTTATTTTTATATGGATTTATATATGATCCGCCTGGAGGCGATGTTGTGTACTAGAGGGTTATGGATCTTTATTTTATTTTACAAAATTTAAAATAATAAAAATTTTATTTTGCATGATAAATATTTAAAACTTTATATACGAGGTCTGTTCAAAAAGTATCGCGAATTTTGTGTTTTTTCAAAAATTATTTATTTATTCATGAATATCTATTTTGTCCCCTTCAAAATAATCCCCACCAGATTATACACTTGTGTCAACGTTTTTTCCAATCCTCGAAGCATTTTTTGTGATCTTGTTCAGCTCCTCCTTCGATGCCGTCTTTATCTCCTCACTCGTAGAGTAGCGTCGTCCTTTCATGGGCCTCTTCAGTTTCGGGAACAAGAAAAAGTCACAGGGGGGCAGATCTGGGGAATACGGTGGCTGCGGCATTATTAGTGTGTTGTTTCTGGCCAAAAATTCGCGCACAAGCAACGATGTGTGGGCAGAGGCGTTATCATGGTGCACGTTATCATGACACGAGCCAATCGATATGTTTAGGTCCTCAGCAACTTCTCTAACGGTGATTCGACGATTGGCCAATACTATTTTCTTCACTTCATCAATGTTTTCGTCTGTTGTTGACGTGCTCGGGCGTCCGGCACGCTCTTCGTCGTTCACATCTTCTCGGCCCTCTGAGAGCATTTTGTACCACCGATAAACGTTGCTTCGGTCCAAGGTAGCTTCACCATATGCCAAAGTCAACATTCGGAATGCGTCCGTGCACTTAATTTGGTTTTTCACACAAAATTTGATTCAGATTCTTTGATCCATTTTTTGGTATAGGCAAAAATCGAAGACGAGCAAAACACGTGCAAGCAAAGCAACTGTCAAAAATTAACTGAACATTCAAAATGGCCGAACTTGTCGGCATAAGTAAGACATGAGTACCAACATAACGCCACAAAAAACCGAATATACGTAACCCGCGGAAATTCCAAATTCGCGATACTTTTTGAACATACCTCGTATATATAGGTATAAAAGTAAACATTACATATCAAATTTATAATTAAATAATAATTAATTAATAATAAGGGCTGCAATATTGCTCTTGCTGCTAATACAGGAACGACCCTGGTCTTTTCATCTTCAGTTAAGTATTGGTTCGTAATAACCAGTTAAGTCAAATGTGTTGCTGTAAATGGCTATGGTTGATTAATAGTTCTGTATCCGTCACTTAACTAGAACTTGAAAGACCGGGCCTTAGAATTAGGGAAGTTAATTCCGTCCGAAATTTCAATACAGGTATTTCGATATTATTTATTTTCAATACCGGGATCGCTATTGATACCGGGATTTTAGCGAAAATGACATTTTGATTACCTTCTTAATTGTATTTATGACAAAAATGAAAAGTAGAGCTTATTGATAATTAATAATTTTATTAGTCTAGAACAGGGCTTCTTAAACTGTGGGTCCCGACCCCCCGGGGGGTCGCGAGTTTACTGAAGGTGGGTCGCAAAGATCTGCTACTTTTGGGTAATAATAAATAAATTTTCAGAATATACAAGGTAGATTCTACAATGTCGCGATATTACACCTACATCTACGGTCAATATTAATTTCATTACATGGTGGGTCGTTTAAAATTTTCTAGGCTTGAAGGCGGTCGCTATATGAAAAAGTTTAAGAAGGCCTGGTCTAGAATATAACAATATGTTATGAAAATAAATATTTTAATTGATAACAATTTATGAAAATAAAAAACTACATTAGAGCATGTGTTCAAATAATTCTATCTATTTCTATAATAAATATTTTTTCTATTCTAATTAATAGCTATCTATAATACAGCGATTATTTTGATAAGCAAAAAACGTTTTTCTTCATTTTTCATATTATTTACTAAAATAAAATAGGACTTTTTTACATGGCTGTGTAGCAAAAGAAAATCTCTATTCAAAATTATCATAACCTACTGTAAACTCCATATGAAAAATTAAAATTAACCCCGATAAATTGAAAACTGTACGGGATAAAAAAAAATTGACCTCTGTAAATTCACCATGAAAAAGTGCCTCAAGAAAGTTCACACCAAAATATATTAATTTTGGAAGTTATGAGCAAAAATTAAAAACCTTAAATTTTACATTTTCGTTCATATATAGTATCCTATATATTTTTTAGGAGAACAAAGACATCGTTAAAAGAGTTCCTTAATGCGGCAACTTTAGTCTAATTTAGGTGACCTCGTATCTCTTACCGTTTTCGGGATCCCCATGCTTATTTTAGGACACCTTGGATACACAAGTTACAGCCTGGAACTAGGATACACAAGTTATTTGGGTCACCCTGTATACCAGTCAATCTCAAGCCTTTATGCACTTATACTCTTTTCAAATATTACTTTAAAAACCACATCTGTTAACAAGGCGCGTATCCAGTAGGGCCATGGGTTTGAGCCCCCTCCACAGATACCCAAAAAACACATTTTTAAGCTACACATTTGCCTTGTAATGGAACCCGTCCTAAGAAAAATTTTTAGCTTCTGAGACCACTAAAAAAACATTTTTGGTTTCTGAGCTCTTCTTAAGGAATAAATAAGGGTGTTCAGGTGCTGTGAACCAATCATCACTCTTCAGTAACTTACCTTTCGTTGAAATTTCAGCGATTTTAATTTTAATGTTTTCCCGTTTCTTTAATTTTGAGAAAGCAACATATAATTGTCCATGGGAAAAGACTGCCTCAGATAGAAATAATCCCATATGTTCATTTCTAGAACATGAAACAAAATAATAAAAATCAGTGCTGGTTTTTATGAGAAGACAAGGGAGGTCTCGCATCCTCAAACAAAAATAAGAATTCAAATCGCAAATTTTATATTAGTTTGGAAAAAATATACTTTTATTTATTTATTTTAAATAAGTATTCGTATTCGTATAATTTATAGTACATATATAAGTGCACTATTAATATATTTATGACGTTACAAAAAGTTTAGTCCTAGAAGTGAGGAAGCTTCTAAATATTAGGCAAAGAATCATCATTATCAAGCCTTGTCCATCATCGGGTGATTTTGGTTGCCTCTAAAAAGAGCATAGACTGTCAATAAAATGTTTCCATCTAACTCGTCTATCCGCCACTGGCTTCAAGTCAGTCATGTTATTGTAGAGCCTCTTGTCTTGATTTTGAGAGCTCCTTGTATTAATCTCAGACAGTGTTGAGCGATGCCCGGTGTTCTTGGGTCGTCCTCTTCTCCTACTGCCCTGTGGGTTGTATGTTAGCGCATAGTAGCATACCTCGCTAGGAGCTCCTCGAAGACCGAAACCCATACTTCCTTCTTTTTATTTGCAAGTTTATGTCTATTTGGCCAGTTTTTTCCTGCAGTTGCGTTTGTTATTCTACATGGCCAATATATTGTGACGAAATTGTTTTGATTTCCGTCATAGGACGTCTATGGTTGCATTTCGTGGAAAAATTTGAAAAGATCTTGTAAGTCTTATCCATGGAAACCATGGAACAATCAAAAAGTCTCTAGAAAAACGTGGAACATTGTAACAATCGAACCGAGTACTTGGTAACGAGATTTTTTTTTATGTATTCAGTCAGTTTTCAGTTTTTGTTCAGGCATGTATAAAGACAATTAGTGCCTCCGGGCGAAAAGTGTTATTAGTATTCCGTATGATACAAAATTAGTGGAATATTTTAAGAGTAAATAAATTTTATCTTCTGGAAAATTCTGCGTTTTTTTTTTTTGGAAAACCTGTACGCGGTATAATTTAATTTAATACTGGCACTTTTCTCTTGATAGCTTCTGTAATGAATCAAGTCTCGCAGCTGTACAGAAGTATGCCTTGATTTAATAACCATTGATCGTTTAGCAAAGATTTGCAATGACTCGTCGCTTTTTGGAGAGCAGGTATCCGGCGTGTCGTTCCCCTTCCACTCAGCTAGTCTGACCGCCGCACGTCTATAGCCTCACTCCATACCTCGAACGTTATGCAAAGAACGACATTTTTTTCAGTGACTGTTAACTTTTTTAAACCATAGATGACTTTTTAATTGAAATGAATCTGTAAGGTTTCTTGGATTTCACTTGGATGCTCGATTAACATGGAAGGAACATATAAATCAGATGTCCAGTAAATTGACCAAGACTTCATACATGATTAAAAGACTGACGAATACGGTGTCTGCTGAGATTGTTAGATTGCCCTATTTTGCATATTTTCAGTCAACAGTAACCTACGGCCTTGAACTATGGGGAGCTTCTTCTGGCTTGCAGAGGATTTTCATAATCCAGAAACGGGTCATTAGAATAATGGCTGTTATTAAACCACTTACGTCATGCAAGCCAATTTTTAAACAATTAAAAATTCTGACAGTCCCGTCTCTATATATATTGTGTATCCTAATGTTTATTAAGGAAAACGAAAACAGCATCCTAAAACATTGTGAAGTACATAATCACAACACGAGAGGGAAGGATTTATTCTCTGTACCGAGGTATAAATATAGCTCGATAGGAAAAATCTGCCCCTGTTTAAGGGTATAGATATCTATAATAATCTGCCTGTAGCGCTCAAAAAGTTAAATGTTTATCAATTTAGAAAAAAATTGAAAAACGTTTTAATAGAGAACCTTTTATAATATAATGGAGTTCAAAGCATTCAAAATGTTGTAAAATTTTTGTAAATGTAACTTGACTTAAATTTCTGTATCTTATTACAATTAGATTCAATAAAGAATTATTATTATTATTATAAAATGAAGGTGACGGTTGTGAGAACTGGAAGCAGTTTGTGGACGCGGCAAAAATCTTTTAAGAGCTGTGAAAGTCAAATAAATGAACAAGTCCAGTCATTTGGTCATAAATTTTACCGTATAGACAGATAGACACATGAGTGACAGCTTAAAAATTGAAGCGTTTTTGGATATTTGTATCAAAATTCTAATGTAGACAATACATTATTAATGATATTTTGATCCCAGTATCAGGAACAAAGTGCAACTAATGTAAGGTGTAAATCTTGTAGGTTCATTTTTCGTTCTCCCAGTATATTGGGGTGTTAGATGAAGGCATGGGGTTGTACAGGTCGTCGATATGTTGCGATGCTAGCGGAGAGTGAGCCTGGTGTGAGGCTGAACGCGCCGCGGCGGTCTCTCTCACTCGTCCCCGACGACTTCATCGAACACTCCCGCACGATGCTTACACTATACCCCGTGACGTCACCAGCCACTCGCTTCTTCCTGCCCTGAGTGACGTAGCAGACTTGTGATCGAGGTTCTTTCTTCCTCGTAACAGTGGCGGACAATCATTACAATAAAAGGGTT
Organism: Liopterus haemorrhoidalis; assembly: GCA_963971575.1. NCBI lineage: Eukaryota > Metazoa > Arthropoda > Insecta > Coleoptera > Dytiscidae > Liopterus > Liopterus haemorrhoidalis. The sequence goes on from OZ020611.1 coordinate 229,890,273, forward strand.
GATTGTTGTGAATAGTTGTTCAAAAATTATTAATGTGACACAATCAAAAAAGTTGGCGGCTTATACTGTGCGAAGCCTCAGGTGCAAGGTACCCGGGTACTGGACGGTATAGATGCCTCCCGTCCTTAGCCTTGGCCACAGAAAAAGAAGAAGAAAAAATGTAAAACGTTAAATGGAACCGAATTGAGAACAAGTCTTTTTAAAATAGGTCTATAGTCCGGGAGTGATTATCACCGCCCCCCTGTTCGCCAAACGTTTGGCAACAACTTGTGCCCCTCTTTCAGTAACTGGTTGGGAGTGATTTTCTGTCGGTCGCTCAACAAATGTTAAATTACAACTTGTTTACTTATTTTCATTTAATTTTTGTTTTCCAGAAAAGATACTAAACTTTTTAGGGTTTCGATATGACCAAAAAACCCTTATACTGTCTGATTAACTTAAGCTGCCCGCTTGCGCAGTAGCGAAAAATATAGCAGGGGCGTCATTAGTATTCATGTAGCACTCGTGCTGTACAGTCACACAAAATTGAAATTTCAGAGCAAATTGGGAAGTGCTCGTGCACTAAAAAGTCAATCAAATTTTTCTCTTACTGTACTCGGGCAGCGCAACTTATATCTCACTCACTCATAATACTGTAACATACTGCGCAGTACATTATCCCACCGGCCAGCTTAAGAAAGCCCGCCAGTACTATCTGTCTTTTTGTCTGTATGATATGAATTGTGGTGAAACGGCTAGACCTAGTTAATTGAAATTTGGCATGCATAGAAAGTTAGTTAGTTAAAAAATTCATAGGCGATTATCAACTAGGCGCATAGCAACTAAGCTATTTGCACCTAACGCATCCCATTACATATAGCTTACACCAGCGTTTCCCAACCTGTTTTCATGGCGGACCAGTAAGCCACCTAGAAAAAATTCGGGGACCGGCAAGCTTAGAAAGTAATGTGCATTGCAACAGTTTTATATTTTTTATTATACTGATTACAAACACAAAAAAAAACAATTAAAAAATCACATATAATTAGTGAAAAAAGAAACAAATTATTACTTAAGCAATTAACATATTAAGGACGGAGATTTTCATCTCAAAATTAAGTGGGTTGTTACTTTTATACGAATAGTTACATAGTAAAAAAACAATCTCGCGGACCGGCACAAAAATCACTCAAGCCGATGCCGGTCCACGGACCGGCGGTTGGGAAACACTAACCTACACTTCATATTAAAAACAATAAATTTAGCAATAAATAAATAAATAAAATCAATAAAAATACGGCATACTCAATAAAAGAAATCTTACACAGGCAAACACAAATATATACGATAAAAAGTCGAAAAATTGAACAGACACAGGGTGATGGTAAGAAGCTGTAAAGGGATCAATTACCTTCGAATGTTACAGTCTAAAAATAGAAAACATTAAAATAAGGTGCAAGACTTCCCAAATAAAACAGTAAGTTCAATTATCTCAGGAAGAGTAACAGCCTGTCCATGAGTACCCTGTCGTCACCTAAAGCAACTGACAGGTCATAGCACAAGTCTAACCTCTCCCTAACATCCTCGAACTGTATACACTGAGTTAAAATGTGTAACACAGACAAATCTGTGTTACACGTCTCACACATAGGAGACTTCACTTCGAAAGATGTGTCCGTGGGTCCGCCAACAGTGGCCTATACGGAGGCGTGTGATGGCGGTTTCCTCCCTGCGGTTAATCCTGCACGAAAAACCCCATGGTTTAATGTCTTTTTTAATCTGTCTTAACTTAACATCCTGTATGCGTCTCCACTTATGCTGCCACCTGGCTAAAACCAGATATTTCAGATAATTCTTCGCGTCATCTGAAAATATAAAACTCACATAAATCAGTGGGAGGCGGCTTTTGCAGCACAACAGTTGCTTCATTACCCTTAATACCAACATGTCCCATCACCACAAAAATTCCAAGTTTTTCGAAAAACTAATCTGGTAAAAATTGCAGCTGAACTAATACGGTTCCCACCAGTGAGACCTACATTGTTGAGAATTTTTTTATATTTTTATGCCAACCTCTATGGCATATAAAAGGGGGAATAAAGGTTATTACACACTTTAGGCGAAAATCCCATAAAAAAACATTGTTTGTTTTCAAAAATAAAAATATGTTTATCTACGCATTAATAAGGTTTTCCACACCTATTTAATTATATTGCAATTATTAGCATTTTTTTCGTGGAAAATAGTACCCATAAATAACTACAGTGAATTATAGTTTCATAATTCACTGTTTACGGCCAATCACAAACCTACATTTCTATAATTCACTCTAGTTGATCCAATCATATTTGACAATAGCAATGGGAGGGGCCAAAACTGTGGTTGCAGGCAATATGGTTGACGCTATCACTTCCATTAAAATTATCAATTTTGAGTCTAATTTATTTGTTTTACACGTTGACTGCCAATTACGAGTTTTCTCGTAGTTAGCGTTCTTGCCCAGGACGCCGACTACGAGATTACTTAATAATATAACATGGCTATATCAAATTGACTTCTGAGACAAGAATCCTGAATCTTTTCTTGGCAGTCAACGTTTTAATAGGTGTGGTAAAAGTATAGTATTACAATCGCGATTATGGCTATTATTCACTCAGATGATTTGCGCCACTCGCAGAGCCGCAGTAAGGGGGGGCGGAGGGGGCGACGGCCCCTAGCGTACTAAGGAAAAGGGCGCCGATGAGCTTGACTAAGGGGCGCCACATTCCGCGAAGGTGAGGACCTTTTTTTTTGCTCAGCATTTAGATTTTGGGAGGTGAGAACCTTGTGTTTGCTTATCACTTACGTTTATTTGCCAAGGGCGACAAAACACAGTTTTGCCCCTAGCGCAAGTTTTCCTTACTGCGGCTCGTGATCTCGAACGTCTTCTTCGTGAATAATGGCTGTCATAATCGCTCATATAGTAATATACTATTTCATTTGATACCACGCACAATTTTTTTTCTTTATAAATATTTATATTTTATTAAATATATATTTATTTATATATTACCCGCGATGTATTTTTTGAACTCTCAACATTGTACCAAATTTCAACATTCTAGGTTCAGTCATTTGGCTTCCATTTCTACCAGACAGACTAGCACATGAGTGACGTTATAGGTATGCTGTGGTCATACCCACGAAACCCTAAAAATCACTGGGTTGAAAAAAATCGTACTATAAAAATCCCTTGAAAATTCAAAAGAAATATCTCAAAGATACAAACTCAACTGCACTCAACTCACAAATGACAGTTGAAGCAAGTCGATATTCTTCTAGGTATTGCAAAATTCGCGTAGACCACCTATTTTTTATCAAATCTCTTATGTGTTATGATTCGAAAGACCGCCTGATTTTATTTGATAACCTAATAAAATCTGAAATTCTGCTAAATTATTTCGACTTAATATCTTATTCAATGTGTATCGGACATTAATCTTTAGCTGACGAGTCGCCCCTGTATTCTTCCTGTCTACCTATCTCTGTCTACCTCTCCTGGTTATCTGATGGCTCTGCCGCTGATGGATTCAGTGACGTTGGTGGGTATTTCCTGGCGCGGGATGAAGGGGGAGCATCTTCTGAACGCAACCCGCTCGGATCGTTGAATAAGAGCGGGCGGTTTTTTTATTTTGGAATAAGAAATGTGGGATCGAAAGAATTTTTCACTGAATATTCACAGATTGTAACATTAGATGACCTCTGTATGTTAATTTTTTATGAGTGGATGCAAGTGTTTATGGGGGGATGAATAAGAAATAAAAAAAGATTTATTATGAATGTCTGAACTGTGATTTTTAAACTTGGTTTAAATTGTAGGTTATTTTGTATTAATAACTCTATAAAAAAAAAATAATGAAAAGAAGATCTATAGCTTATTCCATACGTTACAGCGGAACTTAACGGAAATTTTATTTCCTTAAGTTTTCACAAGCCTAATATTTAACGAGTGAATGAGGTTTTTGTTAAATAAAATGGCTAAAAGCCTCATTCAATTGCTGAATGTTACTAGATTTCAAAATCTAGTTTCGCTAAACCAAAAAACAGACTTTAGTAAAAGCATCTTATACGATGGTTTCATATTGTGTTTAAAGAAAAGCTAGTATAAGATGACTTTATATAAAAAGTGTTTAGTCACTCATTCCCTTAATAATTTTGCTCATAATTTTTAGGTTTTGCAGGTATGACCAAAAACCCTTATGCCGTCAGTTATGTGTCTGTCTGTAAGTTCATCTGTGTGTCTGCCTGTCTGTCAGTCTAGATCTAGGGAGTTAACGTTTAGCATGCATATACAGTTCTTTTATCCTGCGGACAAATATTACATGAAAATATAGACAAAATACTAACACAGAACTTTTTTTTAAATTTATTTTACATCAGCCTATTTCTGCAACAATACTAATGGCCGATGCCGGGGTCGAGCTCCTACACCTGTATGAGAGGTGAATGATTGTGATAATGGGAGAAATGTTAACGTATTATTCTCGCCCGAATAATATCACCAACGGGACTTGAACCAGTTACTTCACAATTCAGACTGTTTTTACCAGTCAGAACTGCGTGATTTAAGACTGAGAGGTAACATTTTTTTGTCCAACATCTTCCTGGGTTAATCTCAAAGTCTAAAGAAATTGCAGAGAATAAATAATGTACTTTAATGTGAACCGGCAGAGTACAAGATTTTTTTTCTAAAATTTTTTTCGAATGGGTTTTTTAAGCATCGTGTTATGAATATTTAACTGACTAATTGGAGAACTAGATAGCTGCAGCAGGGTCTTAATTAACGCGCATCTCGTAATAAGGTACACACCCAAGATGTAAGCTCGTGGTTTATTCTTAAAACTTCGGATTTTTAATATACACTCATAATTAAAAGGCACGCACCCAAGGTACTAAATTTCAGAGATTCTGGTAGAGAATCTTTCAAAAAAATTGAACATATTGACAGTCCCTGCAGAATATGTCCTCTCCCTTGTTATTCTAGTGTTTAAAAATAGAAATTTATTCCCGTTAAGAGCGACAATCAGTCTCACGATACAAGAAACAGAAATCTACTTGTTCCACAGGCTCATAATACATCTGGTTACCAAAAAGGAGCATACTTTAATTGCTGCAAATACTTTAATTCACTTCCTGAGAACCTTAAAAAGGTCGAAAACAAACAAAGCTTCAAATTTCAAGTAAAACGCCACTTATTACAAAATACCATCTATAATGTTGCTGACTACAACACTGTGTAGTATTTTTTATATATTTTTTTTGTATTTTTGTGCCTCTTGTAATATTGTATAATATGTGTAAGGTTTTATGATTTATAAATTAAATTTGTGTATGACATGATTTCATATATAGTGTAGCACTATTGTATATTGTACTCTATTGTACTGTCTGTATATGGAAAATACAAATATAAACTAAACTAAGGAAAAGGGCTCACAGGCTTGAGTCCCCACCGCAATAACTCCAAAAACACGTGGTTTTTAGGTGATTTTGTCAAAATGTAGTTGATGAAGCCCTGCCAAGAGCTCTGAAAATATGTGCTTGTTATTTGTTTTTGTCAAAATATGAGTGAGATCTTTTTTTTTTTTGGCATCACTTTGGAATATCATATTTTGTCTCTTGTATTTTGGAAGGGAGGACCTTTTTAATAATTGAAATTTTCGTCTTCTGATCTGAGCGCCCCCCTAGAAGTCAAATTCCTGAGTGTATACTTAAAAAACTCGACGTAAAGTGTGAATTTTCACGCTTCACATCATTTTTGTCCCACAAAAAATGACAAAAATTCATTAAAATTCGAAAAATAATTAAAGGAATTTATTAACTAATATTTACTATCTACTATAGGTTATGTAAACTTTATGTCAAACGTCCATGTTCGCCAGTTTCAAAATTACCTCGAACGCGTCCAACCAAATTTGCCGAACGCCTTTGTATTCGGGACAAAAACCGACACAGAGCGGCTTAGACCGAGTGCTATGCAAACCGCTCGGATACCATTGCACGTACCATACGTGTGCACGTGATACCATTCAAACTAGACAAAAATGTTATACAGCGTGTTACATTACGCGGTACGCTACAGGATCGGCTCGCTAATCTGAACCCAGCTTTAAGTGTCCAACCCATCTGAGATGGTTAAACCCCTTATTAGGTATTGCGTAACGCGCGCAGTCCGAATATTTTTTAATCAGATGTAGTAAGCAAATGATAACCTTGACTGTGACACAGCATCCGTCATCCGTCATCCGTCATATATCCACAAGTTCGTGAAGTAGTTTATAAAATAATTCATCGTTAGTGGTGATGTTGTGGTATTAACGGTGGATTTGGTTGAATGTGACATATATTCAGCGAGTCGGAGTCGTACATTTCCATTAGATTGAAGGCGCGGATCCACGCGTAATGAAATAAGGGAATCCCGGTTACATCCGCACTCGCCATAGGCATCCGGTTGCAGTTTTTATCCTGTGGAGCCAGGACCAATGGCGCAGACAGTCTGATTTAGAATCGAGTAAAACAAACTCAAGAAATATTTAAATATTTTTGGGTGTCTCGTAGAGATATGGCCTATCAGATTTTTAGTTTCAAGTTTATTGAGTAAATAAAAATAATAATAAAAAAATTATGTGAAATATGAATTCACATAAATTTTATGGAATGCAGTAAGTGAAAGGTGAGAGAGGATTCCGAACATGGATGGCTGGAGGAAATATAAGGACAAATTTTTGTCTGCAATCATTTCAAATACATCAATTTCTTGAAAATCGTATTCATATATCATTCTACGTATTAAGAGCATTAATTTAATCTGATATAGTACACCAAAATTAAAAGTATCAAAATCCAAAAATAGAATGATATTTTAGAAAAACTTATTGCATCAAAAATTTCGAATTAACGAGGGCTACCTTTTAGGTTTTTACAAAAGCTTAGAAAGAATTTTTTTTTTTTTGAACAAATTGTTTTAGTGCTTTTGAAAATATTCGTCTTTAAGATTTCTGCACTTTTGCATGCGTTCAAACCAATTCTCGAAACATTTTTTCCATTCTGAAGTTAGTATCTCAAAAACATGGTTTTTGAAGGCTTCAACAGCTTCTTGAGGTGATGAAAATCGCTGTCCACGCATTTTTTGTTTGACATAGGGGAACAAAAAAAGTCGTTAGTGAATACTGGCAATGATACATTAATTCGATGTTTTTCTCTTTCAAATAATCAATTGTTTGACGTGCTGTGTGGGAGCTTGCATTGTCACGATGAAGAATTTTTCGACGATTTTGGTTGTTTTTCCTGATTTTGTTAATGTTTTCTGGCAAACAAATTGTTGTATATTCAGAATTAACTGTTCTCCGATCCTCTAAAGGAATGGTTTCGACATGTCCAGTATAACCGAAGAAACAAGCGATAATTTTCTTGTAAGTGCTTCGTGAACGAAAACTTTTGTGGGTTTCAGTTCATCTTGGAAGACAAGTTTCGTCACCTGTAACGATGTCGCATACGGATTTTGTATTGCCTAGGTTGATTTTTTTTTAGCATTTCCTTACACCAATCAACACGAGCCTTTTTTTGAGCTTTGATCAAATTATGCAAAATCCACCGGGAACAGAACTTTTTCACAGCTAAATGTTCATGCAAAATTGAATGTATTGCAGTCTGCGATATGCCAAAGGATGCCTATATTTAACGGTAAGTCACATGCCGATCTTCTTCAATCATTTTGCGTACACCATCTATGTTTTTTTGAATCAACCGATTTTGGTCGACCTTCACGTTATTCATCACTGACGGGCGCACGACCACGACGAAATTCTGCAAACCAATTGTAGACAGTGTTTTCTGATGTTGCTTCTTTACCAAAAGTTAAATGAAGCGAATCTATGAATTGTTGTTGAGTTAGGCTTTTACTAAAATCGTAAAAAATCATCCAACGGAAACCTTCACGAGTAGTATCAATTTTTTCACAAACTTTAAACGCTTACTGTCAACAAACTACTCGGTCAATTTATAAGCTGCCACTGATTTCACAATAACAAATGTCAAATTTTACGAATATAGTAATGAAACATTTCAATATTGCCATCTAATTGTCGTTTGTAAAAACATAAAAGGTAACCCTGGTACTAATCGGTTCACATAGTGCTAATTTATCATGCTAAATTTAAGTTTTCACAAAGGCGCCTCTCACCCACGCGACAGCCCTGACAGTAATGCAGCACTTTTACGATTTTTATAATTTTTTTTGTTTGGTTTTTTGTTTGGTATAAAACACATTTTAGATTAATTTAATACATTATTTAACAAAAAGGAAGACACTGATACAAATAAATCAATTTTGAATTTTGTATGCAAATTAGGGTTGTACATCGAAGGCAAAACATCGATGTTTAACATCGATGTTAATATCGGCGCTTTACTATCGATGTTGAAAAAACAACGAAGGAAAAACATCGATGTATCGGAAACATCGATGTTTTATTAATATTAAAAAAAACTATTTATTTATATTATATAGGTTTTATTTAATAATGTAAAGATAAAATATGAAAAAAGTAACACATAATACACAAAAAGCATTTATTAGATTTTGAAATAGAAATATTCCTTTTTAATAGTAATTAATTTCACATTAATATTATATACCCAATATAATAATCCTAATTTGTACCTACAGTCTACTCCAAACGATTAGGCGGAACTAACCGCAATTTTCATTTTTGTAATTTGTCATTAGATATATTTTTTATATATTGAAGTTGACTTTTCCTGAACAAAATTATCAAAAGCTTCAATCAATCGGTAAAAGTAACTAGAATTGAAATCTAGTTCCGCATAAACCAAAAGAACAGAACTTACTATTTTTACATTTCTAAAATGAAATATTGGATTTTATTACAATACTAATATAGTAATCTTAATGTTAATTTTATATTATTTAACATAAAAATAACACTTCCGACCACAATTATTTTTATACTTTTTTAAGTTGAAATAAAGTCTGTTCCTTTGGTTTAGGCGGAACTAGGTTTTCAATTCTAGTTACTTTTACCGATTAATTGAAGCCTTTGTTCATTTTGTTCAGGAAAAGCCAACTTCAATATATAAAAAAATAGCTAATGACAACTTACAAAAATCCAGGGATTGGAGGAACAACAACTGGGAAAGTGTCAACAAGACTCAAAAAGAAAAAGTGTGTTGGCGTCGTTGGTCGTTCGCATTGTTTGCAAAAATTAGAAATTTCTTCTTATTTTTTCGTATTCTGCTAACTGCTAAGAAGAATAAGAACTAACACTTTTAGTATTGTTATATCACAATAGATGGCTTATATTTTGTGTACTAATTTTAATAAAAATTAAATTTTTAAGATTCCAGCGCTTCTTGCGGTAGTTTCTGAATTTCAAAGTTTAAACATCGACATCGGTAGTAGACATCGATGTTTTATCGATACTATCGCCAGCTGACCATCGATGGTAAAAACATCGATGGTTTTAAAACAAACATCGATGTTTTCGATACATCGATGTTTTTTTCCCATCACTACATACAGAAAAACAGACATAAAGACAGAAAAAGATAGTATAAGGGTTACTTGGTTTCTACGACACCCAAACAAAAGTTAGAAATTGACTCATGAACAATAGAATTTAGAAATTCTGTTTTAGAATACATTTTCAACCAATTACCATTATTCTGCAAGTCAAGTTCATTATCATCACGTACAGTGTAGACTTTCATCTAAATTAGTCTGACATTTACCGCCCAAATTTTGTACAATCCCAATTAACGCATCTCATATAACTGTGCAATTTCCGTTCAATACAACCCTGCAAAATAGTCCCCATAACCTAATTCCTGTAACTTATAATACATTGGATCGTCATATTACGTTGCACACCCTCTCAAATGTACTAACAGATAAACTGCAAGAGTTTTTACAACTTTTTCATGTTTGTTATGAATGATGATGGCGGGCAGTTTTCAAGGACGCACAAGTTTGAACGAGTCCTTGAAAACATTTTGATGACGACCCCAAAACAGTTGTTTCTTTAGTTTATGTTTATGGGGGAATGTTTGAATAGTAAGTAGGGTGTTTAGTATTTATGTAACTGACGGTTTTATGCTTTGGCTTTATTGGGTTGTCTTTTAACATGTTGATTCCTGAATGGGGTAAATTTATAGATAGGGCATTTTATGTTTATTTACGTGGTTCGTTTATTTTATGAAAATCTGGTCTTCCACTGCGTTTTATATTGACATATAAAGTTTTTTAAAAAAATACCCGTCGGATTAACATCATAAAATTTATAAATAAAGCATTATTCTAACAGAAAAATAATCCTTTTCTAAATTGTGTCCTGTACTAGTCAGGATGTGTAGATAAGTGTACTTATTCGGCTGCGTTCGACGTATTTACTGATTCTTCTCTGTAAGTGTGAGTGAAGGGGGAAAATTGAAAGATAGAAGTTGGTAACACTGTATTTCAAGCTTCATACGCATATCTTGCCTAAATATAACTTCAAAACAATCAATGAATATTGGTCATTTATACAAAAAAAAAATGTACGTTCATGCGAACAAATGTACGTTCGTACGAAAAAATGTACGTTCGTATGAACATAGGGACCAAAAGTATGTACCAATCAGTCGTATTTACATGCATTTATACGGAATATACCGTCCGCTTAACGTACGTTCGATTAACGTACGGGAATCTGTGTACGCATTGTGTACGTTAAGCGGGCGCTGACTGTATTTTTCTTTTCATAATTTGCTAGCAGGAAGCAGTGCCATAGTTAAGGCCCCGCAATTCCCGCGATGCGGGGCTAGCAGAGAAATTGTTGGGCCCAGATTAGATGAAGTTTAATATTTGCATGGAGGGGGTCGAGATTTGAATCTACGCAGCTGGCAACCACCTATACCAGCGGTTCCCAACCTTTTTTCTCTCATGTACCTCGTGATTAGACTTTTTATTTATGAATAAAATGGATGGGTGCGAGTATTGAAGGTAGGAGGTCCTTCATTACCGGCACCCATACATTTTTTTTTAATTATTAGTTTCTTAGGTTAGGTTAGACAATGACATTTATTGAGAACTGACACCCTCGAATACGCAGTCTGGTGTTCAAATATTGTACTAGGCGCTTTAGTACTGTTTGAACTTATTACATATGTTCTAGTGTTGAATTTTTGTTATAATGTCGATAGAAGTTGTGAAAAACTATAAAAGAGGAAATTATAGTGTTTTTGGCTGTCTTAGTTTTTTATCTTTTCTTAAGAAAAATGGAGGGAACGTTAATATTAAGTCCAGATTGGGAAAAGATTTGGTTATGGACAAGAGGAAGGCATGGGAATATATTTTGAGTTAAAAAGTAACTGATACTATGCGAGTTTATTCATTACATTTGTCGCAGAAAATCAAAACTGCAGTAATATGCTTGCACCTGCAAGTTGCATTTTTAACTTTTAGCTGTTCCTGTCGAACTAAAACTAATTTTATTTCATGAGGTAATAAACATAATGCCCTTGTTTGCAAACAGAATCCATATATTGTAAATTCAGATGACCGACACTCAAATGTACCACATAAAATTACGTGCCCGGCATTTAACACCTGGTCAACTACAAATTACACTTCAATAAATCTACTGAAATTAAACTTTAAATACCGTAATTTACTGTCTACCTTCTGTTATACACCTCGATACATGTGTAGCGCTTAAGAATTATAAAATTTCGCAAATATTTACTCGCATTTTCATAAAATAAAAATGTACTGTGCTTAAATTAACCTGTTCGCTATTAGCATATTGACAGCTGAGTACTAAACACGACAGCCATATTGCCGTGGAGCACAGCGTCGCCATCGGTAATGTCACTTTTTAATAGGCTTTTATTTATTCATTTTTTTTTTTTAAATAATACAAATTATAATAAAATAAACCATATAAAAAGAGCATTAAAATAATTTTTACCCACATTAACTTATGATGAAATTAGAATAATTATTCGTCAAATTTTAAATAGCAATCTTGATATGAGAGTCTTCCATCGTGGTTCTTAATAATTATATGCGATCCTTAAGTTTTTTTTTTTTTTTACATCGGCCTATTTCTGCAACGAGGCTAATCGCCGATGCCAGGTGGCTAGCTCCTACACCCGGCTGAGGGGTGAATGATTTGGAAAATGAAAGTAATGTAAACATATTATTCTCGCCCGAATAATATCACCAACGAAGGAGGCTCGAACTACCGACCGCCCAGTTCAGACTGTTTCTACCAGTCTAAAACCGCACGAGTTAATGCGCTCGGCCACTCCGTTGGCTGATCCTTGAGTTGGTTTCATGCAGTCACCAGATTATACAAAGTAACGCAAGCCTTTGAAGAAGCCGACAGACCCCAGAGTTTGATTGGCAACATTGGTTCCCCTGTTAAGAAAACTAAAGCAGCAATTTTTATGTTCTTAAGTTTGCGTCTGCGCTGTCACATCTCGCACTCTCGCTCTAATTTAATAACCTCCTTTGTCAGTGTTTTGAATATTTAAGGTTTCATTTAAATTTATATATTATATCCATTTTATTTAATGAAAATTAAAAAAATAACTGATATTGTACCACAATATTGTTATAATGCATCTTTGATTAGAAAAATCGTGATTACAATGTTTAAAATAAAAATTTTGGTAGTACTAGCTTCTTACTTTTGTACTGTTGGAATCACTGAAAATTATTTGTGTTGGCGACATTTTTAGCCCCAGTATGGCCGCCGTTGCGCTACTTTATATAATCTAGTGACTTTAGTTTCATGGATTCGAGTTTTTTAAAATCAGGTTCAAATGAAGACAGATATAACCTGAAATCAGGACTGCGTCAAGCTTATTGTGATATTTATTGTACGCATAAGACGAGAATGCTCTTTCGACTAGCTCTGTGTTCGTGAAAGGTAATAATTTTAATACTTTGTCACTGAGTTCTTGGGCAGTAGTGATAATAATAATTCTTTATTGAAGTTAATTGTAATAAGATATACAGAAACTTAAGTCAAGTTACATTTACAAAAATTTTACAAAAGTTTTACAAAAGTTTTACAAAAGTTTTACAAAAATTTTACAAAATTTTGAATGTTTTGAACTCCATTATGTTATAAAATGCTCCCTCTATTAAAATGTTTTTCAATTTTTTTTTTCTAAATTGATAAATATTTAACTTTTTAAGCGCTACAGGCAGATTATTATAGATATATATTATATATATATATATATATATATATATATATATATATTTGTTTCACCGCTTATACAGACCCAACTCGCTATACCCTGCAGGCGTTACCAGACCAAAAGTGACAAGCTCAGACCCGGCATCGGGTCTGACAACGTTTTCTATGCTAGAAGTACGAATTAGGCCTCAAACAATCTTTAGCAATGAGTTTCAGGTGGGTCTGGGAAAGCGGTAGAACGTGTTTTTTTATACAAATTTAGTTCACGAAATTTCTGTGAAGATGGTGCGCGTGTCGGGCTTGTATAAAATATTTGTAATCCATACGACTTATACAGACCCGCTATACACTATATACCTTCACAGACCCGAAACTTGGCAACACTGTTTGGGTCTGTCAAGATACATACCGGGTCTGTAAATGTAATATGGCTATCAGATATTATATATACTCACGACACCTACACAATCTTTGTTATTTTAGACTAAAGAATTTTTTTTTTTCGATCTGTTTTCCTTTTTTAGGGTGGATATGACCTCCAAAAAAACTCTTATAACGTCACTCATGTGTTTGTACGATAGAAATTGTAGCCAATCGGCTTAAAATATAAAGTTCAAATTTGACATGCTTATTCAACTCTTTGTCCCACATATAGGAAGAATACTAAGAGTTCAATACATCCCGAGATAAATATAAACAATTATGTATTTAATAAAAAAAAATATATATAAATTTTTTAAATTATGAATGGCATATCAAATGAAACCTTTTAATTTTTGGATCAATAAGCAAAGTTTTATTTTTGAAAAATCTTTTTTTTTTATGGGATATTTGCCAAAAATATATCAAGAAATGTTTGTCCCCCACTTTATCCCTCAGAGCGGTTGATCTAAAATTCTGTAAAAATTCTGCAAAAATGTGCTAAAAATCTGTAAATATTATAGGTAATTTACATTAATGTGCACCGGGAACGTATGAGAGGATTTTTTGACTAGATTGCGTTTTTGAAAATTATTGCAGTATTTGTGTTTTTGACAAAATTAATTATTATTTTTTAATTCGTGGCTAAATTATGGATAATAATGTATGAATTGTTTGTATTTATGGCTAAGATAGTGTGCCTTTTTTTTAAACTAAAAATATAAAAAAAAAATATATACGTTAATTACACTATTATACTATTATACGTTGTGATTCAACCTTTTATTTTTAAGGTATCAAAGAGGAATAAATCTTTTTAGGGTTTTGTAGGTATGATCAAAAAACCCTTATACCGTCATTTTGTCGTCTGTCTGTCTGTCTGTCTGTCTGTCTGTCTGTCTGTCTGTCTGTGTGTCTGTCTGTTCGGTAAAAATTGTAGCCAAACGGCTAAACCTAGAGAGTTGAAATTTGGCATGCTTATACAACTCTTTGACCCGCATATAGGAAAAATACTAAAACATCTAAAAAACATATCGCCCTAAAAATATAAACAAATATGTGCTCATCAAAAAAAAAAATATTTTTTTAAAATTCTGAGTAGGGTATCAAATGAAAGCCCTTAGTACGTGGATTAACGATCAAAATTTTATTTTTGCAAAATAAATTATTTTGATGCAATTTTTGCCAAAATTGTGCAAAAAAAATTTTGTCCCACACCCTGTAGCCCAGATGGTTTAAACTAAAAATCTGAAAAAATTCTAAGTAATGTACATTGGTGTGAACCGGAATAGTACAACAGGAATTTTTGATCAGATTATGTTTTCGGAAAATAACGCATTTTTTGTGTTTTTAACTAAAATATGTTAAATATTTAATTCACTATGTAACACTTCAGATAAGAAACTCTGGTAGCTCAGATGGTTTCGTAATGTACTTTGTAATTTGCAGTGCGAACGTTGCAGAGTTCGAATCCTGTTTATTTTATTTTTTTTTGTTTTTTTTTTTTGCATTTCTATTTTGTTTGAATTATATTGTCAAAATTCTAGTTATATTTTGGTAAATGTATTTATTTTTTAAAAGCGTAAATAAAATAACCAGTGGGAAGTGTTGAAATTATAATTTAATTCTGTTCGACGAAATCAGAGGGCGGGACTTATGATATAAGCAACCAATGGAAGCCATAGGCGCAATTTTAAAAATCTTGCTGAACCTTGCTGTATAAATAAAATACTGTACATATTCAGAAACTTAAATAATGGTATTAGGCATTCGAATTAAAATTCATAAAAAAATATTTTGACATAAAATTTGTTTTGGCATCCTAAATAATCATCATTCAGTTACTAAATACCTGCAAAACCCAGAAATGTGTGAAGATTCACACTTCACATAAATTTTTTAGTAATGAAATACTTATAAAACAAATAACACATTTTTAATAGTGAGAAATACGTTTCTGAAATTGAGAAAAATTATGCCATTTATAAATACTGATAAATATAAATAAATGAAGCCTTATATAATATATTTCTTATTAATCTAATGAAGGTTCTAAGGATTTTATCGGGACTATAGCTATAGCCATATTTCCTCGTAGAAAGTTTTTTGAAATAAACAAAAAACATTTATAGTAGTGAAATATTTACAAATAAAATAGCACTTTCTTAATAGTGATAAACAGTGCCGTAACTACCTTTTTTCTGGCCCTGGGTAAGATTTTATAGTTGGGCCCCTTCACATATTTTGGGACCCCTAATATATTTTGGGCCCCCTAACTTATTTTGAGCCCCCTAACATATTTTGGCCACCCACGCGCATCTTTACGAACTTGGGCCGCTCTCATTAACAGTTCAACTCGCTGACTGATAAACCATTAATACAATTCTTTCATTTATATGTAAATTGTTAAGATTAAACTTTTGCATCTGTGGGTCTTACGTATTCAACTTTTCATCATTGCTGGGTGTTATATATTTATTTTATTACATTACCGTTTTAGAACAATATTATTTCTGTGATCTGTTTTGTAACGGACAGTGAAAAAAATATTTTATATCACTACAAACAAAATATTTTTCCTGTGAATATATATTTTCATTCAGGAATGTTATTCCGTAATTATTCAATAACAAATGTAATCCGTTTTTCGAAAATATTATGTTAATTTTAATTTTATGGCAGACCATTTTAGGAACCCTATTTTATCAGGGCCCCTGACCCGTGTAATTATTTAAGAACTTTCTTTTGATATCACAATAATTTTTTCTTTAAATAATTACACTTTTCAACGACACAAAAAATCGATATTTTCGAAAAACTTGTCAGATAAAAAATTCCTGTTGAACTAATCCTAGGGCTCTCAGATTGTCGACAGAGCAAACCGGGACGGAGTGACAGGGTGAGGGGGGCTTGATGCTGTATGCGAAATTTTTTAACTAATCGGGAGGAATTAATTAGATTTTATATTACAATTATTATTGTTTTATTTATAACACGAACATTAAAATTACGAATAATTAACAGAAATAAAAATAAATTCCTATACAATTACAATAAATAATTAAGAAATTATTACAATAAATCAGCGCTTTTTATTTAAAAAAATGATATCCAGATCATAACTTATATGAAATTTAAAGTATTTAGATTACAAGTTCACAGCAAATTCTTGTTCAATAGTTGATATAATAATTTTCAAATTAATTTTAATACTTTTAAATACCCGTCGAAAATAGGTGTCTGTATGTCGTTCCGGCGAGTTCTATGACAAAAAAGCACTGCAATAAATTATTTGCAAATAAAATCCATACAAAAGCATTTTATAAATACTTTTGGTTGAATTTAGCTCTTTTTAACAATTCACCTTCTTTTAAAACGTCATTACAACTAAATTCAAAATTTACCACGCACTGTAGAATAGCCTCTACCAGTGGCGCACCCAGGGGAGCCCCCCCCCCAAGAAGGAAGGAAATAAAAATAAAAACACACAAACACAATAGAAAATTTTTAAACAGAGATGAGGATCTTTTTTTCCGGTCGTCACTTGTATTTTACAAGTGAGAACCCTTTTTTTAGGTCATCACTTTATATTTCCGAAGCGAGGACCTTTTGTTTTAGGTCATCACTTGTATTTTAGAAGTGAGGACCTTTTTTGTTTTAGATCATCACTTTGTATTTCCGAACTTTTTTGGTTTAGATCATCACTTGAAATTTAGAACCTTATTCATAATTTAAGTAATATTTGGTTGAATTAATAATTCTCATTTATTTCAATATTCTTATTGTTGAAGTAATTTAATGTTTGTTGTACATTTTTCCATTCTGGTTTTTCTTTTAAAACCATCCATGAAAATATTGAAAAATGTTCAAGAGGTTTTATCCACTTATTTAAATATACAATAAATGTTTCATAGAAATTAGTAACTTCCATTTTAAAATTATTAATTTCATTTTTAGTATTCTTCCCCAGATTCTTCACGTTCTTTCAAAATTGTTTGTACATGTTTTGGTAAAAACACTGTCTGTATCTTTCTTCAAACATAGCTGCTGTATCTTTTAATACACCGAAAACTTCCATTATAGATTTGTTTTTTCCCTCAATTTGTAATATTTTCAAATTGACCGATTCGGCCTGGCTATGGACGAACCAGAAGTATGCCTCACTTAATGGGTCATTAAAAAACCGGGACAAATAGGCGTCCCGAGAGACTGTCTCGAGACACCGGGACATAGACCTCAAAACCGGGACAATCCCGGATTTCCGGGACCAACAATGTACATAATGGAGATTTTTTCAGATTTTTAGATCAACCTCTCTAGGAGATAAGGTGTGAAACTAACGCTTTTTGGCGAAAATCTTTTAAATGATTTTACAAAAATAAAATGTGTTTGTTTATTCACGGATTAAAAGGTTAAAGCGTAAAATATAGTAAAAAATCTTTAAGTAATAGTTATTTATTTTCAAAAGCTCCAAAGACACCCAACTCGGCATACGTTACCATTTAAAAAATCAAAGTTGTCCTTGATATCCAGTATTTCCGGTTTGTTCCGGAAAATTTCAATACTATAATTCGATTCTTTGGGCAGACTCGGGTTACCATAATTTTTTTCCCAAATTACTAAGACATCGTCTTTAAATAAAAAAGACGGTTGGTCAATGGTAAATTTAAATATGAAATGTACAATGTAAAATTCCTTAATGTAACAGGGTGCTAATAACCTATACTTTATCTCAGAAAGACTGATAGTAATAAAATTTATTATTTGTAAAAAGTTATTGTATTATCACACAGAAGCGGCAAAACAAAAGCGACAAAATATGAAAAGTTCGAAACGAAATATTGTTAAAAACCACCGAGTGTGCCGCACATATTATATGGGAATACGAACTAGGGTTAAACACAATAGATCATAAAAATTTTAGCCTAAAATTTTAAGGAAAAATATGGTCACAGGGGTGTGTTTAATGATATGATTAATATGGTCACAGGCGTGCGTTTAATAAAATGATAAATAGTAATATAGAAATACACAAAACCAATTTAAACGTGTTTAAAATGTGCACGCCACTGGTAACTGCCTGACAAAATGATTTATTACTATTAGTCTTTCTGAGGTAGAGTATAGATGTTGGAGCACCCATAAATAAAATTATTATTATACATATATAAAAAAAAACGACCATGACACGCTCTGTGTTGGTCGTACAGTAAAATGTTTTGAATCATTGTTTTATTATACTATAATTTTTATGGCGTACATAGAAAAACGTATCAAGAAATAGAAAAATTAGATTCACTTTAATTCTTGAAAAATAGTTTCGAAGTTCAAGTTAAATAATTTTAAAAATTCGTAAGTGAAAAGAATCATAGGAAGTACAAAGACAGTTCTGAGGATGTAGCGGAATGCAAGTAAAAAAATTATTTTATTATTACCACTGCAACCGATCAAAAATGAAATTTTTGAGCCTCATATAAACTTTTAAATACTATTGATTGTTATTGACATTCATTGAATGTCAATAGTAAACATTAGATTAACCGAGAAACCTTATAAATGAACTATTAATCCTAAAATAAAAATTATGTCATATTGAAATATACGTAAATTTTATTACTATCGCTAGACAATCGTCAAATGCAGGTCAACATGAGGATATTTGTTTACAGAAACGATGTAAGTACCGACAACACTGTACGGGATTGCGTACGTCGTCAGCATATACAAATTATACACAAATGACCTGATTACGACGTAAACATGTATGGGGTTTAATACCGGTTATCAAATATAGCAAAAAAATTTTTTTCGTAATTCGTTACCCCTTGAAGGTTGCTCCAGGAGTGCAAAGTGCGCTCTTTCTATTTTTGATACATATACTCCTGAAATCCTATTAGATTCGTTGGGTCTGTGGTTGTCTGTTGCATGTACATGGCTTGACAACGTCGGTCAGATAAATATATATATATATATATATATATATATATATATATATACCCTTAATTAGTGGCAGATTTCCCGTCGAGCTATATTTATACCTCGGTATAGAAAATAGATCCTTCCCTCTCGTGTTGTGATTATGTACTTCACAATGTTTTAGGATGCTGTTTTCGTACCTCTTTCACTACTGCCCAGAAGTCAATGAGATTTCTTTTTTTGAAATCGGATTCAAGAGAAGAATCAGTCGACAGTTGAATCAATTTTTCTTTTTCAACTTTAACGTAAGTCTCTGTAAAACTGGTGTTTTTCGCTATTATCTATATTATTTTCGCGTACCTCCAACCGGTCCATCGTTTACCCCCATTTGGGAACCGCTGACCTATACTGCTTCCTTGTTTTTTTTACAGTGTCCAGGTTTGTGATCCATACATCAATACAGGCAGCAGCAGGGAGAAACCTAAAAGTAGATAATAAAATACAATGGAATAAAACAATTTAGTTTCTATTTATTGTATGTTGCTGAATCCATTTTAGAGTTTAAATACAACCCATTTAACGTAATTCTAATATTTTTTGTGGGTGTTGCATTTTTTATTGGTACGTGTGTAATATTCGCTGACATATCGGGCTGGAAGTCCGGGCGTTGTTTTTGCCGGGAATGTTCGGTGTTCAGAGCGATAGCGAGCGAGCGATTTAATAAAATAGTTGTCTCTGAATTGCCACCTGTTGGTTTGTACGTATGTTTGTTATCGATCTCGCTGCCGCCCTCTGTCTGTCTGCTACTTTAATCGATGCGATGCGGAAGACCAACGAATTTAAATTATATCTCTTTTTGAAATTGTTGCTTTTTAACCTACGTTATAATTTACATTTTTTCGTTTGAACTGTTGACTGGTAAAACTTATTTTAGGTAACCAAATAAGTTTAACCAAAATTAATATTAACACTACTTTCAAATAAAGAGAAAGAGAAACGGAGGAAGAAACATAATAGAAGAATTGAGGAGAGACAAGGAGGAACAGGAGCAGGAAAGAACAGTAAGAATAGACAATTCAAGGAATGTGAAAAGGTATAGAGAGATAAGGATGGTAGAAATACCTAAATATTTGAAAGGGAAGAGAGGAAAGGCAGTGGGCAGAGTTAGGAGGATTGCCAGATTAAGATGCGGAAATGAAGAACGAAGTGATAGGTATTGGGCAAAACCAGAGGATAGGCTATGCAGAATGTGTAGGGAGGAGGAAGAATCCTTGGAACACCTAACAAAAAGATGTGGAAAGATGATAAAATGAAAGGGAGAGATAAAGGAGCTGTTGAGTGAAGAAGGAAAAGGAGAAATGTGGGTGAGAGTACTCGAGGAAAGAAGGAAGGAATGCGGAGAGGTAAGACAGAACTGAGAACAGGAAGGAAGAGAGAGGCAAAGAAGGAGGAAAGGAAAGAGGGAAGATAAGCGAAAAAAGAGACGAAAGAGGGGAGGAAGAATGGGAGTCAAGAAGGAAGGAGACCGGAGACGGAAGCCGAAAAGAAAATAGGAAGAAAGAGAGGAACACCGGAGGAAGAATGTAGAAGATAGAAAGTCATTAAATGTATTATTTTTATTACTATTATGATTAGTAAATACATTATATTTCTAATGTATTAGTAAAACCCTAAACGTCGCAAGGCCTAGGGGAAAATAAAGAATTATATATATATATTTTCAAATAACAATACTTTAAAACAATTGTCATTTTCTTGTTTTTCACATGTGGGGTAATTCTTTTTAAGGTTTTGTAGGTACGACCCCCAAAAAACCAAAACACTGTCAAAACAATGTCACTCTTTTCTGTCTGTACGGCAGAAATTGTAGCCAAACGGCTTAACATAGAAAATTGAAATTTAGCATGCTTGTACAACTCTTTGATCCACATATAGGAAAAATACTGAGAGTTAAAAAACCCCATCCTGAGTTAAATGTAAACAGATAGATTATTTTTTCGATTGATTTTTTTAAAATTTACTGTGATGCCTCAAATGAAGTGTACAATTTTGAAATCTTTGTTATGGAAAGGAAAGTAATTTTTGAAAATTATTTCTTTTTGACGCTATTTTTGTCTAAAAGAATATGACGATTTTGATTTTCAAATATTGTTGTTAATCATCATTATTATCATCCAGCCGTTGACATCCATTGTTGTGTCCTGCATCCAGTTTGTAACTATTCGTTTGCAAATAATCGTCGGCCCAGAGAGTATGGATCTTTATGCAGTTTTTGAGCAGAAGTTTTTCTCAAAGGGAGGATTTGGGCGGCATAAGTCATGACGGGGAATGTGTACATTGTACAGGTTACTCCCGTTCAACGCGGAGGATACGTTCTGGACATGATCGCGTTAAGCGAAATTTCGCAATCAACGAGGGATTTTTGAAAAAAACATTGTAAACCTCGAAAAACACTTTATTTATTAAATAAACATTAAGAATAACAAAAAGGTGTACATTAAATAATTAATAATTGATTTATTTTGTTCCACGTTGCAAAAAGGAATCTAGATTCCCTTGTTTGGCCTCTCTACGTTTATTGCGCAAAATTTGCCGATAACTGTCAAGTAATGCATTACAGCCACGTTTAACAGCACTCACTCGCTCGTAATCTTCGTCGTTCTCTTCTAACAACTCCATGCATTGATTGTGAAGAGAAAAGGCCTTTTCGATGATTTTAACAGTTAAATTTCGCACGGGAACAGATTCGTCATTTTCTAGGGACGTATGGCAGTCCATTTCCTGCAGCTCTTCATCAGTCAAAGGTTCACCGTGTGATTTTAACAAAGTCTGAATATCATCTTCATCAAAACCTTCGATGCCTTCGGAAATGGCTATATGACTAATACCTTCGATGATATTTTCAACATAATTTTCATGATTGCAGTGAACTTCAGCAATTTCACTGAACAATTTTTTCCAAACACCCTTCATACACGACTGGGTGACTTCATTCCACGCTTTGTCAATGTGTGTGATAGCTTAAATTGTAGATCGCATTATAACGAATCCTCGCTAGCCGGGGTCGCAATGAACGAGGATTACCTATATTTACTATTCTTTTCAGAGTAAAACAAAAAAAAAATTCCTAGGGAGGCTCAGAAGCCAATTTATTTCTTGAGTGAGGGTTGATGTACAAGACAAATGTTTACCTTGAAATACGTTGTTTACCTTGAATTACCTTAAAACGTTGTTTTGCTGTTGTTGAGCTTGGTGGGGGTCTGTTACCCCCTTGACCCCCTTTTGGGTGTGCGCCTGCTCCCTTAACCTTGAAACTGAGAAAATGTATGCTCCACATTAGTTTTTTTTTGTTATGCTAAACACATTTTGCCTTATGCAATCATCTGAGGAAGAAAAGTTTGACTGTATTTCGAAATAAGAATAATAAAAATCCCAACGGTCACTGTCAATTTTCCTAAACAATACTGAACAAACAGAACTTTAAGATTGTATCTCAGAGTGACAGTTCTGAAATGTTTGAAATTCGAAATGCTCACTCCTTACGTTTCGTTGTTTTTACTTCTCCAAAGTAAACTTCCATTTGATACAAAATGGAAACAAAACATTACCTTGTTTACACTAGCTGTTGAATATCATTGTCTTATTTTCAAATCCAAGCCACGAATATATAAATAGTCAATTCCAGGCAACACTCTTACCGCACAACAATATTGGATAATTTAGACATTTAAAGTTCATTGACTTGCATAGATTTTATGCGGAAGTGCACGTCAAAACATTGATCTGTACTAGAAAAATATATGGACGGAAATAAATATTTTATAAATGTTATGAAGTGCTTCTAGTACCTCAATACCAAAGAAAAATACAAAAATTGATATACAGGATGATTCAGGAAGAATCTGCCAAATTTAAAAGGCGTGTTCCCCGAATAATTTTAAACAAAAGAGGTTATATCAACATATATTCGGTACGGCAACTTTAAAAAGTTATAGCTTACCAAAGAAAAATGCATAAGTATACTGCGCGACATAAAAAAATTGATGTGAAGTGTGAATTTTCACACATTTCAGGGTTTCGCAGGTATTTATTAACTGTGTGATGATTATTTGGGATGGCAAAACAAATTTTATGTCAAAATATTTTTTTATGAATTTTAATTCGAATGCCCAATACCATTATTTAAGTTTCTAAATATGTGCAGTATTTTTTTTATATAGCAAGGTTCATTAAGATTTTGAAAATTGCGTCTATGGCTTCCATTGGTTGCTTAAATCATAAGCCTCGCCCTCTGATACCTTCAATAATAGAATTAAATTATAATTTCAACACTTCCCACTGGTTATTAAATTTACGCCTTTAAAAATTAAATGCAACATTTACCAAAATATAACTAGAATTTTGACAAAATAATTTAAACAAAATAAAAATGCAAAAAAAAACTGAAAAAATAAAAATTGACGGGATTCGAACAGAGTTTCTTACAGTAGTTTCAACTCACTAAGCGAGAACGCTACCACTGTGCTATACAGGATCACTCGTTTGCTATGTTAAATAGCGGATTAAATATATTACATATTTTACTAAAAACACAAAAAATGCGTTATTTTCCGAAAACATAATCTGATCAAAAATTCCTGTTGTACTATTCCGGTTCACACCAATGTAGAATCACCAGCTTAGAATTTTACTGAGTACATTACTGAGAATTTTTTCAGATTTTTAGTTTCAACCATCTGGGCTACAGGGTGTGGGACAAACATTTTTTTGCACAATTTTGGCAAAAATCGCCTCAAAATAATTTATTTTGCAAAAATAAAATTTTGATCGTTAATCCACGTACCAAGGGCTTTCATTTGATACCCTACACAGAATTGTAAAAAAATATATTTTTTTTCGATGAGCATATATTTGTTTATATTTTTAGGGGGATATGTTTTTTAGATGTTTTAGTATTTTTCCTATGTGCGGGTCAAAGAGTTGTATAAGCATGCCAAATTTCAACTCTCTAGGTTTAGCCGTTTGGCTACAATTTTTACCGAACAGACAGACAGACAGACAAACGACAAAATGACGGTATAAGGGTTTTTTGGTCATACCTACAAAACCCTAAAAAAGAACACCCAGTATTTATGAATATATCGCAGTAATTTTCTGGATACATGTTTGTTTAGATTAAGATAATAAACGATCAGTTTTTCAACCATATCGATACACTGGTCTTAACACGTTTTTGTTTTTAAAACATAATAGGCAACAAAGGACTTTTGTAGCTACAGTGAGCATTCGATTTTTGCACAGTACATTTCTAAGAGTTTCTTTGATCTGTTCATTACGCCTAGAGCGAGAAGACACGCAAATTTTCATCAACTTAGTGAGTTTGATTAGGGGCGAATAGTGGTTCTGCGAGAAGCCGGTTTATCCTTCAGAGAAATTGCCACTAGGACGAATAGGAGTCTCAATACTGTGGTGGGTTGTTGTCGGGCATGGTTCCAGGAAGACTGAACACGAAGAGCAGGAGGTATAGGACATTGCCGAAAAACTACAAAACGCGAAATTCGCCGCCTTACACTTTTGGCTCTAAGGGACCGATTCACTTCCACAAGGGTGATTGCAGACCAATAGTTTACAGAACATGGAAAGTCTATTGGGATGCGAACCGTTTATCGCCGCAATAAGACGTCTTGAACTGATTTCATACCGTCCTCATCTTGTGTTACCCTTGAACCCTGAGCATCGACGTAATCGACTGGAGTAGTGCAGAGAACGACTAAAATGGAACCACGAATGGATACGGTAGTCTTTAGCAACGAATACAGATTCTGTTTGGGTATGCATGATGACCGGTTAAGGATGAGAAGGCGACGTGGTGAACGATGTGATCCTCATTTTTATGTGAAAAGGCCAGTGGCCGTAAGACCGCAGCCAAAAGACCGCACCGTTAGAGTTATGGTGTGGGGGGCTATTGCTTATGGCTGTAGGTCACCTTTGGTCTTCATCAGAGGCAACATGATCGCCCAGCGTTACATTCAGGAAGTAGTGGAAACTAGGATGACCATTTTCTTGAGAATGCAATGCGGGACGGAGCAAAATAAATCGGTCGTCACTTCCCAAATATAAGTGCAGAGCAAAAAAAAAGTTCCTCATCTCCCCAAATATACATCTCCCAACAATACAAGTCAAGTGCACAAAAATTAGAATTAAAAATGCGGGACATGTCAAAGTCAAGTGCACAAAAGTTAGAATTAAAAATCAGCTGTGGCCACCACAGGCCCGACCTCTTTCACAAAGTACTTGTTTAATTTATGCTGCTTTAACAAAAATGTCTCAAATAAAAGTTCTTAGTTATTGCTTTTATAGCAACTTTTATTAAATAAATTTTTTCGAAATATTTGCAAAAATCTTAAAATCGACACGAGTAAACTCCTATTTCTAGTTAACCGATTTTTATCGAAAATTGATTACAAGCCCTACATCCGCACTGAAAACCTGTGCTGATTTTGTAGAAGTGAAATGTTACAAAAACAAAAGACAAACAACACTTGACGCATTTTTGCATTGAATTAAATTGTATGTACCTATTTATTATTTTATTTTGGAATTTATTATTATTTTTTCTTAAAAGTTTATATTTTTTGGTTATATGTAATTTATAGTTTTGTCCAAGAGTTTATAAAATAAAATTATTGAAAGAAAAATTGTTTAATTTTATGTGAAATTCGCTTAATTGGGGCAGTCGCTTAATTGGGCCAAAAGGCCTAAGTCCCGATGTGTCCCAATTAAGCGGAATCGACTGTATATTTATACGTATAATTGTATTTCGTATAAATATTGGCGTAGAAAATTCCTAGAATCGGTTTACACCACATTTAAATTAACAGATAACAGTGGTTACTATATGCGTACTGTTTACTTTAATAAGTATCGTATGTTGCGAGTTTTCCTCTGATCGTGCGACTGACTGTTCTCTCGCCGCATGCCGTATCACTGCTGATGGCAGACGACAGACAGCGGTAATATCGGTCGCGCGGAGTTAATACTTCCCCTGCCGTTAACGGTGTGCGCAGCGCAGATATAGATTTCCATTCATGGTGAAAACTATCCTGTTTCCTCTTAATTTCATTACATAAAACGGATTAAGTGTATCCCTGCATTTTTACAAAATTCCGTTCAATATTTCGTCAGGTAGCGATACTATCACCTGTACAGTGATAATAGAAATAAATGATAACAAACTGTCTAGTTCAGACTACATTATTATTTTGAAACTTAAATCTTTCCGGTTATAATCATGGTTCTTGTTACGCAACTTTTATTTCAGCAGCTGTCACTCTTTTTCCTTTTGAAACTTGTCTACTTGAATTATTTAGAATTTTACATTCTTGCTTACTTATATACTTATTACTTGAGTGACAAAATTGTAGCTCTTTTATGCCTTTGATCTGGCTCTTGACGTATTAAAGAACGAATTTTAATACTTTATGCAGGTTTTAACGTGTTCAAGGGTACGAACACGTAGATAGCTGATTACCGGCGCTTGTTAGCGTCGATTAGTGAGAATAAATGTCGCCTTACTTTCATATGTAGAGTTTTGGCAGCACAAATTGCTTATTTTATTGCTGCGATTAGCATTAAGTGGGAGTAACGGCGGAATATAGAAAGTATATCTCCTATCGGAGCTGCACACGCTTGCAGTTAAAAGCTTGCGAAGTACACGATTGACTACTGATCATTTTGTATTTTTAATATTTCATTATTTTTTTAAGAATTTCCGTGGCTCCGTGGTAAAACGGTTGCTTACGGAATACAGAGACGCCGGTTCGAATCCCCCTCACCTCTTTCAGATTTTTATCTTTTGATATTATGCAGTCAGCTATAGGGGTCGACTCAGCCTCAAGTTAGGTCGTCAAGAATAAATTTTGTAGAAAAAATGGCTAAGTTGGTTGATAACTTGTAGGCGGGAATTCTTCAATTTTTGTTTTCAAAACACCAATTAGGACGACGAGCATGACCTTTAAACCTGGATGTAGCTTTCTAAGCTTGGACAAAAGATCCATGTATTAGGTCGTCAAGGATGAAATTTGTAGAAAAAAAGGAAAAGTTGGTTGATAACGTTCAGGCCGGTGGTATAAAACCCTGGCGAACGAGAGTCAATGAATTCTTGGAAGGCCACTTTTACAGCATTGTCGGAATTAAACTGTTTTCCTATTAAAAAGTTTTCCAATTTGCGGAAGAAGTTGTAGTCACTGGGGGCTAAGTCTGGTGAGTGTGGAGGATGATGAAGAAGTTCCAACTCCAATTCCTGTAGTTTTGCCACAGTCATTTGTGCAGTGTGTGGTCTAGCGTTATCATGCAATAAGATAGGAGTTGATTTGTTGACCAATCTAGGCTGTTTTTCTTTAAGTTTTTGCATCATTTCGTCCTGTTGGTTGCAGTAGATTTGCAATTTCTGCTGTGATAGATGAGCCAGTTTTTTTTTTTTTTTTTTTTTTTAATTTTGTTTTTAAGTTACCTGTACGAAATTTGGCGAACCAATTTGATATTGTCTGCTGTGTAGTAACACTATAGCCAAATACACTATTAATGTTTCGCGCGGTCTGCGATGCTGTAGTTCCACGTAAGAACTCATACTTCATAATAGTGTGAATTTCCGATCGTTCCATTTTCAACAAATTAATTTTAAAAAAAGTTTTTGATATTTTTTAGTGCATACAATGATTTCTTTAAACAGAAGAGATGTGTAACTTTCAAAAAAAAAAAAAAAATAGAACGATAAATTATTAAGCCAATATAAAAACAATAATCAGTTAAAGACTTACCTTTTATACGCCTATTTAGATAGGTTAGTGTTGGGAACCCTTTTTTTACAAATTACAAAGGAAATTTATCCGTACGTATAAGTGTTGGTAACCAGCGCCTATAAGTGAGCATTAAAACATTATTTACCAGCTTACAATAATCTGGCAATTATCTTTTACCGACCGCCAACATATATAAGGGAGGTATTGTGATCATACCGATTTTGACATTTCGAGATTTTGATGGATCTCCACGAATTGAGGTCCCTACATAACGTTTTGACTATTTTTAGCATGATGTCTGTCGGTCTGTCTGTCCATCCGTCCGTCTGTCTGTCTGTGTACACATCCAGAGCAAATTCGGCTAAACGGAGTTTTATGAAACTGCATATTTAAGCTTTTGACATCAATGGCACGGGTTGACCAACTTTTGGTTAAAATCGGTTGACTAGAAAAATGGGAGTTTACTCGTTTACAGAAAAATATTTCGAAAAAATTTATTAAACAAAAGTTGCTATAAATGCAATAGATAATAACTTTTATTTGAGACGTTTTTTGATAAAACGAAAAATTTCGAATTTTTTTTATAAAGTATCTATTTTTTCATACTTATATGTAACATTTCCATGGTCATGATAAATAATATCTCTGTTAGAAAATATTAGGCAAAGTTATTTTTACTCTGCTGCTACAATGTATTTTATACAATTACTTTATGATGGCGGTCGGTCCTGTGGTGGCCACAGCTGATATTTTGATATATTGGCAAATTGGGAGCATACGTGCTGCTTCTAGTAGCGGCCTGGCAACCCATAATTTGAATAAATCGCGGGAATTTTAAATAAAATAATATTATGGAGCAACTTAAAATTACAATATTTTAAATTCCTTGTTAAAGTCCGAAAATATTTTATTTATGTACAAAGTGTATGTAGATGAACTATGTTATATAGTGAAAAATGTAATTGTTAATTTTAAAAATTAAATTTATTTCAGATCTTTACCAAAAAACTTTAAAATATTTATTTTAATTATACTTTTGCATTTTTAGTCAACTATATGCTATTCGAAACCTTTAAGTGGAACCAAATGAAATTTAATTTTCTAAAGTTGTCACGAGCAAATTTTTTAATGTTTGAAGTTGGCTTTTGCTAAACAATATGATCAAATGTTTCAATCAAACGTTAACAGTTACTAGAATTCAAAATCTAGTTCTAGTTTTTTAATTATAATATTGATAAATTAGGAAATAAAATCATAGTATAAAGAATAAAATAAAGAAACAAAACTTTACCACCAAAGATGTATATATTAAAATACTTATTTATATAAATATTATGCTATTACTCATATTAGTCAGATTTATACATACCGAGAAAAAAAAAAAAAAAAAAATCTATGAATATCTTAATCTTCCTAGATCAGTCTTTTACAAATAATGTTTTACTTAGCTGTGTGTATTGCCTTATTTTGTTTTATATTATATATTATTATTATTGGCAGTACAGTCTAGAAATATTTTTTACAGCGAAAATATGGGAACGAATGTCAACTGTTCATAGATAACCATAATAACCGTAGATGTCAACTAAAATGACGTCACATTTTTCAAGTATTTTGGTAGTTCTTGCCATCTTTTGGCATCCTGGTAAACTAATCTGAACTTCCCGGCCTATAATGGAATTTTCATCCCCCTGCGCAAATTAAAAATGCTTTCGACTCCGAGTCCAAAGTCCCGTTAGAAAAAGTGTTTAAAAATTTCAGAATGTGGTTTTCTTAAGTAGAAATTTTTATCTAAAATTATTTAAAATTTTGTTCTTTTCTGAAGAATGAAAATAATGGTATTAATAAGACCATAAATGAGTCCTAAGGGAAATTCCTAAAATTCCATGTAAAAATATCTAGAATATCGTAATTCTTGCAACATTCTCCACGTTCCAAATTAAGCGAAGTCTTTGATGACTCTATCCACTCCTTACATGCTTCCCTCAGACATGTGAAAATCTATTCATCCAGTAATTAAGTTTTTGTTGCATATAAGAAATCTTAAACTCTAATTTAAGTAATACGTATTACATTTAAAGTTAGACATATCACATCAACTACGAAGCCGAAGTAAGTAATGAAATAAGGGAAAAAAGATATTAATTTCATGTCATAAATAGTATTAAACAAGTTTTTATATTAAAATTCATCAGCAAATAGATAAGTCCTAGCAACAATAGGTTCACAACGCCTAGGTGACGGATAAAGGCAGAGAAGATAATTTCTCCATTTCTAGACCTCTAGTCGCATATAAAGGGTGTTTTTTTTAGAGGTATAGAACTTTAAATTGCAATAAAACAACGATGGATTATTCGATTGACATGAATTTTTTTTTATTCGAAAGATAATCTTGTGGCATTACATTTTAAATATGATTTCTGGCATATGACCGCCACGGCTGGCTCGGATGTAGTCCAATCTGGACGTCCAATTTTCGATGACTTTTTCCAACATTTGTGGCCGTATATCGGCAATAACACGGCGAATGTTGTCTTCCAAATGGTCAAGCGTTTGTGGCTTATCCGCATAGACCAATGACTTTACATAGCCCCACAGAAAGTAGTCCAGCGGTGTTAAATCACAAGATCTTGGAGGCCAATTCACAGGTCCAAAACGTGAAATTAGGCGGTCACCAAACGTGTCTTTCAATAAATCGATTGTGGCACGAGCTGTGTGACATGTTGCGCCGTCTTGTTGGAACCACAGCTCCTGGACATCATGGCTGTTCAATTCAGGAATGAAAAAGTTAGTAATCATGGCTCTATACCGATCACTATTGACTGTAACGTTCTGGCCATCATCGTTTTTGAAGAAGTACGGACCAATGATTCCACCAGCCCATAAAGCGCACCAAACAGTCAGTTTTTCTGGATGTAACGGTGTTTTGACATACACTTGAGGATTAGCTTCACTCCAAATGCGGCAGTTTTGTTTGTTGACGTAGCCATTCAACCAGAAGTGCGCTTCATCGCTAAACAAAAAATTCGCTTATGAAAAATCGGGAACAACGGCAATCTCGTTTTTGGGCCCCATTCGACGAATCTACGCCTTGCTTGATGATCGTTTTGGCTTCAATTCTTGCACGAGTTGGATTTTGTAAGCACGCAAACCAAGATCCTTCCGCAAAATTCTTCCATAAAGTGGATGGACACAGATCCAATTCCCTGTGCTCGATGGCGGATGGACTCATTCGGGGTCTTCCTCAATGCTAACGCTCTACAGTACCAATAGCTTCTTCTGTACGCACCGTACGGCGTCTCTGGGGATGCGAGTTATCAATAAGAGTAAACGTGGTGCGAAAACGTTCCATGGTTAATCGAATTAACTGCTCTGATGGACGATTTTGTCGACGATAAAATGGACGTAGTGCGCGATACGTATTCGCACAGAAACCATTATTTTTCGAAATAAAAATTGCACTAATTGCAAGCGTTGTTCAGGCGTGAGTCTATTCATGATGAATTGCCAAACCAAACTGAGAATAAATCACTTGACAGCTGTTAAATCGGTCGCCATCTTGAACAGTAATGCCAACTTAAAGTTCTATACCTCTAAAAAAACAACCCGTTATATTAAAACCACCCAGCAAACATTTTTATACGGGCCAGTACTGTTGAAGCACATACTCCCCGGCATTGAAGTAATGGGCCAGTACCCCGGTGTCCCCGTGGCCGTTAGCTGGCCCATTGGCATATCAATTGCCAGCCCAGCAATGGTAAAGTGCAAAATAATCGCATTAAATGCTGGTAAAATACTTCGTATAGGAGGAGTGCGAAATACAAATGTGAAGTATATGATTAATACTGGTGTTGCACAACTTTTGGTGCCAGCAATTTACCAACAGAAAAAGCAGTTTGCCGGCATTCGGCCGATGGTTGAATGTTTGCTGGGCACGTACAGTCTATTCCAACGATTATGCGGAACTTTCACCGGAATTTTCATTTTTGTAAGTTGTCATTTTTTTATTTTTAGTTTTTATTTTTTTTTAGTATTTTTTATATATTGAAGTTGGCTTATCCTGAACAAAAATGATCAGAAATTTCAATCAATCGGTAAAAGTAACTAGAATTGGAAATCTAGTTTCCGCGTAAACCAAAGGAACAGACTTTTGTCAAGGTGACCTCTCGACTGGTCAACAATCCCAGTAATAAAGAAGTACAAATTTAGAAAATCAATTCTTAAAATTTTAAATTAATACCGCTAATTTAACTCTTTGGGCCCCAAGTGTCCTACGGAGATGGACCGGTACATGGGGACAAACGCGCCCTTAATAATAATAATAATAATAATAATAATTAATAATAATAATCGGAAACAGAAGGTTTTGTGTTTGCGTGTCAGGATGGTGTTATAAATACTTTGGCATACAGGGCCCGCATATTCCAAATAGCGGAGTCCACACTCTGTAGGTTGTGCCACCACCATTCTGAAACGATAATGCACATTCTGTCTGCTTGTCCATCTCTTGCAGCGTCGAGCTACGTGTCTCCACATAATGCTGCTCTCCGCGTGCTCTACTATCATCTTAGACATGCCTATGGTATTGACCAAATACCGGTTTTATACCGTACGTCCCTTCTGCCATAGAATCGGTGGTGGAAAATTCCAAGTGCCGAATTTATTGGAATTACTCCTTCCCCACCTCGAGGTTACTGACAGCCACTAAGCCGGACATAACCCTCCTGGATATCGAGACCAAACAGATGTTTGTGATCGAATTCTCAAGTCCAGCTGAGAAGAATATCTCTCTCAAGGAGGAGGAAAAAAAGAGGTCCAAGTATATGGACCTCTTGTCCGAGCTTAGAAAGCTGTATCCCGGGTATAAAGTTAAGCTTGTAGTCCTGATAGTTGGTGTTTTGGGTGGCATGAAAGCCTCCTATCGAAGGGAAATCGAGTCCATTCCCGTCTGTAGATCTTCTGCCAACTCTTTGATCTGCAGGATGCAGAAAGCAGTGCTGCTCGGGTCACTCCGCATTGTGCGGGCACTGGATCTAGCGTAATTTCCGCGGCTGCATATCGCCAGGGTTTGGGATGCAGTCGTGTGTATTTAGCTCCACTAGTCTCTAGTATGACGCGCCTCAAAAGGTTGCTGAAGTTTGAGGTTAGTGGACGCTTGTCAAGACCTGACAAACCCCATAATAATAATAATAATAATAATAATAATAATAATTTTATTGAAGATTATAGACAAACATAATATTGGACAAGTCATTATTTTATATGTAAATACATTTGATTAAACTTCTTATATACATTTGATGAAACTTCTACTTCATCAGTTGGATTTAAAAATATACTATGTTCGTTCCAATAGTGCATAGTATTTACAATGCAATTAATGTTTGGGGATTTATTTATTGTAGTGTAAAATTTGTTCATGTGATTACTTATTTCTAAATGGCATGTGCAAATTTTACCATTTATATTTAATTTAATCCCATCAGAACTGTCGGATTCCCGTTTACTTTGTAAATTATTTTTAATAACTGTCCAAGTTGCTTTACTTTTATTATTCGAGTTCCAAATCAAATCATTATTGTAATGCTGTTTTGCCAGCTGTATGGTTTTCCTGTAAATTTTCTTGTATAATTTATAATGTATTAGCTCTAGCTCCCTTCTAGATAACATATATAAATATAAACTTAAATGACAGTTCTGTTTAAAACCATAACCTAAATATTCTGTGGTGTTCTGCACAATACAACTGTAGATATATGTAAATATTTATCAACAATATTTATTAAACGATATATTTTTAACTGATTTATCGTCGATTGAAAACAATGATAAAGAATGTATCATGTATTATTTGATCAGAGTACAATTTCGCGCCCTAAAAACCGGAGGGGAGTAAGAAACCGATAGAAATCAGGACTCGATCTTGGTTGTTTTGGTTAGTAATCAGTCTGTCAAACTTCAGTAACCGCAATTTTATATTTTCGGAACTAAAAGTCGCATTCTTGGTTGAAATCTGGTATTTATGGTACATACTATAAATCAGGGCTTTAAACGACCCACCATGTAATTATATATATAAAAGCCCTAATTTCTGTGTGTTTGTAACGCTAAGTTCCTAGGTTCTAGCGGGGCTTGAGGTGTGTGGTCGGTCACTCCCCACCAGTGAGACCGACGTTCTCCGACAAACAACAGCTCACTTAGGCTAAGCACATAGAGAAGCATAGAGCAAAGCAGCGATGAAAGCGGAGATTAAAACAGCGAAAGAATGTCGCGCTTATAAATGAGTGTCTACACATAGTGACGCGTTTAAAATCGAGCAGAAAGTTCACAAAATTATAATGTATTTCTTGCTAACATAAAACTCTTCCTTGAAAATTTGGTATTTACTAAAAAATAAAAATAAACACACTAGAAGGTGCAATTATATATATAAAAGCCCTAATTTCTGTGTGTATCGTAACGCTAAGTTGCGCGGTGTGAGTGGGTTTTGCGGGGTGTGGGCGGTAAGAAAGTTAGTAGTAGGGGGCGACGTATACGACGAAACAGATAGCTTATCAGACACTAGAGCAGAGCATTGCAGTACATACGGTGACTCGAGCGAAGGTTGTTGTGTCAGGGGCAGGTTTTGAATTGATGTTACGCAACGTATAATGACCCGCGGGCCGTCTCCAGCCCGATACTAAATTTTTAAACTTTAAACGACATACATTGAGCGGCTTTTTAGGATTTCCTAGGTATAAACAGAAACAGCTATACTATTGATGTCCAGCATATGGCCCGCGGGCCGTATCCAGCCCAATACTAATTTTTAAACTTTAAACGACATGCATTGAGCGTTTTTTTTAGGATTTCCTAGGTATAATCAGAAACAGCCATACCACTGTTGTCCAGCATATGGCCCGCGGGCCGTATCCAGCCCGATACTAATTTTTAAACTTTAAACGACATGCATTGAGCGGCTTTTTAGGATTTTCTAGGTATAATCAGAAACAGAAATACCATTGATGTCCAGTATATGGGCCGCGGGCCGTATCCAGCCCGATACTAATTTTTAAACGACACGCATTAAGCGGTTTTTAGGATTTCCAAGGTATAATCAGAAACAGCTATAACATTGATATCCAGCATATGGGTCGCGGGCCGTATCAAGCCCGATACTAATTTTTAAACGACACGCATTAAGCGGTTTTTAGGATTTCCTAGGTATAATCAAGAAACGTTTTTGTTTTGTTAATATACGCAGAATCATGCAAATTTTAATAATTAATTCCTGCTTATATTGATTTTTATTCGATATCAGTTTGCCAACGTTGTTGGCAACGGGGTCTGCTAGTGAAATTAATATTGACCGTAGATGTAGGTGTAATATCGCGACATTGTAGAATCTACATTGTAAATTCTAAAAATTTATTTATTATTATCCAAAAGTAGCAGATCATTGCGACCCCCCTTCAGTAGCCTCGCGACCCCCCGGGGGGTCGGGGCCCACAGTTTAAGAAGCCATGCTATAAATGGATTCAATGATAAGCACGTGGACAGTCTAACGTTTCGACTGGTCTTATTACCCTGTATGAACAGTCTCTCATTATACGTTCTTGTGGTTTATACATGACAGCATCTGTTACCAGCGCTTGTTTACACTGGAATGTGGACAAGTGGAAAACTGGTTACCTGCGGCAATTTACTAAAATGTCTTCATCAAACAATGGCTTGGTTTAGAAAGGTTGTTCCTGTAGTTACTTGGGGATAAAATATATATAATAAAACTGACTAGATGTTGAAAAGCAAATTCATAACAAAATATTAACATTTATTCGATAAGTAATTGTAAATGTCGGTAATTTGCCGCATCAAAAAAAGTTTATTAAAAACTGAAATATAAAGTGGTTTGCTACAAATTAATACAAAAAAATCAACAAAATATCAAAAAAGGTGACTTCAAGCTTTTTGTAAGCTGATAAATAATGTTTTAAATATACTTGCTTGGCGCTGGTTGCAAGCGCAGTCAGGTATGGATAAGTGTCGTACGTGTCCGGGTACATTTGAAAGTAAGAAGATATTTATTCTTGCTGGTTGGCACTTACAAGCGCTTTCTTACATTTGCCAATAACTTTCTAAGTGTTCGAATCTTTACACACGTAAAACTGAGTCGACCCCTGTGCAGACTGCATAGTCAGGGCCGCCCTAACCACAGGGCTAAATGGGCTATAGCCCCAGGGCGCAAGCCTTTTGGGGCGGCAATTTTTATTTCCCCGTTTGTTATTCTGTGAATTTTCTTACGAGGGGCGCATTATTTTTAGTAGCCCACGGGAGCCGAATTTCTTAAGAC
Organism: Liopterus haemorrhoidalis; assembly: GCA_963971575.1. NCBI lineage: Eukaryota > Metazoa > Arthropoda > Insecta > Coleoptera > Dytiscidae > Liopterus > Liopterus haemorrhoidalis. The sequence goes on from OZ020611.1 coordinate 229,926,965, forward strand.
GGCACTGTGCATAGTATCGGAAGATGAAGGATTTTTTTTATACGAGTATATTTTTCTGTACGCCACTGGTTTAACATATTTTTGCTGACAGACGAAACGTAATAAAATTGCGCAACTAGTGTTATATTTGATTTTGATACAATTGCTTAATGTGACATTGACATTATTATTATTTACTTATTTGTTTAATTTTTATAAATATTTTCTCTTTAACTTTATATATTTTTAAATTTTATCAAATTTATTTTTCAGACGTTATTATCGTTAGTAACAAGTATTTAATCTCACTACTATTAATAGTGTAATAAACTGTTTTAAAAATGTTTTATTATTTAAAGGTCTGGCTATTTTATTACATGTATTTATTATTTTTATTTAACGAGTCGAATAACCTCCACAGATTATAAGTTTATTATATAAAACTAACAATAAAAAATAAAATTATTAACAATTTGTGTATCAAAATTTGCAGTGTGGTACGCAAATATGCGTCGATTAGTTTATAACAGTGGTGGTGTTCAGCTTTTTCTCATAGTGTGGCCATATTTAATTCTAGATACCTTTCACGGGCCGGACTGAGTTGGGCCAGGGTGCCATATATTTTAAAATCACTTCAGGACGGGAGGTAGAAATTCTGAAAATCACTTGAACAGGGGAAGCAGTCCTGAAAATCAACTGAGGACGTAGGGAGGGGAGAAATTCCGTAACTCGCTTGAAGAAGATGGGTAGTAATTTCAAACATCACTTGAAAATTAAGGGGAAGTAATTTCACAGGGTATTTGACTTATAGTTAGGCTGGATCCGGCCCTCGTGCCTAGTTTGGACAACCTGATACCCAAGGTGATGTTTATAGCGCAATTTTTTATTTATAATTATATGTATTTTAAATTAAATATGTCCTATTACAGCGATTCCCAAACTGTGCGCCGCGAAAATATTACAACATTCCTCCAATTGCGTTTGCTAGAGCAGTTTTTACTTGGGGCACCGCGGAAAAATTTTGATACATTAAAAGCGCCGGGAACCGAAAATTTTGGTAACCACTGGCTTATACGCATCTTAAAATCTCCGAAGTTTATTTAGTATAGAAAAAATTTGGGGCTTTAATTGTTTAACGCGTTTTGAGACTACCAAATTTTTTTTAATGGTATAATTTACGTTATTTGTGAAAATTGTGAATTAAAAAAAATAGGACTCAAATAACGGTTAGAGAAAATGACCTGAGGTTAGAATTTTTGGATTCCTCGTAGTTTATTTAGACTAGAAAAATTTTTATGCCTAAATCGTTCAGCGTGTTTCAAAATTATGACAAATTTTATTATGGCTTGATTTATAGAAATTTTCATCTTCGCATGGATGTATCTCAAAAACGAAATGCTATAAAGACCTGCGGTTAAAATTTTTGAAATCTTGAAGTCCTAATTGACTTCTAACCATATTTTGAAACAAACATAATTTTTGAAATTTTTTAATTTTTTTAATTTTTTTTGAAAATTTTCTATATCCTAACAATAAAATGGTTAGGGATAGAAATCTGCGGTTTTAATTTTTAAAATTCTCTTAGATTGTTTAATCCAAAAAAAAATCGGGCTTTAATAAATCGATTATTAAGTTTTGTAAGGGCAGTAATCCAAAACCCCTGAAAATAACAAAAAAAAATTGATGTGAAGTGTGAATATTCACACATTTCAGGGTTTCGCAGGTATATAATAAGTGAAGGCGGTATGCTGAGTGTGTAGGACAAATTTTACTTTGTAGTAATCACGGCAAAATGAACGATATTTTTAAAATAATTTATCGTCTGTTAATCATATAATAAGACTGGTTATTAAATTTACGCTCATAAAAATTAAATACAACATTTGTCAAAATATAACTAGAATTTTGACAAAATAATTTCAACATTATAAAAATGCAAAAAAAAAACAGAAAAAATAAAATTCAATCCGTACTCGAACTCGAAACCCTTCGTTTTCCAGCCAGTTTAAGAGCGCTCTAACGCATGTAACCATCGCACGCTATGCATGTGAGTGTCTTACATTGGTATAACTTTTGTACTTTGTGAACCAAAAACCACAAAAAATGCGTTATTTTCCAAAAACATAATCTGATCAAAAATTCCTGTTGTGCTATTTCGGTTCACACCAATATACATTACTTAGAATTTTTTTAGATTTTTAGTTTAAACCATCTGGGCTACAGGGTGTGGGACAAAATTTTTTTTGCACATTTTTGGCAAAAATCGCATCAAAATAATTTATTTTGCAAAAATAAAAATTTGATCGTTAATCCACGTACTAAGGGCTTTCATTTGATACCATACTCAGAATTTAAAAAAAAATATTTTTGTTTTCGATGAGCACATATTTGTTTATATTTTTAGGGGGGTATGTTTTTTAGATGTTTTAGTATTTTTCCTATGTGCGGGTCAAAGAGTTGTATAAGCATGCCAAATTTCAACTCTCTAGGTTTAGCCGTTTGGCTACAATTTTTACCGAACAGACAGACAGACAGACAGACAGACAGACAGACAGACAGACAGACAGACAGACAGACGACAAAATGACGGTGTAAGGGTTTTTTGGTCATACCTACAAAACCCTAAAAATCGAAAAAATCATAAGGGGTAGATCTTAAAAAAATTGTGAATTTTAAGCAGAAAATGTTGTCTCCGACAAAATTTGGTCCATTTTTAAGTTTTGGAATTATTAGCGAAAAACTGACTCAAATCGGTTCTAACTTAAAAACTAGGAATGCATGATTTTTTTTATATTCTTTTCATAATCCTCACCTCAAAATTAACTCAAAACAATATTTTGGCTAGTCTATTTTTTGAACAAAATTTCAAAATTTTAGTAGAAAAATTTCTTTTTTAATTTGTATACTTATATATTTTTAGCCTTAGATCACAAATATATGATCACTTTTGATATTTGCGGCAAAAATTAAAAAAAAAAAACAGTCCACAAAAAGGCTCAGAGCCGATGAAATGTTACCTTGCCCCCTTTTTTAACTATCTTTATAAACTAATACTGACTTCTTATCTATATCAGCAATTCCAAAACTGTGCGCCGCGGAAATATTCCTCCAATTGCATTAGATAGAAATGTTTTGACTTGGGGGGTCGCAGATAAATTCTGATAGATTAAGGGCACCGGGAACCGAAAAGTTTGGGAACCACTGTCCTATTAGATAAAAATCGCCTGCAAATTTTGTTGCACAGATTGTTACTAATTTTATTTCATATTGTTTTGTATAAGAACCTCTGAGAACTATACTGTTGTGTATTCCCTTAAATCCATCCGAGACCACTATAGCAATTATGAGACTTTTGACGTGTCTATTATCTTGATCTACTGTCTGTTAGATTAAACTAAATGAAATAAATAAAGTTGTCACCATTTTTGTAATTTTTACTGAGATATAATAATGTTGTTGCAGGGTGGTGGCAGTAAAGACATGAGGGGTATGGGTGAGTTCAGTCGTGGTTTCATGGGGATGAGCGGGGCACCAGGGAGCAGCTACTTCTTTGGAGCACCCTCAGTAGCTTACCCACAGTCCGAGTACCCCAGCCCAGCATACCTGGTCTCACCTGGTGGATGGATGCCAAATGGATACGTTCAGGTAAGAATTAATTTTTGATACATAGCATCCGTAAAAATTGTGGTGAAGTGATATCACCCTATCACACGTTTTAGGTGTCTAATAAGTGAAGCCTCACAAAGATCCCGAATACTGGACGTTTGAAACATCTTTTTAGACCTGTTTCGGTAGTAACCATCTCAAAAAAAAAATGATAAAAACTTTTCACCTGTTAAACATACCACGAATATTTTTTTCAAAAATTCCAAAAATTTACTATATTGTATCTGTCCGTCTGTATGGTAGATATAAGACCCGGATGCTGCCGATCGCATCTCAGTAGATTTCCCTGTGACCTCTGTTAGATCTTTTATGTATCAAAGAATTTAATTTAAATGAAAAGTTGAAAACCCGATCAATCCCCTTTTCTGTGGACCGATTTTGACCCTCTTATCTAGGTCTGGTAGAATTGTGGCCAAAATGATGGATCTGTATTTTTTAAATTTGTCATGAATTTAGAGTTCTTTAACCCATTTATAGGAAATATACTGAGAATTATATTTTAAAAAATATTTCGCCACACTTTTGGTCGAAAATGTGCCAAAAACTTTAGTTGAGGTGAATCAGTACGATTCACCTCAACGTGCATTACTTCCGGAACTATTTTTGGAAAAATATCATATTTTTTGGGTCGTTAAAAATTAATTATTTTATTATAATTAATTGTAAGGTGTCAAACGAAAGCACTTACAACATACATTAAGAATTAAAACAACAATTTTCAAAATTTTTTATTTTGATTTCTGCCTAAAATGTTTCCAAAAACTTGGAAAAAATGGAACCAAAAGGAATAAATCAAAAGAAATCGGGGTTTTATTAAATTTTACAATAAAAGCTCTTGATTCTTAAATTAAAGGACGTAAATTGACTAATGGCCGGTTGCTAAAGTAAGAATTATCCCTAACTCAAGTTAAAATCATTTGTTTTTGTATGTTGTAAGATATGAAAACAAATGATTTTAACTTGAGTTAGAGAAAACTCTTACGTTAGCAACCCGACATAGAAAAAAGAAAACGATTTTGATAAGAGTATAGTCGAAAATATCTAAAGATTGTTGTCATTTACAAAATACCTACAAATCCTGAAATGTGTGAAAATTCACATTTAACATTAATTTGTGATGTTTCGCTCTTTAAATATTCTTATATTACACGAATTTATTACTGCTTATATTTATGTATTTAAAATATTTGATAAGGGTTTTGTTTTTAGAATAACGCCATGATGCAAGAACAATTTTGGAATCAGTACCAAGCCGAGCGTATGAGGGCCCACCAGCAATCACAAGGTAATTAATATATATAATTCTGTTAACTTTTCTGGTATTATTTGTGATACAACGACATAACTGTCAAAATACAGGTAGAACTCCGGTTAGATGCAAGATTATTAAAGGATAAGGTTGTCTCGTAACTTGTAGTGGTGGGGGTAAATAGAGAGGCTACACGTCATCCTTATGCTAACGGAACGTCAGTCTTTGTTTATCGTATATGTTATATACACGTGAAGTTTGATTTTTTGCTATAAATATAAAAATATCGTTTAATTTGTTTGATTTTCTACTTGTTTTAATTTCTTTTTAGGGTTTTGTAGGTATGACCAAAAAACCCTTATACCGTCATTTTGTCGTCTGTCTGTCTGTCTGTCTGTCTGTTCGGTAAAAATTGTAGCCAAACGGCTAAACCTAGAGAGTTGAAATTTGGCATGCTTATACAACTCTTTGACCCGCACATAGGAAAAATACTAAAACATCTAAAAAACATATCCCTCTTAAAATATAAACAAATATGTGTTAATCGAAAAAAAAATATTTTTTTAAAATTCTGAGTAGGGTATCAAATGAAAGCCCTTAGTACGTGGATTAACGATCAAAATTTTATTTTTGCAAAATAAATTATTTTGATGCGATTTTTGCCAAAATTGTGCAAAAATTTTTTTGTCCCACACCCTGTAGCCCAGATGGTTTACTCTAAAAATCTGAAAAAATTCTAAGTAATGTACATTGGTGTGAACCAGAATAGTACAACAGGAATTTTTGATCAGATTATGTTTTCGGAAAATAACGCATTTTTTGTGTTTTTAACTAAAATATGTTAACTATTTAATACGCTGTGTAACATACCAGATCAGTAGCTCTCGTGGCGTGGTTGGATTTGTCGTACGCTTAATAATATAACATAACTTGCAAACTAGGTTTCGAATCCTGTTGATTTTATTTTTTGTTTTTTTTTTGCATTTTTATTTTGTTTAAATTATTTTGTTAAAATTCTAGTTATATTTGGTAAATGTTGCATTTAATTTTTAAAAGCGTAAATTTAATAACCAGTGGAAAGTGTTGAAATTATAATTTAATTCTATGTTTGACGAAATCAAAGGGCGGGACTTATGATGTAAGCAACCAATGGAAGCCATAGGTGCAATTTTCAAAATCTTAATGAACTTTGCTATATAAAAAAAATACTGCATATATTTAGAATACTTAAATAATGGTATTAGGCATTCGAATTAAAATTCATAAAAAAATATTTTGACATAAGATTTGTTTTGGCATCCCAAATAATCATCGTTCAGTTACTAAATACCTGCAAAACCCAGAAATGTGTGAAAATTCACACTTCACATCAATTTTTTCTTCGATAAGAATGTTTCTTCGTTCTAAATTTTTCTTACATTCATTTTTGATGTGAAGAGAATAATAAGTGAAATATTTCAATATATTAGTTTTAGGGTGTCTCCCCGTTATTACCCTAATATTCATCAAATTGAAAAAATGCATAGAACAAATAAGATTTGTTTTCTTATAAACAATTTTTATTGTATTGTTTTTTTCTATTAAGATAGTTCTGTTTATAAAAGAAATATTTTAAGTTTTTTAGTACCAGTTTTAACCCATAAACACCCTCTAAGAAAGATAATTTTGAGATACCATGCCTATATTTGAATACTGGTTCTACTCTATTGCACCAAATTTCGTTAAAATACGTCCAACCGTTTTTAAAAACGGATATAACCTCCAATTTTATTAATTACTATATTATTATAGCAATTTGTTTTTATATTTTTATCTAAATATACCTAAAATTATATTGATATTCGATTTGATTGTTATTTATCAACTATAATACAAATACCCCAGCAAACATTTTTATACGGGCCAGTACTGGTAAAGCACATACTCCCCGGCATTGAAAGTAATGGGCCAGTACCCCGGTGTCCCCGTGGCCGTTACTGGCCCATTGATGTATCAGTTGCCGGCCCAGCAACGGTAAAGTGCAAAATAATCGCATTAGTTTCAAGATTTATTTCTGATGGTTTTAAGTAAAAAATATGAGTGAAGAAGAGTGCTTATAAAATGCTGGTAAAGTACTTCGTATAGGCGGAATGCGAAATACAAATGTGAAGTACATTATTAATACTGGCGTTGCACTTACTTTTGGTGCCAGTACTTTACCAGCATAAAAGCAGTTTGCCGGCATTCGGCCGTTAGTTGAATGTTTGCTGGGACCCATCACCTTAAATTTGATTTAAATCAGTATAAAATTTCCTTAGGTTTTTATTTATAATTTATTCAGTAGAACTGTCTTGAAATAAATATCTATTATGAAAATAGTCAATAAACATATTTAAAAACGTGCAACGTCTATATTAATTCTGTATGCTAGTTTGAACTACGCATACGTGTGACGTATTCCCTCTCACGCTCTGATCGGTCAGAAGTTACGAGACAATAATAATAACTTTAATAATCTTGGGTTAGATGTACACCGATTTACTTTTACGCCTGCGCTGAATTAAATATCTTTCGCCTGGGATTCCCCGATCTGATCGGGAAAGTACCGCGAGAACTGGACTGGACAGCGCTCCAGTATCATCGCGTATAAGTATCCTTCTAAACGTCTGGTGTATTTCTAGTTTAGTTATTCGTAATTAAATTAGTTTATTTGTTTCTATAAAATGGTGTTTTATAGAAACATATAAAAAAGGGTACAGTAAAACAAGTACCATATCTGAAAAGAGGAGAAAGGAAATGTTAACTTAAGATGGACCTAAAAGGGCTATAATTTCTATCTCCATTGAGAAGAAGATGGAAGTTATTATTACGAATGGAAATTGGGGAAAAACCTACCAATGTCTGCAGGATAATGAATTTACCGCCTTCAACTATTAGTACTATTATGAAAAATGCAGATAAAATCCAGCAATCTGCTCAGCAAACTGTTTGGAAGTAAACGCTAAGTACGAGTCAACGAGTATTAAGTCAAATAAAATAGCGTTATAGATTTTATTAGACTTTATGTCTATTGTTTATTTACTTGGAACCTAACCCTATACCCTCACTAATTGCGTTTATCGACTTCTTCCTATACTAGTATCGAGTGAGATCGAATTAAACTTAGTGGAACCAATCGATTATTATTTGTTGTTTTTCTTTATACACATATTGTAAAAAAAAATCGTTATTTAAAATTTTAATTTCTTTTAGGTTCTCCTTACATGATGCAACAAGAACCAGAACCTCAATATCCACATGTCGAACCTCTTCCACCAACTAGTATACCAATGCAACATCGCATGGAACCTGCCACCAAAGAAATCCTATCCAACATCGAGAACTCATGCTCAGACGTAAATGGTTATCTCAATATGAACACAGCGAGCAGTCTGAATCACGTTAGAAACACTTCCGAAATGAACACACCAACGAATGTCATAGACGTCGCAGCATCTTGTGAAGAACCAGTGACGTCGGTAGCGTCTCTTCCTTCCACTATCACCTCAATGCCATCGACAAATACCATGACTTCAAGCTTCCAAACGAATATGACACCGAGTAATACAATGCCGACGATGACATCTAGTTTAACTGAACAGAATCAGAATGTACGCGAAGATTTGGCGGGGAATTTGAATGGTGATTCGAATGTTGGGGAGAATTTGGAGAATACGGCGAATGGATTTGATATGCAGTTTTTGGAAGAGAATAGTTTGTCGGCGATGAATCCACAAGATTTACATAAAAGTATCAGTTCTGCAAATGTAAGTACATAATTCATACATATTTTTTACACTCACGTGAACTGAATCACATTTCATTTTTGGAACCATATATTTGGTAACCAAATAAGTTGTTGGTATTTACAGAGTATAGTAGGTATAATCACAAAACCCTTATACCATCACTCATGTTTCTCTCTGTTTGTTTATCTGTGAGACGGCTGATCTTACAGTTATTGATTTAGCCTGCATATAGGAAAACATATATTTCTCGAAAAATGCTTACATATTAGGAAGGTCACAGCCAAAGTGGTGTAAGTCACATTTTCAAAGAAAACTAGCTACGTTAATTGTTGTGTTAATGTGAAGTTTAGGATGAGCTAAAATTAAAGAGATTGTTTACATCACAAATTATTTTTTGGGCGACAAATGTAATTTTTTTTCGGTCTAGGCCGCTTCGCTTATTTTTTTTTTTTGCCGCTGGATGCTAGCGCTCTCTATGTGTCATTTCTTAAGTTACAAGATCTCCATGGTTACACGGAAACAACTGACAACTGAAGAACATCAGCATCATTATTAGTTGATGCCGGAGCAGATATATTAACACGGGGGGGGGATCTTCAACTGTAGCGGTAGTCTATGTTGAAGATTCCATTTCAAGTAAAATAGCAATAGACCATATTAGTGTGTCGTCTTGTGCTGCCATCTGAGAGCTGAGTCCTTTGGAAGTTTTTGACTGGTTTAAAATACATGTGATATTACTTTTGTTACCCTAATTTTATGAATATCTTCAATTTTGGAGCAAAAAATATGTATTTTTGATAAATATATACTAATATATACAGTCCAGATACTATTATAGAATAATGATTTTATAAATATATAAATAAGGATTCGAAGATATATTTATAGGTTACGTTTTTAAATAATATGAAAATCGAAATATTTTTAGTATTTATTTAATTAACACTAAGTAATCATTAATATTTTGTTTTAGAATGCATAATGGTGTATTGTTTTACTCCAAATTGTAACCATTACAGCTACATTCTTAAATGCAATTTTTTTAGTTTTTTGACAGATGAAAATGAAAAACAATAATGGATAAAATAAAAACAACATATTGTTCTTTCAAACCATTTAGATATGGCATACTCACTTATTGCTATGTTACTTGCCATAATAACGATTATTAACGTAAATTTTTCAAAATTAACCTGCAAAATAATATTGTTCTGCAAAAATAATCACATATTAAATTATAATGTATAAAATAAGAATTTTAATAAATAAATATTGACTTGCAGTTTTGATGTGAAGCATTCTCTTACTTTGAAAACTTAATTTATATTTCCAAAATACAATTTAACAAAAAAACAACATGCTAAATTCAAGTAAAAGAAATCCAACCGCGAGACGGCAGCACTGAATCCAATTTTATGACGTAGTTACTAATATGGTCTATTGCTAATAACATTATATAAGATAATAGCAACGTGTCAGATAATAACGGAGTTGGTACAAGAACTACTACTTGCACTAGCTCTACCAATGTACAGTTTGTTTCAAACCGTCCAAATAAAGAAAATATACAGAATAATAAATGTAATATAATAAAAAATATAATGCGGCTACAAACATTTATAATTGTAATAGCTGAAAACCCGTGCTTCGCTACGGTATATTGATGGTCTCATTGGCATAAAATCCGCAGTTTGTTTTTAAACTTGTGTATGGGTAACCTTTGTAACAAAAAATCTAGTCGATATCTCATCTATCCTAAGAGATATTGAGGAACCCGTGAAAAAACATTTTACTCCTTTTCACCAGATAGGGGTCGAACTTGAAAAAATCCTTTATTAGTGGGTTCTTACTTCATACTGAAATATGTATTCTCCGAATTTTTTATTTTTAACAAAAAAATACTAATTTACCCTTTAGGAGTGAAAGGAAACTGTCAAACTGTGAAAACATATATGCCAAAATGGAATGTTATAACTAAACAACCGCTGGAAATACAAAGGGTTCTATAATTCACCCCGAATGTAGATTCACCCCTTTAGGATTGATTAAGATAAAATCCTGAAATACATTTTTCGGCATTTGTATGGGTAATCTTTATAAGCAAAAACCAAGTCTATATCTTATTGATCCTAGAAGATATTAAGGCGTCCTTGAAATCACAATTCCCTCTTTTCACCCTTTAGGGGTGATATTTGTTAAAGGTAAAAAACTGTTAAAACCATTTCGAGACATTTTAAAAAGACACTTATGTGCCAAAAAGAAACGTTATAACTCAACAAACACAGGAAATACGACGTGATGTATAATCTACCCCGTTTGTAGAATCACCCCTTTAGGGGTTGATTAGGACGAAATCCTGAAATAAGTTTTTCGGCATTTGTATGGATAATTTTTAAAAGTAAACACCAAGTCGATATCTTGTTGGTCCTAAAAGAATTAAGGAATTACTGAAATCACATTTCACCCCTTTTCACACTTAAGGGGTGAATTTAAAAAAAAATGTCAAAATCATTTCGAGATATTAAAAAAAAAACCTATGTGCCAAAAAGTAATGTTGCAACTAAACGAACACAGGAAATACGACGGGATGTATAATTCATCCCGATTGTTAATCCACCCTTTAAGGGCTTGATTAGAACAAAATCCAAAAATTGGTTTTTCGGTATTTGCATCAATATCTTATTGGTCCTAAAAAATGTTAAACAATCCTTGAAATCACATTTTACCCCTTTTTACCCTTTAGGGGATAAATTTAAAAAAATTGTCAAAACCATTTCGAGATATTTTAAAAATACGCCTACGTGCCAAAATGAAACCTTATAACCCAACAAACACAGGGAATACGACGGGATGCAAAATTCACCCCAATTGTAAATCCACCGTTTAGGGGTTGATTAGGACAAAATCCTGAAACATATTTTTCCGTATTTGTATGGGTAATATTTGTAAGCAAAAAGCAAGTCGATATCTTATTGGTCCTAAGAGATATTAAGGAATCTTTAAAATCACAATTCACCCTTTTTCACCCTTTAGGGGTGAAATTTAAAAAAACTGTCAATACCATTTCGAGATATTTTAAAAAGACCAAAAATTAATTTTGTAACTAAACGAACAGAGGAAATACGACGGGATGTATAATTCACCTTGATTGTAGATCCATCCCTTTAAGGGTTGATTAGGACCAAATCCTGAAATAAGTTTTTCGGTATTTGTATGGGTAATCTTCGTAAGCAAAAAGCAAGTCGATATCTTATTGATCCTAAGAGATATTAAGGAATCCTTGAAATCACAATTCATCCCTTTTCACCCTTTAGGGGGTAATTAAAAAAAAAAAAATGTCAAAACTATTTCGAGATATTTTAAAAAGATACCTATGTGCAAAAAAGTAATGTTGCAACTAAACGAACACAGGAAATATGGCGGGATGTATAATTCACCCCGATTGTAGATCCACCCCTTAAGGAGTTGATTAGGACAAAATCAAAAAATTGTTTTTTCGGAATTTGCAAGGGTAGTTTTTGTACGCAAAATCCAAGTCGATATCTTATTGGTGTTAAAAAATATTAAACAATCCTTGAAATCACATTTCACCCCTTTTCACCCTTGAGGGGTTAAATTTAAAAATGTTGTCAAAACCATTTCGAGATATTTTAAAAAGACGCCTATGTGCCAAAAAGAAACCTTATATCTCAAACAGGGAATACGACGGGATGTATAATTCACCCCAATTGTAGATCCATCCTTTAGGGGTTGATTAGGACAAAATCCTGAAATATATTTTTCGGTATTTGTATGGGTAATCTTTGTCAGCAAAAAGCAAGGCAATATCTTATTGGCCCTAAGATATATTAAGGAATCCTTGAAATCACAATTCACCCCTTTTCACCCTTTAGGGATGAAATTTTAAAAAACTATCAAAACCTTTTCGAGATATTTTAAAAAGACAGCTATGTGCTAAAAAGTAATGTTGCAACTAAACGTACACAGGAAATACAACGAAATGTATAACTCACCCTGATTGTAGATCCACCCCTTTAGGGGTTGATTAGGACAAATTCCTGAAATACGTTTTTCGGTAATTGTATGGATAATCTTTGCAAGCAAACAGTAAGTCCATATCTTATTGGTTCTAAGAGATATTAAGGAATCCTTAAAATCACAATTCACCCCTTTTCAACCCTTAGGGGTGAAATTTTAAAAAACTGTCAAACCCATTTCGAGATATTTTAAAAAGACACCTATGTGCCAAAAAGTAAACCTGCAACTAATGAACACAGGAAATACGACGGGATGTATAATTCACCCCGATTGTAGATGCACCCCTTTAGGAGTTGATTAGGACAAAAACCTGAAATATGTTTTTCGGTATTTGTATGGGTAATCGTTGTAAGCAAAAAGCAAGTCGATATCTTATTGGTTCTAAGAGATATTAAGGAATACTTGAAATCATAATTCACCCCTTTTCACCCTATAGGGGTGAAATTTTAAAAAACTACCAAAACCTTTTCGAGATATTTTAAAAATACTCCTATGTGCTAAAAAGTAATGTTGCAACTAAACGTACACAGGAAATACGACGAAATGTATAACTCATCCCGATTGTAGATCCACCCCTTTAGGGGTTGATTAGGACAAATTCCTGAAATAAGTTTTTCGGTAATTGTATGGATAATCTTTGCAAGCAAACAGTAAGTCCATATCTTATTGGTCCTAAGAGATATTAAGGAATCCTTGAAATCACAATTCACCTCTTTTCAACCCTTAGGGGTGAAATTTTAAAAAACTGTCAAACCCTTTTCGAGATATTTTAAAAAGACACCTATGTGCCAAAAAGTAATGCTGCAACTAATGAACACAGGAAATACGACGGGATGTATAATTCACCCCGATTGTAGATGCACCCCTTTAGGAGTTGATTAGGACAAAAACCTGAAATATGTTTTTCGGTATTTGTATGGGTAATCTTTGTAAGCAAAAAGCAAGTCGATATCTTATTGGTTCTAAGAGATATTAAGGAATACTTGAAATCATAATTCACCCCTTTTCACCCTATAGGGGTGAAATTTTACAAAACTACCAAAACCTTTTCGAGTTATTTTAAAAAGACACCTATGTGCCAAAAAGTAATGTTGCAACTAAACGAACACAGGAAATACGACGGAATGTATAACTCACCCCGATTGTAGATCCACCCCTTTAGGGGTTGATTAGGACAAATTCCTGAAATAAGTTTTTCGGTAATTGTATGGATAATCTTTGCAAGCAAACAGTAAGTCAATATCTTATTGATCCTAAAAGATATTAAGGCATCCTTGAAATCACAATTCACCCCTTTTCAACCTTTAGGGGTGTAATTTTAAAAAACTGTCAAACCCATTTCGAGATATTTTAAAAAGGCACCTATGTGCCAAAAAGTAATGTTGCAACGAAACGAACACAGGAATTACGACGGGATGTATAATTCCCCCCGATTGTAGATCCATCCCTTTAGGGGTTGATTAGGACAAAATCCTGAAATTGGTAATTCGATATTTGTATGGGTAATCTTTGTCAGCAAAAAGCAAGTTGGTATCTTATTGGTCCTAAGAGATATTAAAGAATCCTTAATATCACAATTCACCCCTTTTCACCCTTTAGGGATGAAATTTTAAAAAACTATCAATACCATTTCGAGATATTTTAAAAAGACACCTATGTGCTAAAAAGTAATCTTGCAACTAAACGAACACAGGAAATACAACGGGATATATAATCCACCCCGATTGTAGGTTCACCCCTTTAGGGGTTGATTAGGGCAAAATACCGAAATTGGTTTTTCTGCATTTGTATGGGTAATACTTGTAGGCAAAAACTAAGTCGATATCCCATCGGCCCTAAGAGATATTACGGAATTCGTGAAATAACATTTCACCCCTTTTCATCCCTTAGGAGTGGAATTTCGAAAAATCGCTTCTTAGTGGGTGCTTACGTCATGAAGGGAATATACTCTCCGAATTTCAAGTTTCTAGGCCCAGGGGTTCGGGCTGGGCGGTGATGAGTGAGTCAGTCAGTCAGGACACTGCCTTTTATATATATAGATAATGTCAATAACCATAAATTGTCCAATGTAAATAAATAAATTTATTTTTCTAAGAAAAATTTCTTTTGGTCGCCCAAAAAATATAATGTGCATCTTTGCCAAAAAGATCTACTTTTTGGCCATGGCACATAAATAACTATTATTGTCACTAGACATTTTGGCTATGAAGTAGCCATTTTTATTAGCTGAATAAAATTGTTTTATTCAGCTACTGAACGTGGTCAATATATTTTCTATATACGGGTCAAAGAACTGTATATGCATGTAAATTTCAACTCTCTAGGTTCAGCCGTTTGTCTATATTTTTTATCATAGAAACAGACGAACACAGTGGTATAAGGATTCTTGATTATACCTACAAAGCTCTAAAATACATTCAGATTAATATTCAAATGCTAAGGTATTTTTAAAAATTAGTTAAATTTCCATAAAATTCTTGCATGAAACTTTGCATGCTTAGTACATATTTAATCTAGTTTAATTACTTTATTATATCGCTAATTTTTTAGCCTCTTCGTTCTCGCGACACCCGTAAAAACTCCGGAAACTCACTTCCGGGTTTCAACCAGGCGTTCGGTTCCACAGAACGAGGACGTTTCCAAAGCGCTCCGGAACCACTCAAGATAGGTTCCACCGATAACGAGTACCTTGAGTACTTCACCAGTTACAATATAAAATTCGAGCAGTACAACAAATGGGGGGAGCAAGGTGCCAGCACTCCCCCACCACATATGAATCAGGATTTTAATAAGATATCATTTTAGTAAAAACCATCAGAGCAAATTAGGATGAGAAAATCTGAAAACTACCATCAATTGTGTTTAGATTTATATTTAATCTTTAATTTGTTTCTTATATTTGTTTGTCTAAGTATTTCATGAGATATTTGTAAATTTGAGCCATCATGAATTGTTTTTTTACTTTATCTAGTAATAGTTTCTTAGGCATTTAGCGAAAGCAACTGTGGTGAATCATCACTCAAATTTTTTATTTTGTGGTATTGAACAGTTTGCTAAATGAACAGCAGGCAAAATACTGCGATCTGTAAGACAACATTGTCAATAGTTGCTTTCGCTAAACGAGCCCAATATGGTTGTTAGCAGCGCGTTTGATTCTGGCACCTGAGTAAGGTTCTCTGCTTTATCTAACGGCACCACGAAATACCATCAGGTTAATTTTTATTTTATAAGAGAATAATAGTAAGGCCCGATCTTTCCACCTTCAGGTAAATCTCTAGATATCTGGAACTTCATCTGCTGAAAAAATGTCAATACCAATTAGTGAATTCAATACGTCAATCTCGTTATCAGTTAGATAACTATCCGTTAGATACATTTGTATTGAAAGACGGGATGACATTTATTCAGCACAGAAAGTCACATAACCTTATCCGTCAGATAGTTACCTAGATAACTTGAAGGTGGAAAGACCGGACCTTAATATTATAATGTGTTTTGTTTTTTAACTATTTAACATAGAATTTGATAAGAACTATAAATATAAAAATATGAGCCATCATGAATGATAAATATTTGCCAAAGATTTTTAAAATTTTTAATATAAGATTTAGATTTTGGTCGAATGATTTTACTTAATAGTACTGTCACTATAATATTAGGGAGTCATAAATAATTTCCGTTTTCATTTATTAATTTTATTATTCAATAAATAAATAACAATACTGCCTTATTATTTACGTAAGGGTTGTTACCAGAGAGCAAAGTTTATTAGGTTATGTGGAATACAGGTTAGAAGCGACAAATAATCAAACATTTGCGGTAAATATTCAAAAAGGCCTTTATTGTATTTATTCTTGTCCACCTAACAAAACCTATTCTTTGATAAAAGAGAGCGGAGTTTGTTAATCCTGGTAATTAATTTATATCTTCAATTACAAGCGATATAAAAACTATATAAATTACAGTCAACTTTTAACAAAGTCGATGTTGACAAGTTAACTAACTTGTCAACATGCGTGGCATACTGGTCTACAAATTTTTGAAAATATTCTGCAAAAAAACATGTGTTTTACACAAGAAAATACCCGAAAATGGAAGTTATTTATAACTCAATTTAATAATACTCCTAAGATTTAGTGATAAATGTAAAATTCAATTTTGTTAATAACACTTTCATAAAGTATTTACCACGAACGGACAATATAGTGCATAGATCTGTCTCTGTGTACGAAGATAACTATGGTGGACGTTCGTCGTCGGTGACATTTTCCACCGTCACGAAAGGTGGAAACTAAATATTGGTTCAAAAACTTGAATTTGAACAAGGTGAAACCATTTGACCAAAAATTTACTGAAAATTTAATCAAATTAATTTGGGTATGCAATTAATTTGTGCAATTATTTCTATACAAAAATGTGCAATTTCGCGTGTTTAATGGTTTAGTTCACGGGTTGAACTTTTTTTTACGTCGCGGTGCTCAGTTAGGAACAAAATTTTATGGAGGGCTTTCTGTTATAATTTCTATTTTTTACGAACTTAAGTTCTTGTTTACGCTGGTTTACACGTATTTATGTTTATGTAAATACGGCTATTGTGTAAGAAACCTAAAGCAGCGTGGCAGTAATGTGTTGGCTACGCTGGATAAAAAGGTAAACATTATATTTCCTTATTGGTTGGCAGCATAAAATCATGCGCTGGGCCGCAGTTGACCAACAGCTCGCCGGTGGCCGATCCATGGTTTTATTGAATATAAAGTTTGAAAATAAAAAACAATTTCAAAATTAAAATCCTGTGCAATTTAATTGGATTAAGTTCATTATATATAGTACATAAGTTCTTGTATAAGTTTTCTAGTCTAAGTGTAATCTAAGTCTCATCATAAGAAACAATTTGTCATATAAATCATTTTTTCATTTATTTAGTACAATTCTTATCAAATTCTAATTAGATTATTTTTTATGGTTAAAAGTTTAAAAATTGGATTTTTGGTTTCAATGAATTTTATGGTTAAATTACCAGTTCAAAATAAGTGAGAGGCTCAAATAAGTCCTTATTGAGTTTTGTTTAATTCATTGAGTATAAATCAAAATGTAAGCCTAGTAAACTGTTCAGTGGCGTGACGCAACTTTCTGATCAATGGATGCAGTAAAAATTAATGCATATAGGAAAAAAATTGGATATATTTAGTAATAGAAAAAAGAAAACATGTTTAACAAATAAAAAAATAAGGTTTTTGAAAATTTCGATTTGAAAAAAAAAGAAAAATAAACTATTTGCAGTGTTAGATTTTAGTACTAAAGTTTTT
Source organism: Liopterus haemorrhoidalis (assembly GCA_963971575.1). Lineage (NCBI taxonomy): Eukaryota > Metazoa > Arthropoda > Insecta > Coleoptera > Dytiscidae > Liopterus > Liopterus haemorrhoidalis. Next base: position 229,944,970 of record OZ020611.1, read on the forward strand.
TTAATAATAGTTTCTAATTTCCGGTTGCTAAATAACGAGTTAAATATTTTAATTCGAGTAATCTCTAACTCAAGTTAAGACGATATGTTTGTATGTTGTTTCGACTTACGTTAGTCGTAACTCGAGATAAAACACTTACGTCTTTTAGTTCAGATGAAGGTCCACCTTTGTCAGTTGGTAAATTTTATTTTTGAAACATTAAAGGCCGGTTTCTGATAGCTAAGTTAACTATAATCAAATGGTTAGATAATGGTGGTTATGGTTACTTATGAGATTGTTATATTGTAACCAAGGATAGCCAAAAGGTTAAACTCTGCTAAGCTCTCAGAACCGGGACCTTAAATGAAATTTTTCTGAAACTGTGAAATTAAATACGTTTGAAAAATATGATTATTGAAATTTGTTAATAACCATAAAGAAATACATAATCTCAAAATTCAACCATACGTGCATATAAAAAACTTACTTATGATAGAGACATCTGCATAAAATACAGAAAACTGTAAGATGCAATCGTAAAAGTTGCTGGTCAACTAAAAGTAAGACGTAAAAATGCAGTGTGCATCCAAACTGTCTTAAAACTGCTGCTCATACCATGGCTCTCCTTCGTAGCCAATGTAGCCCGATCTAGCGCGGAAACACTTGATATATAAATCCGAGCTCTTCTTTTATTATTGCACAATATAAAGCTGCATTCACCAGTTTTATATTTGTGTTTTTTTAGTAATATTTATTTAAATATATTACATTTTGGCCAGGTTTTCCACCATCAGATAAAACTCTAGGTAACTATCTGACAGATAAGGTTATCTGGAATTTCATCTGCAGAGTAAATGTCAATACAAATCAATGAATTCAATACGTCAGTCTCATTATCCATTAGATAACTATCCGATAGATAAATTTGTATTGAAAGTCAGTATAACATTTATTCAGCACAGAAAGTATCACATAATCTTATCTGTCAGATAGTTACCTAGAAGTTTACCTGATAGTAGAAAGACTGGGCCTTAAAGTAATTATTATAACCATATTAACTAAAAATATATTAATAAATTACCTTCGAGCAAAAAATTTTTTACAAATAAAAAAATCATTCTGATTGTGCAAGCGATGCGCTTCATCCCTTGCTTCCATGAACGTCACGCCACTGAAACTATTAAAACTAGTGTTAAATGCTTGTTACAACCAGGTTTAATTAACTTGTGTTGACTGAATATTCCCTTAAAGTAAGGTAACATCAACAAATCTAATGATTTTACATAAAGTATTATTTTACATAAAACTATTGTTTTAATTAATATTTTATCAGTATTGATAGTCTGAATTTTAAATTCAGAATTTATTATTTTTTTATATTTAAGTTTCATCATGATCTCATATTGTCTATTTGGAAATCATCATGTATTAAAACCGCAAATGAAATTGCGGTTTTCTAAAATTGGACAAAACCAACTTTAGAATTAGTTTTGTGTTGAATCATTATTATTTTAGCGCATAACATTCCTTTTATTTAGTTTTGTATACTTTTTTTGAGTTCCTTTAATAAATATTTTTTTTGTTGTATTTTTTTATTTATTTTTCCTTTTATTACAAATCAAAATATATAAAAATTTGAGCTAAAATTAAAAGTAATTTAAGGATATCATAAGCAGTTATCTGTAATGTTGGGATTTGTTACATTTTCAGTTTATTCTGGACCGAAAGATATATTTAAAAAACTATTTGGATTTAATTAAATTACGAAAAAAAAATATTTTTATGTATAACTATTTCTGAGAATACCTAATAATTATTATTTATTGCTTGTAAAACTATAGTCCGCTTAAACGGAGAAAGAAGAATGCAGTACAGAGCAAATGAAGTAGTTGTCTTTCATACTCTCTAATGCAGTGTTTCTCAAACTTTTGAATGTGAAGGCAGCCCAAATTTATTATGTAAATTTTCCGGAACCCCCATCATGTACATGCAATTATAAAGACATTTTATTTATCTTAGGAAAATATGTTTTTTCCATTAAAAAGATATTCTTTAAATGAGAACAAAAGATACACATTTTTTTTTTCTATAATTCCTTTATATTTCGGCGTATTTTGGACATGTTCTACCGACTTCAATCTTTCCTTTTGAATTAATACCGAAAAGGATTCTAATAAAAATTCAGAGTTTTTCATTAACAACGTACAGTCATTGCGAATTTCTATTAATTCCTCTCCTACTTTATAGTTTAATTCTAATTTATTAGGATTGGATGATAATTCCACGAACAGATTTCGTATCCGTCAAAACTATCAATATCTAGAAAATAGTGGCAAATCTGTGTTCCCAGTGATGTGAAGTGTTCATAAATCAAGTTAATTATGTTTTCTTTTGTTTTAATTGTTCTTGTAAACATTTCCAAGTTGCCTTCATCGACTTTTATTTTCCAAAATTCTATCTTGTATTTAAAAGTTCTAATTTTATCGGACGATTTTAACAAATTTCATCTCATCCCTTTATTCCAGAATTTACTTTATTTAATTCTTTGAATATATCGGTTATATAAGCGAATTTAAAACACCAAAATTCATTTTTCAACAATTCACAAAATTCAAGTTTGTTTTCTTTCAAAAAAAGTGAGTAGTTCTACTTTTCGTAAAAACGAATCAATACTCGTCCTTTAGACAACCATCTGACAGTATGTAGAAGAAAGTTCAAATGCTTAGATCCAAGATCTTTACACAGTTTTATGAACACCCGTAATTTAAGAGGCCTACTCTTAATAAAATTTACCATCCTAATGATTTCATTCAGAACAGTTGATAGCTCCTCTCTTAGTGTTTTTGAGACTAGGGCTTGTCGATGTAAAAAACGATGAGTAGATATGATGGCAAGTGACACAAAACCCTTTAACACTATATGGATTTCAAGTATTCATTTGAAATTTTTAACATTAAGAACGCGCTATACCGAGTAGTGATTTTAATACGATGGGAAGTTAATGTAGGAATCCACGAGTTGTACCCGTTTGCAATCATCCAGTTTTGTAAAATTTTATTATGCGTATAAAATACATACTATGCTAAATTTCACACCATGCCGCGGCACCCCTACAGGTAATGAACGGCATCCCAGGGTGCCGCAGCACCGTTTTGAAAACCACTGCTCTAATGGGTTCCCCCAATGACTCTGCCCCTTCTATTTTTGGTGACGTTGCCGGCTGTAAAATGCGCTGATCTGTGAAGAAACAGTATTCTACAAAAGGCTATTCATATTTGTACCGTGTTATCTGATTTTTGTTATACAAGTCCAAACTGAAATCTAACGTTTGAACGGATTATAGAATTTTAACCATTTTTACGTAGATCGTTCTTTTACTGTATACTCTTCAAATGCGAAAAAAACTTGCGGATAGCATGAGATATCTTGTATACACCTAGTAGGCCTTGGTAGCGACACTTGGCGCATCTAAGGTCCCAGGTTGGAATCCCTGTTAGGGAACGGTTATTTGTAATTGTCTTTATCACCGAATCTTCATTAAAATTGAAAAAAAAAAAATAATAAAAAATAAAAAAAGAGTCATGTAATACATTTACTAACTTCCAAGCTGTATTGCGTCATCTTGGAAGTTGAAGAACTAGACCTTCACTTCCTCGAAATGAATAGGCCTGTGCCCAAATCCCGTGTCCAATATCAAATCTGAGCTAATTCTTCTTGATCGGAAAATTTGATTTGAATTACTGTGGACACATGAATTTCCTGGTTTCATATGTCATTTTAGTAAAATACACAAATGACCAGATGCGGAAAACTCATAAAATTAGATATAAGCTAAAACTAGATATAAAACACAAATAACGCGTTACCTAGCTAAGCAATTTTGTGATTTATGTCGAGTTTTAGCTTATAACTAGATTTAAGACTTTCATGCAACCGGGTGTAACTCTGTATATTGTTATATATGAGTTTGGGCGTGTAAATATTGTAAAAAGTTTACTTCTAGAGGCATGCTCTCTAGAAATAAACTTTTGGTACTATAAAATATATATCTTTTGGTCCATGGCATCGTAAAATAATTGTTAGCGGTTATTGTTTTAATATTGTATATAGTTATAATTGAGTCCAATATACAAAAAGATACGAATTGTTAGCATAAGTAGGCAAATTCCAGCACCGCATAGACAAATTGTATTATAAACAGTCTTCGTTCAAATGCCAAACATTAATTTCATTTAGCTAATATACATATGCCATAAGGTTGTTTATTGCAAAATTCATAAAAAAATATACTTAAATTAATTAAAAAATAAGGTTACATCAAAAGAAAAACACTTAACATCTTTTTCTCAAGTTTTTTTTTTTTTTAGTATGATTGGAAATAGATATTTCCTATATGGCTTCAGCAATGTTGGAATTTGGAATTCTTCTTCAATAACTAAAATCTTTGCAAAAAAACGCACCTAAAAACAGACTTAAAGTCTGATGGGTAGCAATATGACCTTGTTCCTAGTTGTTCTTTGATCCACTATTTATCATATGCCTCTCTTCTATTTTTTCAATGCTGCCAGTCGGCAACTACGTTGATCAACAAAACAAAAACAAAATCCAACACAGGGGTAGCTATCACATACCAAGAATAAGCAAAGCTTATGGGCTCCGTGAACAAGCCCCAATATATTGTCCTTTATAGCTTGATAAAAATCTTTTCTCCTACAAAAGCCAGAAAAGATAATTTTTAAATTTGCTCTATTAACTTTTGTTTGCGTTATTGTTGATTATATTATAATAAGTTTTCTATTACGTACGAGGTGTGTTTGATAAGTAATTTCAAAATGATTTCTTTTTACTAAAGTGTGACTTATTTTTCACCATAATCTCTTTTCAGCTTGATAAATTTTGCCCATTGGATATTCCAATTTCTTTTAACCTTCCAAAAAGTACGATTTCTCGAACTTGCAAAACTGCAAAATAGGCCAGCGTTTCAGCGATGATCTTCTCGTTCGATGCGATTCTATTTCCAGCGAGCAATTTTTTCATGTTAAGAAAAAGTTCGCAGGGAGTCAAATCTGGAAAATAGAGTGGGTGAGGGAGCAGCTCGTAACGCAATTCGATCAATTTAGTCATTGCAATTGGGGACGAGTAAGCAGATACATTGTCATGGTGGAACAGAACTTTTTTCTTCGCCAATTCGGCCGCTTTTTCATCAAATCAGCGTGTGATCGATCCAATAAAACGGCATAATATTGATTCTTTTTCCTCTTTACAAATAGTCGACAACTATTATGTATTGCGAATCTTGGAAAATGATAACCATAACCTTTTTGGCCAAATGATCCCTTTTTGCCTTCTTCGGAGCACGATCTCTAAGAGAAATCCAGTTTTATTGTTCTTTCATTTCTGGTGTGTAATGATGGTTTCACGTTTCATCAACGGTTATAAAATGTCGCAGAAACTTATTTGGGTTGCGCTTGCACATGCCCAATCATTGCTTCGAAATGGTCACGCAATGCCGGTTTTGATTCCACTGTGACCAGACGCGTCTCCCATATTGCCAATAGCTTTTTCATGCCCAAATATTCATGTAGGATATAAACACACGATCGTGTGAAATGCTTACCGTCTTCGCTATCTCGAATAACTTCACTCGGCGGTCACCCAACGTGGTATCATGAATTTTTCTGACCATCTCTTCAATTATGACCTCAATCAGACGTTCCGGGAGCTTAGCATCATTCGTGCTCGAATGACCACAATGAAATTCAGTAAACCACTTCTGAACCATTACATGCGACAGAGCAGAGTTCGCGTAATAGTAGAGTCCTATAGATGAGCTGGGATTTTTTACTCTATTATTTCACAAAGTTCTTCCTCTAGAATAGCTATTAGAGTAGTATCGTCAGCGTACTTAAGATTGCTCATCTTTCGGCGTCCTATTAAAAAGCCAACTTCCCATTTTTCTGGAGCCAGACGCATAGAAAATTCCCCATAAATGTTAAAAAGTATTGGCGAGAGGATACATTCTTGTCTCACCCCGGCTTCTACTGTAAAACAATCTGAGTTTCTGCTATCCACTCGAATAGAATTTTCGTGGGCATAGTACAGAGACACATGATTTGCGGACACTACAGCTTATTTACTATCTAAGAACAAAATAGTTCAAAATTGTTGTAATTTAAACATTTAATTATATATTGTAATTCTAAAATTCTAATGAAACTTTATAAACGATTGTTTACCAACAAGAAAAAAACGCGAATTTATCAAATCTTTTTAACGCTTTGAGTTGCAAAATTTAAAGTAGGAGCTTTTCTTTACATGTAACCAATAATTTTATTGTTAAAATTAAATAAAAAAGTGTTCAATACATTAAAATAATAAAATAAAAATTAAAAACTTTTAAAATATGAATTTTGCATTAAATTAATTCTTGTATAGTCAAGTAGCTTAATATGATGACTGTTGTTCCTCATAAAAAATATAAAAAAATCCAAAAAATGAATAGTTAATAAGCCAAAATAATCCTTAGAGGAATGAAAAAAGTTGAGACTGGCATTATCAAAATATTTTAAAAAATTGTGTAAAAAAATGTACCTATATCAAAAAAAAAAAATACTGTTAGTGTATATGAGTGAAAATGAGGAAATTTTTAACGATTTTCATTTTGAAATTTCATAGAAAAATTATATTTGGAAAATCCAAAATTGTGCCTTTATCAAGGACTGTTTTAAATTTGCTTTTACATTTGGCATCAAAACAGCGATTTATTATTATTTTATTAGATTGGTAACACTGTTTTCTAATAGGCCCTAGGAGTAACCTGAATGGAGTTCCTACCACAACCTTTTGTCTCGAAAACGTGATGTGTCAGAAAGTAAAAAAAAAACACGCAGGGATTGAGAAATTACTCGGCAACAACTGTTGACCAAAAGGTACTTTCCAAAATACAAGTAATGACCTAAAAAAAGATCATCACGTGTTTTTTGAGTTCTTGAGAGGGTGTCTCAAGCCCCTGAGCCCTTCTAGGGTGCGCGCCTGACAACAAACTTTGTTGCAACAAACAAAATTTCTTAAAAGAGTGACGTCATTTCATTTCCATAACCTTATTTGTGTCAAACAATCCGAAATAATTTTGAACTAAACTTAAACTGACAGTGTTGCCAATCTTGTAATATCCCCTCTCCCTTAATTTACAGTGTATCCCTTACATATCTAGTAACATTTCCTTAAAAAGTATTCCCACCGTAAAGTATATTCGTTTTGGGACCAAACATATACTTGTGCACATTTCATTTAGGGACGCCAACAACAATAAACGGAAACGAAACATAACAAGAGAACACAATATTTATTTACCAACATAACAGAAATAATACCAACAAAACATTGCCAACTGTTAATCCAAATATTAACCAAATGTTTTATGTCAAACATTTACATGGTATATATGTCATTAGATAGTTTAATTATTAGGATATATGTAATATACATACGTATGGATCATTTAAAAATATAGTTTTTCCCAAAAATTATTTCATAAATATAGAATTTGGTACATACTCTGAGCAGAAATGATTTAAAATTAAATTTAAGTTATAGCTTATTCTAAAAGAATTATGAGTATATTATAATTACTCTGCTAAATTTCAAAATTTTTGCATAAATATTTTCAAAATATTGCAGGGCTGCTATTGAATCATGATAAGACGGTTGCCTATGAAGTACCTACTGGGACACGGGTTCAAGTTTGTACCTCCCAAAATTGTTACCTTTCTATTGTCAACTGACAATAACTGAAGCGCCTCTAGTGAGATTTTGAGAAACTGACGGTTGTAGGATAGTCGAGTTTGTTTACTGTTGTTTTCATAGCAAGTTTTTAAATAAATGTCTTTAAAATTGCAAGAAAAAATTAAATGCAACGTGAATTGTTGTGTTTATCTTTGCAATACAAAAGTAGGTCGTGATAGAGACCTAAGTTTTCATCGTGTTCCGAAACGTGGCAAAAAAAGCCTTATTGCCTTCAATTATAACCCTAGAGGTTAATTGGGCACTGAGAAAATGGAAAATTTCATTTAACGCAACCCTCATATTGAATAATAAATTAATTTCAATAAATATCACATGAAGATACCATTGAACCTGTCAAAAATATCCTACCAAAGTCAGCCATGATGTAAAATGCAGTAGCGCCTCTATCGGTAGTGTCAGATGTCAATACTGTATGTAGTCAGCTCAGATCGAATCAGATTAAACTATTAAATGCTAGTTCTCGATTTACGAACGAATTCTGTTGCAGATTTTGTTCTTTATGTGCCAAACGAATTAAAAAGAGAAATAATTAAGTGAAAATTTCAATATTAGGTTTGTGTGAAAATAATTGCGGTTTATAACCTTTTTCTTTTAAACCAAATTTTGTTTTAAGTGCCCAGAACTGTTGGATTACTAACGATTAAGTTTTGTGCAAGTTCTAGATTTACGCGGGGTTATGATTTAACAAACGTCTTAACTTAATCGTTATCAACTGAAGAAAGACGAATTACACGACCTGCTTTATCTTCAAGGCTTTTGTACCAGCACGAAATTTTTGGAATCATCATACGTTCGTTAACAGTACCTACACCAAAAGAACTGTTTAGTTTACAAGCAGTATTTGCAGCTTTACACCCGATTAGAACCCATAAAAAATGCTTTTATTTGCTTCTTTTGCATCTTTAATTCAATAGCCAAATTTTAAGTAAAATTAATAATAATACCGAAGTAGATATAAAAAACAGACCGAAAAATACACTTAAAACGAAATTAATGTGAATACGATGAAATAACAGTTTTATACAAAAAAAAAAAAATAAGGTTAGAATCAGAAAACAAAAACTGCAACTGTCCTATTAACCTAATAACTTGAAATGAGTGCTGGAATAAGATTATTTTAGTCCTGGAGCAAAAAAAAAGTCAAAAAATATCAGGATTCAAATTCGTTATGATGGGGGGGTAGGTGTAGAAATTAAAAAATTCTAGTGATAACGGGGGCTAGAATATTAAAAAATTCAAGTGACCCAGCGCCCTGGGGCAGGTCTATCCACCCTTGTCGTCTATCCCACCTTTGTTTCAGACTTGCTTGAAATTTTGTAGATACAAACAATTGTGTATATAACAATTCATATACAAACAAGATGTAAATACTTATAAAATATAAATATGATGATTAATAATTATATAAATATTTATTTACGATAGCAAATTATAATTTCGAAGATTCATTTTTGAATTCGGATTGGTTTTAACTTTTAACTCAGATTGTTTCAGTTGCAGTGACATTTAAATAATGCTTCACTGTGAAAAATAAGCCACATCCATTTTTTCTAGAGAACACTGCGAAGTTTTTTTTTTTTTTTTTTTTCATATTAATCACAACAAAACATGCTAAAGAATTATTAAACATATCTTTTTATTTGATAATTCTTTTCATATTTGTGTTCTGTTTTTATTTTGAATGTGAAAAAGAATAAAAAACTTATTAATGGGAAAAACTATATTTAAGCTATGTAATTTTAGGTATAAATGTAAATGTAATATTGAAAATATTGTTTAATATCTCTCATGGAATAGATATATAGATTTAATTTGGGATTAATCAAAATATTGCCAAGTAGAGAATTTGTGACACAAGATTATTTTACATTTGACCACTTTTCTATTTAATAGATTTCAAAATTCGGATCATTTCGATAAGGCCTCATGTTTATACGGTAAGAAAAATGTATTCCATATTTGACCAAAACAATATTTTAATGAAATAATTTGGACTGGTTAAGTTATTTTGTTCCTTTTATCCGAAAATTATAATTTATTTTTGATGCTTTTGACAAAAGGAAAACACATTTTTTATAAAATGTAGGGTTAGATACCAAAATTATAATTAAAAAAAAGAAAAAAAATCGTAGATTGTTTTATAATTAAGAAGGCAGATTGAAAAAAATAATTTTCTTAATCTTAATTTAATAATGTAAAACATGTTATAATAATGAATTGTTTTAACATAAGTTATGCATGTTATAATAGATCAGTGTTTCTCAACCCAAAACTTACTTCGGACGGCAAAATTTTTACGCGTGTCAGTGAAAATATTATTTTTAATATATATATAGGTATATATATATATAATGAAAATTTGATATCAAAAATACAACCTCCCCGGGAAACGAACCCGCATCCTAGAGATTACGCGTCTCAGTCCCCTGCCACAGGGCCATGGAGGCATGAGAATTGCATTTTGATATCAGTGGACAAGTCGTGACTTCAATTATACATAATTCATGTACGAAAGAGAAGCTGATTTTTCTATCGAAAAACACATTTACCACTAATGTCTCAGTCAGTGCGTACACCACCCAAATATTTAATAAACAATGAAATTATTTAGAATTAACAAATATATAATTTTCATTATTAAAATTATATATTTGTTAATTCTAAATAATTTCATTGTTTATTATATATATATATATATATATATATATATATATATATATATATATATATATATATTTACTTTTTTTGTACAAAACTTAAAATTTACTTTAAAAAATAAATATTTGTTTTCTATTAATTAGTAAATTTAAAAATTGTTAATTTTATATATAAGCGGTTCACTTTTGTAAGAACAAACTAAGAGGGAATTTTATTTTCAATAGTTTGCACCTTTGAAGCTGTATGTCATGTTGGTATTAAAAAATGTCACTATTTTAAAATGTCGATCCATTTGACATATGTCATAATGAAAAATGATATAATCTGTCTCAATTTGTAATACGAAACTAGATATGGTTACTTTGGTGACTGTTGTGGTGTAAACAGACTTTGGCATATCCGTGTGAACCAATACTATGACAATATTATAAATGTATTGTCAATATACAACATAAAAAATGAACTGTTACTGTTAGTTCCGTATTACAAAATGAGACAGATAATATCTTAATTATAATGATCATAACCTTATCAACCTAAGTCGGTTTTACAGCGTAAGGAATATTTTTAATTGACATTTAAAGTCAGTAACACACCATAAAAGTAACCAAAATAACCAGATGTAGTGTGTTCTTACAAAAGTGAACAGTTTACACTGTGTTCACTTTTATAAAAACAAACTAAGAGGACATTTTGATTTAAATACAGTCTGTTCCAAACGATTAGGCGGAACTAAATTTTGCAATCTAGTTACTCTCATCGTTTAAATCGTGCTTTTCGACCGTTTTGTTTAAGCTTTGTAAATCATACTTACAATAAACATTTTTTGGTTAAGGTTAATATAATTTTAAAATGTTATTTTCTTTATATTTTGATTTTTTGTGTCATTCTTAATACAAATTTCCTATTTATTTATTTTTTTGTCAATAAAATAAGTAAAAGAAAATTATTAAATTTTGACATGTCATTCGTTTCCATGGGTTCATTGTTGGAATTTCAAATTTTGACATTCCAACATGAAAAATGAAATAACCCAAGCAAGGTCCCTTCTCGTGACAACCTAAAAGAACGAAATTCCCATTTAGTTCCGCCTAACTGTTTGGAACAGACTGTAGTTTGCATCTTTGAAATTGTACAGTCTGTTCCAAACGCTTAAGCGGAACTAGATTTTGCAATCTAGTTACTTTCATCGTTTAAATCGTGCCTTTCGGCCGCTTTTTTTAAGCTTTGTAAATCATACTTACAATAAAAATTTTTTGGTTAAGGTTAATATCATTTTAAAATGTAATTTTCTTTATATTTTGATTTTTTGTGTCATTCTTAATACAAATTTCCCATTTATTTATTTTTTTGTCATTAAAATATCTAAAAAAATATTTAATTTTGACATATGTCATTCGTTTCCATGGTTTCATTGTTGGAATTTTAAATTTTGACATCCCAACGTGAAAAATGAAATATCCCAAGCAAGGTCCCTTCTCGTGACAACCTAAAAGAACTAAATTCCCATTTAGTTCCGCTTAACCGTTTGGAACAGACTGTATGTCATGTTGGTATTAAAAAATATTCAAGAATGTCACATTATTAACATGTCACATGATCTGACGTCATAGTGAAAAATTATAATCAAAACCAAAAAATCTGAAGTCTGCTTCATAGTGTAACGGATTTTTAACTGACGTGTAAAGTCAATAATACAATATAAAAGTAACCAAAATAACCAGATCTGGTTTGTTCTTACAAAAGTGACACAATATACGAATACAAGTTATATTATAATCTATTCCAAACATTTAAGGGGAACTAGATTTTGAAATATAGTAACTTAAGATTGAATTGGGCTTTTGGGTATCTTGTTTACGCTTTGTAAATCATATATACACTGAATATTCTAGGTCAAGTTGACTGTCATTATAAAATGTATTTTTCATCAAATGATATTTTGATTATTTGTGTCATTCTTAATACAAGTTTCTTCAATTTCTTAAAATTTATTGTCTTCCAAAAATGTAAAAATGTATTAAATAATCTATTTTTTATAATAAATTTAACTTTTTTTCTTCAATTTCCGGCATTTCAAAGATTAGCATTAATTTTTTCTACCAACATGAAATATCCCAAGCAAACTCGGCTCTCGTTAAAATTCCCGTATAGTTCCCCTTAACTCAAAGAAATTAACTATATCTGTAAACTCTTTTACGAAAATTATTAGTAGATATACATTTTAAATGTTTTCGTGGACTGGTTAGATTTTGCCATGGACCGATGGTTGAGAAACACTGTAATAGAACTTTCTGATCTTGAGAAATAACCTTCCCAAAGCAAGATCAACTGCTAACAAATTCTGGTCAAATATAAAATAATTTTGTGCCACAAAAAAATTAATAGCATATTTATTTGTTAGTAATTTCAATGTTTATGGTAAGATTGTGCCTTAGTAGTTATTTTACGCCTTTCTCTATAATTTGACAAGGTATCATTTTATGTGTTATCGTACCTAGAAGAGCTTCCTGTTTCAGACATAGAGAAAAAAATTATTAAAATATTGTGAATATTTGGAGCGTATATTCATAGGGATTTTTGAATGATATTGAAAAATGCTTCCTAAATTAAAAGAAAATTCCAATATGAATAGCGAGATATTCTAAACCTTCCGTTTCTCTTGTATAAAGAAAAGAACAGATAATTGTAGGTTATTTTAGGATAATGTTGATAAATTAGCGAAAATGAATGGAAATATGCTTCAAGAATTGAAACTAGCAACAATGTGAGATTCTCTTAAAGTTTTTGTACATTACACGTATAATTTTTATTATCATCATTATAAAATCATGCTTTATACAACTTATGTTTTTACAAGTTTTATAAGGCATGATTTTGCCACACGCGTTGAAGTTAGAAAAAGAGTCGCGAAGCAATGAGATTTCTAATCAACAAGTGCTGCAAAAAGCCTACCGTAACGAATATTTTATTCTGTTTTTTCTATTTTACTTTTTCATTCCATTTAAAATAATAAATTTGCATTGCCAATTAAGGAATTTAGTATGTGAATATTGCCGTTGGTTAGATTGGTTTGACAGCGTTATATTTTTCAAGATAGCTATTAATTATGTTTTGTAGAATTTACAGGTTATTGTACCAATTTTACCAAATTTATAAAATAAAATATTTATACCCGGTTACATAAAAATCTTAAAACTAAATGTAGGCTAAAACTCAATGGAGAACACAACATTGCCAGGAACGTACTACGAAATTGCTTAAGGCACTAGGTGTTGCTAGACGATTTTGTGTTTTACATTGAGTTTTAGCTTACATCTGGTTTTAAGATTTTTATGAGCCGATCGGCGTAGCGTTGTGGTAACATGTGCTTTGCGTTGCCAATCCCGTTTATCCCCAAAAATAAGAATTGTCCAGGCTAATTGCCGAAGCAGCAAAGGACATTAAAATAAAAAAATAAAATTAATGTATTCAACCGGGCATTAGTGTCATAATGAAACTCATTAAAACACTCAATTCAGTTTCATAATGACTGTTTTACGAATGCAAAATAGAAACTCATACATGAGCAAATTAGAAATAAAAAAGAGAACTAATATTTTTATTCAATATGCTACTTTTATGTTACTTAACAAGTATCAAACTTTTGTGATATGAATTTGAGCTTAATATTAGCGACAGTGGTGGACTGGGAATTTTTTTCGGCTTTGGAAAATTGAAATAAATCGGCTCCATTGGTTCAAGAGCCAACTCCATTGATTCAAGGACCAGTCATGTTGTGTCGGCCCATCCAGAAATTATTCGGTGTCCCAACGGCCAGTCCGTCACTGATTAGCAATAAAATAATTGTTAAAATACCCAGTGTTTTTTTTTTTTGCCATGTAGTGATGATTTTGACAGAAAAATGCATGTAAAGTTTGAAATTTTACGCATTTTAGGGTGTCGTAAGTTTTTAATAAGTGAAACAAGCCAACAGAGGCTCTGAATATCGAGTATGGCAAAATAAAAAGATTTCGAGATCTATCACTTGATGAATCTTTTAAAATTTAAAAAATGTTTACATCCAACAAAACATGCATACTGCAATTATTGCAGGAAAAGAGATCGTTATTCTATAGAGCCCCTCCCACGTTGGTATCAAAGAAAATAAAAAAAAAACAGACCAGGCAGCAAAATCAGTCACAAACTTGAGCATACCCATCCCACATAAAGATATTATAAACCATAATAAAAATAAATTAAATTAAAAATTGATTTCATAACGGAGCACAATAACAACTCATTTCAGTCAAATAAAAGAAGACTTCAGCTATTGGAAACCCCACACAAATATGAGAGATGAAATTGTTATTGTCTCAAATGCATTATTGAAAAATTCCATAGAATGCTACAAAACTAGATTAGATGTTAAATATATAAATTATCTAAAATCAATCATTTTTTACCGCAAAATATAATATTATTGTGTAAAAATATATGTACCAGAGGCTAATAGCCAAGTTGCTGATGCCCCTTCAAAATAAAAAAAAGTTGACACTAACATTTAGTATACTCCAACCCCATTCCTCCAGACATTCCAGCAAAGTTGACACTAACATGAATTAACAAGTTACTATAGAAGGGTTACAATATTTAAAACACCTACATAGTTAAAAAGTATTTCCTGTTCTATCTGTTAAGGTGACGCACAACCCTATAGTCCTCAATAGTTTCTTATACAAAACTAATAATCCGAAATAAAATTAATAACAACCTATATATCAAAATTTGCAGCGAATTTTTATCTATCTAATAGGATATTTTTAACTGTAGAAAAAACTGTTAGGTAGTTGTAAATAAGCAAATTGCATTTAAGACACCATCTTGTAAACCAATCGACGCATATTTGCGTACGATGCGGCAAATTGTACCTAAAACTTCATTCTACAAATATGATTGTAGCTATTTTGTTGTATTGTGAAAATTACTTATAGTTATTGTACTTGGTAATCTATTTTTGCCGCCCTCTTGAATCTGCCACGGTTTTCAAAATTGGTGTTACGGATAAAAATGATTTATTTTTTCTGAAAAATACGTGTACTAAGTGGCATTCTATTATCTTTAAGTATAATATTTTTCGACGAAGGCTCTAAACTATAAGTAAACAAGTCGAAAAAAAAATTGACGTATTATTTGAACATTTCTACACAAAACTATATAAATATAAAAATTATTAGAAACCCACAAATAGATTTAAAAAATTACAGAACAATATCGCTGATGTCTATTTTTAAGTTATTGAGCAATAATATTTTTACTATAAATGTTTCTACAATTAAAATTACCATATTAGATAGATACAAATTCGGTGCAAAATTTGATGTATCGGTTGATACTAATTTTATTTCAGATTGTTAGTTTTGTATAAGAATCTAGTAACCTCCGGGGGTTATACGCAGCCTTAAGTCAAAAGCATCACCTCAGATAGTTCTTCATTAATATTTGTAAAGTACAAAATTTATAACCACTGCCAAAAAAATTAATTTAACTTTCTGATTAATTATATTTTTATAAGAAAATTTTACAATAAGGTTGTTTTATAATTTCTATCGTATATTTGGATAAAATTAAAAATTATATGACCTTAAAAAGAATTTATTTAATTAACAACATTAACTATTATTATCAACAACTTGTCCAGTGGTGACTCGTAGAAACTTCTATGGGGGTGCTGCAGCCAGAAGTATAATTCATATTTTATTTTGGGAAAGTAAATAATTATTATGATGGACATCAAAATATTAACATAAGTTTACAAATGAAATCATGTAAAATATAGAAATGTTATCCTATGATTTATAATGTAATAATCAAGTTGATGAAAATTGTCGTTTTATGTGTTATGCGATTAATAATTAATTCATAATATTAATTCTTTAAAAATACAAAAATATCTTTAATCAATCGTGCACTACGCAGGCTTTTATTGCAAACATCTTCAGCTACGAAATTGTATAAATAGCCGTTACCTCTACTAAATGCTAATGGCCGTGTTACCATAATAATCCGAGCTGGTAGTGTCTGCGGCACATTGCGCATCATAAAATGTAAACAAACTACTTGTTTTACGCATGACGCACAACGGGTTTTAATCAAAATTTAAGTAAATTAAGAGATAGTGTCAAAAATATTATAAACGTATGTAATGTTTGAATTCATTTAATTTTGGGGATGCTGTAGATTTGCAGCTTTTATATTCCAGCTGCTACTGAATTTGAGTCCGTTTAATGGACAGATTGTCAAATCCGGAAATATATACTTCTTGACGAAAGAATTCTGAAAATATCATCTTTATATTTAAATCCTTTGCTATTAAAATTTTTTTAAAGAAAGAAAATTGATAGTCTGATGGTGCAACATCTGGAGAGTTAGGTAGATGAAGAAAAGCTGCTAATGCCCACAGTTTTTGGCAAAATATTTCTCAGTTTTTAGGATTGTAGATATGACCACCACGGTAGGTACCACACGGTACGGTAGAAATTGTAGCCAAGCAGGCTTAACATAGAAAGTTGAAATTTGGCATTTTTATACAATTTTTTGACCCATATATATGAAAAATATTGAGAGTTCAAAAAACTCATCCCAGGATAAATATAAATAATATAAATTTAATAAAAAATAAATATAATTTTAAGATTTTGGATCAACAAACACATTTTTATTTCTTATTAATTTAATGAAGACTTCAAAAGAAATGCATAAAAAATCGCTGGGATTTTTTAATTTAAATTTTGTGATGAAATATCCGCAATGTTAATTAAATTTAATTAAAAAACAAAAAATGGAAGCTCTTAGTATTCAAGTAACGAATTAAAATGATTATCAAAAAACTTTCTTAGACATTAAAAATATTCTTAGACATCCAGCATTCTGTTAGCTTTTTACACTTATTAAATAACTACAAAACCCTGAAATGTGTGAAAATTCACAATTACTTTTTCTTATGTGCTATGTAAAATTTTAGTTGGAGTGTGTAAATAATTTTAATTTAATTTTTACTTATTAATAAAAATTGTAATTGATTTATTTACGCCAAATTGTTGCTGGTTTCGACAATCGTGGAGCATATTTTGCACGTTCTTCCCCTATAGTAATGACCAAATGATCTGAATACCCATACTATCAAGAATAACATAGTATATATCTTATTGAATGTGGTCCATTATTAATATATATTATCTATATATTATAAAATATATATTATAATTGTGATTGTGAACTAGATAGTTATATATCTATATATATGATTATTATAAACTTAGGTAAAATATTGAAAAAAAGAATCAACACCAGATACTTATGTACAAAAAAGTTGAGAGTTTTCCCTCTATAATATTATTATATTGTATGTTATGTTGTATTTATTGTATAGGATTGTATATCTACGTGGTACAGACTGTGGGAGAGTCGGCTTTTGCTGGCCACTGTACGCACGTATGTTATGAATGTATTGAGATATTCATATCAAGTGATAAAGATCAATTACTCAATAGCTGAATTATACAGAGATATATCAAACATCATGCCTTTTATTTATTACCTATGCTAACTGACCTTTCCTTCGGTTCCTTCATATTTTAGGTTTCTAAATATTGGCGTTAAATAAAGATTATGTGTCGAAATATAAATATAATCCATTATTAATAATAATAATAATAATTAAAAGTAAGATAATAATAATACATTTATTGACAAATTACAAAGATACAGCTTTCATACACAATTGACTTTATGTCGTATAAACAAATATAAAATATAAAACATTAAATATGTAAAGAAATATAATCAATGGATAAAATATCGTTATTTAAAAAACTCTAGGAACTCACTTGTTGATATAATGCGATTTGGATCAATAATACCCTTTCAAAATATCCTTTAGTGCTTTTATAATGTTTATTAAATTTTTATGTATTCATACCATAGTAAAAAGCACTATTTTTAGAGCTTAACTTAAAAATGTCGAGTAGATTTTATCTTCATTTCTAGTTTTGATACTATAAGTTTTTATAGTGTTATAACTAAACCCCGTATATAATTATCTGAACTTAAACCGAAAATTAGGAGACCCGCTCAAAAATATGAGAAATTTTATCAAAAATTAGGTGACTTGTTCAAAATTATGTGAAATTTTATCAAAAATTATGAGACCCACTCAGTATTATGAGAAAAATTATCAAAAATTAGAAGCCCGGAACAAAAATATGAAATGTGAAATTAATAGAAATAATATACATAAAGAAAGATATAATATACATAAAAAAATGTAAAATTCTATAATAAATTAGGAGACCCGCTCGAAAATATGTGATATTCTATCAGAAATTATGAGACCCGCTCAAAATTGTGTTAAAATTTATCAAAAATTAGGAGACCCGCTCAAAAAGATGTGAAATTCTACTAAAACTTAGGAGACTCGCTCAAAAATATGTAAAATTCTATAAAAAATTAGGAGACCCGCTCAAAAATATGAGAAATTTTATCAAAAATTAGGTGACTTGTTCAAAATTATGTGAAATTTTATCAAAAATTATGAGACCCGCTCAGTATTATGGGAAAAATTATCAAAAATTAGAAGACCGGAACAAAAATATGAAATGTGAAATTAATAGAAATAATATACATAAAGAAAGATATAATGTACATAAAAAAATGTAAAATTCTATAATAAATTAGGAGACCCGCTCGAAAATATGTGATATTCTATCAGAAATTATGAGACCCGCTCAAAATTATGTTAAAATTTATCAAAAATTAGGAGACCCGCTCAAAAAAATGTGAAATTCTACTAAAACTTAGGAGACCCGCTCAAAAATATGTAAAATTCTATAAAAAATTTAGGAGACCCGCTCAAAAATATGTCAAATTTTAATAAAAATTGGAAGACCCGCTCAAAAATACGTGATATACTATTAAAAATTAGGAGACCCGCTAAAAATATGTGAAATTCTATCAGAAATTATGAGACCCGTTCAAAAATTAGGAGACTCGCTCAATATTATGTGAATTTCTATCAAAAATTAGAACTCACTAAAAATATGTGCAATTTTATTAAAAATTAGGAGAACCACTCAAAAATATGTGCAATTCTATTGAAAATTAGAACTCACTAAAAAATAAGTGAAATTTTATCAAAAATTAGGATACGTGCTAAAAACTATGTGAAATATTATCAAAAATTAGGAGATGTGCTAAAAAATATGTGAAATTTTATTAAAATTAGCAGACCCGCTCATAAATATGTGCAATTCTATTAAAAATTTGAACTCACTAAAAAATATGTGAAATTTTATCAACAATTAGGAGACTCGCTCAAATATATGTGCAATTCTATTAAAAATTAAGAGACTCGCTGAAAAATATGTGAAATTTTATCAGAAATTATGAGACCTAAATTATGTCTATCAGAAATTATGAGACCTGCTCAAAATTATGTCAAAATTTATCAAAAATTAGGAGACTCGCTCAATATTATGTAAAAATTTAGAATACCCGAGCAAAAATATATGAAATTTTATAAAAAATTAGGAGACCCGAGCAAAATTGTAGAACAATTTATCAAAAAAAGGAGACCTAAGCAAAAATATTTGAAATATTGGCAAAAATTAGAAGACCTGAGCAAAAATAGTTGAAATTTTGGTAAAAATTAAGAAAACTGAGCACAAATATGTAAAATTTAGGCAAAAATTTATTTTTAAACGTCATTGTAAACATTTCTGGCGTTTACAAATTAAACTTACATGAAATATCAAAAAACTAATGTTATTCTCACTCATTTGAACGGCTGTCGAACGAGTAAACGGTCATTATTATTGAAAAAGATTTTGAATAAACACTGTTACTAATTTGATTACCAATATACTAAATAAAATATAGTAATTGATGACCCAAGTATGGATATGAAGTTCATTTAATGAGTTAGGTAATTTTGTAATTTATTTAGGATAAGTATCATTTAAAAGAGTTAGGCAAGTAGAAGTTTATCTTGACCGCCGTAGAATATAGTATATGGTGCAACTAGCGCAGAATATGCATTCTGGGTGAGTAGCACACTATGCATTTCCTACGATTACCATTTTTCAATAAATAAAAATTTTAATCAAGAAAATGTATGCAGCATGTACGGCAATGAATAAATTCGAACCAATGCACATGCGCATTATTATTCCCGCAAAGACATGCATGCGGATGTAATTTAATTACTTATCTACTAACAATATTGAAATGAAACAATTGTATAGTGGTTGTAGAATGCTGGAACACTCAAACTTTCTATCTAATATAGTCAATATGACATTGATAGTAAAGAAAAATTTTATTTTCACCAAATTTATATATTTTATTTAATCTCTTTTTCTAGGTCAATGTAGAACCCAAAGTTGAACCTAAGGAACCCTCACCAGCTCATAACCAAAAACCAGAACATCCTCCAGAAACCGTGGTTCCCAATTACGCATCTCAACCCCAAAAACCACCAGAACAACCCGTCCAGCAATACCAACCTCCCTTCGAAAATCCGTATTACCTCGAATACCAAATGGTCCCAGAATATGTCGTACCAACACCAGAAAACAACAAAGTAGATCAGTTTCCAATAGATTTTTCAGCACAAAAATATTACGAATCAGTTGCTAATAATTTCGATGGATACGAATTTTTTTGTGAAGATGGATTTACGTATATTCCGTATCCGAATCCACATGAGTATAATGGATATAATTATCAGGATTATAATTATTTTACGGATGTGAAAAGTGAGGTGAAGAATGAAAATGAAGATTTAATCCTGGATTTAAGTAAGGATAACAGTGATGATATTGAACAGTGCTCACAGGAGAAATTCAATGAAGTTTCGAGTAGGATTTGCAATGAACTTGCAAAGATTATTTGACAAAAGAAATGTTTTGCTTATTAAGGACATTTTTTTGATTTATATTTGAATGAAATTTTAGTGTATTTAGTATATTTGTTAGTATAAAAATATTGAAAAACTATTTTAATAAATTCTTAGGGACAGTTTAAAATGTTATTGTAATTGTTTCAACATTCACAAATTTAATCAAGAATGGCTATAGTATAAAGAACTATCGATTATTAGCGTTATTTGATTCAATATTGGACATTTGAGGGGCGTATACAATAAGGTTCTGAATTTTATTTCTCAAACACAATAAAACTAGACCAAGTTTTTGACAAAGTTTTTAGTCCTTGAAATCTCTAGTTTTCTCCCGATATATGCACTTAAAAGATTATACCATCTGTGGTTAAATTTAAGGATACCTTAATACCACTCTTAAAAAAATAAACCAAAATATAAAAAAAAAAAAACTTATTAATGTAAGTTAATTTCACCGTTGAATATTTTTCTCCAAAAGGAATTTTACGAAAATGAGAACGCTATTAACGCACATATACAAACTTCGAGTAAATACATTTTTATAAAGTAGTTTACTTTTGTAAGAACAAACTAATAGGAAATTTTGTTTCCAATAGTTTGCACCTTTGAAGCTGTACGCCATGTTGGTATTAAAACATGTCACTTTTTTAAAATGTTGGTCCATTTGACATATATCATAATGAAAAATGATATCTTAATTATAATGATCATAACCTTATCAATCTAAAGTCGGTTTTACAGCGTAAGGAATATTTTTAATTGACATTTAAAGTCAGTAACACACTATAAAAGTAACCAAAATAACCAGATCTATGGTCTATTTCAAAGTAGAAAAATGTGTGTAAGAAGATAAGAGCTGTTTGTCCTTGCTTCGGAGTGGTCATCTCTATTACACTGTTAAAATATTGTTTTTAGTCCAAGTTGACAGATGTTCAGTGTCGTACAGTCTGTGCCAAATGGTTAGGCGGAACTAGATTTTGCAATCTAGTTACTTTCATCGTTTAAATCGTGCTTTTCGACCGTTTTGTTTAAGCTTTGTAAATCATACTTACAATAAACATTTTTTGTTAAGGTTAATATCATTTTAAATTGTCATTTTCTTTATATTTTTATTTTTTGTGTCATTCTTAATACAAATTTCCCATTTATTATTTTTTTTTGTCATTAAAATATATAAAAAATAATAATTTAATTTTGACATATGTCATTCGTTTCCATGGTTTCATTGTTGGAATTTTAAATTGTGACATTCCAACGTGAAAAATTAAATAATCCAAGCAAGATCTTTTCTCGTAACAACCTAAAAGAACGAAATTCCCATTTAGTTCCGCCTAACCGTTTGGAACAGACTGTACATTGGAAATATTTATTATTTATATTATTTAATTTTTTTCATATATTTTGTTATTATTTACATATTTAGACTTTTATTTATATTCTTGGCGTAGATTTTATGGAGAAAATTCTCCATGTAATTTGTTTTTACGCAGTTATATATTTTTTAGGTTATCTGATATAAGCTGTTCACTTTTGTAAGAACAAACTTAGAGGGAATTTTGTTTTCAATAGTTTGCACCTTTGAAGCTGTATGTCATGTTGGTATTAAATAATGTCACTTTTTTAAAATGTCGATCCATTTGACATATGTCATAATGAAAAATTATATCTTAATTATAATGATCATAACCTTATCAACCTAAAGTCGGTTTTACAGCGTAAGGAATATTTTTAAATGATATTTAAAGTCAGTAACACACCATAAAAGTAACCAAAATAACCAGATCTAATGTGTTCTTACAAAAGTGAATTGCTTATATATAAATATTTTTTGATATAAGCAGTTCAGTTTTCAATTTTTTTTAAACTTTTTCAAATTCCCCATTAAACTGATTTTATGTCGTATAAATAACGTAAGTGTATTAGCTGCCTTGTTTATTTCAATATCTTATTAACCTTTTTTAAATTAAAAAAAAAAAAAAAATCACTTGCTAACCCAGTTACTACGCCCATGCCCTAGTTGTAACTTATTTTAAATTTTCCGCTATACTGTATTTGTCCAGTGTAAATCGTACTCGGTTAGCAGCGCTATCTTTTTTTTTTTAATTTGAAATAGACCATAGTTTGTACTTACAAAAGTGAACTGCTTATAATATATATCAATTCAAATTTATTATTAAAAATAGGTGCTGCACCATTTCATTTTTGATTTCCAGAAATTATTGAAGGCAACAAAAACACTTCTCCTATTAATCCATGGCTTAATCCAGCAGCTTTTTTTAGAAATAGTTAAAATTATTACAGCTGCTGCGATCTTTCTATAGTGCGACGACATCTTGACTACTATCCACAACTAATCAAGTGGATACAGGTTTGAGAGTTCTCGCCAGAGCCTTCTTGGCGAGAAGCTCGCCGGGTGCTTCGATAGTAAATCCAATCGAAGTCAACTCTCTAGTGGACAACTCCGTGAGAGTAGCTATCGAGAGTTACTCTCGCGAGTAATCTCAAATGGAAAGGCACCTTTAGTAATTTACTGCAACTCATAATACTACATAATACTGAAAGTGTCTTACTTTATGTACTTACTTTATAACAGCCAATTAGTCTTCATTTCGAAAAATCTCTAGCACGTCTAAATAAATTCGGCGAAACCTTTTATGTTAGCGACAAAATCTGTAGCAGTGCGGATCTGATCGAACGCCTTGCGCGCTTGATCCCGTCTAAACTAGTGTTTCTCAACCAAAAACGCACCGCGCACCAGTATAATACATAATTTTCTAACGCGGACCATTAATAATAATTGTTGGTTCAGTTTTTGCAAAAAAACAAATATATTTAATGTGCTACTACATACATTTATTTTATTTGTAGAAAATCACAGAAAGTTTACAGAGAATAAACAAAATATAAATTATTTACAGAAAAAATGTTTATAAAAAAATTTAAAAAAAAACTGTAAAAACACATACAAAAACTTTCGCGGACCACTACAATTTTTCTGGGGACCACTTGTGGTCCGCATTCCACCTGTTGAGAAACACTGGTCTAAACTACAGACGCGAGTGCAGGTGTACCTGTACGTGTGCAGTACCTCTACTCGTCTGTTCAGAAATATGTTTAAGAAAGAAACAGGGAATTTGTGTACTGGTCACTTAAGGTAAGTGTAAAAGTGAAATAAAACACAAGTTGCATTTCGTAGGTTTGTCGTTTATATTTGAGTTTCGTTTCCATACATCCACACATACTTATCACACATAAATTGTATACATACACACATACAAGAAAATTCTTATATAATGTATATGAAGTTAGTTTTAATTAATAAATAATAACTCAATATTTCCTTCCGGAAAGTAGTTTTAATGGCATTTGTCTATGACAGTCAACTTTTTGCGAAGTCTTCTTATTTCTATGCTAAAAATTTATGACAAATGCCATTTTAACATAAAAAAATTACATTTATACCTGATTTGACAGCAAGTTTTTACAAAAATGTTGGTGATTTTTTCTTTTCTTGTGTCAATCAGCTGATCAACTGATGTGAAATTAGTCACAAAACTGATTGTTATTTTTACATATTACAATGTTTAATTCTAAATTAGGCTATTTTCGATATTTTCACTTCATTCATTTCGTATATGCTATTTTATTTTGAATTTTTAAATAAATTTTCATCACTTCATAATACTAAATTTGTGCAGTATAACATTAAGATTTAAGTTATTAGCGCAATATTTTGTAACATAATATTTGGCACTTAAACCATCTTGTCAACATGACGATAATAGTTTGTCGTTTTTATTAAAATTGGTTCCTTTTTGTTTCAAAATTAATTTACATTATTAACAAATTCAACTTTAATATATTTGATATGAAATAAAAAGACAATAACAAATTTTACTTAATTTGTCATTTTTTGTAGATTTCTTTGCTCTCTTTTTACAACTTACGTAAATGACTAAATTATTTTTTCATTCCATTCAAATGGAACACATCGAGATTAAATTTGCTCCAATTAAGTGAAACTTACTCTTAGTGGCCCTAGTACAAGATCTGTAATCAGTGTTTTTCTTTTACATTGTAAAAGAAAATGACACTTTTTACGTCCTGGCCCTGGTGCGAGAGCACTTGCCCCAACTTGCCCCCTTAACCTTTATGCATAAAGGTTAAAAATCCCTTTATGCAATATCCACTCTTATGCAAGTATTTATATATTTTGTTTGCCATCGTAAAAAGTATTTGGAAATTAGCTTTTTACAACGTTGAGAGAAAGCAGGTGAAAAGCTTCCGAAAGAAGTTTTATTATACTAAGAAAAAAGGTAGACCTAGAAAAACCTAGAAGGAAGCAATCCAGAAAGAGATGAACGAAATAGGACTGAGCGAATAGAAATGTCAGAATGGACAAGGGAGTCGAGAGCCCAGGTTCGCTCAACGCCGCTAAATTGCTCCTAATTTTGTCCGGCATTTTATTTTCTTTCTTCCAACACCCGAATCTTGTATTGATTTACATATTTTCTTTACAAATATTGCGATATTTCGAAATTAGAAATTTCTAATGTTATTTTTTCCAATTTTAGAATTAGTTACGGATATTATAGGTCGTACATTTTCGAAACAACACATTGCACAGAAACGAGTTTTTGACTGAGAGCTTACTGCGTCTGCGCGCACGCAAAGCAGTAGCGTGCTGTATGGAATATTATTTTATTATGTTTATTATGTCAGTTGTTTGTTTGGTACCTTGTTTGTGTTTCGGACCGCCACTGGTAAAATAGCTGGTAAAATAGCAAGTTCGCGTAGATTTGATGACTCATTGTGTTGTTTCGAAAATGAACTATCTATAGTTCGCTGTTTTTGCACTCTAGTGTTATAGAACTCCTTATTACGAATCGTTTGAGAGTTATACACGAGTATAGCCTCTCTGGTTGCTGAGTTTTGACTCCTGAAGAGCGAAGAGCAAAAACCGGTACAAATTTAGCTGGATATAGGAGGACAAGTCGATGTCATATATACCGATTTTAAGAAAGTCTTCGACATAGTTAAGCTCAGCCTGCTTATTTCAAAATTACACCTTGGGATTCATGGTAACTTTCTGTGAAGGATTGAATCCTACATTTCAAATCGTAGCCAAGCAGTTGCAATCAACAATTGAGTATAGTCCGTCGAAGCAAACAAAGTCCCTGGGTAGGCGTGTCTTAGCGCTCTATGCGTTCTCCAGTACACTCAACGGCATATTACACTCGCACGAAATTCTATATATGTGTGAACTATTATATATAAATATTAATAATAGTTATAAATGTAAATCAATTTTGAGTTATAAATTCAAATCAACTTGAATTATATCAAACACAAATACTAAAGCACAAATTATACAAATAAAGCGTAAAATCAGTACTTATCAGTTCTGCGTCAGACTATACACATTCCTTAAGTTAGTTCCTAATTGGTCAGACAGACACTTGCCTAAAAATTTTCAAATTAGTTTACATATTTTCCGGGGTTCTTGTTTGCTTCGTGCCACTATATCTTTGTTGGTATAACTTCCGATGTGCCACAGGGTTCACATCTTGGCTCGGTACTATTTATTATCTTTATTAATGACGTAATTTCATGTTTTCAGTATTCTAATTTTGTTTTATATGCCGATGACCTAAAAATTTATAAAAATATTGTCAATATCCAAGACTGTCATGATCTTAATTCGGATTTAGATCATTTTCAGTTGTACTGTATTCACAACAAACTTTATTTGAATCTGGATAAATGTAATTTTATCAGCTTCACCAGAAAATTTAATGCCATATAACTACTCCATTGGAGTTGCAAATCTTAATCAGCTGCAAGTTGTTAAAGATCTTGGTGTTTACTTTGAAAATAAGTAAAAATACAAATCTTAGCACCGCAGGACACGTGTGTTACCACTACGCTACGCCGGTCGGCAAATATTAGAGTTGAAGATCATATGAAAAATTTTATTTAATTTAAAAAACTGTCTGCAAGAATGTAAGCAGTTGTAAGTAAAAAAATTTCGGAACATTTTAAGTACCGTTCGAGTTGCAGACCATATTAAAAAATCAATAGCTAAAAATCCCAACATCTAGGTGGTGCATAATGACCAACAAGTTCAGATTCTAGATCTGCAGCACTATATGAAAGTCACGTGGTTGTCGTTAGGTTTCTACAGGTCCTATTATCCTTGCATAAACAGATACTCATTTTAAGCATTAAATAGAAAGAAAAAAAAAGAAAAAAAAATAAGCTGCGACGACCCAAAGCTGATTGTATAGTTTGGAAAATAAAAATTATGTGGTATTCAGAATATGAACCCGCTACCCTGTGTTATATAGGCAACTGTTGTACGACAGTATCACAATAAAAAAATATAATTAATTTTAAGTTTAGAAAAAAATATTTTGATTAAATTAATAATCAATTTTGATTAAAAATTGATAACCAATTTTGATTGAAAGTCAGTAAACAAATAAACCTACAAAAAATGTCTTTAAAAAAAAATCCATAATATTTAAAAAAAATCGATTTGACTAGAAGCACTTTTTGGAAGCTTCAATTTTTATTTACTTACACCTCAGTTAAACTGGGCGTTAATAAAAATTCACTGGAAACAATATGACCACCATGGTCAAAAATGGAAGACATTGGAAAATTTTTGGAAAGATATTTGGAAGATTACATATATCCAAATATTACGCTAATAACCAGCTCTGAGCTATGTGAAAATTATCAATAATATACAATAAAATACAAATAAATGCATTTTAAACAATACAGGGTGTGAAAAAAATCATGTAAATATACAATACATTGCAAATATGTTGTAAAAAGGGTTTTCAAAATACATTCCCATGATTTTTATCACACCTAATATGTAATGCAGGAACGATTGTATTGGAAAATAACACTAACATCATTCGTTTTTGAGTTAAGTATCATTTTTTTTAATAACTTTATCTAATTTTTCCTAAAATAAGTAACATTACTTTCGTGCATTATCAAAATACTAAAAGTTTTAATTCATATCTAAACAACCAAAATGCATCTAAAAACTTTTTTTTCGCCTGTTTTTTTTTACTATTTTTAAAATTAATTTTAATATTTTTTTAGATGCATTTTGATTTTTATTTTTATTAAAAACATATTTCCTACAATAATAAAATTTTTAATAAACCATTTTATAGAGGATTTTGTCATTACTCAATTTATATCTGAAAATTTTTATTACTTTAACTTAAAAATACTTACTACAAACTTAAAATATAGTAAATTATATGAATAGAATAAAATTATTTATATAAATAAAATTATATAAATAAAAATTATATAAAAATAATTATATAAAGCTATAGTGCTTCATTCAGTGGTGTCACCCAGCCGGTTGCCACCGGTTTCCGGAAACCGGTTGTTAAAACTTATGACGGTTTCCCAAAACCGGTTAAAATTTCGGCAGTTTATTATAAACCGCCGGTATTTTTATTTGTAGTTATATTTATTTACCTACCCTCCCTCATAAGCGGCTTCAGCAGTTTTTTGAGGGAGGGGATTTAATAGTTTGAACAGAAAAATACAAATATTTATAAACCCACCCCACTCCTTTCCTTTTAAATTTTCCACAGAGGGCCAATTGCCCCCTTCTTGAATCCGTCCATGCTTTTACCCTGCACTATGGAAACCGGTTGTTCATAAATTGGACACCACTGGCTTTATAATTAATTTTCTCGTACGTATATTTTTATTGTTAAACTTTTTGATTACATTTTTATAATGAAAAGGCTCAAATTAGCCTCAACATCGTAGGAAAATTAAAAAAATAAATAGTTTTTCATCCAGCTTTAAAATTAATATTTGGGGGCTACGGGAAGCACTACATATAAATTTGAACTTCAACTTATGTTTTATTTATTTTACATCAAAAATATGTATCTAAAAAAAGTTGTTCAGAATGAATATTTGGGAATATATTAGGGAGCTATGGTGGGCGTTACTTGAAATTGAAAAAAAAAATGTTAGTTTCCAACGCCTATA
Source organism: Liopterus haemorrhoidalis (assembly GCA_963971575.1). Taxonomy (NCBI): domain Eukaryota; kingdom Metazoa; phylum Arthropoda; class Insecta; order Coleoptera; family Dytiscidae; genus Liopterus; species Liopterus haemorrhoidalis. Next base: position 229,974,389 of record OZ020611.1, read on the forward strand.
TGGGCGTGTAAGGGACAGAGAAGGTAAGTTCTCCGTTTCTAAACCGCCGGTCATAGATATGGTTAGTGTGACGTTTCCACCGGCCCTATTATCCTTGTATAAACAAGAACTCATTTTAAATATTAAATACTTGAGGCTGAGTCAACCCCAGAGCTGACTGTACGGGAAGATAAAAATCCGAAGTAGGTAGGGGGATTCGAACCCACGTCCCTGTACTCTGTAGGCAACCGTCTTACCACGGAACCACGGCAACTTAGAAATTGAAATGCTTCACTTATTATTTACTGAAAATTTTTGCCATTGTGCTTGCCTTCAGTACTTTTTGTCCTACTTAAAAATGATCCATTTTCCTTAAGTAATGAATATCATACTTTTTCTACGGCCGTTCAAAAGGCTGCGAAAAACGTGTGAGAATAACATAGTTATTTGACATTTTATATAAATTTCAATTTATTTCTGAACTTTGTTTCAAATTTGTTTTAAATTTTCATGTTTTAAATTTAATGAAACATCAAAAAAATATTCTCGATTTAGATAGACTTTTGACAACCGTGGGAAAAGTATTGTATGCAACACATAAATAAAATAGGTAATATTTTACTTATGTGATTTACAAAATTTAGTTTCAATCTGACGAAAGAGCTCAAACTAGCCTCAATATCATAACAAAAAAAATCTTTCAATGGTAAATTTCAGTCATCATCGCCTCTAGGCCCCCTAGAACACGGGGCCTAGTGAGGCCCCGTGTTCTTTCGCCTTATTTCGAAAACCAGTCTAATTCTTCATAACCTTATTATAAAATAAAACTTTAAAAATTGTAATTCTATGTAAACAAAATTGGAGGCTATATCTTTTTTTTTGTCCTCCTACGTTCCTACAAGTTTCAGGTAATTATAAGACTTTATCCACCAAATACAAATTTCTGTCTGTCCGAGATTCTCGTCATAATAGCTATGTTTTCGCGTGATATGATGTTATGATGAAACAAATTTACTTTATTATAAAATAAAATTTAAAAAAAAGTTTCACTTCTGGTGAAAGGGTTCTGTAAATTTCACATTAGTAAGATGACCTTCATTACAACGATTTTCAAAATAGCTATTTTATTGATGTTTATAGACGACTCTAAAATCAAAAACATTACATCCCCTCCCCGTACGAGTTCTAGAAGCTTGTTATTTATTGAAACTAAATATTGAATTAAAAAAAAAAAAATGTATTAGAAACTTTTACAGTATATTGTCACAAAATCGTTAAAAAATAATTAAATCGTCGAAATCATTTACATATAAATAAATAAAAATATTTGACAACATAGTAAGTAGTTATTAAATATATTTCGTAAAATTTTCAGTTAAAATTGAGTAATAACAACATTTAACAGTTGAGTTTTCTAAATTAATAAATCCTTTATGAAATTGAGCCCACTCTGGTGTTCCTCCTTATAAATACATTCCGTAGAACACACACATACATTATATGGATCAATCCAATTAATAATAATCAATTATTTATTAAAATCATTATTATTATAATTATTATATTATTTTGGCATCAATCAATGTTATGTAGTGTATTTTGTCGTTTTAATTGTGAATGATCCACACTCTTTAGTTTAAATTATATTTTCGATTTTAAATATTTGATGGTTGGTTTCGATAATTAATTTTAATTTACAAATAACTACCTAATAACATATTTAATACAAATATATTTGATAAGAAAAACAAAAATTTCTGTTGGTCTGGAAAGCTAAGAACAGAAGGAATATTATTTTAAAAGAATCATGGAAAGGAAAACGCAAATACACTAAAGTTCTTATACTGAAATTGTTCAATTTTAATTAATTTAACCATGTCATCACTCAATAAAAAAAAAATGAAAATCAATAATAAAATTAATTCATGATTCATTTCCATAAATTTTACAATTGCAAAAGTTGAAAGAATATTCAAAAAGTTAAAATGAACTATGAATAAATGTCTTGGATATATCATTAATGTATCATATAAACCATAGCGGACCCAAGTAAGAGCCCTGTGGGACACCAGACAATACAATATTTATATAGCGACGGTAGATCAAGAAATATTGTTGATATTTATTAAAATTAAAATAATGTAATCAATGTAATGACTAGAAAAGAGCAAATTAATGATTACGTTATTTAAAGGTATAGAAACTGGACTGCTTCTACGATGGATCACGTGGTGATTATATTCACGTAGGACCAAATATGGTTCATCGAACCCCGAAAACATGAATTAGCTACAAATTAGCATGTAAAAAATAGACTCTAACGTGTAGTATACTACTTACTATACTAACAAAACAAAAAGAAAAAGCTGACAAGTTTTTGGGATTATATATACAATGTATACATTTTTAATTTTTTAAATTTTACCTTTTTTTCCTGTAAAAAAATTTAGTTTTATCTTTTTGCCAAAATAATCGTGAACCACGCGTTTTTTAAGTCCACGCCCGCTCACGCACGATGTTAAATTTTGTACTCACCAACAGCCCGAAGTACACCTATCATTTTTGTGCTTAATATTGTACAGGTTTCTTTTTTTTTATTGAGGGAAAATAATAACAATAAAACTGTAAGAATAAACGTTTATATATTATGAAATAACAAACAACATTACTGCATTCTTTTCATCCAAACGCTCTATCAAAAATTTGCTTGCACATTTGTGAGTGTTTTATTGCAGTTTCGTTTGAAAATTTTTCAGCAAGATACATGTAGCGGTAGATTAACTGATTACCGAATGGTAAATGGTACATATCTACTTGTACAGTTTTCGTAAATGCCGATAGTTACAATCCATCGTAAAATGACCAATTTAGTGACGGCACGCGTAATTTATTGTATGACATCAGCCACATCTTACTCCAAGTAGATTCAGCAAGAATAAAATGAGTAGAATGCTTTGCTAACAAGATGAGGCCAGTACATAACCTGCGCAGAAACCAGAATTCATACAGTCGGTTGGTTGCTAAGCAGCGGACGTAGAACCGGCTGCAAACGATTGTGATTGGTTTTACGCCATTGTTTGGCGCATATACGATAACGCCAGCAGCCTCATCTCCTGAGAAAAGCACTCTAATACATTAACAATCATAGCTAGTGATTTTTCCCGGACCACAATGAAAGAAAGGAGGAAAGAAAAAATTAAACATAAAAAATACTAAACAGAAAAACAGTGAGTAGTAAAATATTTGATAAAATTATTAAATCAAAATGGGCTTGGGCTAGTTATTTTATTCGGTTGATGAACGGTGAACTAAAAGCACTATTCAATCTGGAATTAGTGATTCCGGACAACCTAGTAGGAAATTGAGAAACAACATAAAAATTGCAGGAAATGAATGGGCTTAAGGAGCTAACAACCAACAACAGTGGATGATGATAATGATACATTATCAATTAATAATATACAACAACACTGACAATATTTTAATCAGGATGAAAATCCATAAAGGTTGCTGTAACATATTTCAATGTCTCATAATTAATAAATATAAATATTTCGAGGAAACCAACCATCAGATATTTGTTAAAACAAAATATCGCATTACTAATAATATTAACTATATAATAATTCACTATTCATCTCAAATACAGTTCTATATAATATTTAAACCTATATACGGATCAACTATTTTGCTAAATATTATTTTAATTAATGTGACAATTCTAATTCCTTATAACTATCGTTTCACGTGATTGTTATGTTACATTTAATATTAGTAAGAAAATTTAATTGAACTTTTTTTATGAATCATTATAAATGAAAAAATTAAAAGTAACAAACTTTTAAAAATTCTTATATTGGCATTACTGAAACGCGGATATGGATGAAAATATGTGACAACATTTTTGAATGGTACTATATAATATTTAAATAAAAATATAATTTTTGGTGAAGCGTACAAATAAGTATATTTGTACAAATAATATCACATAACTAAAATTTGCAGTAGTTTAGTCTGTGGTGTTTTGTGAATAGTTTAAGAAAGGTCTCGTACGAGTCCTTGCGAGTCTCCAACAGCACACCACTGCCTCTATATAAGTTTGCATAACTTTCTAACAAATGAGTTGTAAATATCAAAAACCGTCGCGAACCCCTACATCTCACCACTGTGTTATAATTATATAACGCATGTAACATAAAAATTTGTATAAAAATAATAAATTGTTTAGAAAAGATGAAAAGAAAACAATATATTGAATTCTACAATTATTTTTAGTGATTCATTTAAAATAATTGTTTTGTAATCAATGGAAGTTCCTATTTTCACATACAGTAGCGAATTTTGGTTACTAAAAAACCAGGTGAAAACAGAATTCAGGTTGCGAAAATGAAATTTTGAAGGCCGTGAAGAATGTAGCAAACTTGACCATTTTCGCAATGAAAATAAAAAAGAAATGTTGAACAAATCTCGCGTCCTTAAAGAAATTTCGAAAGACTGCCCATTTGCGGAATTCCCAAATAGGGGTTGCTGTATAGTAGGGTGACCATTCGTCCCGATTTATGCGGGACAGTCCCGCATTTTGTGTCCCGCAAAAATCCCGCATTCTAACTTTTGTGCTCTTCACTTGATTTCTTGACTTGTATTTGAAGAGATGAGGACCTTTTTTTTGCTCTTCACTTGAATTCTGGAGGTCAGGATGTTTTTTTTTTTGCTCTTCACTTGGATTCGGGAGGTGAGGAACTTTTTTTTTGCTTTTCACTTAAATTTGGAAAGTGACGACTTTTTTTTGTTGCTTTATCCCGCATTGCCTTAAGAAAATGGTCACCCTACTGTATAGGTGATTATAAAATGGATTTGTGACGTTAGAGATTTTATACCACCTGTGCCGTATAGGCCAGTGTTTCTCAACTGGTGGTCCGCCGGTCAGTTCTTGGTGGTCCGCGCACATTATATTTCATTAGTATTAATAATGAGCCTTTACGCAAAAAAAATGTTTATCTTAACGTTGATGGTCCGCGGTTAGTGTGAAATTCTGAAAGTGGTCCGCAACTGTCGAAAGTTTGACAAACACCGATAGTTCTCTCAGAGCAAAAAACTATTTTGATTTGATTTAGAGAATTTGGAGCGCTCTTAAATTCATTTTCGATTTACTCGGTCAATTCCAACGCGAATGATTTCAGAGATTCAATTTGATCTGTCTCACGACACAGATCCAGTAGAGCAATCCTAAAAATGACGCCAAAATACAAATATAACCTCAATAGATATTTGATCTACGGTTAAAATTACTAGATTTCAAAACCTAGTAATTTCCAACCCTAAACATTTGGAATTGCCTATAGAATAATTAACACGGTTATATTTGTAAAAATACTCAAAAAACATAGAAATAAAAGCAAGTTCGACACAACGTAATGAAAAATATAGTTTTTAAAAGTTCAGTAGTTCAACTTTTCAACAACAGACGGCATAAGTAAATGTTTGCATTAGTAAATTTTATAACATGATGTTTGCAAAGCGGCACAGCAAAATCGCGGACATTACGGATCCATTTTATAATCACCCTGTATATACCATGCGAAATGCGAGATCAAGAAAATGGACGTCGGAAGAAACTATACATTGTAATCTATGAGTAATAAAGATTTTTTGAATTCAAATTTTCATGATTAGTTTTTGTCTTAAACTTATTTACATAATCATAAATTGCTCGAAATTTTTACAACTGAATGACACACAAGGTGTCGCACCACACCGGTTGAAAAGCACTGTTCTAACATTATTTTCTGACACAATATACCTCATTTTCTTATTTTTGTGTTAGAGTGCAAACAAGATTTGGACATTTATTATTTTCTCCATAAAATCTGTTATTTATATTGCGATATTTTGCATAATGAAAGTTTATCGGGAACGCATTGATAACGTACTACTGTTTGATTAAATTTAGCAGTGGCGTAGAGAGAATGTTACCTTAGGGGGCTATGCAAAGAAAAAACTTTACTTTTTAGTTTAATTATATACTTTGATTATGTATTATATTATTAATTGTGTTTTTTAATAGACAGCACTTTACTGGGGTTGTCTTGTGTGTATTTCTTTCCAATAAATAAATAAAAAGAGCCAAGGCGGTCTTAGTTTATAACTATTCGAAACAGACAATGGGGCTCTAGTTCAAAAGTTCAGTGGCGTAGCGAGGGGTAGGTTTTGTGGGCGCCCAAGGCGCCAAAACGAAGGGAGCATTAATATACATAAATCCTATAGTACGTATCCAAAAAATGTTAAATAACCATTCAAAAATGTTGTCTACTTTTTCCACCATATTTTAATAATATGTATTATCACTTTTATATAAAATGAACCAATTTTATGCTAAATATAAAAAGAAATGTTTTTTTTTTAAAAGTCTTATTTGAATTTAAAATGTTAAATTAGTAGTTTTCATGTTTTTTTAAAAGTTTTAATACCTCTGATAAATATGAATTTATTTTATTATATTTGGCTAATACCCCTGTAATAGTATGTCACTTTTGGTACAGTGGTGTACAGTGTACAGTTGTCTAAATAACAACATTATTTTTTTTAAACTTTTGATTTTTTTATGCAAAAAACGTTTTGCAGTTATTGCTGCGCTCGTTGTGAAAATTTTTTATTTTAACTTTTTAGTCTGAGTTAATGTATCAATTATTTTCATTTCTATCAAAAAACAAATCTTTATTAAAAAAATAATAATAATAAATAAATAAATATATACCTGGTTACTTGTTTTATCACAAGAAGCATTGTCAATTGTAAAATAATACATTGTAAACTATGACAGTTTCGCCAAGGGCCACAGCGCCGCCATTATAATTCCAAATAAATATTAGTTCCAAAAGGAAAAATAAGATAATTGCAGAAACAGTAATTTTTTAGAACAATTTTCACAAAAACTTATTGTTTCTGCAATGACAATCTTATTTTTCAATTTGATACTAATAACGATACCGCTCTTATTTGGAATCCTTATGGCGGTGCTGTAAACATTGGGCATATTATGTATAGTTAATAATAATAAATAAATATATATACTGGTGACTTGTTTTATCGCAAGAGGCGCTGTTAATTATAAAAGAACTGTATACCAGGATAGTCTTGCCAATGGTGATAGAGCCGCCATTAGGATTCCAAATAAATATTAGTTTCAAGTGGAAAAATAAGAAAATTTTTGCTGAAACAGTAAGTTTCTGGATATATTTTGACAAAAAAATATTGTTTCTGCAATTATCTTATTTTTCCATTTCACACTAATAGTGATACTGCTGTTGTTTGGAATCCTAATGGGGGCGTTGTTAACATTGAGCAGACAGTCATAATATACAGTTTTTGTGTAAAAGAAGTCGATGTAGACCTTGATTAAATGTTATTGTATACTTGTGAGATTCCGTGCGAGGACCAGCGGATTGTAGGAATTATTAACAGTCTCTCTATTATCGCTATCATCGATATTTCACATAATATAAAATAAATAATATAAAATATAATATTAGGTGTACCGGAAAGTTTTTTCGTTTTTATTATCACTGCCGTCTGCGAACTAGTCACGACTTCTTTTGCGTTCTGATTAAACTCTGTAATCTGGAGTACCTAATTATTGTATTCGTTTCATTTTAAACCCTTGCATTTTAAAATGGCGGAAGAATTTTCATCAAAACATTTTTTAAACTGTTTAATGTTGTATGAATACCATAAAAAAATATCTGCTACAGTTGCTACATAAAACATTTGCACTGTTTATGGTGATTAACTAAGTGTACGCACATGTCAACAGTGGTTTAAAAATTTAAATCAGGAAATTTATTTTTGGATGATGAACTTTGATCTGAAAGGCCCTATAAAGGAATAATTTATTATGAGATGTTAAAACCGGGGCAAAGTGTTAATTCTGATCTCTACTGTGAACAACTGGATCGACTGAATCAGAATTTGACCATAAATCGGCCAGACATTGTGAATAAAAGAGTTATTCTTCAAGGCAACAATGCCTAACCTCATTCATCAAAAAAAGACAAGTGAAAAAATTTCCGAGCTTGATTGGGAGGTTTTAACACACCCACCCTACTCACCAGACATTTCACCCTCAAACTATTAATTATTTCAGTCACTGGAACACTTTTTAAGAAACAAGACACTTAGAGATATGAACCATGTTAAAATGAGCCTTGAACATTTTTTTCCTTAAAAAAATCAGGAATTTTATAAATCGGGAATATTTTCTCTTTCTGTTAAATGGCAGAGTGTTATAGATCACAATGGTAACTATTTCACTCAATAAAATACATTTTTCTCTTTCGATTTGTTTCTATTTTAATAATATCAAATAAACGACAAAACTTACCGGTACACCTAATATATAATTAATTGTTTATATATATCTAATGAGTTATCAACTCCAAATATATAAAAAAACAAGTGACCTCAAATAAACAGGCGTAAATTGCAAAAAATTTCAAACCAAACACGTAAAACAACCAATTAGAACTAAGCAACCGGTGTCATGACACATATCAACAAGTATGTAGTGATCTCTAAGCATTTAACGACAAGTCGCCAGCTCTTTAGTTCTTGTCTACCCCAAAAGATGTCACTTCAACCGCCAATTTCGGGCGCTTAAAATTTACAATAGACACCTTGGACGCTCCCAGATTGTTCGAGAAAGAACCTCGTGTTAAGGCGCCTACATACGATGTGTCTAACATTGGCCAACGCTGGTATCAATGTTGGAGTAATATTTAGCATTGTTGGATATTTGTATATGCGTAGCATACAGTCGATTTTTCGATTAAGCGGCAACGTTTGCTATGTGCAAAAATAGTGAACATGGGCCAACGTTAGTAAAATGGCGTCAGAAAGTGAAAGTGAGGTTACGGTCGCAGTATGACCTTGATTTTGATATTTAAATTAGATTAAAACTATAAAACTTAATTTTTACTTTATGTAGACTTCGCAATTAATCAAAAATGGTTATAACCTTCCTTTTGAGCACAACATTCTCGACTGATGTGATGACAAGTGTGTGCATGTCGTGTGTACAATAGCGACATGCGTAAACAAGTCTACACCAACATTGGTCAAATCCCTTTGACTTGTGATAAGGGTCGGCCAACGCCAAGCTCAACGTACATTGGCTGTGCTGTCCGTATAGACGATATGCGGAGCTAGACAAATGTAAAATGTAAACATTGGCCATAACTTGTCACACAGTCTGGAGGTGCCTTTATAAAGATGGTACCACACGTGGACAATTCACACAATCTACAATAAAATAGCCTAAAGTGGAAATCGTTGTTGTTGTTAAATAGTGTATAGCTAATTTTTAGTGTATAGTAATATTTAAATATCTATATAAATAAATAAAATTCATTTAATTTCATTTTCATGCAACAATACGTTAGTAATATAAGGTATTTTATAATCTGATAAACTATTTTTTTTTAAATATGGCTTTTTAGCCTTTTGTTCCAATTGTTTAAGTTCGATAAACCGCAAGAATTATATATTAATTATATTAGATTAAATAATATCAAGGAAGAAATTCGTAGTAAGAAGACGAAGAATATATCCCGAAATTGGTTTATTAAAAGTTGATCACTCTAATTAGAATTAATACAATTATAAGCGACGCCATGACACATATCAACAAGTCCGTAGTTGTCACTAAGCATTTAGCGACAAGTCACCAACTCTATTAGTTCTTGACCCCAAAAACAAAAATTATCTTAACCGTATCGTTTAAGTAAAATTTTATTTTTACCATTGACGCCTCTCGTTACAAGTCTCCAAATTATAAATTTCTTGGTATTTTATTTTTTAAACTATAAACCATTTTGGAAACCCAAAATGGCAAAGTTTTAATACCAAAAAATATTTTTGGAATATATAAAATGAACATTTTTAAATTTAAATAAATTAAATAAAATAATGAACAATTAAAACTATTTCACAAATTTATAAATTAAATTTTAAAAACCTAAGAACTTAAATTAGTTTTGTCCAAAATTCCCCAAATTCACGTATTACCATATTAAGAAATAAATAAACAATATCTTTGTCAGGTAACTATTATCGTAAATTTGGGACTTAATTGGACTATTGGTTAATGTTTCAAATTATATAAAAGCCATGACTGTCTCTTCTTCATGGTTTTTGGAACTGTACATTTGATAATCAAAGAAACTAAAATATATTATTCCATGCAAATTTATCTACACTTTTGAGTGTGAAATAAATTAAAATAATTGATACATTACTCTAAGAAATAACAATTAAAACTGGACGGAGATTTCTCACTTTATAATTTGTTTTAGTAATATCAATATAATTTCCCTTCGTTTCGATGTTCTTAAAAATGAGATCAATTCTGAAACCGATTTTCAAGATCTATATCTGAATCAGTATTAAGAACAAACCTGAAGTAAGTAGTTGATTATAAAGCAAAAACAAACGTAAAAGAATATTTAAAAAAAATTCATATAAAATTCAAATTATTGTTTATTTTTATATGTCTGACCATAGTATTAAAATCAACATTTACCTTTTTACTAAAATCATTTATGACCTGTTAAATAACAAGTTAAGTTTTTTAACTCGTGTTATGCGTAATTCGAGCCAAAACAACATACAAAACATGTCATTTTAATTTTAGTTAGGGATAAGTTGAGTTAAAACGTTTAACTCGTTCTTTAACTGTCATTTTGGAAGACATACACATTTAAGAAATTAAACATTTGTATTAAAAATTACAGTAACAATCAAAATGTAATGAAAAATACAATTCACCCTAACTTAAATATGTTCAATGTAAGTATGATTTACAAAGCTTAAACAAAATGACCAAAACTCCGAAACATTCGATAAAAGTTAATAGATTTCAAAATCTAATTCCGCGTTTTAACAGGCTTTATTTATAAAGACTAAAAAAATATTCTTTATAAAATTTTCAAGGTTTTAATTACTGATAATTTAAAACAAAACAGTAAAAATAATAACAATATGACAAATATATTGTAATTTTATTTTTTAACAATTATTTATAAAAAACAATTTTGAAACATGACAGCTAGTTTTTTTGTCTACAGTGGTATTCAACCTGTGTTCCGGGGAACCCTGGGGTTCCGTGGAACGTTTTCAGAGGTTCCGCAACTTTAATTAAATGGTTCTATTCTGTTTTTTTTTTTTTTTTAAACTGCTTGGATACAATGATTTTGCTAAATTTTGATTTTTTGTTTTCTGAGAGCTCTAAATCTGATCTACAAATTTCTTAATCACCATTTTCGTCATCAGTAGATCATATTTATTCCAAAACAGCTAATTTTACTCAAAAGTTCAAAAAACAAAAAGTTCAAATTTGTTGAGTAGTGATTATTATTTACTTCTTATATCACCTACCATTTAAATATGTACTTTGTACTGTATTATTGGATTTTATATTTATAAATTATTATATTACTTTGATTTTATGTATATAATGATTGCTAATAAATGTTTATAATAAATAAATAAGATTCAAAACAGTATATCGCTAATTATTCGACTCAATTTTCATTTATAATTTGCATTAAAAATTATATTAGGTAGGTATTACATTATTTAAAAAGTAAAGTAATATACCTGCTTTTAAAAAATATAGAAATTACTAGTACTCCGCGATCTACTAGTGTTGTTGTATACGAGGGATGTTTCCTAAATTCTGGGAACTGTGCTGTAATTAAATTACGCAGAACTTATAGGCAATGTTATTGGTGCCAGACAAGTCCTGACATGTTTATGCAACTATCTAGTGCAATATTGTTCAGTCTGATTTAGGTGTTCGACTGATATAGACGCGTTTTCATAGCACTGTTTTTGTAACCATGGAAGACGCAGCAAAATCTCAAAGAGCAATAATTTTCTTTTTGTGGAAAGTAGGTGTGAAAACATCAGAAATTATTCAGCGTCTGCAACGAGTATTTGGTGAGTCTGCAAAATCCAAAAGTACTGTTTATCGGTGGATCGATCGTTTTAAAACCGGTAAAACATCACTAGAAGACGATCCACGCAGTGGGCGCCCAAGCATGTCGGTAAATGAAAGAAAAATTACTGCCGTCGAAGACCTTAAAGAGGACAGGCGAATGACTATTCGTCAAATAAGTGTGCGCCTAGGGATAGGTACACGACAAGTTCATGACATCTTGCATGATTGTTTGGGCGTAAGCAAGGTTTCACCGCGTGCCAAGGCTGTTGGGACCTGAACAGAAACTCAATAGGAGACACCGAAAAAGTGTCACCGAAAAGTGAGGACGGCTTAAAAAAATTAGTTTATCGTTGGGATAAATGTATTCAGTTAAATGGAGATTATGTTGAAAAACTACATTTTAATATTGACGAAAATTAACAAAATAATAAAAATTATAGCTAAATTCCCAGAACTGTGGAAACATCACTCGTATATAGCAATGATAGTGCTCCAGGACAAATTCTTCTCGTGAAAAGTACTCAAAAAGTTTGGGAAACTCTGATCTAGGTTATTTATTTTGTTTTTCTTCCCAGCTCGTAATTTTGTGAAGAATTTTTCAATATTTTCATTTTGATAAATATGTCAACATGTTTTACAGTTGGTAGGTAATTGTTTTCAAAAAAACTGATAAATAAATTAATGTGTGTAAAATGATCCTTTTATTTTCAAGGTATCAATAAATTGTTCAATTAATTGACAAAGAAATTGATAAATTTATTGATCAATAAATTGTACTGTGTAAAACCAACTCAAGGCTCTCTAACATATAAAATAATTTCAAGTTTAGAGCTTCAGGTTGAGATCTTAATACATATTCTATAATACATCTAACATATACAATAGTTAAATAAGAACTAAAACAACGTTGAAATGAGAAATCCCCAACCCGTTATTATTTTAAATGGTCGAGCGTAGCGCGTGAACTAAGGTGAATAGTGTTTAAAGGTTGAGAAAGAGTTAAGTTTAATTAAGGTTGAGCGTTGTGGATGTCGAGGTGCGTAGATGTGTCGCAGAGCGACTTGCGGGAGGCGCTAAGACCACCGCCCTCCCCTTGTCTACCCTTGCGCGGGAGCGTGGTACAGGATGCCTCTATACTACTGTCTCTTGGCTTCCACACTGGCGACCCTACAACAATTATTCAATCAATAACTCGTTCACTTAAGAATTTATTTCAAATTTTTAAACAACGCGCCATTTAAAACAAATTTTAGCACCAAAAAAATTAAACTTTTAAATTACGCGCCATTTAAATTAACGCACCAACAAAATTTAGCGGGAAATTTAAATTTGAAATCAAATTTTAGGCACCTTTTTGAATAAACACAATCTCCGAATAAATTTTGGCAACCTTTAGGTTAAATAAACCTAAAATATTGGTTATTAATACTAATTTAAAAAAACTGGTGCCATTTAGATTAAATTTTGGCGCTTCATAACCAGAAATATTTTAAATTTTGGTATATTTGGTAGCCATTTATAAGCCAAAGGCTTTATTAGATTAAAATTTAGAAAAATTATGACCCAATTTTGAATTTTATGGTCTTAGAAAAATAGAGACCAAATAGTTTTTTCTAAAAAACTTTATTTAAAAATCATATTCAAACACAAAATGCTATTTAAATAAAATTGAAAAATAAAAACAACAGCAATTTGGATTTAGCAAAATAAGGGAATATTTTCAAATCTATTTTAAGCAGAAATTAATTTTTAGCAATTTAATATCGTGCATAAAATTTATAAAAGTTTATTTGATATAATACACAGCAGTCTGTATGTGCTAGTAAAAAGACAGAATTTGGATTGTCGACTTTTGATTTTATTAGTTCTTTGGTCAGTATTTTAAAATCTGTTTCTTAGTATTCAAATTAATATGATACCATTATAATACTCCGTTTTCTTAACTATGTAGGTTAAGAGTTCCTAAAGGCATTAAAACCAAGATTACAAGCCACATTACACATACTGTTGGTAGGTAAAGACCGAAGTGTAGTGTTTTTTTTTTTCTACGAAGAATGGATATTTAATAAAAAGAATGGAATTCTCTGGATCGAACCGCGCTGTGTGGTTCTCATGAGTTCAACGCGAGTTAAGGTCGAGGGTATGCCAAAGACGATGAAAGTTCTGGACGCCCATGAACGTCAAAGGCCGACGAGAATGTGGAAGAAGTTAGAGAAATCTTTTAAAATAATCATTTCCACAGATGTGGGAAAACATAAGGTTTCATCCTTTATAAGGATAAAGATAAGGCACCAGCCCACTTACTACTTCCAGCTACGCTATTTTAGGCTGATAAACATAACGCAGTTCTCTTAAATTCCTATTATATTATGTTTTATGGTGTCGAAGTGTGGTAAATTAACGACAAAATATTAGCCACTGAGAAGGATTTCTGGAGATTCAACCAGAATACCAAGACTGGATAAAGATCGATATTAAAGGATTCGAGAAGTGAACGATAAAAACTGTGGTGGTATTCCGACGAATAGGATTCTATTCTCTCATTATTAATAAATCGATTTTATTGGCGGTTGTCATGAAACTATGTTCTTTTTTTTATGGCCAAGTAGAGAATAGAAGTTTATTGGTCGTAATTCCACCACAGATATCATAAACCAAGAAAAGAAACTTATCTAATATTAGCATTCCGAAGAAAGAATCCCAATATTGGTATGGTTGTAGATACGAATGGAGAGATAGCAAAGAAGAAGATCAAGGGACACATGACTAAAAGAAATGTAGTAGACTACGACAGAACAAAAGGTGGTTTCAAGAGACTCAAATAATCGCATAAGTGGCGATTCCCTATGAACTATTATATGCTGGAAACTTTGTATTATATTTGTATTTTAAGAAAGTCTATGGCCGCAAGCATTGAAGCCATGTTCTTGACGTTGACAGCCAGGATATGAACTTGGGTTCAAATCCTAACATTTCCAAATAGTCTGTGTAAAATATGTATACAAATTACAAGATGTGCTTTGCTATTCGCAACCGGCTGCAAACGGTAGATACCTTTCTGTGTGTGCTAAGAAAAGGCGTAATACTGACTATATTACTCCTGAATGTACACAGATTGAAAATATGGTCATGAAACCTGGAAATATGAGGCCAAGGTTCTCTGCGTGAGTCTTAATTTCTATTTTAATAATTTTGATATCTGAATATAATACTGACCAAAGTGAATTAAAATTATTGTAAAAAATAACTTTTATAAAATATTTATTTCTGTCTTTTCCATATATTTAAGAATATGAATATCATAAAATGGAAAATGAATGAAAAATAAAAATAAAATAAAATTTAATAAAGTAAACAGTGAAAAAAAAAAAAAAAAAACAAATCAAATTAGGTACGCACTAGCGCTAAACATGGTCGGATGTATTGTTATCAAAGAATTGCAGCACTGATAAGGAAGTTGCAAACTATTGGTATTCATGACATGAATATTACATAATGCTCGCTTAGTAACCATTAAATTAATCGTTGACAATATATATTTGATTACTAATAAAATATTAATATCAACAATAATAACTGCAAATATTTGTAAGTCAATATCGTTAAAGAATCCTCTGCATTTACTGGCTGCGTTGAGTAACAAGCAGGGGTGTTGAGGGCCAACGTCGGTCCCGGGGAAAAGGTCTGAATTTTTATCAGGTACACAAAATTTATAAAAGAACATCAGATTGGGGCACTTCCAGGAACCTAAAAATCCTAGGTCCAGGAAATTTTAATCCCTCTCCAACACTTCTCAACGGGACTGGTAAAAATCACCGAATTAGAATCGGCAATAAAAAAATTATATAAATATAAAGAAGCAAATAAAAAGAAAGTAAGTATGGCACACTTTTCGAAGAGCTCCTAACGAGATGTGCTACCATGCATTTGTATACAAATCACAAAGTAGCAGTAGAAAAGAACGATCTAAGAACACCTGGCCTCGAACAAATTGCTTTTTATTAACCCAAGACAGAAATGTTGACAGAAAAAAACAATTGGAAGGCCTATGTTCTGCACTGGACAAAGGAAGAAGATGTGAAACGTCCAATATTTAACAGTTCACATTGGCAATTTTATGATATTATCTTTGCTAACACTGCTATAAAATTAAATTTCGATTTGGAACAATGATAATTAGACAAAGTCGTGTGTTTCAAATACTTTGGATCCATTATCCAATAGGTTGGGCCTGATTCTTGGATACTATTATCTAGGCACAGAATGAAACTAACAGGTATATAGAAGAGTCTGCGAAACGGAGTTGATCGAAGAAAACAAAAATCTTGAGTAGCTTAAATATTAAATCCATTTCAGATAATAACCGACAAATATACGAGACAGATAAGGAGAACAGAAGATCCAGAAGAACATCTGATGATGAAATAACAGTTTAAAGAGGAAGAACTTAGATATAATAGAAGTAAAGACGTTGGCAATAGATAGGCTGGCGTACTCTATGGAAAAATCTTAACATCTAATGGTACAAGATGAAGGTTAAATAAAGTAATGTTTATCTTTTCCAAGAAGATATATTATTTTTACGACCATGTTTTTTGCTAGTGCTAAAATTAAAAAATGTTGAAGAGGGTTTTTATTTAGTTCAAAATATAAATATACATTATCCTCTAAAAAGTTATCGGACACTTCTCTAAGTTTACAACAACCTCTTGTTACAACAACCAAAGTTGTTTCTATTGCAATGGATTGGGACCATTAGTTGTTACTATCACTTAAATGAAGCCGATGATTATATAAATAAATTAGACAATTTATTGGTCCCATCAATTTGGAAATACTATAGGAATACCGAATGTTTATTTCAACAAAACAGTTCGCCTTGCCTTCAGACTGGGGTTGTTACAAAATGGTTTGCGGAAATTGAAATAAAAAATTTAGATCTGCTCAGTACGGAAAATTAAAGTTTCTTCTAGGGTAGAATGAAGTATACCTCATGAAGATCTTCAAAATTGGTGGAAAGCCTTCTCAGATGAGTGAAAGATAAAAAATGAGGCCCGATTCACGGTCCGTATATCATACGGTTGCCACATTTTGGGTGATGGTGACGTACTTCATTACTCCCAATATGTAGCATTGGTGGAAGTTGCTATGTTACAAACTTCTAAAGTCTGTTCCTTTGGTTTAGGCGGAACTAGATTTTCAATTCTAGTTACTTTTATCTATTGATTGAAGCTTTCGACCATTTTGTTCAGGAAAAGCCAACTTCAATATATAAAAAAATAGCTAATGACAACTCACAAAAATAAAAGTTCCGGTTAATTCCCCCTAATCGTTTGGAACAGACTGTACAAACGCTGTATATTGGGCATCAATATGTCCAACTTCAGTAAGTCACGCTCACCCGAAATGAGACAACAGTATATTTTACTAACCTTGGGCCGACTATTTTTTGACATTTTAATGAAAAATTTGAAACTTATATCATATAATTGTCCGAGAACTTTTTGTGGATAGTGTATGTTATAATTAAGAATACAATATTAATAACAATAATGATAATTAGGTATTATAAAATTTTAAATAAATAATAATGTATAGTAAAATATAAAAGGGAGAATACGAAATTTTTATGAAAGTGATTAGAAATAAATTTTGTGAAATGTGAAAGAAAAAGATAGAATAGAATAGAATCCAAAAATTTTTCATACAGGTTGCTGTGTACTACATATATATACAGTGCGGTGAAAATGCAAAAATGGGGAAATATTCTTCAAAATATTTTATAAAATGACCTTTATTTTTTGGAAACATATTTTCCGTAGATTGAATATAAATGTATATTAATATAATAATATAAATTTACATAATAATAATTTAAGATTAAATAAAACATTAAATTAAAAAAAAAAAAACATATTTTGAAAATAAAAAAGTACTAAATAATGTATTTTCTCTAACAAGTTAGACACCAAACTATGATAAAATATAAAAGCAAAATTCATATAAAAATTATATTTATTTTTTAAAATAACTATTTTGGGTCTCGACTATTTTTCTATTTGTGTAGAATTCCAATAGACATTCTAAAATCTACAATGAAGCAAGGTCAGCTACAAACCAAAATTTAAAATAAAATCAAAACCTCATATCCAAAGACTAAAAGCTCATTCATTATCTTAAAACATGCATTTAAAAAAGTTGACATTCATTTTAAGGTAGTTTTAGCGCCAACAAATCAAATAAATCGGAAGTCACATGGTCAGACAACAACCAATTAAACTGACAAATATTAAATACGGAAGTCACGTGACTTATGATGTAACCAATTACATTGCTCCTAAGTGCCACGTGATTAAATAATGCGATTTGATTGGCGGATAAACAAATGCCAACTTGATTTTAGATTTTAAGGTTAAAATTTGAAATGTCTTTGAATATGATTTAAAGCTCTATACTACTATAACATTAATGATTGAATTTAAACAATGTCTGCGTTAAAGGCAGATTTTAATAAATATTTGTGATTTTTAAAGCAAAATAGGACAGTTTTTACTTATTTATTTACAGTAGTCGATGTGATTATTGTACTGAATCTGATATTGATAAATATTTCAAATGATAACATTGTATAAATTATTAAAATTATTATATTTGACGTTGTAACAAAATTTTTAGTACCGTTTGATTATACCTCTGGAGTTATATAATTATAGAGGCGGCTGGGAGATACGAAAAACTTGTCTACTGTCTCTTAAAGTTAGAGCTCATGGACACTGTCATATATGAAATCTTTTTATAATCTAATAAGATTATTTAAAATATTTGCGCCTCATTATTTTATCTTCTATACCGCCACATATGGTTCTTAATATATTTCGCTCAAAACAGCTAAGTGGTTTTCACCATTTACCTTCATTATTCATGCTTTAGGACTGTATAACAGCACAGGTCTCATCATATTAGAATCGAGCATGAATTTAGTTCTTCTAGATATAAAAGCATGGCCATACTACACCCTGCGGACCGAGAAGTACATTTTTGTGGCCCGTGTAAGCACATTGGTGGTTCAAAACGCGATCATTAACCAAAATTCACGCTTAATGCTGCGTTCAGAACCTCGAAATTAGAAATTAGAATTAGTGCTTAGAATTAACGTAAATGTTTGTTATACGTAACTGCACGTTATCGTTCACAACCTTCAAAATTAATACTTATACTTATAAATCAAAATTAGATGTTTGTAGTGTTAAAAATTTCTATGACCATATTTGTTTGCTTCTATCCATATTTTTATGCATTCTATGAGCATAAATATAATTTTTTTCTCTATTTTAAAACTATGAAACACTCAAAAACTCATTAGCAAATGTAAACAGCTGTCAAATATCGATCGATAAATTAGAAATCGATAAAATATCTGTCAGTGGCTTAATTTATATTGTGAATACTGCTTAATTTTTACGTACAAATTTTATGTTAAGTTCTAATTTCGCGTTAATTTATAATTTAGAGGTTGTGAACGAAGCATAATCATGGCCAAACAGAGCTAAGAACTGAATGGCTGTCATTGGCCCACAACGTGCCTTACTATTTTTGCCATGTTTAAAACGTGGTCATGTTTAAAATCAATTTTTTTTTGTTCTCGGGCTCACGGATGTAAATGTTTGGCCATGCCTGTAGAAATATCATTAATAGCCATAGATCTTAGACCAAATATAGTCGAATCAATTTGATTTTTTAGTACGAAGATAAAGATTGCCTTAGATGTGTCGCTAGGATCGGTAACTGTCATTGCATATTTGTAGATGTTTCTTTGGTTTAAGTGGAACTAGATTTCCAATGCTAGTATATTTTACTTACGTCATTACCCTCTTAAAAATGTGAGGACTTCTTATCGATTCAATGATGAAGCGATTGCTTCCGTGTGCATTGAAAACGGAAGATTTTAGTTTGAAAGAGTAGGTATACTAGCGTCGGCGAATCAGTCCAGTTACGTCACACGACGTAACAAACAATTGCACTGATTCGCCGACGCTAGTATATATTATTTTTTAAATGAACAATAAAATTAATTAGATTGAGTGGTAACCCTGGCAATTTGGCAGTTTATAATGAGCCCTACATTTCATTTACAGATATTTTTTTTAATTTTTAGGACTTAACAACATTTTAAATATATTTATCATATATTGGATAGTATAAAAAGACTGCATTAAAATGTCCATAAGCTTCAGCTGTAAATATTCCCAAATATGTTACTGTACGAGATCATATAATTTTTAAATTTTCTTCAGCCACCTCTTTTTCCCTTTAATTCTCTTATTTACAATTCAGCCATTTTGACTTCAAGTAAGACGTCATTTTAACAAACTGATCACTAATTTTAATCTATGACTAAGATATATACAGGGTGTTCTATTTACGTATATGATTAACAGACCATTTGCGGAATAATATTTTTTACATCATATTATATTAAAATTGCTTTTGTTTTATATCACACATATAATTTAATATATTTTCATCTCGATAACATTTTTTTCAAGCTTTTTATGGTAAAATTTCGTCGTTTTAGCAAGTAGCTTAAAAAGTTTAGGGTTTAGTTAGGTATACTCATTTCTTACTGATTATGCGATGAGCAACAAATGCTACATTGTAAACAGCAGATCTTCTAGGATCAACTAGCCCAGTTGCACCAGTTTTTCTTAAATTTTAAGCATTCCCTAAATAGAAAAAATATATAGCACCACATCGTGTTGCTAGGTATTTTTGCGTTTTAAGGAATACTTAAAATTTAAAGAAATGTGGTGCTACTAGACATAAATAATTTATTATACTCATAGGATTCCAGAGGGCCAGAGGGATTCCAGATTCATAAGGCCAGGTTGTGAGACTGATTGCTTGATTTGAATTCACACCAGCAACTATACTAACCAACCTGTTGCAGATGTGTCACTGTTATTGTTCGTGATTGTAATTTCTGTTTTGGTCAGGTACACGCACTTTTGTTTCTGGAGGCAGCTTTAATATACATGGCGCTCCCAGATAAATGCTAGGTGTCCTCCTGTTCCTAAAGCATTTCTTAAAAAAGGAAATTTAGCGCAGGTGAGGTTACATCGGACGGGGATTCCTCATCCAGTATTACATTTCTAATCGCATCGGCCGGTCCCTGTCTGTTTGAACAAAACATTATTGTGCAAAGATGACCCTGGTTGCGTAACTAGTGACCATAGCTACTAAGTGGTAACTACTCTGTGTCACTGAAATTCCTGTAATTGGCGCAGGAGGATTAGTGCATCCCCTGGTTTATGAAATAAGTGGGGGAAAAATATCAAAAGAAAAAATAGTCATGTAATATACGAGTTTTTTTTTTTATTGCTGTAGCTATGTAAATTTGGTGTGCTTGTAGAAATATAAAATGAAAAGACATTTTCATTTTTATTGAAAAACGGACCTTACTTAAAAAATAACCCTCGAAGAATATAATTCTTTTAATTTAACAGAAATTCAATGCATAAATATTAATTAATATTTGTAATAGAACTTTGGGAAATCCATTTTAAAAAAATCAACGTTGGAATAAAACTTTTACGGCCGGTTTTATAACTGACTGTTAAAAAATAGTCACTGTCCAAGTTAATTGCCAGTTAGTGATTAATATCGTATTACAATTTTCGATTAACAGTAACTTTGATTGTTAGTTGGCTGCTAAGATAACATCTGCTTTGAAGTTATTGTTAGCTGGAAGTTATAACTAAACAAGTATCAAGTAACAAGTGGAAAAGTGTCAAAGTGTCAAATTAAAAACGTGAAATAATCATCGTTATAACATGGATAACGTCAGTATTGTTACTGCAATTTTTATTTAACAGCCAATTTGATTGTTAATTGACTGCTAAGATAACATCTGTTTTGAAGTTATTGTTAGCTGGAAGTTAGAAATAAACAAGAATCAACAAGTGAAAAAGTGTCAAGTTAAAAACGGTGAATTATAGTATCATAAGCATTGTTAAAACATTGATAATCGCAGAATATTTATTGATAGCGACTCATATAATGAAATATTAGAAAAATGGATGGAACATTCAATGCATGGATCGAAGATTATTTTTTAACAAGATTTCGACTAAAGAAGGCTACTGTAACTGGCTTGCACCGACCAAATGGGATGTATAAAGTTTCCAACAGATAGAAACAATGCCTTGAGCACAATAAAACAATTACTTTTAACGCTTAGATTCTATGCTTGTGAAAATATGCTTATAACTGTTGAAGATTTTTGTGGAGTACACAAATTTACAGCCTTAAGAATCGCACAATTACAAGTCGCATTGGAAGTTAGTAAACAGTCCTTGTTAACAGTCGATTATAAACCTGGCCTTATTCGTCTTGGTTGTTGTTAAAATTCGTTACATTGTCAATACATTCAGCATGCTCTTGCACACTTTTTTTTATGAATGTTGAGATCTGACATTTTTTAGAATCATATTAATTTAGATTATAAGCAGCGCATGCGTTAACAAATTATTTATTAGAAGCCATCGACACTCATTCAATAAATACTTAACTAAATATCAAGAAATTTGCAGTTGTAAAACCGAGAATTTTTAAACATATTAACAAATCTGCCGAGCTAATATTGAATTATTTTAAGTATTAATGAATCTTTAAAGAATTCAATAAATAGCATATTATGTATTAATAAAAATGTGATTATGGACTGGGAAGAAATTTATTTTCAGGGTCTTTCCATGGTGCACCTGCCTGCAAGTAATTCTACTGGCGCCCGTGATTCTTGAAAGTTGTGGATTAGCCGAGGCGACTTAAATGACCTGGAACCCAATAGCTTCTTGGTGTAAGCAGCGACTAAGCGATCACTGTGGCCAAATGTACACTGTGTACTTGAATTAATAGCTTTCAACCCTGAATTGAAAGTGAAAATTCTTTTTCATGCCAAGAAATCTTCTTGGTTCTTATGGTGTAAGTTTTATTCGGTGTTTTAGCAATCAGTTTGTTAAAATGACATCTATTTTTACAAAGACTATACAAATATACAATCTCATTCTTTGAGCATAGCGTTTGTAACGCTTTATTATTATATCTAAATATATCTACATATTTTGAAAATAAAATATATATATTCATAACCTGAACGTATATGAAATTATAATTATTGTTTGCATAAATCTAAATAGGTAGAGACTGTTCACTTAGAGAATGGGACAGAGATTATGGGTTTAACCAACCCTAGTAATTCTAGGGTTGGTTAAACCCGTCTACAAATGCGGTCTCACACTCTTCTGTAGCGATTAGTCTATAATGATGTTTATGGAAAGTAATCTTCTGTCCGCCAAAAATTCAGCTTTTAGCCTTCACTGAAAACCCTTTTACTCGTTTTACTAAATAATGCTGAGGTCACACAGAGCGCTACGCTACGTATGCGTTGCACGCTATGTTTACTATACCCTGTTCGAAATGCAGAAATAGTAATAAATTCACATGAAAGATTGAAGTCGCTACCCTATTGGCTGTCGCATAAATTTAAGTGCTCAACATCCAACGAACGACGAGACTTAAACAAAATTAGCACGTGAACATTGCATGATTACTAATCTTGATTTTGAACAGAGTATACGTTCGAAGAGATAAATTATTAAATTTCTTTTTCTATCGTCTTCAGCTTTGTGCAAGATGTTGGCGGGCAAGTTACAGGTTACCCTGAGAAAGTCATGACAATGACGATAATATTTTATTGTTACATGCATTGGTTAGTAGCGTGAAAGAAAGTGAATACTCGAAGTTAACATGAAAATGAGACATTGATGAATTTCGTCATCTGATGAACAGTTACAGATCAAACAGTAACATGAAGATGAAGTTAAATTCAAAGAATATGTTTGAATGAGTACTAAGCAGTTTGAGAACTTTTGTCGAATGAGTACTAACCACTTTGAGATCTTTTGTCTTCTGCGCATGCCAGTTAACAGCGACGCTTAAAAATATAGCCACAAATCAATCAACACAGCAACGTAGCTAGACAGAAAACATATCCTACATAGCGTACGCAGTTCTGTCTGGTCCATTACGTTGTCTATACAAGAAAATATTTTCTCCACGACCACTATAGAATTTACCAATTTTAAAATCAATTTTGATTACGTTAGCTAATATTCTTACACAAGAATTGGAATGTTATTCTAAAGCACTTATCTTCTTATTCATTTTGCGTGTATTTCATTCCTTCACTAGTGAAGTAATAATTATTCCATTCTCGTTGTCAGATGTTATTGTTCACTACAAGATATGCATTCCTCCACGCTGATAAGTAGTGCGGACGATATCTATGGCGTATGAATACATTAAACAAAAACGTTTTTTTTTTTTTTTAATAACTAACTTGCTAAAAAGTAATAAAATGGCCAATGTGCGGCAAATTAAACAAAAAATAAGTAAAAAAGTTTAAATATTTAATTAATTTGGTACCTAATGTAAATTATTTGTTAAAATTAAAAGTTTGTTAAAATAATTATTAGTTATTTTTGATTTTATGGTGGTCGTGGAGAAAGTAGGGTCTGCGACTCGGTTGGACGAGAATATTCGATGCTCGTGGTTCCTCACGCTCGCCTGTGGTTCGCGCTCGGAATGTTCCTCTCGCATTGAATTTTCCCATTCCAACCTTGTTACAGAATATACTATTTCCTACGCATAACAAACATAGCTTACATGGCGTACATTGTTTTCTGTGTGGCTCAGCATAAATCGTTGTTATTAATTACATTTGCATTATTTGTAGTATGCACCCGCATATTTGCGGTAATGCAATTAAAAATGGCGTAATGTTTTACGTATATTTGATGACACTCATGTCCTATTCTCTAAATGAAATGATTCTGCATAATACAAGGGTGGCTGGTGAATACTCAAAAGGATTTAGCTAGATTATTTTCCGGATTCCAGGATCTCATATTGATATCCTTGCTTTTTATTAATATTATTTTTTGTAGGATTTTTTTGAAAAGACTCTTGGTCCAGAAAGTTTCTGGAATTTTGGTATAGACCTTAAAAAGTCGTAGAAAACACTTCATGCGTGTTATTAGATTGGATTGATAAAATACAGGTGGGTCCCAGTTCATCTGGCCCCAAATAATAAGCCACCTCTGGTATTATAACAGAAGTAACAAATTAAAATAAATAATTTATATGTTTGCATTAATATTTCACAAAAATGCCTACACAATACAACCAAGTGTATGATGATAAAATTATTTTGTGTAATTTAAAAGTTAATAATAATTAAATAATATTAATTATTTATCTACATTTTGATTATAGTTGTTAAAAACTGTCCATTTTGCATACCCGCCTACGTCCAATAGTGTACTCTTATACAGTACAGCGGTACTCAATAAGTTATTCACAACCGATATGCTAAATCCTAAATATATATATCAACAACAAGTGGTTAACATTTGATTTCATCACAACTACACTTATCTACGACTCTACCCCTTATATAATCAGCTTGATTATCATTTGTAGCTGAATGCTATCCTTTTTCTGTCTTTTCACTTTTACTGGATAGGTAGCACTCAACGCAAGTAGGATTTTCAATACTCAAAGATTTAGTAGGTTGTTTTAGCGAAGATTTTAATTTTTTAGGACTTTTAGAACCGTTTGTTTTAGGACTTTTAGCCCCATCCTTTTTCCTACTTTCACTAGGACTTCTACTTCCATTAGGTGATTTAGAACCAGGTGATTTAGATCCGTTTGGTTCTTTTTTAGGTGGTCTAGGACTTGTAGCACTATTCCTACGTGATCCTTTTGGACTAACACTATCCGTACGTTTAGGACTTGTGTCTTTCTTTGTAGGTTTTGGACTACGTTTAGGACTGCCGTTGGGTTTTCGCGTTTCTGATGCACGTTTTGGACTTCGATTTGGGGAACGGGATTTTGAGTGGACTTCCACTTTTATTACTTTGGTGTTGGTGTTTGGCTTAC
This sequence comes from Liopterus haemorrhoidalis, assembly GCA_963971575.1. NCBI lineage: Eukaryota > Metazoa > Arthropoda > Insecta > Coleoptera > Dytiscidae > Liopterus > Liopterus haemorrhoidalis. Next base: position 230,000,358 of record OZ020611.1, read on the forward strand.
CTAGTTCTTTGACTGCTATCGGATGGTAGTTCTCTGGTTGGTGGGATGATTGGATTAAACGGGCTTGACTACCGGTGCTGCCCGCTGATAATGTTGACGTTGTACTGAAAACACATATCAAATTAGTGTTTATTTACAAATAATAATAAATAACTCAGTCCCAAGATAAGATATCTGATTCTTGATTATCAGTATAAGTTGTCCAGCGCAAGCTGAGCCAATTTCAAAGTTAAAAATTATTTGCTGTTTGAGATTCGTAAATCAAATTAATAGTTTCAATTCAGAGGTTATAATACGAACGCCACTGAGTCTCCCGGTTCAAAACGACGGCCTATAGAGGGTAGGAGTGTCTGCCCATCTGACAGCAAAAAGATCTCCTTATGTTGGACAATTTATACTAAATGATAGCCACGTAGTAGGGTAGACATTTCTACTATACTCTATTCACCGAGACTGTAAAATCCATAAAAACATTATAACTACATCAGTCTTGCTCTAATTGGACGAAATGATATTTAAATCGAGTTACGATAATATACAGTAGCACACCATTAGTTATATTCTTTATTTTATATAAACCATCCACAAGTATTGAACAATTAGTAATAAGTGTTAACGGAACAGTGACAGTTCCTCAGATTCACGATAAAATTAGTTAAAACATGTAAAAACAGATAATACGAGGATTACCTTTTATGTTTTTACAAACGAGCACTAGATGGCAATATTGAAATGTGTCATTACTATATTCGTAAAATTTGACATTGTTATTGTGAAATCAGTGGCAACTTATAAATTTACCGAGAATTTTGCTGAGTGAACGTTTAAAAAACAAGTTTGTGAAAAAATGGATATTATTCGTGAAGGTTTTCGTTGTATGATTTTTTACGATTTTAGTAAAGGCCTAACTCAACAACAATGTATAGATTCGCTTCGTTCAACTTTTGGTAATGAAGCACCTTCAGAAAAGTCTGTTTACAATTGGTTTGCAGAATTTCATCGTGGTCGTGCGTCCGTCAGTGATGAATCTCGTGAAGGTCGACAAAAATCGGTTGTGACTGAAAATAACATCGATGCTGTGCGCAAAATGATTGAAGAAGATCATCATGTGACTTACCGTGAGATAGAGACATCCTTTGGCATATCGCAGACTACAAGACATTCGATTTTGCATGGTTATTTAGCAGTGAAAAAGATCTGTTCCCGATGGATTCCCCCTAATTTGACCGAAGCTAAAAAAAAGGCTCGTGTTGATTGGTGTAAGGAAATGCTAAAAAAGTCAACCTATGCACTGCAAAATCAGTATACAACATCGTTACAAGTGACGAAACTTGGATATATTCATATAAACCGGAAAATAGCAGCCATTCCTTTACAGGATCATACAACAATTTGTTTGCCAGAAGTCATCGACAAAATCATAAAAAATAACCAGAAACGTCTCATCATTCTTCATCATGATAATGCAAGCATCCCACATAGCACGTCAAACAATTGATTATTTGAAGGAGAAAAACATCGAATTAATATCTCATTACCCGTATTCACCAGATTTATCCCCTAACGACTTTTTTGTTCCCCAATGTTAAACAAAAAATGCGTGGACAGCGATTTTCATCACCTTAAGAAGCTGTTGAAGCCTTCGAAAACCATGTTTTTGAGATACTAACTTTAGAGTGGAAAAAATGTTTTGAGAATTGGTTTGAACGCTTGCTAAAGTGTACAAATCTTAAAAGCGAATATTTAGAAAAGCAATAACATAGATTGTTCCAAAAGAAAATTTTTCTTTGTTAGTTTTTGTAAAAACTTAAAAGGTAGCCCTCGTATTAAAAGATGCTATATAACTTTATCTTCAAAAAATAAAAGAGCGTAACCCCTTTTAAAATTGACCTTTTTTAGATATTAACTATCATAAAAATTATGTCTCTCAAAAACGGGAAAGAGTACTTTTGAAAAATGTTTTTACCAAGAAACTGTGAACAAATATGTATACATATTATAAAAACCACATTTCCAGAAACAGTTATACAATTAATTATTCCATTCCTTTTACCCCATCTCGCAAGTTCGGTTACCCAACAAAACTGTTTAACTCCTACTGAAACTAACTGCTAATAAGAAATTTGTTGTGTTTTGGAAATCGACAGAAGTCACATGGTTTTAAATCAGGTTAATAACAGTAAATCCAGGGAATAGTAACTTGTTTTCACTCGTAAAACGACCTTGGAAAGGAAATATGGAAATATTATTATTATTGTTCTAGAATCCTGTTTATATTGTTCTTACTGAAAATTTGTATATAATTAGTTACCTTAGTGTTAGATGGTTGGGTGTCCTGCCTAGCGTAGCCTTATTTTTAGGGACTACACTACACGTTTGTGAGTCTTCTTCTCCTTCTGATTTGGTTCCTGGATCACACTTCTCATTTTCATTTGGTACGTTGGTTCGTTTCGGGGGATCTAAAAACGAGCAAAGAATTAATAACTAAAACTCAAATAAAAATATCTATTTAAAAACATAAAAAATACTAGTAAGAATTAGTAACAAGAAATTAGAAAACACCAAGAAAACAATTAAGACTTACAACCATAAAACAAGGAAATATTATTTACGGGTGTTAATAAAAGTTAGTAATTAACATAAAACATAAAAGTAAATAGTGCTTACCATAAAAATAAACATAAAACACAAACTATTCTAGCAGTGCAGGTAATTTACCTGCTGCATCTCCAACCGTTTTACTTCTCGACCTAAAGCTACTCGCTGTCGGTGGTTCATCGGCTTCTTGACTAATATTGTCGTAGTCTATGTTACCGGCGCTTAGCCTCTGCGTGTTCTTCGACTTTTTCGTCTTGCCCAACGTGTGTGATCCTTGGATAATCTGAGGTGGTTTCGCTGCAGGTCTTTCTAGAGTTTGACTGTTCATTACTTCTGAAAAAATAGAAGTTGTAATATCCAGATTATTGAGTGTTTTCACTTGGATGTCAAAAATTAATCAAAATGAACGTTAGAAATTAATTAAAAATCATTTACTACTTTGAATGTTCTACAACTGTAAATAGTTCAATACAGGAAATGTAAATTATTAAAAAATGATAGAGATCTTTCTAGAGTCTGGAGTACAGAGGGCGAAACAACCAACGCGTCATCTTAGAGGAAACAAAAACTAGAATGTGAAAATGGATTAGCCATGTTCAGCTGAGGTCACCAGGGTGGCCCTAGAAAGAGACCCTAAAGGGAATCAACACAGATATCGCTAGTACATGGCTAAGAAGTGTCTTTTAGGAACTGAAAGATTTTGTAACATCCTGGGAGCAAAGAAAATCCAGTCAAATAGTAGACCTAGATAAGTCCTTTGCTCAAGAGAGAAGGTTTAGAAGTATAAGTATCGGGTATCTACTTTTTTTTATTGAACATAGGAAATACAATGATGACATTTTTATTTAGCAATATCTCTTCACATATTAATTTTAGAGGAAAAAGTTAAATATAAAAAATGTTCAGATTTAAAAACTACATTTAATGATCATTTTAGTTGATCCTAAAAAAATCGATAACAAAACTATTCGATATGTTTAAGTGGAACTTACTAGAATTTTCATGTTCTTAAGTTGACTTTTGCTAAATAAAATGATCAGAAGCCTCACTTAATAGGTAAAAGTTACATTGGCGGTTTCTTTGGTTTAAGTGGAATTATATATTCAAATCTGGTAACTTTCACCGACTGATTGAAGCTTTTGATCATTTTGTTTAGGAAAAGTTCACTTCAATATACAAAAAGTTAGCTAGTGACAACTTAAGAAAATTTTAATTCCATTAGTTCCGCTTAGAGTTTTGGCATAGTCTATATAATTCAAAATCTAGTTCCGCTTAATCAAAAAAAAATAGGATATATCGTACTAAATATATAAAATAAATTAAACTGTAAGTGTGAGTGTAAAACTTAAAGTGAGTGTAACAAAATTACATAAATACAATTAAGAACCGTTCGTAGGATGTTTACTGTCGTTAGGTCATTGCTTAAGCAATTAATGGTGAATTATTCGAATATGTAATTTAATATTTAATAAATTGTAATTTTTAATTTATTATTTTCTTCATTCTATTTAAGACAAATAAAGGATTTTCATTTATATTATTTGTTTTATTTTTTATAGAGATCTGTTTGTATAGTGCTTTTATTAACGCGGTACGGAACTGGATTTTGAAAACTAGTGACTCTTAATGATTAAATTGGACTTTTGACCAATTATTTTTTACATTGTCAATTTGGCATTTATAATAATTTGCAGGTAAAGGTAGCGTTTCAGTTTAATTCTGTCAATCAATGAACAAATTTGACATTTGAAATGTAAATTGTTATATTTTGTGCATTCAGCCTTTATTAAAAAAACATTCTTTTTATTTGAGACGCAGATAGGTAACATTAAAAAATAAATCACTATATATTTCCATACCGCGTTCAGAAATGGACTACAGCCAGCTGTAAAATTCATTTTGTATCTGTTTTGTGAATGAAACCGATTGTATAAATAGTAAATAGTAGAAAATTAAAATTAAAATTAAAATTACAATATAGGCTGTTTCTTTGGTTTAAGCGGACTTAGATTTTGAATTCTAGTAACCTTTACCGTTTAAGTGAGGCTTTTGAACATTTTGTTTAGCAAAAGCCCACTTAAAACATTAAATGTAGAGCTCATGAACTTACAAAAATGAAAACTCCAATTAGTTCCTCTTAAACGTTTAGAATATCCTATAACAACAAATTTAGGGTTATTAAATGCAGTTTTAAATTTTAACACATTTACATTTTTTGCTCAAAAATAAATATGTAGAGATAAATCGAAATGAAAATTTTAACATTATATTTCCTATGTTCAATAAAAAAGTAGACACCTGGTGTATAACGGCAAAAAAAAAAAAAAAAATCAGTGACAGAAGACTGGACTAAATAAATTGATTTTTACGCTTCGTTGTTATTATATAAAGTTGCAAGTAATATGACGTGTCTAAACCAGGTAGACTTAGTAACCAAGTTGAGCGACAATATCTTTCAACAGGCATCTGTGCATCTGTCTACATTACGGTTGAGATTGAGTGCCACTTCAATGTCGTGAGGTCATTTCGAATAAAGTTGTCGTACATTGTTGTAAGACACATTAATCGTACTGCTGGTTTTATGCAGTTAAGTATATTATGCAGTAGCTGCTGCCTCCTCGTTTAAGATAAAAAAAGATACATTACCTCCTTTATGTCCGTGTATGACTAGGATACCATGCGTCCCTGGTTTCGTAGATGGTATCGACATATTCCTGACGGATTCTCTAATGATCTGTCGTATCGTCTTGAGGAATGCGTTTCTGAAGTCGGCAGTACTAAAACCAACAGGTATTCTGAGCAAGAATATTCACTCTTCTAATTACGTACTTATATTCCGGTCCAAGTAAACTATATTTACATCTCAATACTGGAGTCACTAGCAAAGTACGACAAATAAGCCACCTAATTTACTTAAAAGGTAGGAAAATTCAAAGACTCAAAACTAGTTACGTAAGACATTACATAAGACATTTCTCTCATACATTATCTACCAAAAATACTTCATCAAATTTCAACCAATGACAACAGTTTTACATTTATCAAACTTAATAAACGTTTGTAAAAATTTAACAGCCATTAAACTACGTCTAATTTTTAAGTGCGTATAACTGATTTAATTTAGTCCTAATTGCACTAAAAACTAAATAAAACATATGACAAATGCAAGAGTTATAATGTTTGTTTATAATTATTGTAAACCAACTGTATATATATGCTATTACAATAGTACTTACTTATATTATGCAACGAGCATGGAATGAAAATGGCGCAAATTTCACACGAGTATGAAAGTTGCGCCACGAGCAGCAGGCGAGTAGCACAATTCATATGAGTGACAAATGACTGTTCCATGCAAGTTTTATACTTTCCTTTTTCTCGACTATAACTTTATTACTTATTTAATTTTTATTCAGTGCCCTTTAAAAACTAACAATAATTAGACAGTTGATTTCAAATAGACAGTTGATTAATACGTTGCCTAGCAACGATAATGTGCGTGTCATATGGAATGTAAATTCAGTTAAAATAGCAATACTTGCGTCATCTGATTAACTGACTGACCAACTCTATTAAAAAATATAGATGCAAAATTCGACAACTTTAACTATAAGCTCTCAGAATCATTGCTGGTTTGTCCTATAGAGCCGACTGTAAGTCATACTATATGAAATTCAAAATGATGGGCCATGTTCATAATGTTTTACTAAATCTTAGTAGCACTACTAAGACAAGTATACTAAGCGTTACTAAAAATGGGTGTTCATAATACAGAATTATTGTTAGTAGTGCTTAGTAGTGCTTAGTAAATTGTAATTTAGCAGTACAGATTTAGAAATGCGGAGAGGCTGTATTAAATACATTAAAATAGCAATTGTGTTCATAATACTGATTGACTTTAATCATGTATATGAGAGATTTGCGTGATGTTCGTGAAATTCGTGAATTACGGGCACAATTGCCAAGAAAATTTTATAGTAAAAGAAAAAATGTATTGGAAATATTAAGTGAAGAAGATTTCAAAAAAAATTATAGATTTTCAAAAGACAGAGTTCGAACATTAATTGAAATCTTACATGACGATATAAAACCGGTATCTTCAAAAGGTGGAAGTATTTCTACTGAACTCCAAATATGTATTGCTTTACGTTATTTTGCGAAAGGTTCATATCAACAAGATATAGGTAAGTAGTTAATAACATGAATAATTAGTTACCATTATGTTTTTATTCAGAATTCTTTTAACATAACAATGCTTATTGCAGCTGATTTACATGGAGTCAGCAGACCAACTGTCTCGCGAATTATAAAATGTGTTAGTTTTGCCTTAGCCAGAAAACGACCACAATTTATATTATTTCCTGCAGAACTAGAAACTGTAAAACGAAAATTTTATGACATTGCTCAAATGCCTAATATAGTTGGTGCTATTGATGGGACGCACATAAAAATCAAAAACCCAGGTGGACCTTATCGTGATGCATATGTATGTCGTAAAGGTTTCCATTCATTAAATGTACAGGTAAATTTATTTCCAAAATGTATGACAATAAGATAATTTATTATATTTTTTCACAGGTTATTTGTGACGCAAATTGTAAGATAACTGATAATACAAGCTTGTAACACGCCTTCCATCTCTTTTAACATGTTGAACAGTGCATATATCTATCTCTTTCTAATGCCAACAGCAACGTTGTCAAATTTACATCGATATTAGTTAAAATATCTTAGTATTGTGATCATGAACACTACTAACGATAGTATTCTACTTGCTTATTTTAACAAGTAACGCTTAATCGCAATATTTAGTAAAAGATTATGAACATGGCCCGATGACTTTACCCTCACTTTATATATATATATATATTACTGCCTCTTGTTAGCTTATAAAAACTTAAGCGAATGTGATACTTTTGAACAGATTCATAATTATAACACAAGGAATAAAAATAAGATTTATCTACCCTTTTTAAGATTGACTAAATCTACAAATAGCACCAACTATGGACCTTCAAAAACTCTATAAATGGAGTAACGCCACTGGATTATACTTTAATATTACAAAATGTAAGGTAATGACTTACTCCAGAAAACGTAATATTATAAAATATAATTATATAATGGGAGGTTGCAGCCTTCCACGTACGGAAATAATAAAAGATCTGCGAGTATGGTTCGATGCGGAGTTAAGATTTCAACAACATATTGAACACACCCTATTCACTACGCACTATTGAGCGTTAAAGAGGGTGGGATATGTCCTACGTCTGACAAAAGATTTTCGTGAAGAAAGTTCATATATTGCCTTATTCAATTCGTACGTAAGACATATACTTGAATATGGTTCCATTATATGGGCGCCATATATAAAGAAAATTGAAAATGTTCAAACGCGATATTACCGTTTTGTAAACTTTAGAATGACAGGGGTGTATCCAAAATACACACATAGTAACGAAATATTAGCAACATTTTGTGTCAGGACTTTGGACGCGAGAAGGGAATTGGCATCCCTGCTATTTTTATACAAAATATTTAATGATCTGATCAACTGTTAGTATATCCTATCCAGGATATCCATAAAGGTACCATCTCGTGTCCTCAGAATTAGGGACGCATTCTTTGAATGTAAAAGGGCCAACACGGAGCATCATGGAATGAGTCCACTACATAAAATGATACCATTTTTCAACGATCTCTTAGCAAAGGATAGATCTATAGACATATTCAATACAAGTTATGAAGGTTTCCGTAAGGTTGTATTAAACATGATATAACTAATGCCCACCGTAGTATCAATCTAAAGCTAATAAGTAGGTTCTTACATACGCAATTCTGTGTAATACTAAATTTGTTAATGAATTTCTTGTCGTGTTAATGAATGTCTTGCTTTGTTAATGATTTTTTTTTGTTTTGTTTTTTTTACTTGCCCGACCTTAATATATAAGGGGCAAGTATTGTAATCGCGAAAATTTTCGATGTCGAGATTTTGACGGATGACCACGTTTCATGGTCCAGGGAATCCAAAAAACCTATTTTCGAAGTGCCGTCCGTATGTGTGTGTGTGTGTGTGTGTGTCTGTCTGTCTGTCTGTGTGTATACACGATAACTCAAAAACGGTTTAACTTAAAGAGTTCGTTCTGGTACTAAAAAATTCTCCTATTAAATAGGAAGAACCCTATTGTTTTTTATGAAAATCGGTTGACTAGAAATGGGAGTTTACTCGTGTCGATTTTAATATTTTTGCGAATATTTAGCAACAGAAAAATATTTCGAAAAAATTTATTGAACAAAACTTACTATAAATGCAATAACTAATAACTTTTATTTGAGACGTTTTTTGATAAAACGAAAAATTTCGAAAAATTTTTGTAAAATTATTTAAAATTTTTCCAAGTCTCAATTTTTTCATACTTATATGTAACGTTTCCATGGTCATGATAATTAATTCGTTACTAGTAAAGCAAGCCTTGGACAAAAATTTGTATAGAACATAATTTGATGTATTTTTGAAGATTTATCTAAATATTTAAACAAATTTTTTTTTTAGTTTACATTTTTTTTTAAATATTTTTTTTATGGGAGGGCAAGTCTAGCGGAGGTCTCCCTTCGCCACTGGTTTTATTAATGTATTTCTGTGTTGTCAATGAATTTCCTGTCTTGTCAAAGAATAATTTGTTTTTGTTGAAATTGTTGAATTTGCTGTTTAAACTTGAATAAGATTATTTTTGTAATATACGTTTGTATGTTGTAATGATTTTGTAAAATGTGACAATTTTTTTATATAAACTGAATGTATATATATATGTATGGACACAATAAAGGACATTTATGTCTGTAGTGTCAAATAAATAAATAAATAAACTACTATTCTTATAAATTTATTAACATATTGCCAGACTCCTTTACATCTAATAGTTCTCTTTTAGAAATACCATCAAAATTTACCTAATCAACCTTGCCTTTTATTCTATAAATGAATTTTTACAACATAAATTCAACATTTTTATTGCATTTAAAATTGTAGTTGATGCTATTTTGCATTATTTTATCTAATTCTCTATTTTGTTTCATTCTCTAAGTACACAATTACTACCAACCTAAATGTTTTCATATTGTATATGTAAATATTGTTTGCCATATTGGTTCCTGTACCTTTTATTGAATATTATATTTACGATTGTACTTAAAACTTATTATTGTAATTTAGTCAATTAGTTAAATAAAGCGGCAAATGGTAGCTAAAGTTCATTCTACAAATACGTTGCTAGCTATTTTGTTCTATTGTGAAAACTACTTAGAGATATTGTACTTGGTAGTCTATTTTTGCCGCCATCTTGAAACCGGTTTTAAACTATATATAATCATGTCGAAAAAAATATTGACGTATTATTTGAACATTTCTACACAAAACTATATAAATATAAAAGTTATTTCAAACCCACAAATATATTTAGAAAATTACTGAACATTGTTTTATGATATCTATTATTAAGCTATTGAGCGTTACCATTTTTTAGGGTTTTGTAGGTATGACCAAAAAACCCTTATACCGTCATTTTGTCGTCTGTCTGTCTGTCTGTCTGTCTGTCTGTCTGTCTGTTCGGTAAAAATTGTAGCCAAACGGCTAAACCTAGAGAGTTGAAAATTGGCATGCTTGTACAACTTTTTGACCCGCACATAGGAAAAATACTAAAACATCTAAAAAACATATCCTCCTAAAAATATAAACAAATATGTGCTCATCGAAAAAAAAAATATTTTTTTTAAATTCTGAGTAGGGTATCAAATGAAAGCCCTTAGTACGTGGATTAACGATCAAAATTTAATTTTTGCAAAATAAATTATTTTGAGGCGATTTTTGCCAAAATTGTGCAAAAAAATTTTTGTCCCACACCCTGTAGCCCAGATGGTTTAAACTAAAAATGTGAAAAAATTCTAAGTAATGTATAATGGTGTGAACCGGAATAGTACAACAGGAATTTTTGATCAGATTATGTTTTCGGAAAATAACGCATTTTTTGTGTTTTTTGGTTGACGATGCATACATCTTATACTCTTATAACACACTAAGTTGATAAGCGTTTGGTGGTCTAGTGGCTCAGTTGCTCGACAACCACACAGGATCGTTATTCACTACACAGGTTCGTTCCTGGCTTGTGGAGAAATTTTATTTTTTGTTTTTTTTTTTTTTCATATTTATTATGTTTAAATTAATTTGTTAAAATTCTAGTTATATTTTAGCACATTTTGAATTAAATTTTCAAGAGCGTGAATTTAATAACCAATTCGAATTATATTTTCATTCTGTGTCATTTATACGAAGCCAGAGGGGCGGAGCGTATGATTTAAGACAACCAATGAAAGCCATAGGCCCAATTTTCAAAATCTTAATGAACCTTGTTATATAAAAAAAAATACTGCACTTATTTAGAAACCTAAATAATGATATTAGGTATTCAAATTAAAATTGACAAAAAAATATTTTAACATAAAATTTGTTTTTAAAGCTCTGAGATTAACAGACGATAAATTATTTTAAAAATATCGTTCATTTTGCCGTGGTTACTACAAAGCAAAATTTGTCCTACACACTCAGCATGCCGCCTTCACTTATTATATACCTGCGAAACCCTGCAATGTGTGAAAATTCACACTTCACATCAATTTTTCTACAATTAAAAATATCCCATTAGATTTTGAATCTTATGGGATTTTGAATCTTAAAGATCCCAAAATTTGATGTATAGATTGTTACAAATATTATTTCAGATTGTTGGTTTTGTATAAGAAACTTGCAATCTTTTGGGGGGTTACACGTAGCGTTAACAAGGCGATTAAAGAAAAAATAAAATCATTTTCTAAGGATGTTCAACTTATTATTTTTTAATTATCCTAAATTCTTAAAAATTTGCTGCCCCAGAAATTTGCCGTCCGGCTGAACTCGTTGCATCCCCTAGGTTGCGGCGGCCCTTACTCACCAATTATGCACTAACGAGCGCCAAAATAAAAAAAAATAGGATAAAATTTATTGAATTACACAAGGCTGCGAAGGTGGCCGCTTTTAATAATATATAGTAATTTTAATAGACAATTAGTGATAATGCTAGAAAATAATATTTTTTTTTATCACGTATCTTTTTTTTAAAATTGAGCACTTATTATCTATGGCTCATATTTACTTAGGGCCGATTGTAAATATTGCAGTTGTCTTAAGCTTCATATAAATAAACAATGATTATAATATGTAAACACTTCAAATATGTAAACATATCAAAAGTGTTGTGATAAAAATAACATTCATGCGGTAACGTCAAAACAATCATGCATTCATGATAGTTCCGCAGGACTCAAGAGAAAGACTACAAGGCGTGCTTTTCTCCCTGAGTATTGTTAATAGTAAGTAAAAAATTAAGATTTGTCTTTATCATAAATAATTAATATATAAATAATTCTCCATATTTATATCTTGTTTTATATTGAAGTAATAAATGAAGGTTATTGTTAATAAAATAAGGAGATACACTTGAGGCGGAGTTGTACTGAAGTTACTTAGCTAAAAATATTATCCATATTTTTTTTTTTTAGAATTACAAACCAGGGACGAAGGGAGACCTCCGCTAGACTTGCCCTTCCATAAAAAAAAAAAACAATAAAAATAAAATTAAAAAAAATCAAAAAAAAAAGATTTAGGTAAACCTTCAAAAATACATCAAATTATGTTTTATACAAATTTTTGTTCAAGGCTTGGTTTACTAGTAATGAATTTTTTTAAATTCAAGTCATCAGTCAAAATCTCGACATTACAATACCTGCCCCTTATATTTTAAGGTCGGGCAAGTAAAAAACGAGACGTGCTGATGAAAAACTAAAACTTGATATGAAATCAGGATTCGCTATTCTACCTAAATCACATCTTAAAATCAAAAGCGGCGGACATTTCTATGTCCGCGAATGTTCATTAATATTATTCGCAATACTGTGATTATTAATTAAAAATTATGAAGGCATAGAAAATTTGTTCAGATTTGTAATCAGGACAGAATTAACTAAAAAACTATTTTCATCTATTTACTCTGTTTTCATGCATTTATATTATATTCTTGATAAATAGATATTATTTTTGTCGTACTCTGTCTGATGCAGTGACTCTTCTCAAAACAAATAAGTTTACTGTGACATGAGCATAAATTTACGTGGACCCCAGGCCTGTTAATTCTGCAACTGGCACCTGTAGATCTTACCTGTTGGAGAGTACGTAGACTTTTTCTGACCTTCTCTGCAGTTGACTTCTTAGGTGTATCAGCTCCCAGAGGAAGTGTGAGTCCATGTCCTTCGCGGAGGATGCTCGAACTTGGACCTCCGTTACAGGTATTAATACTTGGTACCTTATTATTTCTACTTCAGAACTGCTTCCTTTACTCGTTACTCCCTGCAAGAAATATGGTATCAAATCAACTTGTTGAACATACATACAAGTGTTTTTAAAGATTTATTCTATATAGTAACGATGAGCAAACGCACGACTTCTTCTTTTTCTTTTTCTTAATTTGTTGGTCTCGGATTAAATCCGCCAGTGGTTAGCATTACGACGATGTTAGAGGTTTAAAGGATTTAGGCTAATGGATACTAGGAATTCAGAAATTAAGGAGCATATGTTGCGGGACGGGCTAAACAGTATCCTAAGTACAGAGAGAAAGGCAGCTATATATTTGGTTATCTGACGGTATAAGGAATTGCATTTGTTATTATAGTTAAGACAGAAGAACAGTATGTGGAAATACGCACGACGTGTTTTGTGATTTAGTAGAGCTACGAAAAAAAAAAAAAATGTATTAGGTAGTAGTATAATTTCTGTATTATTTATTTTCGAGCTTACATTCGAACTTCAATGACTATATTCTAAAAGCCCGGCTTCTTGACGACCCATTTCTGACTATTTGCGAGGTAGAGGAAAGAATGGGCTTTGGTCATACTACTTTATCTTGGCATATAAACAAATAGACGTTTTATGTGAAGAATCCGAACACGTAACAATATATTCAAAAATTTGGGCGAGAGCTCCGCGTGCAATTATCGAAACCAAATTGGCCATCTCCATGGTTGGTACGGTACAATTTTCTGCCTTTTTTAGGAGCAGTTAGTCACTGGCGACGAAAACAGTATTACATATGATAAATCGGGCAAGAAAAAGTATGAATTTTTGCCCCATGAGAATTTCCAACCTTTTATATCCAATATTTACAAACAAAAGAGAATATTCTGTACCTGGTGGGATAAAAAAAAAGTCTGTATCCTTGATCAAAGTATTGCCGCTGTTGTCTAATGAGAGCAGTTGTCACGAAGGAAAGATGCAGACATCAAGAAATATTATCAGTTTTATCCAATCAAAAAGGCGTTATCATTTAACATGCCCGATCACATAGCGCAATTAAGAGCAGATGGAAACTTGATCAGCTAGACCAGTGCTACTCAAAGTAGTGGTACGCGGACCGGTACCGGGCCGCGTACTTTAAGCTGCCGGTCCGTGGCAAGGTTCCAGAAAAGAAAGAAACAATAGTATAATTATGCCACAAATATGGTACCGGTCCGTGACACATTCGAAATAAAACTTGTCGGTCCGCTATATTTGATAGTCTAAGAAGCAGTGAGCTAGACTACAAAATTCTTCTTCATCCACTTTACTACAGATGTTTAACTCAGATTATCTACGGTAAACAATGAGTTTTAAAATATTAAAATTGTATTCTAATTCACAGCTGAAAATACCAATTTGACAAAATACCAATCAGATTACTTCGATGGCCCGAACTCACCCGAGGAATGCGTTTCAACTCATTGGCGTGTACAGAAAAATAGTAGTCATTTAATAATCAATTCGTATAAGGTAACAAAAATAGAATGTACGCCTATGTGTACATATCCTTGGAAATAAGTTTGATAATTACATGTTTCTGTCAAGTATTGCATAACTTTCAAGAAATAATGATCGCACTGTATTTTTGAACGGTACAAAGTTTTGTGACGAAAATATCGTAAATAAAGCCGAATTCTTCTGTCAAAAAGATAAATCCCCTCCCATCAAATGGAGACGAGTTGTAGATAATAATGGCCAGTCACTTATTAATTAACCAATTCTTTTCAAAAATATATAAATTTTAATTAAACTTGGTGTTTAGTTTCGACTAGTTTAATTTATATGAAATATTTATTTTCTTACCATTAATTTTTTCTTTTGTCGTAATCTTTCTTTGCATAAGAACACAACGGCAGATTTGAAGACGAAGCACATGGCATGCAGTTCGAGGCCCTTCTTGATCTTGCCAAGGAAGTCACTAATGTTGAGCCACTCGACACCGCCGTAATACAGCAGGTCTCCTGGACTGAGGTCTATTGGTTGTTTACACGATTTTTGGTGTTGTCGGAAAAGATGGTCAAATATCGCTCCGTACTCCTCGTGGATACGTTGCATTTCGTTGATGTGTTCTGCTACTTTCTCCATTCCTTTTAACGCCTCTGCAATATGAAAAATAATTTTAAAATTGTATGTTTAAAATTTGCCAGTAACACTAATACATCTTTTATAATATTACAATTATTGTGATTTTATTAATACCGCTTTTTATTTAACGACAAATTAATTATTTAATTAATACATTTCCATTCACTACACCGACCCGAATATATTACATCAAATTTCAAATGCAAATGGAAGTAAAAAAAATTGTTGTGAAGTGTGAATTTTCACACATTTCAGGGTCGCAGGTATTTATTAACTGTGTGATGATTATTTGGGATGCCAAAACAAATTTTATGTCAAAATATTTTTTTATGAATTTTAATTCGAATGCCTAATACCATTACTTAAGTTTCTAAATATGTGCAGTATTTTTTTTTTATATAGCAAGGTTCATTAAGATTTTGAAAATTGCGCCTATGGCTTCCATTGGTTGCTTAAATCATAAGCCTCGCCCTCTGATACCTTCAAATATAGAATTAAATTATAATTTCAACACTTCCCACTGGTTATTAAATTTACGCCTTTAAAAATTAAATGCAACACATGCCAAAATATAACTAGAATTTTGACAAAATAATTTAAACAAAATAAAAATGCAAAAAAAAAATTGAAAAAATAAAAATTGACGTGATTCGAACACAGTTTCTTACAGTAGTTTCAACTCACTAAGCGAGAACGCTACCACTGTGCTATACAGGATCATTCGTTTACTATGTTAAATAGCGGATTAAATATATTACATATTTTACTTAAAAACACAAAAAATGCGTTATTTTCCGAAAACATAATCTGATCAAAAATTCCTGTTGTACTTTTCCGGTTCACACAAATATACATTACTGAGAATTTTTTCAGATTTTTAGTTTAAACCATTTGGCAATTAACCAATTTAGTTTAACCAATTTTGGCAAAAATAATTTATTTTGCAAAAATAAAATTTTGATCGTTAATCCACGTACCAAGGGCTTTCATTTGATACCCTACACAGAATTGTAAAAAAATATATTTTTTTTTCGATGAGCATATATTTGGTTATATTTTTAGGGGGATATGTTTTTTAGATATTTTAGTATTTTTCCTATGTGCGGGTCAAAGAGTTGTATAAGCATGCCAAATTTCAACTCTCTAGGTTTAGCCGTTTGGCTACAATTTTTACCGAACAGACAGACAGACGACAAAATGACGGTATAAGGGTTTTTTGGTCATATCTACAAAACCCTAAAAACATACCTTTTTTTTAAATATGTACGCTACACTTAATTTTTAATGATAGGGCAAACAGAGAGGAGCTGAATCTATGGGCAAGTTTATCAATAACCTTAACAAATATAGACATTTTAATCTATTTTATAGTATATATATTTTAACGAATATTTTTAACTTCAGTGACTTTTAACCAGCTTTGATAACGATTTGAATAAAATCGAAACGTTAGCTTAGTTAAACAAGTCCGGATCCTATTAACTCATTAATTATTATCAATAAATGCAGACCAGGTATTCTTCGGATAAGGCCTAATAATTTCTAGTTGTGAGAGATCATATTATAGTTCTCGAGATAGAAATTTAACATGAAAACCTGATAAAATATATACTGATGTATATATAATGTATACTGATCTAAAAATTTTGCAGGTTGTTTTTCCTAAAGTCTATGTTAATTTGTTTATTATTTAAGTTTGTACTTTGGACATGATACTATCACAAGAGTTCTCAAGTGCAAGAAAAATTTTACATTTAAGAAGAAATGACGTTGACATTAATTTTTTAATATTTTTGAAAATGTGAGGAAGATCGTTTGAGTATATGAGAAATATTAAGGGTCCTAAGAACTTCCTTGTGGAACACCTACTACTACAGGTAACTTATGTGAAAGAAATATCCATTGGATGAAATAGTAGTAGAGGGGGACCTGTTATTGAGGTAGAATTTGAACCAAACTAGTGGCTAGATGTAACTTACCGACTAGATGTTGGTGTTCATCTGTAGATGAATCCGTCAGGTTTCTGAGCTGTTGCAGGAGAAGTGGATATTTTAAAATTCTCTGAATTGGTTTAATTAAATAGGATTCTAATGTTGAGGAATGTTGTTGTCTTGGATTTCTCGCCGCTAAAAATTCTTGTAAAGCCTGGTTACCTTCATCTGAAAAGAAACAAATTTTGAAAACATAAAAATTATTAAACTACGGGACAACTAAATACACAAATACAAAATACTACTTTAACTGATAAATTTTGTATAAAACAGAAATAATATTTATTATTACTATTTTTTAAATGTATTGAAAACAATATTATCTTATTTTATAAAATAAATTAAAATTTCTTCTGCCAAATATGATTTATTACGGACGGTTATTAAAAAACGAGTTAAATGTTTTAACTCAAGTTAAATGATGATGTTTTTGTATGTTATTTTAACTTGAGTGATAACACGTAACTCGTTCTTTAGGTACTGGCCATAAGAAGTTTTAAAAATTTATTTTTAAATCTTGATTTTGAATGCTGGATTATTTAATCTGATTTTAGATTATTTTTTACCATTTTTATTCTTTCAAAATCTAGTCATTGTTTTAAGTTTCTGTAAAATAATTATCATACTTACTCGGATGCAAAACTTTTTGGGCTTTACTGTGGCTGGCACAGAACGAACTGTACAATTTGAAATGATTGACGTAGTATAAAAAGGCGCTACCAACTGAGAAAAGCACGTTCTGGAAAAGAAAAAACATTATTTTATTAAACAGTAATTTCAGAGCCACAAGTAAAGGAGTTTTTAAAAAAATAATAGTGTAAATTTTAACACATTTCAGGGTTTCATAGGTATTTTGTAAGTAAAAGAGGTCAACAAAATGCTGAATGTGTAATACCATATTTTTCTTATAATCGCATCAAAATAAACAATCTACAGTTGATGCCACACAAGATTTTATTAATTGTTTCTGCTATATTTTTAATCTAAATTGGAGCATAATAAAAATAAAATAAAAATATATTAGTTCCAAATCGTACGTAAAAGTGTAACTTGATAGAGAAATATTTTAATAAAGATAATACTAATTAAAATTACTGCACTTACAATTAGGTACGACTTGAAAGCGAAATATTAAAGATTTTATTATTATTTTATTTTTATTATGCTCTCAGCTACAGACAGCTACAGAGTAAGGATACGAAAGTGTTTAAATCAAAATGGAATACGTTTAAATAAAAATATTTTACTTTCACATCGTTATAAAGAATACAATTTTTCGTAAACCGAACAAGGTATTAAAAAAATGTTTAAGAATATTTCAAAAGCTGTCTCCAAACATACTTAACACGACATAAGTTCCTATTTAAAAAAAATCAAAGTTATCCTTGACTTACATACAACTTATATCCAGTACTTCCGGTTTGTTTTGGGATATTTCAATACTACCATTCGATTCTAACCATTCTACTAATCGGGTCATCAAAATAATGTTAGTTATTTTATTACTAATGAAAGGCGTCAAAATGTACATCTAGTTTCTAATAGAAAAAATTTAAAGACCAAAGTGCTGAGTTTTGCCCTTTTTCCCGGCGTAACTAATTGTGTGTGGTAACATAGTGTTAACCACTGTTTTATAATAATAATAAAATATTTATACATGAATACATAGAAATACAATTAGGCATATGTATAACCACTATGTAATTTTATTTTTTTTTAAATTGTACTTTAATTGCCTGGCAATAAAATATTGTATATATAAAAAAAAAAAAAAATTAAAGGAAGGATTTACGAACTTCATAACAAAATTTACACCCAGGATCAATCCTGGTGTGGGAGCTCAGCAAACAAAAATTTTTTTTGAGACGGACTCCATTGTACGGGACTGTCATGTTGGTTCCGTAATTTGAAATTCTTATTATACCTTTCAAACTTCGAAAATTCCAAAACGAAAAGATGGACCGGGTAGAAAATGGCTCCTTGGTCATTCTCTCTATATTCAGTATATGACAGAAACCCTGACCTGGGAACCTCTTAGATTCCCTAATGATTTGATACATACGTACAAATAAGAAATAAGTCACAACAAAATAAAAAAGTGCTTCTTGGGGGGCTCAAGCCCCGTATTTCACCTTGAACAGCATTTAAATTGTTGACTTACTTAGATTTTTGATCTAACCACCGTAATGGGAAGTGAGAATTTCGAACTTGACCAACAAATTCCTTGCTTAACAAAATAATAAAATGAATTAATATTTAAACATTAATCTCTTACCTTAAACTGACTAGGATGTTCGAATTTATGAAAATCTGGTTCTAATTCTAAGGCTTCGTCCAAATTCTGTAAGAATTGTCTTTGGAATGTAACGATTTCTTGAATATTGCCGAATAGTGCGTTTATTTCGGCGTTTGATAAGAATGTTTCTTTCTTGAGCGGTTCTAGATAATTTTCTAGTAAATTATTTAAATGCTGCAACAAAAGAAAACAATACTGGTTAGTAGGACGACAATTTTTATTTCAAAGAAGAAATTTTTTTCTTCGAAATATTTTACTTTGAAATGAGAAAAGACATGTTTCGGTTTTCGCCAAGTAAATCTGTTCGAAAAGAGTTAGTTTTACAGGTTAACTTGCAATACGTGTGGTTTCGTTTACTGTGGCCAAATAATCGCCTTTGCTCGACCTACAAATAAGGGATCGTACAATCACATTTTTCATAATTCGAGTTATGCCTAATTCGAGACAAAACATCATGCAAAAACAAATCATTTTAACTTGAATCAGGGATTCTCGATTTAAAACATTTAACTCGGTAGTAAACGGCCAGAAGTGGGTGACGAGGTTGTTCATGGATCAGTCTTGTTCTTTTCGATTCCCAACAACCGTTGTTTTGTTTGTTTACATATTCATGCATTCCGAAATCATAGACACTGTATTGTAACAGTCTGGCCAATAATGACATCGCCGCCATTAAGACTCCAAATAAATATTAACTTCAAATGAAAAAATGAAATAATCTTTGCAGAAAGCGTACATTTTTGGGAATAGTCACATAAATTTACTGCAAAGATAATTTTATTTTTCTATTTGAATCTAATAATTCCTGTCGCGCCCGCTAGGCTTTTATTATTATTAAATTAAATTTATTTAATTTAATTTCATTCACAAAAACTTTTTGTGTTTTGTAAAAATGTTGAGAAGCGCTACATGCCGGTCTCAACATTATTTTTCACTAAATTACTCATATACGGACCTGATCAGTGTGTACATCGCCTGCCGATTTGACTATTAAAAGTTTCTAAATTAATTCACGCCTCTCTACCGCGAGTTAAATGATATCTGACCCTCTTGGTGTTATCATTTAATTTTTTTGTGTATCAACGCCTGTTGAACAACCCATCTGAGGACCCAGGAACCTGTTTTTTGGGACTTTTTTGGGATAATGTAAAGTTGGGAATGATATTCTACATATTTTTGACTGAAACCATCACACTGTAAGTCCATTCCAATTTTACATTAATTCAATTTAATTGTTTATTTAATATTTTTATATCATATATTTCTATTCTGCAAGTTATCGCATCAGCGCCGTAACTTGTATATTTTGGTTCGCACACGCTGGACTCTTGATCACGTATGCTCTTTTATTTGAATTTAAATTTAATATCTGTATTTTTACTTTCCCGACCTTAATATATAAGGGGCAAGTATTGTAATCGCGAAAATTTTCGATGTCGAGATTTTGACGGATGACCACGTTTCATGGTCCAGGGAATCCAAAAAACCTATTTTCGAAGTGCCGTCCGTATGTGTGTGTGTGTCTGTGTGTATACACGATAACTCAAAAACGGTTTAACTTAAAGAGTTCGTTCTGGTACTAAAAAATTCTCCTAACAATTGGGAAAAACCTTATTGTTTTTTAATAAAATCCGAAACCGGAAATGGAAGTTATTAAACTTTAAAATTTTAAGAAATATGTCACTAGTAAACCAAGCCTTGGACAAAAAAAATTGTATAGGACATAATTTGATGTATTTTTGAAGATTTAACTAAATATTTTTTTAAATAAAAAAAATATATATATATATGTATTTTTTTAATTATTTTTTTTATGGTAGGGCAAGTCTAGCGGAGGTCTCCCTTCGCCACTGGTTTTGTATTTAATATTATTATTAATATATTTAATAATAAATATTAATAATAAGTAATTTAATAAACATAATTCGGCAAAAACCGAAACTTGTTATCATTTTATTAAAAATAGTGAACATTTACCTAGAATTTTTTTTTATTACATATTAACTTACCTTAACATAAGCTCTTTCAGTATCAACAAGTTCCAAAATAACTTTTCTTAATTTCTCCGCATCAGTCAACTGTCTGCTGGGAGTTAACAATGTCTGTGATGTGTTACTAACCACACTGCCAGTAGGACTGCTTTTCCTAGTCTCCCCGGGCGACCTACAGAATCCAGTCACCTGTTCTGCAGTCTTCAACAAATTCTCAATCTCAAAAGAATTAGTTCGCGAGCTTATCTTAATGCCCGTATCACTAGATGGTGCTGGTGAATTTTCAGGTTCTGATGAATACATGTCTTTACTCCATCCTGGTGCAGGAACAATCAATCCACTGATCATTTCTTCGCTGATAATTGGAGGTTCGTTAGGTGGTGGCGGACATACTAGGCTCTCGATGATGTCATCCGTTGCTCGCATTATTCCAGCTAGTTCAGGTGGTTCGGTTCTGGAGCTTCTCATCATCATGCACAGTGCTAATTCCTCCTGAAGTACACTTTCGAGGTACATCATGTCAAGGTCGGATACTATGGCGCCGTTGATTACCATGATTTCATCGCCTTTTATTATACCTGAAAAAAGGAGAAATTATTAGAGAAACAGATCTAGATTTAGTGAAGGGTCCATACATATTCTATATAAATAATTTGACCGATGGCATCTTACAATTTAGAATTATTTTATTCGTAATCATTGGCGCAACAGCCCGAGGTGAGCCTAGGGCTCCTGTTTCCAAGTTTCATGACCATGTTTTAAATCTGTGAACATTTAGTAGTAATAAGGTCAGTATTACGTCCATTTTTTAGCGTAAACAGAAAGGCACATACTGTTTATAGCCGGTTGCGAACGGCTTAGCAGAACCTTTAATTTGTATGAATATTATTACACAAATTCCAGATATAAAGTGGCTATTGCAAGTACCACCAACCAGTCCAGACAATGATGCACTTTTTACCAGTACCTTAATTAGCTCTAGTCTAGAACAACTTATAACTAAACCTACAAGATACCGCATCGGCCAAGTACCATCTACGCTTGATTTGCTTTTAACAACAGATCCTACCCTGGTATCGTCTGTTGACTATTTACCACCAATTGGCATCTCTGATCACGTTTGCTTATTAACAACCATCCAAGTGGTTGTTATTTCAAATAAATATTCTCCGAAACCGAACATATGGAAAGCAAATTTCGACGCTATACGTTCAGATTTATCTTGTATTAACTGGTCTTCTCTTCTTGTCAATCAGGACATTGATGAACAATGGAATTCTTTTACTGATACATTGGACAAATGTGTGCTGCAAAATACACCTATCTCTCGTAAAAAGAGGTGTGGCCGTAATCCCTGGATTACTCAAGACATCATCTGCCTGTCCAACAGGAAGAAAAATGTTTGGAGACGTTTCAAGCGCTATGGTTACGATGAAGATTTTCTGGCTCACAGAAGACTTTCTAGCGTTGTGAGTTCGTTGGCAAGGAAAGCTAAAGAAGCATATGAAATTGAAATACTTTCAAGAGGACAAAAATCTTTCTACGCATACACTAGAAGCAAATTTTCGAACGCTTCTTCTATCCCCATGATCCTGAACAACAACAATGTTCCCTGCACCGACTACGACGAAGTAGCTGATATTTTTGCTAATAAATTTGCGTCCAACTTTACAACAGAAAATTCAAATTTAAACCGCAAATTAATGCAAAAATTTTGTGATGAAGAACTCCAAGACGTCGTTATAAACAGGGAAATAGTTCTAGAAAAGCTCAACGCAATATCTACCTCCTCAGCGCCAGGACCAGATTGCATCCATCCGTTGATATTGAAACAATGTAGCGAAGAAATTGCCGAAGCCCTCGTCATAATTATGAAAAATTCACTTGGCTCATGCTCAATTCCTAAAGATTGGCTAACATCAACTGTTATTCCGATATTTAAGAAAGGTAACAAATTGCAGGCGGAAAATTATCGCCCAGTTAGTCTTACATCAATTCCAGCCAAGATACTTGAGCGCATTATAGTTGACCAGCTTATGCCATTTCTTTTGCGCCACAAGATTGTTCCTGAAACTCAACATGGTTTTGTACCTGGTAGATCTGTTGTCTCCAATTTACTACTTGCTACAAACTACTGGTCAAAACAACTTGACATTTCGATCCCAACAGACATAATATACCTAAACTTCTCCAAGGCGTTTGACAAGGTTCCACATAATAGACTTTTTCTTAAACTCAAACAATTTGGCATAAGCGGTAGCCTACTTAGCTGGATTAGGGCGTTTTTGAGTAACAGATCGTTCAGAGTTAGAGTAGGATCTGAACTTTCAACGTCACTTCCTGTCACTAGCGGTGTCCCCCAAGGAACAGTGATTGGTCCGATCCTATTTTTAATATACGTTGCTGATTTAACCACCAATTTAAAAAGCAGTCACCAAATGTACGCCGATGATCTTAAGATATATGGAGAAATCAGCCAGCATTCTGCAATTCAACAAGACCTTAACGAAATCGTTGCCTGGTGTGAAGACTGGCTCCTACCACTAAACACAACCAAATGCTGCAGTCTTCATATAGGAAAAGACAATCCACGGTTATCATATTTTATTGACAACGCAGTGATACAGCAAGTCAACGAAGTTATTGACCTGGGTGTTACTATAAACAGTAATCTTGAGTGGTCTCCGCACATTACAAAAATAGTGAAGAAAGCTAATTCTCCTTTATATAGTGCACAAATCCTTCTCTAAACTTTCTCCTGTTCTTTTTCGCAAAATCTATACCACATATATTCGCCCACACTTGGAATATGCTTTTGTTGTTTGGTCGCCGTATTTGCAGCGTGACGTACTTCTTCTTGAAGGTGTTCAACGACGAGCTACCCGTATGCCTCCAGAACTTCGACATCTCCGCTATGAAGAACGCCTTGAAGTTTTGAACTTTAGGCCGACCCTTACCCAGCGCAGATCTCGTGGAGACCTTATCCAGATGTATCGCATCACCACTGGCAAATTCTCAACAGATATGTCCACACTATATTCACTCAGTCTCAACACCGCAACGCGTGGACATAGACTGAAACTAAAACACGAGATCTACAAGAAGCAAAATAGGGAAAACTTTCTGTCCAACCGTGTCTTTGAGTTATGGAACTCTCTCTCTGAAGATACTATTTCGGCGCCGACTATTAATTCTTTCAAGGCCAAGATTTCACCCATGTTCGATAAAGACTTTATATTAATATATTTTCACGCCGCAATATTTATATTTTGTATTTTATTTTATTTTATGTTTTTGTTTATCACTGTAATATTTATACTTTACACTGTACACTTTATATTTTGTTTTTGTTTTATATATATTTTGAGCTTAACAAGCCATTTGGCTTCAGCTCTTATTGTAATAATAATAAATAATAATAATAATAAAATTATTTGACATAAGCAGGAATTGAACTCACGTCCGTGCCTTTGCTCAGCGGCCAATAGCAGGTACAGACGATTTAACGTTTGCAGCTACATGCTTGTTCTGAATTACTTGATTAGGAAGTTAAAAACTGCTCATTTCATCTCCTTCTGCGACCAGGGTAAAATTATGCCTTTCTACCACCACAACAGAGTTTTATCTGACAACACTGACGATGTAGTGAACTGGCTAGCTAAGAGATCTAGTGGCTATCTCGTTTACTAACCTAACGTAAACATGGCATAAGAGCAGAAAATTTAAAAAAATGATGTGAAATGTGAATTTTCACTCATTTCAGGGTTTTGTAAGTATTTAAAAAGGGCAAGAAGCCAACATAATACTGGATGTCTAGGAATATTTGTTTTATAATCACATCAAAATTATCAGATTTTTGATAATCATTCTATTCGTTATTACAGTACTAAGAGCTTCAATTTAATTTTTTTAACAAAATTTAAATAATTTGCCAAAAATCCTGCGTTTTATTCTGCATTTGCTTCGAATTTAAGTCTTCATTAGATTAATAAGAAATGTATTGACAAATGGCTTCACTTTTTTCAATTTTTGATACATATTTCTCACTATTAAGAATGTGTTATTTGTTTTATAAGTATTTAATTAGTATTTATGATTTATTCCCCTTTAATACTTTAAAAACAAAAATCTAAAGTAATTCAAAGAATAGGTTGATTCAAAACGTATAAAAGTATAATAAAATAACTTCATCTCGGTTGTCAGCTGTTAAATTTTTTATTACCTATATTTTTAATTTTTAAAAAACATACAAAATTTTCAAAAACTCAATCGGATCAAAAATTCCTCTCGTACGTTTCCGGCTCAGACCAATATACATAACTTTTAATTTTTTCGGGGGCGGGACAAGAACTTCTTTAGCACATTTTTGGCTAAAATTGTTAAAAAAACGAATTTTAAAATGCTACTTTTTGTTCCTTAATTTACGCCCTAAAAGCTTTTGATATGACTAACTTTTAAAAAAAATATTTTTTTTGTCGATGACACAAAAAATTCGATATTTTTCGAAAAACTAACCTGATCAAAAATTATTTTTGAACTATTCCCGTTCCCATCAATGTTCATTATGGAGACTTTTTTTCAGATTTTTAGATCAACCCCTCTGAGAGATAGGGTGGGGGACAAAAGTTTTTTGAAATATTTTTGGCAATAATCCACTCACCACTCGAAATTTAAAAAAAATATTCATTTTATTATTAAATACATACTTATACTATATTTATCTCGGGATGTGTTTTGAACTCTCAGTATTTTTCCTATAGGGATTTGCAGCTAAGCACCCTACCATCTGGTGAGCGTTTCATGAACTTGTGTACATCAGATAACATTTCGTTTTGTGTACTGGTTTTGTATGAAGTTTGTTTTTAAAGTGTTATTATAATCATTGAAAAATATATAATACATATTGTTGTGTGCCTATGTGCAATTCATTGAAAAGAAGAAACCCGGAAATATCGTTTCATTTGTTTCCACTAATATCAGACACCGTATGGTTCGAAACAAAATTGGGAAAGCAAGAGGTTAGGAATCGACGCGATGTTTAGATAAACAATTTAAAAATTGGAAAAAAAGTGAGCCCTTATATCAAAGTTTGCTCATTACATTTTAATGATAGTGACTACAAAAAATATTTTCAATTTTGTATTTATTATCGCATATCTTGAAAATTCCTGTTATTGTGTGTGGGTTTGTAATGCACAAGTTTGTAGGCATAATGCATAAATCTTTATGAACTCTCTGTTTTTTCAGTGATTCCACACAATATTATATGCCCAGCATTGTAGATTTCTACCCCTTGGTAAACAACACGGGAATTATTATTTCCCCCAATATAGTTAAAATAATCGACAATGGAAAACCGCCATAACTTAAAACCAGATCACAAAATGTAGTATTTTAGATGTTTACAAGTAATGTCACTTCACAAAATCAGAAAATCCCAAACAATTATTTATTTTTTGTCGTTTTTTGATACACTTTTCGCTATTATTTACTAGTAAATGTCAAGTGGTATCTATTTTGAATGGTTTCCAAAAAATCCGCGTGGCGCTACGATCTTAAAAGTTTTCCCCTATATGTAACTCAAAACTTAATAAGTTCGTAGGATGACATATAGATGGCGCCACTATTGACAAATATATATGATTTTAAGGAACTACCAACCTTCAAACGTGTTAAAATTTTATGAAAATCTGACGTTTAAGCCGCATTCAGACCTCTTTAAATTAACGAGTTATAGACTGTGCGTTGTGTCGCTCTGAATTATGCTTTAATGCATTCTTTAACGTTCCATGTTACCGTTCGCATCTGTTATAAATTAGTACGTTACGAATAGCCCTCAATCTGTGAATTTTGAAACCAACTATTTAGCTTTGTAAAATATTTTATGTATTATCGTTCTTATAATTCTGTTGTCTTAGATTTTAACTACCTAATTACCTAAATTGATCATATTTACTGTCCGTCTTTGTAATTTTGAGCAAGATTTGTTAATGATGACATTATGTTAGGTTATGTAAAGGCATTCGATAACTACGGTGTCACTGATAGAATGCGATAGCCTATGTGTTTATATGTCTGTCTCATTAAAACATCTCACTAGCTATAAGTTTAGAAAATTATGCACAATCCACAACAAACAGCGTATTAAATTTGGAGGTCTGAACGGTTTCACGTCTTAAGACAAACTTTTTCGTCACAGTGAACAGTACATAAGCTACAGTGCATAAGCTATTGATTTAAGAGCTCTGAATGCGGCTTTAGTTCACAAGTAACAATGGTTTTAGTGACGCTACTTGTAATTTTCAAGACAATGGAAAAATCTGAATTTCGTGTGTTGATAAAACATTGCTTTTTAATGGGAAAAAACGAATTGCTCTTTGAATTGCTTCCCCATCCACTGTATTCTCCGGATCTGGCTCTCAGCGACAAAATATGGCTCCGAGGAAAGAGATTTGGGTCCAATAAAGAAGTGATTGCCGAAACTGAAGGGTATTTTGAGGCCAAAGATAATTCGTTCTACAAAAAAGGCTTCGAAATGATAGAAAAGCGTTGGAATGATTGTATCAATCTTGAAGGAGACTGTTGATGAATAAAGCCGAATTTTGCCTAAAAGTTGTTGTTTTATTAGTCATCCTACGAACTTATTGAGTGACGTGGTAGGTCAAGAAGTTGTATAAGCATGCCAAATTTCACTTTCTTTGTTAAACCGTCAGACAGACAGACAGACAGAGAGAGGGACATGAGTGAGGTTATAAGGGTTTTTTGGTGGTCACACCTACAAAACCATAAAAAACGTATTTCTCACTTTATTATAAGTGACACAAGTCGAATTTTTTTCCGCACTCAAAGAAAGCCCATGATGTGGGTATTTAAGGAAGCAACAAATGTTGTCATCTCCTGACCACGGTTCACTGAACCTCCATCATATGGTATTAATAATGTATCAAACCTAATACCAACAAAGCCTATTTCACACCAATGATTAAATTATCGCGTAAAATCCCCCGCTAATTTCCCTAATCATAACCAATTTAACCACATTTCATGAAAACTTAATAAAAGCACTATCCTCACACATAGCGTATTTGGTGTGTACTTGCTCTTCCGTTGTTTAGACCTAGCGTTCGGTTGGCTACACAAGATTTACTTTAATTTTGCTTTGTTGCAAAAGTTAATTGCGGATGTTTTTCGGGTGAATAAGTTAATGAGGTGGAAGTAAAAACAAAATTAATGTTCCTGAATTTTATGGCGCAATGCAGAGTGTAAAATTAACAAAAGACATAAAATTTCTGCAAGTTGGCGCTATATATTCAAAGCATTATCGTGAAAATTTATTTATATTTTTAATTTAAATTGTTCAGTAAAGTTTTAATTGTTTATAATACTAATTTTAATATACAGAAATAAAGTTACCAAATAAACATTTTTTGTTTTTACCATAAACTAATTTTTGTAGAGTTATGCTTTGCCTAAAATCGTAGTTCGTCAAATTAGAATGGCGCGTTTACATTAGGTTAGTAAACGAGCTAGTAGCTAGCTTGCTAGTGTCAAAGGCAGTTACAATCTAATGCCGGGTTTACATTGGTAGAGTAAAAGAGCTAGTAACTAGCGCAAGTAACTAGCAACTAGTTACTATCCCTGTGTAAACAGTTGACATTGTGACTAGTAGAGTACTAGCTGCCAGTAGTTGGGCTAGGATAGCAGCTAAGTCGTCGACGTATTTACTAGCTACTGTCTTTTCCCCCACTACGCAAAATTGATTCATTTCAAATTGGCGGCAAGCGGTAACCTGTCATAACAAATAGAAAAAAACCCATATCAGGTAAGTTACAATTTATTTACATAAATTGCGTAACATTGTTTATTAATTGATGATTTTTGAAATCATCTGTGAAATAAATGCCTTTGATACACGAAAAATATAATGTAGACCAGTGTTTCTCGACCAAAAACACACCGTGGACCAGAATAATATATAATTTTCTAACGCGGACTCAAAAAATGCGGAAACAAATATATTTAATGTGCTACTAAACACATTTATTTTATTTGTAGAAAATCACAGAAAGTTTACAGAAAATAAACAAAATATAAACTATTTACATAAAAAATGTGCAAAATAAATTAAAAATAAAACTGCAAAAAACACATATAAAAACTTTCGCGGACCACTAAAATTTTTCTGGGGACCACTGGTGGTCCGCGGACCACCTGTTGAGAAACACTGTTTTAGACTACAATAACTATTTCCTGTGGCTAGGAAATAAAGCGTTAATTCCAATTTTATTTTTGCTGGAATCGCATCCCTTATTAGTGTATCAGTTCATTGTATTAATGGACCAACTAAATTTAATAGCCTATTAAAATCATCTGGTGTCATTCTTAAACACAGTCTGTACTGTTTTTGATCTTCCACGGCTAATTCACGAAATAGAAGTACTGATGCGCCATGGGTAGTTCTTCTATCAATCCATTTCTAACCCATTTTCGTTTAGGCTTATATTCTGTACCGATTACTTCAATAAGACAATCAATTATTTCCTCCACAAGAAATGATTTAATTCAAAATACCACTTCTTTAAAGGCATCACGCCGGCGACGATGTATATCCACATTTATAAACTATTTTTTGCAAAAAGATAATTTTACTACAAAATCACAGTGAAGATGTCAAATGTGTTTTGACACTTACTATCCAGAAAATAAGATATGTATGTCAATTGCGTATGAACACCTACTATCTTGAAAATAAGATAGTAGAGTAAAGCGCGTAGTACTTGCGCTAGTTACTAGCTCTATTACTCTACCAATGTAAACCTGGCATAAGGATAGTAAACGAGCTAGTAGCTAGCTTGCTAGTGTCAAAGGCAGTTACAATCTTAAAGTAAACGCTTGAGATTTAACTAGCCCTATTAGTTGGGATAAGATAGATCTTTTGCATACATAATAGATACTATCTCACTATCCTTCCCCCACCACTACATTATTCATTGTTTGAAGTTCTCTCATGTGCACCACTGTAAACAACAGTTGCAGAGGTTTTTGTAGTTACCTATTTAACTTAAAAAACGCAAAAAGGGCCTATTTTACCTTTGCAGAATTCACTGTTATGTGTAACGATAGTTTTTATTACTTTTGTACGTATATATAACTATTATAACGACATAGATTTTTGAAATCATGAGAATATAGTAACTGCAATCAGAAAAATGAAACTACCCTACTAGATACGGAAAATCAGGTCCAAAAGGGCTCGTCTGCATTAGGTGGTCCTGCCGCTAGCCCGGAGATTACATTTTGTTCGTCCCTAAAAATATTGAAAAATATCTAAAATCGTGATTAATCAGAAAATTAAAATGCGGTCGAGAACATTGAAGAAAAAAGAGATCCGCTTCTTTCGGCCTACCCAACTCCTACCCATGAGGTTAAAAATTGCTCATTGCATACTCTTCTGCGACCAGGGCAAAATTATTAAAAAAGATAATTGTGAAAACTTCACTTTCCCGGCTCATGAAAAAAATAAAGTTTAACTTAGGCACTGTATAAATCCTATTTGCAACTATGCAGTTTGGTTTAAAAAAATTCATCGGGATGAAAAAATCGAAAATTTTTGTTTAATTGGGACTAACAAAAACATTAGTTTAGAAGAAAAATATTTTATGAAATTGCAGTTCCTTAAACATATTAATACAAAATATGTACATATAAAAAAAATAAATAAATAAATAAACGATTTATTTAAAAAAGTCATTTCGATGTCGATGGTTTCATAAAATCTAACAAATTTTTTTCACGCAGAATTTCTTCGTAGCAAGCTAATAATTTTTTTATTCCTTGCTTTGTAGCTCTTACGCGTTCTTCGTTGTGGTCTATGTCTTCTAAAATGTTTAAGCCATTCTCAATTGAGCTGAGACGTTCTGTCAAGCTTGCAATTGGCATGTGCTTTTCTGGTGGAATTGGGTCTGAGGTGTCTTCATCGTTGTTTAGCTTAGGCATCTCTATGATCTCATCGATTGTTAGATCCTGACTAAGTGAATCCAACAGCTTGTAAACATCGTTAGTATTGACTTCCAAATCTAATTGCCTACCAAGATTAACAAATTCTTCTACCACATGAGCGATATCTGTTTCTAGCGTTGTTTCCGACTCGTTTTTGAAAAAAAAAAAAAAAATGGACAACGTGCTCGTAAAAACAGTGTAAAACACATCCAATGCGTATCACAGTAAGAGAAACACTGAAGATAAAAGACAGCGGGCGGCAGTCTAGCGGCAGTGTTATCAAACGTCTTGCGGCAGTGTCGCCAAACGAACCGGATAATAGTCCGAGAGCTAGCAACGTTTTCGAGAAAGAATTTTAGGTCGGCTGGTTTTTCGATATTTCTCTTTCTTATTGAAGTTAGGTAGGGATGCGGTACGTCTGGCACCTGAGAGCGGTTGCGTTTATCTGTGCGCATGTCGCCTGTACAGGTAAAAAGATATTTGGATAAATGGATATTTTGAAATCATTTTAAGACATTTTTTTTTATATATAATTTTCTATGTCTTTTTAGCATTATAAATTTATAGTTGCCAGACAGTTTCGTTGTTGCTAACATTGCGCCAGATCTAATTTAAGTAATTAAAAAATAATAATTTTCAAACCATTTTAGAATAGCTGTAATTTTAATATGATATAGTTCTGTAATCGAAGAATACAATATTAATTTGCCAGACGGAAATTCCGTTGTTTAACTAGGAACCAGACCAATTTAAGTCCCGGGGATAATAGGTAAGTTAGAAGTGTGGCAGCTTATTCGTTGGTTTCGTGAGAGAGATAGCTGCAACAGAGGGCGTTAGAGAGAGACAGGTTATATAGGTTAGAATTTCATAAAAAAATAGAGCAGAATAATAATTAAAGTAAAATGAGATGAGAACAACTGATAAAAAATATTATTAGCAAAATAAAACAAATCATTTATTTTAAATATGTAGGAAATGAAACATAAAATGTAATTCAGTATTTTTATTGAATAATTCTGTCACAATAAAATGTCAGTATCATCGTCACTGCTATCATCGTTATCACTCCTTATATCATTATTATTATTGTATTCAGATGTATCGTCATTTTCTAGGACCTGAGTATCTGTAAAAAAAATTTAAAAAAAAACAAATAAATAAAATTATTATTATTTTACAACTTTTGCGATATCTCACTCACTCATCACGATAAAATTCTGCTTTATTTTATTTTATAAAAACAAGCAAACATAAACACTCATGTGGTCGACGCCAACTTAAAAAATAGCAGCTGTGATTGTTTTACTGTTATCTCTTCTAACTCACCTATTCTCCCCGGGACTTCAATGGGTCTGGTTCCTAGTTAAACAACGGAATTTCCGTCTGGCAAATTAATATTGTATTCTTCGATTACAGAACTATATCATATTAAAATTACAGCTATACTAAAATGGTTTGAAAATTATTATTTTTTAATTACTTAAATTAGATCTGGCGCAATGTTAGCAACAACGAAACTGTCTGGCAACTATAAATTTATAATGCTAAAAAGACATAGAAAATTATATTTAAAAAAAAATATCTTAAAATGATTTCAAAATATCCACTTTTTACCTATACAGGCGAGATGCGCACAGGTAAACGCAACCGCTCCCAGGTGCCAGACGTACCGCATCCCTACCTAACTTCAATAAGAAAGAGAAATATCGAAAAACCAACCGACCTAAAATAAACTTTTTTGTGACGTTGCTAGCTCTTAGACTATAACTCTGGGTTAGCGTAAGTCGGGGTAGCGTAGGTCGGGGTATTACTGTATATAAAGGATTTTTGGTGATATATAATCTAAAAACGGGACAGTTTCGACGTCAGCATGCTCAAGATACTCAAAATCAAATCTTAAAACAAATATTAAAAAGGTTTAAAAATCAGGCCGTTCTATTTGTATTTTATTCTTAAAATAAACAGCTAACCATTTTCAAAATTATTTAATTTAATATACAAATAAAATTATAAATCTCTTTGTCCAACTGCGAACAATGTTCCTAATTTAAAAGGTATAATATTGAATTAGTTTTAAAAGATAATGCGAGATAAAACAGTGTTGAAACAATTGTGAAAATGACTTAATAAATAAAAGGTCCAAATGCCGAGTGGAGTGCTACATTCAATGTTCATTTGCAGCCGTAAAATAGAAGAAACTTTTGTCTTGAATCTAGTTTTTGTTTTTATAAGAAATTAAGTAAGTTTAGTTTCCGGATCCGAAACTCTAAAATAAACACAGAATTGTTTTTGCACTTCTTAAATTATATAAACTTCTCAGTGATTCCTTTTTGGAACACAAAAACTTTCTAATCCTGAATAAATTTCGAAGCAAAATATATTTTGTAATAAAAAATTGTACAAAGATAACATTGTCTTGAGAAAGTAAGAACAGAGAACACACAGTTAAAATAGATTCTGTTTAAAAAGTTCAATGACAAAACAGACTGGGTGAAAGATCAGAGCCGAAGTAAGGGGAGGGGCGGAGGAGGCGACGGCCCCTAGCGCACTAAGGAAAAGGGCGCCGACAAGCTAAGGGGCGCTACATTGCGAAGGTGAGGACCTTTTTTTTTTAGCTCATCACTTGGATTTTAGGAGGTGAGGACCTTTTTTTTTGCTCATCACTTGGATTTTGGGAGGTGAGGACCTTTTTTTTGCTCTTCACTTGGATTTTAGGAGGTAAGAACCTTGTTTTTGCTTTTTTAATTTAATTTTCAACAAGGTGGTGTATAAAGTAACTCCCTGTTTAGAAAAATTTTACCACTATAATTATCATAGGGATTTTCCCTGTCCATTTCAATTCTGACAAAATTTGTACACACAAACTCATTTATATCCTTCACTTCTTCAATATCTTCTAAATATTCTTCCATTGAATCACTCATTGAATCACCATAGAAATCTCACGTAGATAATAATCTTAATACACAAAATTAAACTACCCACATTGTTTAAAAAATGTTGATTTATTATTATTTTTTTTTATTTAATGATTTTTGCTGCTGTGGCCATTAGCCAGGACAATTTCTATTTGAGAAAATTTCCATGCCTGAACGGGATTCGAACCCGAGACCACTACGCTACGCCGGTCGGCAAAATGTTGATTAAATTGTAACTTAACTACGGTGAACTAAAATGAAATGTTGTCTCTGAATAGACATAATCAACTTAATAACTGTAACTAAGAAAAACACTGTTTAAAAATTGTCTTTGAATAAGAAAAAAAATGAAACACTGAATTTAGACAGTGTTTAATTTAAACACTGTTTATTTTTTGTCTCTGAATAGCCCTGTTAGTGTTTAAAACAGTTTTTTCGACTTTTAGTTTCCGCAAAAATGTCTATTAAATCTTCATAATTCATTGATCTTGCACGATCGTTTTCAACACTAATTAATGTTAAGTCACACAACCGCTATTGTCCTATAGTACTTCTTTATAATTTTTAACTTTGAAAATGACCCCTCAGTTAACGCAGATGTTATGGGAAGTGCTAAAAACAGCATAAAAGCTGTACATATATTGTCGAAACTGGATTAATTTGTTTTATAGTCTACTAAAAATATTTTGGCAAATTCTCTTGTAATTTAATTTTGAGCCATAAAGTTAAAATTAATGGCACACAATAAAAACTGCTACTTGTACCTAACATAGCCTAACTATATTAGGGATGGGAAAAAAACAACGATGTATCGAAAACATCGATGTTTGTTTAAAAACATCGATGTTTTTACCATCGATGGTCAGCTGGCGATAGTATCGATAAAACATCGATGTCTACTACCGATGTCGATGTTTAAACTTTGAAATTCAGAAACTACCACTAGAGGCGCTGGAATCTTAAAAATTTAATTTTTATTAAAATTAATACACAAAATATAAGCCATCTATTGTTATATAACAATACTAATAGTGTTAGTTCTTATTCTTCTTAGCAGTTAGCAGAATACGAAAAAATAAGAAGAAATTTCTAATTTTTGCAAACAATGCGAACGACTAACGATGCCAACACACTTTTTCTTTTTGAGTCTTGTTGACACTTTCCCAGTTGTTATTCCTCCAATCCCTGGATTGGAGGAATTCCCAGGTTGCTATTTTTTTATATATTAAAGTTGGCTTTTCCTGAACAAAATGATCAAAAGCTTCAATTTATCGGTAAAAGTAACCAGAATTGAAAATTTAGTTCCGCCTAAACCAAAGGAACAGACTTTATTTCAACTTAAAAAAGTATAAAAATAATTGTGTTTGACAGTGTTATTTTTATGTTAAATAATATAAAAGTAACATTAAGATTACTATATTAGTATTGTAATAAAAACCAATATTTCATTTTAGAAATGTAAAAATAGTAAGGTCTGTTCCTTTGGTTTATGCGGAACTAGATTTTCAATTCTAGTTACTTTTACCGATTGATTGAAGCTTTTGATCATTTTGTTCAGGAAAAACCAACTTCAATATATAAAAAAATATCTAATGACAAATTACAAAAATGAAAATTGCGGTTAGTTCCGCCTAATCGTTTGGAATAGACTGTAGGTACAAATTAGGATTATTATATTGGGTATAATAATATTAATATGAAATTAATTACTATTAAAAAGGAATATTTCTATTTCAAAATCTAATAAATGCTTTTTGTGTATTATGTGTTACTTTTTTCATATATTATCTTTACATTATTAAATAAAACCTATATAATATAAATAAATAGTTTTTTTTAATATTAATAAAACATCGATGTTTCCGATACATCGATGTTTTTCCTTCGATGTTTTTTCAACATCGATAGTAAGCGCCGATGTTAACATCGATGTTAAACATCGATGTTCTGCCTTCGATGTACAACCCTAAACTATATGATTAGAATATATATTCGCTTAGAATGAATAAAACAATAAATAAGTTTCTATAAACATACAGAAAATTCCAGTTTAAAAATAGTCCATTGTGAAATAATTCTTGATTGTTTCTTACCGAATCTTTATTTAGAACTGTTGTACTGTATTGTAATCTTCTTAAATTTTGTTGCAAACTTTTCCTGGAAGGGAGTTTATTCAATCAAGTCAAAAGTTTTTAGTTACTTTATAAAATATTACAAAAGTGTTAATCAAATTGTTCCGAAAAATGATTAAAAAGCAATCAATTTTAAAATTAACTTTAGCGAGCTTTTTTAATGAGGAAAATTTATTAAAAATATCTTTAAGGGGGATGCATCTTTCCGTTAAAAATTAATATTCCAATTCAGATTAAAATTTATATATTTCCTGGTACATTGTGACAGTGATAAACTGTCACATTTTCCGAAAAATCGATTTGTTGCTGGATTTTATAGGTTCTAAATGACTTAGTCACGCGATCAACGTAACATTTCGATCTATCCTATAATCCTAGTACAAACAAGTATTCATTTTTAGGCTTCGTAGGTATAATAAAGAATAGGGTGACCATTTTCTTGGAGAAAGCAATGCGGGACGGAGCAAAAAAAAGGTCGTCACTTCCGAAATATAAGTGAAGAGCAAACAAAAAAAAGGTCTTCACCTCCCAAATATAAGTAAAGAGCAAAAAAAAGGTCTTCACCTCCCAAATATAAGTACAGAGCAAAATTCGGCCCTGGGGACACCAAATCAAAATGCGGTACGTCCCGCGAAATGCGGGACGAATATCACTCATGTGTCTTGCTGTCTGTATATACGATAAAAAGTGTGGAAAATGTAGAGTTCTTTTAATCGCATATAGAAAAAATTGATGTGAAGTGTGAACTTTCACAAATTTCAAGGATTCTCAGGTATTTAGTAAGTGAAAAATGATCATTTGGGATGCCAAAACAAATTTTATGTTAAAATATTTTTTTTTTGTTAATTTTAATTCGAATGCCTAATACCATTATTTAGGTTTGTAAATATATGCAGTATTTTTTTTTTATATATGTAGCAAGGTTCATTAAGATTTTGAAAATTGCGCCTATGGCTTCCATTGGTTGTTTAAAGTCATAGATAAGCCTCTTTGATTTCGTGTATTCAATTTCAATAATTTCCACTGGTTATTAAATTTACGCTTTTAAAAATTAAATGCAACATTTGCCCAAATATAATTAGAATTTTGAAAAATAATTTTAAGAAAATAAAAATGTAAAAAAAAACAAAAAAAAAATTGTCTCGAAACCGGTTTGCAAATTATAACGCGAGAATGCTAACCATTACACCATGAAATCATGCTGGTTTACTGTGTTACATAAGTTATTAAATATTTTCCATGGTCAAGCAAAAAACACAAAAAATGCGTTATTTTCCGAAAACATAATATGATCAAAAATTCCTGTTGTACTATTCCGGTTCACACAAAAGTACATTACTTAGAATTTTTTCAGATTTTTAGTTTAAATCATCTGGGCTACAGGGTGTGAGACAAAAATTTGTTTGCACAATTTTGGCAAAAATCGCGTCAAATTATTTTATTTTGCAAAAATAAAATTTTGATCGTTAATCTACGTACTAAGGGCTTTCATTTGATACGCTACTTAAAATAAAAAAAAATATATATTTTTTAGTCGATGAGCAGATATTTGTTTATATCTTTAGGGGATATG
The DNA here is from genome assembly GCA_963971575.1 of Liopterus haemorrhoidalis. Classification (NCBI taxonomy): domain Eukaryota; kingdom Metazoa; phylum Arthropoda; class Insecta; order Coleoptera; family Dytiscidae; genus Liopterus; species Liopterus haemorrhoidalis. The sequence continues at coordinate 230,038,361 of OZ020611.1, forward strand.
TTTTTTAGATGTTTTAGTATTTTTCCTATGTGCGGGTCAAAGAGTTGTATTATATAAGCATGCTAAATTTTTCAAATCTCTAGGTTTATCCGTTTGGTTACAATTTTTACCGAACAGACAGATAGACAGACATACGACAAAATGACGTTTTTTTTGGTCATACCTACAAAACCCTAAAAATACCAACACTTCAAAACAACACATTTTGTCAAAAATGCACAAGAAATTAATAATATCGGGAGTCAAAACAGTGTTTATTTAAACACATTCTGCATAAACACATATTTTTGTTGCTAACTAAATAGACCGTAATAATAAATAATGGCCGCTTGAACGAATATACCATATATGATATCGCATATTAAGTAAACGTACTTTAAAACAAATATCTCATTGTTAAAATTAAATTTTGGACATAAGTTATCCATCTTACGGATTTCTAAGCTATTGCAAATATTTTTTGTGCAATTAAATGAAAATGTAAACTGAAAACTTTGTACTATAGTCGGATTGCTGATAGGTGACTGTTACATGTATGTATCAAGTAGTGCATTCATATAATAATCTTGTTACCATCTTTCAGCGATTTAAAAAATGTTTTTTGTTATTTATGTTAACTGTCAGTGTCTGGTAATAAATATTAATTAAAATACGGCTTGCGGCCAATTATTAAATTCACAAACTTTAATTTTAAATTTGCTGGAATAAACAACAAATTATAATCCAAAATTTACGTATGAGTATACATTTTTCCTTATTTATAATTATAACCTTAAAATTAATAATTTTGTTTGTTTGAGTACTGCTGTAAATTTATTTTCGCGCTCTAATTAGTAAAGATATCTACGAATCATGCCAATTCTTTCTAATGTTTTGTTTTTTATTCAAATAATTTGGAAGGTTAGTTGTCAACTTGCGTCACTATACGTTACTATGGGTATGCAAATAATTATAATGATATAGACAGAGAAAGCATATAGTATTGAATATCGATACTTGAAGCAACGAACAGTCACTTATCAGCAATCCGACTATAGCTGAGTCGTTATATAAAGATGACTGCAGTATTCGAATAACGCTGGAGTTATGGATGTCGCTAAAAACACTAATAATTACGCTATTAAGTGTTATCAGCGAACTGGTCCCTAAACAAAGAGAATCAGGTTCAAGTCATTCACAAGCTACAAGCGCTCGAGAAGACCGATTCTTTACTCAAATAGTAATGTGTGAACGAAACTTGCCTTCAAATTTTCTCGCACGTCGTCTCACAGAAGACCAAAAATTTCACCATTAACTTTGCGAAGAAGGTTGAGGAAACAAGCGATTGTATTCAGAAGACCTGTCACTTGCTCGCAAATCATCATTGGCACGACAGCCCAAATTGGGCTTAGGCCTCCTATTTCCAGGTTTCATGACCATGTTTTTAGTCTATGTACATTCAGGAGTAATATGGTCAGTATTACGTTCATTATACACAAACTATTTGACATAAGCAGGAATTGAACTCGCCTCTGGCTTAGCGGAAAAATAGCAGGTACAAACGATTTAACGTTTGTAGCTACAGGCTTCCTCTTTACTTGCTCGCAAATCATCGATTAAAAGACAGCGGTTAGCTCGCGAGCTTTTGGAATGGTTGGACAAAGACGCAGACTTGCATATTATGCAGAAATGAATTGCGGTTGAATTTAAAATTTCCAGATACTTTTAGATTACGCATTTTTGATCATCTGGAGTCGTCCCCCCAAAACTATCTCTTTAAATTCAAATTCTGATATAAAATATAACCTATAACGTGCCCCGGTATCAACTTAAAGTGTGATGAAATTCTCGTGAAAATCGGTTCAGCCATTTATGTATATATAGATAATGTTAAAATTTACTATATAGTTTTCATAAAAATGTTAAAATAATAATAATATTTGGAAATATAAACAGCGCCTGAAATTAAATGTTTATCAAGTGTCCGAAGTTCAATGAGCGGGAATGTATCTTTCTCCCACCAATTATTCTAATTCCAGACAGATTTTCTTGAAAATGTGGTGATAGAAAGTATGTTTTCGAATAAATAAATGCTGAAATTAATAATAGTGATACCAGAAACGACACTTACCATTTTGCATGGCGACACTCTTGTCTTCAACTCTGGAAACGTAACAGCAGAGCTCGTCCTGTCGATCAGCATTTTCAACAAGTTCAGCCTCGACACTGAAGCCCCACATCTGCTCCAGAGTATTTCTGCTTAGCTCCACCTGGTAAAGAATTTTGGCGCATATTTCCACCACCTCGTGTGTGTGCAACTGAAACAAAATATAATAATTAATATCTCCTTATTGTATGCAAGACTGTTTTTTTTCTATTATCTCTAATTCTATTTTATGTACTGCTTAACTGGGTTTTACGTAACTTTGACAGGGATAAAAGGTAATAAATGTTATCAACAACAAGGCGTGCACCCAGACTTTTTTCTAGGAGGGAGACTCAAGTGTCCAATTTTTCTTATTAGGGCTCAGATGATAAGATTTTTCTAGACTGGGGTACTTTCATTTACAAGACAAATTTGTGAGCCCCCTTTGGTGTAAGCCAATTTACTCTATTTATAGTTTTATTGAGATCTTTATCATAGACGCAATCAAGGTAACTTTTGCAAATAAATGTATATAATCAAAATTTACATTATTGGCCATTGTGAGAAAAAATATCGGCCCTAAACAACTTCCTTGTGGCACGCCCTAATTTTTACGTAATCTAGATGAATAACTATTGTCTATTTTAGTTATTTGGTACCTGTCTGATAAATAATTTTTAAACCACGCTAATGCTGTGTCACGGATTCCAAAGGTAAATAATTTTGTTATCAGTATACCTTTGTCAATAGTTTCAAAGGCTCTACGTATGTCTAGAAATACAGCAACAATGCAATAATCATTATCCAACTGGTACTTCCATTCGGATACCATACCTTGTCAAGCGGTCTCACACGAATCATTGTTTCTAAATCCAGACTGATTTACGGAAAATATTTGATTTAAGGATAAAAATACAACCTAGTGTCTTCTCTTGAAATTTGCAATTTTTATTTATTTACTGAATGACAATGACGTGAAGTTAGATATACGAGGGTTTACTTTTATGTTTTTACAAACGACCACTAGATGGCAATATTGAAATGGGTCATTACTATATTCGTAAAATTTGACATTTGTTATTGTTAAATCAATGGCAGCTTATAAATTGACTGAGTAGTTTGTTGACAGTGAGCGTTAAAAAAACAAGCTTGTGAAAAAATGGATATTATTCGTTAAGGTTTTTGTTGGATGATTTTTTACGATTTTAGTGAAGGCCTAACTCAACAACAACGCATAGAATCGCTTCGTTCAACTTTTGGAAATGAAGCACCATCAGAAAAGACTGTTTACAATTCGTTTACAGAATTTCGTCGTGGTCGTGCGTCCGTCAGTGATGAATATCGTGAAGGTCGACCAAAATCAGTTGTGATTCAAAAAAACATCGATGCTGTACGCAATATGATTAAAGAAGATTGGCATGTGACCTACCGTGAGACAGAGGTATCCTTTGGTATATCGCAGACTGTAATACATTCGATTTTGCATGAATATTTAGCTGTGAAAAAGATCTGTTCCCGATAGATTCCGCATAATTTGACCGAAGCTCAAAAGAAGCTTGTGTTGATTGGTGTAAGGGAATGCTAAAAAAATTCAACCTAGGTAATGCAAAATCCGTGTACAACATCGTTACAGGTGACGAAACTTTGATTTATTCATATGAACCGAAAACTAAGCAACAATCCACTGTTTGATTCTTCCAAGACGAACCGAAACCCACAAAAGTTGTTCGTTCACGAAGCATGAAAATGATCGCTTGTTTCTTCGGTTGTACTGGACATGTCGTAACCATTCCTTTAGAGGATCGGAGAACACTTATTTCTGAATGGTATACAACAATTTGTCGCATCATTCCTCATCATGACAATGCAAGCTCCCACACAGTACGTCAAACAAATGATTATTTAAACAAGAAAAACATCAAATTAATGTCTCATTGCCCGTATTCACCTGATTTATCCCCTAACGACTTTTTTTTGTTACCCAGTGTCAAACAAAAAATGCGTGGACAGCGATTTTCATCATCTCAAGAAGTTGTTGAAGATTTCGAAAACCATATTTTTGAGATACCAACTTCAGAGTGGAAAAAATGTTTGGAGAATTGGTTTGAACGCATGCAAAAGTGTTTAAATCTTAAAGGCGAATATTTTGAAAAGCAATAAAACAACTTGTTCCAAAAAAATGTTTTTCTTTCTTAGTTTTTGTAAAAACTTAAAAGGTAACCTTCGCATCTTTCATAAGTACACCAAATAACAGGCTTCTTTGATTGTTCGTTCTTTAAATAATTTTTCCATGAACAAAATCCTGATTTTATATTGTTTAATATATATTTTTAGATCAGTTCTAAATCAGTATCTTAAAAATTCAACTTGCATTGTAATTTGCAATAAATCAAGTTCTTTTATTTTTATTTTTTATTTGTTTGTGTGGAAAAAAGTCAATTTTATTTGTAGTTCAAACGAATTTTGCCATGCAATAAAATACATAGTTATTCATGTATACGGTATACATGATGTAGTGCAGGTTTTTGTGTGAGTGTAATTGTCCTTTCATGTTTATGGAGAAGTAACGAGTAATTTTATTGAAATTGTATGTCAGAGTTCAGACTAAATTAAAACTAAGGTTTGCTTTCATTCTGACTCTTCGACAAGAAAACAATTCATATATTGTTTTTTAACAAATGCAAAAATAACTTTTAGATTTTCTTTTTGTCTGATTTAATTTGAAATATATTTGATTTTGGAGGAATTTGATTAGAAAATAACACAGGAAATGATTTGGCCATGAAAGGAGACTGTGGTTTTATTAATAATTCTTGCATAAAATTGAGATTTATCTTAGTTCAATTTAACAATTATGTTGTTGGTTTCAGATATTTATTACAGTAGAATAGATTTTACTCTGAGTAAATGCAGGGCTGATATTTAGCCAGTACGCATCGATATGTGCGTACCGCTTGTTAAGATATTAACATAATTCTGTACCAGTTGTTAGAATTTAATTTTCTTTTCTTTTGGTGGTCACTTCGATTTGCCAAAAATTTTTTGCTCGTTAGAACCGGTTGCTAAACATTTTCATATCAGCTTTCAGTAAATGTACAATATGTATTTTTAGAGCAATGTGTTTCTTCAAATTCTCAACTGCGGACCAATTCTATTTACGAACCAATTCTACGCTAACCGCGGACCACCAACATCAAGAAAAAAAGTTTTTTTGCGAAAAGGCCCATTATGAATACTAATGAAATTTTGTGTTCGCGGACCACAGTTTGAGAAACACTGGTGTAGAGTGTAGTGTGGATAGTGTGGAACATTACTAGCCGTAATTTAACCATGAATTAAAAAAATAATTAATTTTTTTAATAACACAAAATCTGCCATATTTTTTAAAAACACAATCTGATAAAAAATTCATCTCTTATGTTTTCGGCTCAGATCACTATACATTACCTATAATTTATTTAAATTTTTTGTGTAAACTTTTTGGTAAACGGATGCTGGACAAGAACTTTTGCACATTTTTGGCAAAATTAGTGTTAAAAGAAACTTCAAAAAAGGAGGTTAGCCCTGGCTAAAAAGTGATATACCACGTGAATTTTGTGTCCTACAACCTTCAAGGTAATATATCTATAAATTAAAATTATTAATTATATAACTTACCACAGGTGTACCAATAACACTTCATAAACCCTATCCATCATTTATTTTTTTCAAATCACTCGCTAAATTTATTAAATCACCCATTCAGATTCACTTTACACCATTCCTTTTGTAAAGGCATTGTAAGTGTCGGTGGTACAACCAACGACATCTAACACCGAGTAACCGAACTCCGACCTGCAGGTCTGAGTGCATTCGGTCGGATTAACTGGAGATTAAAAATGCCGAACTTGTCCATAACAGAACAAGCGCCAGTTTAAATTTAACAAAATAATGTCTAAAACATCAAATAATTATCTATCAACAAATAATGAATCTCTAATCACTGAAAATATGTCACAAAGTATCAATATGCCACCAAACCAACAAAAAAGTTACGCCAATGTTATTAAAAACAACATCCAATCATTTCCACGAAAGGATCAAGCAATATTAATGAACTCAATAAATGACACATCCATAAAGTATTATGTATATAAAATTGGAAGCATCATAGGCCCAAAAAACATACTGTTCGCCTCCCGTGTCTCGAATCAGAGAATATGCATTTACCTCAGCTCAAAAGAATTAGTTGACCAAATAATGTCTACACACAGAATTGTCCAAATTGAAAACCAAGATATTGAAATAAGGAGATTAATTACCCCAGCCCAACGAGTAGTTATTTCTAACGTATGTCCGTCAATTCCGCATGAAACATTAGAAAAAATATTCAAAGAAGAACTGAACATTAAAATGGTATCACCAATTTCTTTTCTGAAAGCTGGAATGCTGGACGAAGAATATTCCCATATCTTCAGTTTTCGACGTCAGATGTATATCAACCCCAGTGAAGAAAAGTCTATTCCTGATAGTGTCATAGTCAACCACGAAGATGTGAGCTACAAAATATTCTTAACAACAGACACAATTTGCTTTTCGTGTAAAGAAAAAGGACACACAGCCAACAAATGTCCAAAGAACACTGATGATCCACAATCACAACCGCATCAAGAAAACATAGAAAAAAGCAACAATAATGTTGTAACCACCAATATCGTCTCGTCAGAGAAAACCATATCGAGTCTTTTTAATGAATTGCCATCCTGTTCACAACTAAAAAGGACAGCTACATCCATAAGTAGTACTGAAGATCTGGAGGAAACCCCAGACGTAAATGAGTCAGCAGTGTCTGAAACCCCTACAGAGAAAAAAACACCTGAAATAAATACTCAGACTAAACTTCCTGAAAGCTCCAAACAAAAAAATAAGAAATACCGAACAGAAAGTCCTGAAAATATTTCAATGGAAGAAATTTCTAAAGCAATAAAAAAGGAAATGAAACAACATCCCCATAAATACTGCTTGTCCTATAACCAAATGTATAAATTTATCGAGGAAACCCAAACGTCCAAAGACCACCTACAAACGGCAAGAAAATACACCAATGATATTACAGGCTTACTTCTTACTCTTAAAGATCTCCATTCTCACTTAAACCAAAAAGGCAAACATCGTTTCACACGTCTAATCAATCGCATAAAAGAACTGTTAGACGCTGAAGCTGATCACCTTTCAACCCAGTAAAATGGCTATCTTACAATGGAACATGAATGGATTTCTTTCTCACTTACCTGAGCTACAACATTTAATCTCTAAAACGTTACCACTATTTATATGTATTCAAGAGTCGCGGTTACTTCCCCATCAAAATATCAAACTCAGTGGATATTCTGCATATAGAAAAGATAGGCCCACCAACACCATAGCAAGTGGTGGTGTAGCCATTCTTGTGGACAACACAGTACATAGTGAAGAAATTAACATCAATACAGGATTAGAAGCCGTTACTATCTCAACTATTGTTTCCAACATGGGAAAATTCACAATTTGCTGTCTTTACTTACCCCCCAATACTCCGATATCACAAAACGAGCTGGAAAACCTAATAAAACAACTCCCTACCCCTTACATAATAGTGGGTGATTTTAACTGTCACAACGTGATATGGGGATCAAAAAAGACAAATTCAAAGGGAAGAATAATCGAGAAACTAATCAACGACAACCTTACACTTCTAAATAACGGGTCTCCTACACACTTCTGCACCAGGACAGGACAATTATCAGCTATTGATCTAACAATATGTACTCCTTCACTTGCTCCAAATCTGTTATGGGAAACCTATCCATCACTTTGCAGCAGTGACCACTTTCCTATAACCATAAACTTTCCAGACCTGTCAAATCCACCAATAAATATCCCAAAATGGAATCTTAAAAATGCGAATTGGGAACTTTTCGTATCGAAATTGAAAATAGATTTTGGCGAGATTTCAAATTATGACAATATCAACGAACTTCTAGATAGTTTCATCACACACATTAATAATGCAGCAACATTAGCTATAGGGACAAAAAATATGAATTATAGAAAAAGAACAGTGCCATGGTGGAACAAATCATGTGAATTAGTAACAAGGCAACAAAAAAAGGCATTAAATCTCTATAAGAAAAATAAATCTATAGAAAACTTTGTAAATTTGAAAAAATGCCGTGCCGTGTCCAGAAGAACAATTCTGGAAAGCAAGCAAAATTCTTGGGAAAAGTTCATATCCACAATTACACCCAACACCCCACCAAAAGAACTGTGGAGCAAAATACGTAAAATTAACGGCAAAAAATCACCCCCATTTACAACAACTCTACTGACAAATAATAATGAAATCATTACATCTCCACAGAATATAGTAAACTACATGGCAAATCATTTCCATCATAACTCAAGCGACTCAAACTATGATAGAACATTTTTAAATTATAAAAACCAACGAGAGTTAGAAAATATCTCCATCGACGAAGATGAAAGTGAAATAAATAAACCCTTCACCAAAGAAGAACTTATCACAGGACTGAAATCATTAAAAGATAACAAAAGCCCCGGACCGGATGGCATTCCTTCCGAATTCCTAAAACACCTACCTGAAGAGGCGATTAGTTATCTACTAAAAATTTATAATTTTATTTGGACAAAAAACGTTTTCCCCGAAGAATGGAAGAAGGTGATCACAGTTCCTCTGTTAAAACAAGATAAAATTAAAACCAACCCGGACAATTACAGACCAATTTCTTTATCAAACAATTTGAGCAAATTATTGCAAATAATTATAAATAAACGGCTAATGTGGCACCTAGAATCAAACAATATTCTCTCCAATATACAATGTGGGTTCAGGCACGGGAGGTCTACGCTAGACCACCTAATTTCACTAACATGTAACGTTCAACAAGCTTTTAAAGACAAAGAGCACTTAATTGCAGTGTTTTTTGATCTTAAAAAAGCATACGACATGACTTGGCATTACAACATATTAAAAGAAACAAAACAAGCTGGACTAAATGGCAACATGTTACATTATATCAAAAATTTCCTAAGTAACAGAAAATTCAAAATTCAAACAAATGGCTACAACTCCGAAGAAAAAGAATTACAGAACGGAGTCCCACAAGGTGAAGTTATCAGCGTCACATTATTCCTCATCGCTATTAATAATATCATTAAGTATATACCCTTAAATGTTAAGGCATGTCTATTTGCAGACGACTTGGTCATCTACTCAAACGACAAAGACATATTTAAAATCAAAACAAGACTGCAGCAAACCATCAACAATCTAGAAACATGGAATCAAACAACAGGTTTCACATTCTCTCCACAAAAAACAAAAGCTTTACATTTCTCTAAACTGCAATATTCTAGAATTAAACCACATATCTTCATCAATAACCACAGTATTACATATGTAAATAAATTTAAATTTCTCGGCATCACTTTTGACCACAGGTTGACTTGGAAAGACCACTTACAATATCTAAAAAAGGAATGCTGTCAACGAATTAATATCTTAAAAACTCTGGGACACTACCGATGGGGAGCTAACAGGGAATGCCTACTGAGAATTTACCAAACTCTAATTAGGTCCAAATTGGATTATGGCAGTCCAGCATTTATAAATGCAAAACAGACACACCTTAAAATCCTAGACACGATTCAAAACACAGCTATAAGAATCTCTACAGGAGCTCTGAGGACTAGCCCTATTGACAGCATTACATGCGAAGCAAATCAGGTACCATTGAGTTATAGAAGAAGCCAACTCGCACTTACATATGTCACTAAACTCTCCAATAAACAAAAGAATCCCACCCATAAAGAAATATTTTACAACTTTAACGATAAAATCTCAATCCGTAACCACATACCTCTTCACATAAAAATAAACCAAGAACTTGAAAATCTAAACGTTACTTATCCCACCATTTTACAAAACAGTCATACCAGAATTCCACCTTGGATAATCAGAAAACCTGAATTCAATACCTCCCTCAGCCAATTTCAAAAAAATACTGCCAATCCTGTATTACTGCAACAACAGTATCACCAAACCCATTCCAAATACACAAATTATCACAGTATATTCACTGATGGGTCGAAGGTAAATAATCGTACTGGGGCAGCAGTGATAACTAGAAGACACACTCTGCAATATCGCTTACCTGACATAACAAGTATCTACACTGCTGAAGCCTACAGCATACTGAAAGCTAGTGAAGAGGTTAAAAATTCCAGCTACACACACCATATCATGGAAACCGACTCCCTTAGTGTGCTGGAGAGTATCAAGCAAATCTACTCTACTGACCCCCGCATCCAACCAATACAAGAAAATTTGCATGCGGCAATATCAAGAGGCGCGAAGGTCACCATTCTCTGGATACCTTCACACGTTGGCATTCGGGGCAATGAAGAAGTGGACCACGCAGCCAAGGAAGCAACCAACGTCGACATCTCCGACATACCTATCCCAGCAGATGACCTCATAAGTCACATAAAGAGAGAAGTTAAGAAAAGCCGGAACAACCATTGGCAAGCGTCAAACAATAAGTTAAAGAAGATTAAGTCAGAAACCGGCCCTTGGCACTATCCAAAAAATCGAAAAGACCAAATCATCCTCACCAGACTGCTAATTGGACACTCTCTAATAACCCACAAACATCTCTTCGAACGCCAAGATCCCCCAACATGCGATATTTGCCACACCCCTCTCACAACAGAACATATAATTGTTCAATGCAAGAAATATGACAACCAGAGGGGAAAAAACAAGATACCAAATACAATTCAAAATGCTCTTGCCAATAACTCGGAAGCCATCAACAATGTTCTGACATTCTTAAGAGACATCCACTTATATAATAAAATATAAATGTTCACAATATTAGCAATGTATAAAATGTATGTATATAATAATGTTACCTTAATGTAAACTCAAAACATAATGTATCCGGTGCCAATAGCCCTAGCTGCTGAGGCACATGTAATTTTTCTTTAAATAAAAAAAAAAAAAAAAACTTCAAAAAACAATCTATCGTTCCGTAATCTACGTCTTAAGAGCTTTCTTTTGATACCACACAATAAATTTTAAAAAAACATTATTTTTTATGAACGGTTCAAAAAAATCGACATTTTTCGAAAAATTTATCTGATCAAATATTCCTGTTGAACTATTTCGGTTCTTATCAATGTTCATTACGGAGATTTTTTTTAGATATTTAGAACAATCCCTTCGGGAGATTAATAGGGTGGTGGACAAAAGGTTTCTGACAATTTTTGGCAAAATTCCAATAAAAAAAATTGATTTTTCAAAAATAAAAATTTGTTTGTTGATCCACGCATTAAAAGGTTTCATTTGGTATGCCACTCAAAATTTTAAAAAATATTTATTTTTTTATTAAATACATATTTATTTATATTTATCCCGGGCTGTATTTTTTTGAACTCTCTATAGTTTGTCTATATGTGGGTCAAAAAGTTGTACAAGTATGCCAAATTTCAACTTTCTATGTTCAGCCGTTTGGCTATAATTTCTACCGTACAGGCAGACAGACAGACAAACTCATGAGTGACGCTATAAGGGTTTTTCGGCGGTCATACCTACAAAAACCTAAAAATGCACCTTTTTGTTTTCCTCGTTTATTATTTGAAGGAAAATACACAAGGCAGACTGTTGATGAGTTAGGTAATTTTCTGTTCATTATAAGTACTCTTGTACAAAAGTAAATGTTTGTCTAGAAAACATGTATTGTTGGTAACTTTTAATTTATTTAACCTATAATAGCTTGTACGTATAAAAGTTGTAAACCCCACATTTCTACAGCATAAGCCAGTGTTTCTCAACCAAAAACGCACCGCGGACCAGTAAAATATATAATTTTCTAACGCGGACCACTAATAATAATTGTTGGTTATTTTTTTGCAAGAAAACAAACATATTTAAGGCGCTACTAAATACATTTATTTTATTTGTAGAAAATCACAGAAAGTTTACAGAAAATAAACAAAATATAAATTATTTACATAAAAAAATTGTATAAAAAATAACAAAAAAACTGCAAAAAGCACATACGAAAACTCTCGCGGACCACTAAAATTTTCCTGCGGACCTCCAGTGATCCGCGGACCATCTGTTGAGAAACACTGGCATAAGCTACTACTGATATGAACTCTAACAATTAGTTCTAGTTAAATATTTGTTTGCGCTAAATATTTGAGGGGGTTAGAAGTAAAATGGTTCAAGTGCAATTTTTTCTGAATGTGAGTTAAGTACATATCTTGTCAGTTAAACATTATTATTATTATTAGGTAGTAAAACGATTTCATCAGAATTCGCTCTACTAACAGCCTCTATCGGACTTAAAATATTTCAACTAAAAGCCTTATCACACTAGAGTTATTATTCAAGTCTAAACTTGGAAAATTAAAGTCTTTGCATTCGAATCGAAGTCTTGTGCGTGTGATAGTATGAAGAAAAAACCTAGGTTTTGAAGACCAGGCAACTGAAACAGGATACAATTTCTCGGTCTTTTTACCCAGGTCTTACAGCTGACGCGTCTTTGTCTTTTGTTTATGTCAAAATATAACTGTCAACTATCATAATTTCACGATGTGCGCATGGGTAAACAAACAATTTCCAAGTCTAATATTCAAATACCGTGTGATATGTCAAGACCTGAAGACTTGGATCCTGAAAAAAAACCTACAAAAATAAGACTTGGATAGCGTTTTAGTGTGATAAGGCCTTTATATCTAATTTACATAGAGCGATTAACTTTGAACCTAATTTTCTCGAAACTTTAAATTATGCCCTTTTACTTCTAGCCCCTTCAATTATAATATTCGACTGGTGATAAACTTTAGATTTTCTGTAGCATCTACTGTAACATCTGACAGTTGTGTCCGTTGAACATAGATCTTGGAGGATATAGTGTCAGAGTCCGGGATTGTCGGATGGACGGATTTTCCCGTCTACTGACCAGAAATTCGATAACAATAACGCCAGAATACACATTTGTGCTACCAGACATTATCGTCAACAATGACATTTTAAAAACTAATAAAAAAACTAATATAGGGTGTTTTTGAGAACTGTTTAAGCTTTGCTTACTTTTTTATTATTAGAGAACTGAGTGGATATGTTTTTCTATATATGCATCCGATCCGTACCCGCATATTCAGGATCAAAATCCGAATTACATCCTCAAATTTTGTTAATATAAAATCCGCATCCACAAAAATATACGTATAATCCTTATAACAGGAAATAACTAAGATGTTTCGCCTTATTTTGCATATCGCTGCTCTAAAACACTACTAATTTTTTTTGAATTTTATCACATTACATATTAGTAGGTCTTCAAAAATATTTTCTATTTAATGCCGTACTGAGATTATCTATATTAAAAAAGTTGATGTGAAGTATGAATTTTCAAACATTTCAGAGTTTCCCAGGTATATAATAAGTGAAGGCGGCATACTGAGTGTGTAGGACAAATTTTGCTTTGTAGTAATCACGATAATTTTAAAATTATTTATCGTCTGTAAATCTAAGAGCTTTAAAAAAAATTATGTTAAAATATATTTTGTTAATTTTAATTCGAATACCTAATACCATTATTTAGGTTTCTAAATGTGTGTAGTATTTTTTTTTATGTAGCAATGTTCATTAAGATTTTGAAAATTGCGCCTATGGCTTCCATTGGTTGTTTTAAGTCATATGCTTCGCCCTTCTGGTTTCGTATACATGACACATAGAATGAAAATATAATTCCAACAAATCCAATTGGTTATTTAATTTACGCTCTTAAAAATTAAATGCAACATTTGCCAAAATATAAATAGAATTTTGATAAAATCATTTAAACAAAATAAAAATGAAAAAAAAAATCTCCTCTGCCTGGGAGCGAACCCTAGTTTGCTGCGTAGCAAGCGATCAAGCTAACCATTACACAAGGATACGCCTTCTAGTATAGTGTGTAACATAACTATAACTTTTGTATAAGCAGTTCATTTTTGTAAGAACAAACTAGATCTGGTTATTTTGGTGATTTTTATAGTGTATTACTGACTTTTAGAAACTTGGATGTATTGTAAAAAAGGCTTTACAGTTTTGGGTTATGTTTGTATTATTTTAGGTTAGGTTAGGTTATTATATTTACAAAATAATTAAGATATCATTATTCAAAATGAAATATGACAAATGATATTTTTTTAAATGACATATTTATAATCTGACATTTCAAATTATTTTTCTGCAATACCAATATGACATACAGTTTCAAAGGTACAAACTGCTGAAAACAAAATTTCCTCTTAGTTTGTTCTTACAAAAGTGAACTGCTTATATAAGCTGTTCACTTTTGTAAGAACACATTAGATCTGGTTATTTTGGTTACTTTTATAGTGTGTTACTGCCTTTAAATGTCAATTAAAAATATTCCTTACGCTGTAAAACCGACTTTAGGTTGATAAGGTTATGATCATTATAACTAAGATATCATTATCATATCATATCATCAAGATATCACTTAAATTTACAAAAATGTAAAAGTATAAGTTACAGTAGGAGCAGGAATGTTATTAACTACAACTACAGCTTACATAACTGCAGCATTGAACGGGTAGAACATTTTAAGGATTTGGGTGTATTTTTTGACGCTAAATTGTCATTTGTTTACCATATAAATCATTTAGTTACTCACTGTTCCAGAAACTTAGGTTTTATTTTACGTGTGGGTTATGAATTCAAAGATGCTAAAACGTATTTAACTCTATTTAACACCTTCGTCAGATCCAAGTTGGAGTATGCATCGGTGGTTTGGTCACCATATCAAAATAAATACATAAAAATATTAGAAAAACTGCAATCTAAATTCATAAGAATACTCGAGTTTAGAAACACCAGGATATATCCAGCTTTGGTCCCATCGCATGTACTCTTAACCAAATACGGACTAACGTCTTTAGAGAAGAGAAGGAATATACAGAGTTTATTATTTCTGTACAAAATGTGGCACAACATGATCAACTGCCCAAGTATTTTGGCTGAAATCGGTATAAGGGTACCTATTACCGGAATGCGATGTAGGGATCTGTTTTTCTCCACTAGAGATTATAGAGTTTGTCACTATAATATGAGTCCGATTCCAAGACTGGTCTCGCTCTACAACAACTTAATTAAAATTAACAGGGACATAGATATCTTAAATACTTCTATCAGTAAATTCAAAAGGCAATTACTGAAATTTTTATAACAGTATAAAAAAAAAAATAGTATATATATTTTTAATTTTAATTTTATTTTTTTAATTTTATTTTTTCCGTTTTCAATTTTTGATTATTTCACTTACTTTGATTGTTTACTTTAATTACCTTTTTAATTACTAATTATTTTGAAATAAATTCTTTGAGTATAAATATATGTATTCGTATAATGTACCGTCAATATAATTTATAATATAATAAAATGTATAATTATAATGTGTATTAATATATATATATATATATATGTATATATGTGTGTATGTGTATGTATATATGTATATATATATGTATGCATATGTATATATGTATATATATATATATATATAGGTATAGGTTTGCACGTATGTTACTTGTATTTAGTAGTAGTTGTAGTAGGTATCGTTTGAGAACTATTTCTAAATTGGTACCTACTTGTAATGTCTTGAGTCTAATAATAATTGTATAATGTATAATGTATGGATTAAGGATATGTTAGTATATATGTATATGTACATTCTATTTGTATAGATATCTAGCTTATAAATATATTTCTATGTTTATAAGGCTAATAATGTATATGTATGGACACATGAATGGACCTCTGTGTCTGTAGTGTTCTAAAGAATAATAAATAAATAAAAATCATTTTTCATTATGACATATGTCAAATGGATGGACATTTTAAAAAAGTGACATTTTTTTAACAAAATTCCCTCTTAGTTTGTTCTTACAAAAGTGAACTGCTTATACATCGTCAACCAAAAAAACACAAAAAATGCGTTATTTTCCGAAAACATAATTTGATCAAAAATTCCTGTTGTACTATTCCGGTTCACACCAATGTACATTGCTTAGAATTTTTTCAAATTTTTAGTTTAAACCAGGGCTACAGGTGTGGGACGAAAAAATTTTTGCACAATTTTGGCAAAAATCGCTTCAAAATAATTTATTTTGCAAAAATAAAATTTTGATCGTTAATCCACGTACTAAGGGCTTTCATTTGATACCCATATATATATATATATTTTTTTGATGAGTACATATTTGTTTATATTTTTATGAGGATATGTTTTTTAGATATTTTAATATTTTTTCCATATGCGGGTCAAAGAGTTGTATAAGCATGCCAAATTTCAACTCTGTAGGTTTAGCCGTTTGGCTACAATTTTTACCGAACAGACAGACAGACAGACAGACAGACAGACAGACAGACAGACAGACAGACAGACAGACAGACAGATAGACACACACACAGACAGACAAACAGACGACAAAATAACGGTATAAGGGTTTTTTGGTCATACCTACAAAACCCTAAAAATAGGGATGTAAATTACAATTATTAGACTTTCTTTAAAACCAAGTTTATTTAAAATGTAAAATTTTAAACAGCAATATGTCAGAAACTTAGTTTTTTTAGATATCTCACAATCGTTTTAGAACAGCGATATTTAGAAATAATTAAACAAATTAATTTATCACATTTATGGCCAATCAATGTTAAAACTAAATTCTTAAAACCATCTTATAGAAAGATAAAAGTTTATTGATGATTTCAAAAAAAATCAAATCTTTTTATATAAGTATCTTCTTAAGTTTTTAAATGTGGCAAATAACCATGGTTAATTTTTACCAATATTTACATAAATGCCAAATAAGGCGAAACATTAAATAATTATTTTTAAATTCATAAACTGGCAATAATTCCAAACAAATTGTTTTTTTCTGCGACTGTTGTATAAAGTATAAGATATTTAACTATTTAAGTAAACATAAAGTAGGTCTTAAGAGTCTAAAGACCTAAATACCAAAGAAAATAAAAGCCACGAAAAAAGTTCCGTAACGTCTTCGTTTCACTTTTACCATAAGCATAATCCAAATGCCAGCGATTCATCCTTGGGGTTCTAAACGTTCTAAAATTGATGTACTCGTCAATACTGAAATAATTATAATATTGCTTACTTTAAGTTTCAAGATAACTCGCATTAAAGTTGCAGCTCTTTATTTGATTTTTATAGGGTTTTTGTTGGAATGTATCTTGTGTCAGAAAGGTTCCCTACCCCTGCCGTAGAATCTAATTTCATTCGATATAATACGTTTCTTAAATTGTAAGCAGCAAGTAGGTATTTATCGAAACTTATATGTTGTTCACATCCATTTATTGTATCCAAAAGCTGTCAAAATTAAAAAAAGTATTGAATAAAATATGTTATTTTGAAGTGTTTCACATGATATGAAACATTCATCTTTGTCAATGAAGAAAACAGCTTCTTTTTGATAAAACAAGAAGTAACCTGTCCAGACGATTTTTATACTTCTTTTAACTTGCCGTTCGAAAAATAATATAAATCAAAAAACACATTTTCTTTTCAAGCTCAGAAAAATACTACATCAAAAAATGTTCCTCAACATTAATTCTGAATATTTTCAAACCATTTACTTTAAAGTTAAATTTAAGACCTCAAAATAAACTAATTCATGCATTACTAATATTAAAAAATTCACATTCTTTTATCGGATGAGGTTTGTACATAAATTATCTGAATAATATCGATAAAGACGTTCGATTATTTGCCGCTTTTATTGCTTTATTGCCACTTAGTGTAATAAATTCAGCTCCTTACACATAGGTTATATGTAAGGAGTGGAATTTGTTAGGTTATGTGACATAACTTATTACTATATTACAAAGATGTCAATTATTTTTTTCGAAAGTTCTACTTAGTCGGTAAATTTTTACGGTTGTTCTATCATCCCAAAAATTAAAGCTAGGATTTCAAGGTATAGACTATTTTTTAGGGTTTTGTAGGTATGACCACCAAAAAACGCTAATAACGTCACCTGTGTCTGTCTGTCTGTACGGTAAACATTGTAACCGAATGGCTTAACATAGAAAGTTGAAATTTGGCATGCTTATACAACTCTTTGACCCACATTTAGGGAAAATACTGAGAGTTCAGAAAAACACATCCCGAGCTAAATAAAAACAAATTTATATTTAATAAAAAAATATTTATTTAAAATTTTGAGTGGCATACCAAATGAAACATCTTAATGCGCACAAGACCGACTGGCCTATAGAAGATTTTCGTCTGAAGGACAAGATATCAGGTCGTCAAGGATGAAATTTGTAGTTAATAATATTGCCAATTTTAACAGCTTATTATTTACATTGGCTTAATATTTTACCGTTCTATTTTTTTTTTTTTTTTGGAAAGTTACACATGTCGGCTGTTTAAAGAAATCATTGTATGCTGTAAAAAATATCAAAAACTTTTTTTTTTAATTAATTTTCTTGAAAATGGAACGGTCGGAAATTCGCATTATTATGAAGTATGAGTTCTTACGTAGAAATACGGCATCAAAAACCGCGCGAAACATTAAAAGTGTATTTGGCTCTAATGTTACTACGCAGCAGACAATATCAAATTGGTTCGCCGAATTTCGTACAGGTAACTTAAAAAACAAACAACAAAAAAAAACCTGGCTCATCGATCGCAGCAGAAATATACTGCAACCAACTGGACGAAATGAGGCAAAAACTTAAAGAAAAACAGCCTAGATTTGGTCAACGGATCGACTCCTATCTCATTGCATGATAATGCTACACCACACACTGCACAAATGCCTGTGGCAAAACTACAGGAATTGCAGTTGGAACTTCTTCATCATACTCCATTCTTACCAGACCTAGCCCCAAGTGAAGAGCAAAAAAAAGGTCCTCACCTCCCAAATCCAAGTGAAGAGCAAAAAAAAGGTCCCCACCTTCCAAATCCAAGTGAAGAGCAAAAAAAAAGGTCCTCATCTCCCAAATCCAAGTGAAGAGCAAAAAAAAGGTCTTCACCTCCCAAATCCAAGTGAAGAGCAAAAAAAGGTCCTCACCTCCCAAAATCCGAGTGAAGAGCAAAAAAAAGGTCTTCACCTCCCAAATCCAAGTGAAGCAAAAAAAAAGTCCTCAATTCAAAATGTTAAAATGCGGGACAATGCGGGACAAAATGTTAAAATGTGGGACTTTTGCGGGACGCATCTTAATGCGGGACAAAATGTTAAAATGCGGGATGAATGGTCACCCTATTCTAATATGACCCTTGTATGTTCCCATTGAGTTGAAAATGGTGAAAGCTGAAATAGTCCGCAGGTTTCAAATGAAAATATTGAAAATCCGCACATTTCTCATTAAACAAGTTATGAAATCCGTATCTTAGTTTTCAAAACTATTACAAAACCCTGAATTGTGTGAAAATTCACACTTCACACCAACTTTCATAATTTTCCTGCAGTATTCTCGAATAAAAAAGAAATGAATTCACCAGTAAAATGTATCTTATTGTTATTTAAAGGACCATTCAGTTGAACAAGGCACGTATCATCAATGTACAAATTAATTTATCATTTATGAATAGAGCAGACGTTTATGACACAATATGTATGGGTCGTTCATCATTGTATTGGTATATTTATAGATTTCTATATTATCAAATTCCTTGTAGCATTGTGCTTTCAATACATATATATTCCTTTGGAAATTGCCGCTCGTTGTTAAAATGTCAACGGCTAAGTGAAAAATGATCTCTTTTTCCTGCCCAACAAAAGATTTTGTATGGCTTCCGCAGTTTCTATCACAGTGTGCTATGGATGCAGTATTTCATTTTGAAACTTCGAAAGACAATAGTAATTAAAATTTGTAGACACTGAAGCTATAACTCAGATAAATCAGGAAGAAAATTTATTGTGTCTAGGAAATTTGATAAAAAATAAAATGCGAACTGCGTGCGTTGCGCAATATTAAGTAAATGGGGAAAATGGAATAGCTACTTGATATAATACAGATATCAATTATAAGTTAACCGTCATTGAGTTTACGGTAAAATATGCATGTTTTTATGACACTCAGGGTCTCTGATTTTTTTTATAAATAATTAAAATCATGAAATACAGTCGGTCAGTCAACGCACTTCGTCATTTTGCGTCATAACATCAATGACAAACTTTTTTTTTTGCATGTGAATTACAGACTAATATTGGTCTTCACTCTATTATTTTACTAAAACATACAACAAGTTTTTATTTGTCTTGTTTATGGAAATTAGAAAGCTGATGTGGCCCAAAACGACTGAGTACTTTTTTAATGCAGGTGAGCGTGCATGATTCTGTTAATAGCTGAGAATCTAATTTTAAGTTGATGCTTTATTACCGCTTAAGTGGTTCAATCTTCAATTATATTCTTAACTGAAGCAATTTTCCTTGGGTAACAGTTGTAAAAAATTAATAGCTCCAAGACGAAAGAAATGCGGATAAATGCAGAAACCGATAGCTTTACTGCTCAGTAACCATCAAATCGAGCGTGTGGATGATTTCCAGTACTTGGAGAGTGTTGTGTCTGTGGACGGTGGCGCGGATATATGTAGATGTGGAAAGCAGAATACGCAAAGCGAGAGACGCCTTCATCCAACTTAGCTGTGTATGGAACTCTGCGATCTACAGTACTTCCACGAAAACTACCATATTCAGGGCATGCGTGACGTCAGTTATTCTGTACGGCTACGAGACTTAGTTCCTAACAGAGGCTATCAAGAGAAGAGTGGGAGTATTTGTAAATCGATGTCTTCAAAGAATCCTTTGCATTTATTGGCCACGTAGAATATCAAACGTAGAATTGGGGGAAACAACTGGTAAAATGGACATTAATTTGCAAATAAAAAGAAGAAAGTATGGTTGGTTAGGGTACACTCTTCGAAAGACTCCTAGTGAAGTGTGTCGCTATGTACTAGCATACAACCCTCAAGGGAGTAGGCGTAGAGGACGACCCAAGAACACCTGGCGTCGCTCAACCCTGCTAGAAATAAATGCATGGAGCTCTCAAAACCAAGACAAAAGACTGTATAACAACATCACCGACTTGAAGCCTATGGCAGATAGATGAGTTAGATGGAGAAATTTTATTGACAGCCTATGCTCCTGTTAGAGGCAGTCCAAAATCATCCGATGATGGACAAGGATGATCTTGATGATGATGATGAACAGTTGTAGAAGAACACACTGCTTCTTCTTGGTGTTCAACAGAATTCCTGCCTCATTTATATTTTTTATCCCAGCGTTAAATTATAGCCAAAGAAGGTGATTTTTGTGAAAAACTGAATCTTTGCACTCATAAGCGCTTAAACCTTTTTTAAAATCATAATAAATGATTCAAAAATTCTCTTTAGTTCATACTACATTTCGACTCACAGCGATACTTTAAAAATTTAATTGACTGAGTTCTAACCAGTTGCGACCTGTGGAAACCTGTAATGGACATGCTGCAACCAGAAGGATAGTTGAGATTTTCTTTTGGGAAAGAAAATCATTCTTAAGATAGACATAATTTTTTTGGCCATAATTTATTAGTCATAAAGTTTGTAGAAGAAAATTAACTTTTAAGCTGCTTTACAGGACATGCGATATCTTGCATTCTTATTTTTGCGTTTGTTAAATCCATCTTCTATTTTTGAAATTCTTTCAAAATTAATTTAATTTTCAAAGAATTTTAATTACAATTTTTGCATGCACACACCATTATGACCTTAAAGAAATATAAAAAAAAATACCAGTAGTCAAAGTAGTCAAACGTAGAATTCAAAAGCTTTTAAATGCAAACGTGTGCAGCTCCCATAGAAGGTATACCTTCTGTATTCCGCCGTTGCCCACAATCAATGCCAATCGCCACAATGTAATAAGCAAATGGTGCTGCCAAAGCATGCAGCAAATCAAATCAAGTCATATCATAACTTGTAGATGAACTATTTGTTTTACGCACGACGCACAATTATATATATATATAAAAGCCCTAATTTCTGTGTATCGTCGTAACGCTAAGTTCATAGGTGCTAGCGGGGCTTGAGGTGTGTGGTCGGTCGCTCCCCACCAGTTAGAGCGACGTTCTCCGACAACAGCTCACTTAGGCTAAGCGCATAGTGAAGCAGCGATGAAAGCGGAGAGTAAAACAGCGAAGGAATGTCGCGCTTATAAAAGAGTGTCTACACATAGTGACGCGTTTAAAATCAAGCATAAAGTTCACAAAATTATAATGTATTTTTGACTAACAGAAAACTGTTCTTTGAAAATTTGGTATTTTCTAAAAAATAAAAATAAACACACTAGAAGGTTGCAATGTTCACAGAATAAATAAAAGTAGACATATACATGGTGAATTTCATCATTTCTATATGCAACTCCGCGAACATCCAGAAAAGTTTCATTCTTATTTTCGCATGAGCATTTCAACGTTTGATTATATTTTGGAAAAAATTCAACATACATTGGTAAAAAATTGGACAAATTTCAATCGGAACCTACTATAAATACCTCTTATAAATGAGAACTACTTGTAAATGCCTCAATACCCATTTTAAACAACTATTTTAGCAACGATGGTAGCAGAGAAGTCAAAATTGTTTGAACTCGTCGCTTTGCTCGACTATAACAACGATATAACCTCGCTGCAGTACGCTCCACTATGCGTGAGTTAACAGGAATTTATTTATTTAATTTCGCCGCTTTGCTCTCCGCTTTCATCGCTGCTTTGCTCTCTGCTTCACTATGTGTTTAGCCTTAGCGAGAATATAGCTCTTAGCTCTCCAGTCAGTATATACCTTGGCTTAATTAAATAATGTTGTGTCAATTAAAGTTATGCCAGCGGGCCGTGTCTGGCCCGATACTTATTTTTAAACGACACGCATTGAGCGGCTTTTTAGGATTTTCTAGGTATAATCAGAAACAGCTTTACCATTGAGGTCCAGCATATGGCCCGCGGGCCGTATGCGTTCCGATACTAATTTTTAAACGACACGCATTAAACAGCTTTTTAGAATTTCCTAGGTATAATCAAGAAACGTTTTTGTTTTGTTAATATACGCAGAATCATGCAAATTTTAATAATTGATTCCTGCTTATATTGATTTTTATTCGATATCAGTTTGCCAACGTTGTAGGCAACGGGTCTGCTAGTAGTAGATATAGTTTTCTAATTAAAAATTGAGTAACTATTGATAGAGACAGAGAGGGAGCGATAAAAATCATAAATTTTGGGCTGCAGTTTTTATGCTCTTATATAGTAGCTGCTATTAGTAACTAAGCTAATTTTTACAACTTAACTTCAAACGCCAGGTAATGAATGGATTGTATAAAAAGAGTACTAGTTTGGTTTTACACGACCCACTTGATTTTCTTATTTTCAATAAATCTAGCGTAACTGTCGTATATCTACAATTAAAATATAATTAATAGTTTCAACATTTAAAAAAAAAGAACGACCCCTTTGAGTTGGGATAAAAAGATTTGCATACACCTTATATTTCGCTTGTATTCTTCTTTTCAGAACCTTTCACATTAAATATTCATTTTGTTATGATTTGTAAATCAAATTTAGGTCATGGTAAAAATGTTATAAGCCCAACAGTAATAAGAGTAATTTATCTTCATTAATTACAGCTGAGAGATCGTAACAAATAGTAAATAGAGATTGTGAAGAGACTTTCCCTCTAATGTAATAAATATGTATGACTATGAATATATTTACAGGGGTTATTCTAGCAGATTTTTGCCAGCACTTACTGGGATTTCATACATACTCGTATACTCTGTTTATTTAATTGAATTATATCAGCTCGAATGAATATTCAAGTTGTTAACTGTTGTAAAGTTGATAATATTCACACCATTTAATTTACTTAAACTCTAAGGAAAGTACGATAAAATTTGTTACACCATGTTGCTATTAAAAGTTTTAAAAGTAAGGTGGTTGGTACATGATCAGCTTGGAGTTGATGTGGCTACGTGGTAGTTGATACAAATAAGGACACTTCTTCTTTTATGCCTTCCCTTTCTATAGGTGGGCCATCATCAAGTAAGTATTCTACAGGTAGTAAAGAGTTATTTGAGCTTCAGAGAACAACGTACATCTGTTAATGGTGTTCTGAGTGATCCCGCAGTCGTATCTTGTGGCATACCTCAGGGGACAGTTTTGGGGCCACTCTTTTTTATTACGTATTTAAATGATCTCTTAACATTAAATATTAGCGGCATGCTATTGTCATATGCGGATGATACCGTGTTATAAGTGGCAGGTGATAAATGGTCGGATATTTTCCGTGAAGTTTGTAAATGTAATAACGCAATAATAATTTAAATACTGTTAAATATTTAGGAATTGTATTAGATTCAAATTTGAATTTATTTTCCAATCGTCTGGCTGGACGTCGCAAGGGCCATTTCCAAGTCACCTAGTTTGCTTCGGGGGGGGGGGGGGTTACAAAAGCTCCACCCCTCTGTTCCTTACTGCGGGTGCCCATGCCTATACCTACAAAATCCTAATATCGATACCCAAAAGGCTTTATCACACTAGACTTAATTATAATGTCTAACTTGGAAAATTTGAGTTTCAGCATTCGAATCGAAGTCATTTATAAGTGATAGTATGAAAAGAAAATAAACTAGGTTTTAAAGATTAGGCAAATGGAACATGATTCAATTCCTCTGTCTTTCAAAAAGAGCGTGCGACAACTGGTGTTCTCTCGTTCTCAGCTATTGCGTCTTTGTTTTTTGTTTACGTTGAGGTTAGTATAAATGTTATATTCGAATTAGAGATGTGTCGTTCGCGAACGATTCGTTCCAAAAGAACGAATCGTTGCAGTGAATTGATACGACCAAATCTTTTAATAAGCAGCGAACGAATCTTCAGTACGCGAACTCACGGACCAATGCTAGCGAGTGGCGAGTGTGACTCGATATGGAACGGAACGGAACGAGGATCGAGCACAGAGCTCAGGCTGGTGGCTGTGTAGTGTATAGTGTGGAAAACACGTACATCTATGTGTGTAGTCTGGTATGTAGGCTGAGTTTGGATGAGCGAACATAGAACATGGCACGAGCTAAAGCTGAACGGTAGACTCGAGACACTGCGCAGTACAATGTGTGTACGTGTACTGAATACTAGCGGCTGTCGAACGTTCACGGACGATGCATCTATACTGTTCTCAGCTCCCAGTACACAACTATACAATAACAAAGCCAAGTACAGCGTGACGTAGACAGTATACACTAGATTTGTTGTACGCCAACAATTCGTTCGAAAAGACCGAATCTTTTTAGAGAGTACTGAATACTCCCATTCCCATTTCCACCTCTAATTCGAATATTATATTAAAAAAAAAAGATTTTGGAAGAATAACTAATTAAATTAGTGAAACCTCACAAATAAACTTTTCAAAGTAAAACTGTCAACTGTCATAATAACAAGATGTACGCATGCGCAAACAAAAAAATTCAAATCTTAGGCCGCGAACATACAGAAATTTGGTAAATCAACGCTGACAATCGGTACCGAAAACAAGCGTACTGGGTTACATGTTGAGCACACGCTAAACGCTGATATTGAATGCGACACTGACAGATGACATAACCTATATATTGAAGTTTTTATTTATCTCTTCCTATTTATCGTACATTTTTTAATTATATTGATCTAGCATAGAGTGAACGCTAGTTTTGAAAGTGTATAGCTACTCTTTCATACACTGGCTCAATTATATGTTAAAATAAGTGAAAATGGCGAGTTCTGATTCATCTTTGGATGAGTTGTTTCTAACAGATCACTATATTTAAAAATTGAGCCAAAAAGAAAAGGTATACATGCAATAAACCAAGAGAGACGTAAATACGGGGAATACCACCACCTTTTTCCTTAATTAAAAGAAGATGATGCAAAAATTTTTAAATATTTTTTTTGTTTCGGCGCTGACAACCAGCTGCTTAAACTGCTTAAACTGCTTAAACATTTCGGTAAGCGGGTAGCCTACACCGACCGGCGCTGACCAGTACACAGCGTGTGCGGTTATATTTGAAAACATGGACAGATACTGCGGCAGATCAGCGCTTGTTGCCAGTAAAGCCAGTGCCGGCTTTCTGTATGTTCGCGGCCTAATGCGGCCTTCTGTGGCAAATCTGTAAGCTACAGACGATCGTATCTAAGGAGTTGTTTTATGTGTTGTTATGGACAGTTTCTTATAGATTTTGCCTGTAAGCTCACAGGTTTGCAACAAAATTGCCGAATGAAATAATATTCAAATACTGCCTGATAACTGAACCAAAAGACGTGAATCCTGAAAAAACTACAAAAGTAAAACTTGGATACCGTTCTAGTGTGATACGTCCTTAAAACTCACAATACTTTTAAAATCAAACGACTCCGGCTCTGGATTTCATCTTGCGAACATATAGAAGTAATGTGTTGGGTGGGGGGTTTTTATGTGGCTGAAATTGACGTTACCCAGACTCTGAAACTAGCGTTGAAAATTGACACAAATCTGACACATGAAATTCTACAATTCGTTGTTACATTGCGACTTCGCATTGCGGGTATTCGACAGACATCACCATCTGGATCGCTAACATCATATTCGGTTATTGCTTTTATTTTAAAACTTGTATAAATTTTATTTTCATCACATTCTCTATATTCACAGCAATGTTTTTAAATTGCTCCATATATTTTAGCAATAAAATTTATTTGTTTTTGAATTTATGGGATGTTAATTTAATAGCTAATATATCGTTCTTTTAATTTATAGTTGTGGTCAAATAATAGGCCACGTTTTAACAATTTTGTTAATAATTAAAATAACGGTAGCAATTTTAAAATGTGAAACATTAAATTAAATTTTAAAATACCAATATTAAAATTTAAATGCAAACATTAAATTTTATTAAAAAATATCCGATATGTCATAGACATGACTAAAAAAGAAACTTATAACGTCACTCCTGTGTTTGTCTGTTTATCTATACTAGGGGTCTCAAAATCAAAATTTATTAAGGCCACATAAGACTTTTGCTAAGAGTAAGCAAGGTACATACTTTCGTAACTTTCAATTTTGCAAAGGAAATCCAAAATTAACGGCACTGATTGAAAATATTTGGAAAAAAAAAACGAGTGCTGAAACAGTGAAGTACTAAGAAAGAATAATTTTCATACAAGAACACCCAGAAAGAAGCCATATGTGGGTAAGAAAAATAAAAGACACGCGTCGAATTTTCTTTGGAACATAGAAATAAAATTTTGTACTTCTGTAAAATCGTTTTGTGGCAAAAGCAAATTTTAACTTGATGGCATCAGATGAGAAGCATAAATATCTGGCGAAAACCGAAAGAAGAATTTAAATTGAATAATTTACAGGCCACGGTAAGACATGGAGGCACCATGTAATTGTTTGGGGGTCGGTCTGGTTATGTGGTTGGTATAAACAGTTCACTTTTGTAAGAACAAACTAGATCTGGTTATTTTGGTGATTTTTACAGTGTATTACTGACTTTTAGAAACTTGGTTATATTGTAAAAAAGGCTTTACAGTTTTGGGTTATGTTTGTATTATTTTAGGTTAGTATTATATTTATAAAATATTTAAGATGTCACTATTCAAATGATATTTTTTTAAATGACATATTTATTATCTGACTTCCCAAATTATTTTTCTGTAAAACCAACATGCAAAGGTGCAAACTGTTGAGAACAAAATTTCCTCTTAGTTTGTTCTTACAAAAGTGAACTGCTTATAATTTGTACTTTAAAGACGGTAAAATAAATATATGTATTTAGATGTTTAGAAAAATAATTTAAAAAGTATTGACGAAAAATTTGGATTTCAGGTATATTTTATATACTACCAAGACTATATATTTAATAAGAATGAATGCTATATATGTAACTATCCAACAGTAATAAAAACTTCTCCGCAGTCATCAGACATTAATATTATTGAACATTTATGATCGAAATTACGAGTATTTTGAGAGGAATTGTAAGAACTTACACCTGAATAAAATTAATAATAAACAATGAATAAAATCCTACAGAATATAATAAGAAGAGGTTGAATTTTACCATAGTATGATTCTTTGAACTGTGGAGAATCTATGTATTCTAGTTACCATTCTTTGTATATGGAAGATTTGACATAATCTCATTACTGTTTAGAGGAATATTTAACAGGGAGCCATTTACAGCTTATTCTTTGGCTAGAAGATCGACTTCAATGTCGAACCCAAAATTTGAGTGGCATTTAATTAGGGTGACCATTCGTCCCACTTTTTGCAGGACTCTCCCGCATTCTAACATTATGTCCCGCATGGCAACTTGTATTTGAGGAAATGAGGACCTTTTTTTTGTTGCTCTTCACTTAAATTTGGGAGATGAGGACCTTTTTTTTGCTCTTCACATGGATTAGGGAGGTAAGGACCTTTTTTTTTTGCTCTTCACTTGGATTTGGGAGGTGAGGACCTTTTTTTTTGCTCCGTCCCGCATTGCCTTCTTAAGAAAATGGTCACCCTACATTTAATCCAGCATATTTTTCTAATTTTACCGCTGAGCATAAGATCGTTAAGGCATTTAATAACATCATAAATTAGTAAATAGTTCTTTTTCTCAAATCCTATATTCTATATCTTTCTCAAATAAAATATTTGAGGAAGATATCTGAATCATATTATGATCAGCAATGATATAATTATTTCGTTGTGAAAAACGAAATTTTTATCTTGATAAATATTTTTTATAATAAGTAATAAATACAATTATTAATAATAAAGTATGTTAGAAGAAAGCCTAATTTGTAAAATATATTGATATGGTATAGAAATATAATTTCAATATAATATAAATTCAAATATAATATCCTTAACCTTATTCCTTTAATATTTCTATTTCACTTAACTGTATCATTCTGACTGTGCGTCACCGTAGATAGACCAGAACTTTTGGCAACTCGTATATGGACGTTATATTTTAAATTTGTGACATTTTTTAAGAAAACGCAATTTGTTTTCCAAATTAGGGGAAAGTGGGGAAACCGTCCGCAGCGGGTAACCGTGCGTATCACTGAAAATTCAAATTACGCGGTATTTTAAGACAGTGTTGGCATCTAGGCTTGACAGGGGTGTCGAGCAATTAGCTTGGCGCCATGAGCGGCGACTCTATCATGTCAGTTGTTTGCAATACTTAGACGTGTGCGAATTAAGACGGTAAGTTCATAATTCTCATCTGATTATTCTCAAATAAATTCTTTCTTAATGAATAGGATCATACTACTACATACTACTTGTATGCATGCAATTTCGTTATGTTTAACTAAATAGTTTTTGTGATATTAAGTGATTTGTTTTTAAAGTCATAATGGGGTAATAATGCGCAAGAATTCGCACCAATGATAGATTGGAAAAAGCTTATGTCACCATCCCATGTTCCAGTTTCTACAAAAAGATAAATGCCAAGAACCCGTAAATGTTAACGCTGCAATGAGAGTCCGAAGGCGTATCCTAGACCAATCACAAAAAATTAAAAAAGCAAGAAGAAAAAACCAAAATCCTCTGATTCATCTGAAATATCTGATGACATGGATAATAATGACATCTGCGACGATGATGAAGTAGATTACATCGCCCTAAGCTATGTTCTATCCGATGAAAAACCCGAAGAAAATGTTACATGCGGAATTTATGAGGAAGAAGGGAAAACTGAGCTATGGTATAGGTGTGACGCTTGCGGCTTATGGAACCATTCAGCATGTACCGGTGCAGACTCACCTTAGCAATACATTTGCGACTTTTGTAACTTGTAATATTTAGAATATGTTTTGGTTTAATAAATATTTTTGCATTATTTTGTATTTCAATCTACTGCGCATTATTCCCCACCTAATGCGCACCATTGCCCCATAGGGTGGGAAGTTGTGCGCAAATGCACATTTGTACTTATAATATTTTTTGTGATTTAGGTAATAGCTACATCAATTCTGATGATACTCTTTGATAGCGAAATAACATGAGCTTCAATGGCCATTTATAACGTTTCTGTAACATTCATAAAGTGGCGATCAGCTCAAAACTCGCTTAAGTGCGCACCATTCCCCCACTTCTCTCTGACATTAAGCTGTTAATAAAATGACATAAGTACTCAAGTCATCGATTGTAAATTCTATGCAAATTAACAACATAATTGCCCATCTGAGACACGTAAAATGTCTTTCCATTGGGTCTTGAAAGGGTTTTATTGTAGGGCCTGTTTGTTTTTAATTACACACACCTAACCTTCTTGAATTGCCCTACAGGAATCCAACCACTTAATCCTTGTATTTTATAGGATATTTTTGATTAAAGTCCTTATAAGAATTGAGGTTTATTTTAATTATTTTCCGTGAAATTCGTTGGTTTCGCGAATTTTATAATCTGGGTGGAGTAATTATTTTTTAATTGTGAGTTTTGAGGGAAAATTAATCACAAAAAAGATTAGAATTAAAGTGGATGTTGAAGTGACGTTGTTTTTACACAAATGTTTATTTTTATAGAATTTTAAAATAGGTAGGTTGATAATGAGGGGTAGATTATTACAGTGCATAGGACGAACGATGGTCATACTCCTCAGAAGACAGAATAATAAATAAAATAGCATATAAGTAACGTGGTTAGCTTTTCGTTTCAGCTGGTTCTATTATCCCTTTATAAAAAGGTACAGGATAATTTTAAAATGTTATTATTATGCAAGGTCAGTGTTATGATCTTATTAAATTGCTTAAATTTTGTTTCCAAATATAATGTTAATTGTCATGGGGTATTAATTACTACATCAAACATGTTTAATGATTTTGTAAAATATAAATGAGGAGGTACCATTCAAAACGTGATTTGTCACAATAATGATAAAGATAATAGCAAAAAACATTAGAATCCTGTTTGGAACAAGTTGGGAATCTATTTTTTCAACCTACTTATTCCAAAAAAATCTCAAGGTCTCAAACATTGAATTCAAACATAAACTCCATTCATGATAAATATGAGACGACGTCACACTTGGTTATTTTAACTGCCAATATTATAATGTAATTTTACCAAAATCAAAGCTTAATCAGTTGTTACATTTAGTAACTATATGTTGGTACCAATTTTCCACGTTGCCACATTTAAATAGTACTGTTCAGTCGTATTTCTGTTTGACATATAAAAGAGTGGGTTTAAAGTTATATACGTTTTATTTTGAATTATATCAAATAATATTATAATAAAAATGCCGAAAGCTCTTAGTAGCCCCGCTCAAATTATGGTTTTGACTCTTATTAGTTATTTGAAAGAGAGCGAGATAATGTTGGGCCTTTGATGGATTTGAAATGTGTGAGAGATGTAAGTATATATTAAATTTTGTTTATATATATGGTCTTTTCACTTGAATATATTTCTGAAAGTAATTGTTAATTGCCTTTTTAGAGAGTTGCTGCTGCATTAGATGTCAGCATTTCTAAAGTGAATAAAATCGCTGCACAGCAATCAAGAGGGGAAGATATCAGGAATCCGAAAAAGAAACGAACTTACTAAATCTGTTGTAGAATTAGACAAAATAAAATATTTTATTTTTACTATATTTGAACTGTTTGTATATTTAAGTATTTTCCATGTTGGGTGATATTTCTATAACGTACTTTTATCTTATTATTTATATTGTGTTTGTATATTTTAAAAGGTTTTGTAATTGGTAATGTGACTGACCAAAAACAATATTTCATTTTGTATCTTGGTCGATAAATAACTATCATATTGTATTAATAAAATATATCCTATTTACACTTGTTACGTTCATTCTTTTTTCTAATTTTAACCTATAGGTCTGTTACGTAGAATCGTAACGGTTTATTATCATCAGACGCAAGCGAAAAGTAATTTTAGCATACTCGTGAAATCTCCGCTTGCAACTAACTGTAATAAACTGTTGGAACTGGCAAAAATATTTGAATATTAATTATTCGAAATAAAATTGTATCGAACATCTGAAATTCAAATACACAAAAATTTCTATTCAAATAATTAAAAATTTACTCTTTATCATTACTTTCCGATCTCTTTAGGTGGGTTCGGTAAGGAAGTTCGGAGTGCTCTGAATCACTCTGTTTAACTCCAGAGCATTCGAGAAAAGGCCTAAACGCGTTTCCTCAAGCGGTCGCCCATCTTCAAAACCCGTCACACATTACTGTCTGTCTGTCTGTATATTGCAGATTTGTGCACTGCAGAAAACCATAGTTGTATGTCTTAAAAAATAAAAAACTTACAAAACACAACTATCTTAAAACATACACCCTTGTATTTTAATTGTTTTTTTTTTTTTAATTCATAATTTATGGTTGTATGTTTGACATACAACATCTTTTATGTTAAATATAAAACATCTTTTTCGGGCACCTGGATTACAAAAAATATTAAAAAGAATAAAACAAGGTCTTGAAGACTTGTTAAATATATTTAGAGACATTAAGGTTTCTACAAATAAAAATCCGTTACCAGAAAACAAGGTAATCGCTTTAAAATCTATGCTGGATTGGATGCCTACTATGGATAAATCTTATTATAAAACAATATTGCCAAGAAATTAAATCTCAAGAAAATAATAAAAATACAATTTATTTCGTTAAATTTTTTTTATTTCGAATGTTTCAGTTTCAGTTCAAATTATCTTAATTTATCTTAATTTTTTGTAAGATAATGTTTAATTTGTTATTATTTTGCAACCATATTGTTTAATTTGTGTTATTTAATTAAATAAAAATTTAATACGTGACTAACATTTCTTTTACCTTTTCTGGTACCTTTTTAACAATTTTCAGAAACCTAAAAACTGAAGCTTTACCTATAAACTGAATTTCCCTCCGATATTACTTTGAACTACAAAGCTGTATGTAACGTTAAGGTACTAAGTTTCGTGTTTTTCTTAATCACAAAGTTGTATGTTCATTTTTCAAATTGTTAAAATGGTATTATTAATTTTTTTTTTTTCAAAATAATGCGTTAATGACAATAACATATCAATATATAGTTATTAAAAAAATTTCTTCCTTGTATTGTAACCTTATATTGTTTTTTTCCATGTCAAAATTTTTGAAGCTTGTTTTCTCAAATGTAATACACTTCGACATACAACCTTATTATTTTCAGCCGAAGATATAATAATTGCAAAATATATGGAAAAAAAATGCATTTTAATTACCTGGTTGAAAATTAGCCAGGCCTAATATAATTCTTTAAAGGTTATTTTATTAGTAAAGTAAGTTAAATAACGTCAATATTATTCTTTGTTAATGCATTCAAAACAAAGTAAACAAGCGGAGTATTTCCGCGTAATATGATACAAATCGATTAATGCAACGGCCGTCACAAAAGTACCATGTAAACAGACTAATTGCTGAAATGTCAATTCTTCACACCGTACCATCAAACGTGCAATTAACATTTACATAATTAGGACGCTTAAATTCATTTACGGCCAAACTGATCGACAAACCAACGCCAGCCCACTATCTCACACCCCGGCCTCTAACAAACTCTTTCAGTTAAGTATTTTTCAAGTTTTTCAGCTAAAATTTGGTAGGAAGTACGCTGTGAAGTATTAATTAACAGTTATTAATTAGATTTTCGTAGATATCTATAATAATAATAATAATGTTTATTGACTAAATACTATTACATGGTAACGTTACTAGTCAGTCATTTATATAAAAATATAAGTTATTTAAAACTAAAGTTCTCGAACTCATCAAAGCTATATATGGGATTTACAGTCAAAATAGCTTTGATTTTTTCGTGGAAATTTTTGGGTGGTAGTTCTCTAATTTCCACAGGTATAAGGTTAACAAATTTAATAGAAAAATAATTGATGGGGTTCCTCGATTTGTTAAGTCGTAAGAAGTTACTACGAATATTGTTTTTTAACCGAGTATTATGGTAGTGGGTTTTACTGCAGGTTGGGAAATTTTTTAGATTTTGGTGAATATGGAGTACGCAGTAAAAGATGAAAAGGGAAGGTAGGGACATTATATTGAGTTTTACAAAAAGATCACGACACTCGGCTTGAAAAATAGCAGAAGCAATAATTCTTGCAACCTTACGCTGTAGGGCAAAGATTCTTTTGGCAGCTGGTGAATGTCCCCAGATTAATAAACCATAGCTTAACTGGGAGTAGAAAAGGGAAAAGTAAGCTTTTAGAACCACATCTATACTCACCTCTAGTTTTAGTTTTCTAATTAGATATATGGTAGACCTTAGTTTACGGCTCAGAAACTCTGTATGTTGGTCCCATCTTAGATGGGGATGTATACCAAGGAAACTTACATACGGGGGATTGTCATAGTCATGTGTCTTTGTGGTTATGAGTAAGCTTTGGGACTTGGTAGTGTTCAAGGATAGTTTATTGATGGTGAACCAGGAATTAGCTTTGTCAAGTAATGAGAGATTTTCAGATTGAAGTATGTTTAAATTAGAGTTTGTAGTCAATATGGTTGTATCATCCGCATAAAGTATTGATTTAGAATCCATGAAGGAGGAGAAGTCATTAATACATATTAAAAATAGTAGTGGGCCAAGTACAGAGCCTTGGGGAACGCCGAGAAGAAGAGGAAGGGGTTTAGATTTGTTACTGCCAATTTGGGTAAACTGCTGTCGATTTGATAAAAAGGATTTAAGCAAGGCACAGCTATTGTCATCAAAACCATAAAAGGGAAGTTTGTCTAGTAAAATGTTGTGAGAAATAGAATCAAAGGCTTTGCTTAGGTCAAGAAAAGTACTGAGACAATATTCGCCCGATCGAGTGCGTCAGATGTACAGTTAATGAATTCTAAAATTGCATGGGTTGTGCTTAGGTTGTTTCTGAAACCATATTGACTATTGGAAAAGAAATTATGATTCGTGAAGTGTTGAGTTATTTGTTTAGAGAGAATTTTTTTAAAAAATTTGGAAAAGATAGGAAGTATAGATATGGGTCTATATAGTTGTTGAGGTTATCAGTGTCACCTTTCTTAAAAATAGGCAGGACTTTTGCCAATTATGTTTGCCAATAATTTGCAATTATGTTTGCCAATAATTTGCAATTATGTTTGATACAGGTGTTAAATACCTTTGTTAGAACAGGAATTAGGGGATCTTTGACTACTTTTATAATTTTTACCGAGAGCTCATAAGCATCACGGGTATCGCTATTTTTTAAAGACGTGATAATATCTCGAAGTGAAATCTAGCAGTGATGTAATATTTGAAACCGAATAGTGCATTTGAATAGTGAATATTTTCAATGTCTGATATTTAAATATTAAATATTTCCATTTATGGCGACAAGCAGGGTTACATGCTATTACCTCTGTTATTCAACATAGTATTAAGACTCGGTGCTGTACAAAGTTAACGGGAGTCCGAGGTATCATATTGAAACTAAATTCCAGGCTCGACGACTTCGACTATGCAGATCAAATATGCTTCCTTCCCTGACGAACATTCAGCAAAAGATACAAAAGATGCAAAAGATAGAAAGACTAAAGAGATGCGTCTTATGACAAAAAACAATAAACTCTTCCGTTTAA
The DNA here is from genome assembly GCA_963971575.1 of Liopterus haemorrhoidalis. Taxonomy (NCBI): domain Eukaryota; kingdom Metazoa; phylum Arthropoda; class Insecta; order Coleoptera; family Dytiscidae; genus Liopterus; species Liopterus haemorrhoidalis. The sequence goes on from OZ020611.1 coordinate 230,074,177, forward strand.
ATAATGACGTGAAGCGTCAATTTTCACACATTGCAGGATTTCACAGGTATTTAGTAAGTGAATGATGACTATTTGTAGGGTGACCAGATTTCAGTGAAGGGAAACCGGGACACAGGGAAAAAAATGAAGGTCTTTGTTTCCTCCCAGATCCAAGTGAAGAGCAAAAAAAAAGGTCCTCACCTCCCCCAAATTCAAAGTGAAGAGCAAAACGAGTCCTCACCTTAAAAACCGGGACAATCGGGCGTCCCGAAAACATTTTTCGGGACAATTGACCTACAACCGGGACGGATGGTCACCCTAACTATTTGGGATGCCAAAACAAATTTTATCTTAAAATATTTTCATTGTTAATTTTAATTCGAATCCCTAATACCCTTATTTAGGTTCCTAAATATGTGCAGTATTTATTTTATTTTTTTATATATAGCAAGGTTAATTAAGATTTTGAAAAATGCGCCTATGGATTCCATTGGTTGTTATAAGTCATAACCCCGCCCTGATTTCGTATATTCAATTTCAACAATTTCCACTGGTTATTAAATTTACGCATTTAAAAATTAATTGCAACATTTGCTCAAATATAACTAGTATTTTGAAAAAATAATTTAAACAAAATAAAAATGCAAAAAAAAACAGAAAAAATAAAATTGCTTGGAGAGCGGAGTGAACTTTAGTTTGCAAATTAGAACGCGAGCATGCTAGCCATTACACTATCAAAGCATACTGGTTCAATGTGTTAGATAAGTTATTAAATATTTTACGTGGTCAAGCAAAAAACACAAAAAATGCGTTATTTTCCGAAAACATAATCTGATCAAAAATTCCTGTTGTACTATTCCGGTTCACATAAATGTACATTACTTAGAATTTTTTCAGATTTTTAGTTTAAACCATCTGGGCTACAGGGTGTCGGACAATTTTGTCAAAAATCGCCTCAACATAACTTATTTTGCAAAAATAAAATTTTGATTGTTAATCAACGTACTAAGGGCTTTCATCGGATACCCTTCTCAGAATTATTATTTTTTTCAATGAGCAGATTTTTGTTTATATTTTTAGGTGGATAAGTTTTTTAGATATTTTAGTATTTTTCCTATGTGCGGGTCAAATAGTTGTATAAGCATGCCAAATTTCAACTCTCTAGATTCTAGATTCAACCTGTATTATATAAGCGTTATTTTGATTGTTAAATTTTTTGAGAATACTAAATTTTAGCAGGTCTACACGTATGAAATGCGGATTTTTTTTAAACTTGCCGCGCAAACAGAGTGTATAGTTCAAAGTTTCAACACAAATCGCGTTTTGTTAAGTTATCATTGTCAAATGCGTATAGGTTATAATTTGAAAAGTGATCAAATAGTTTTGTTTTACTGTGTTAAAAATGTCAAATTTTGTGCCAAATAAAGAGCATTTGCGGACAGTACTACTGTTTTGTTTTCATTTGAAAAAAAACTGCTGCTGAATCATACCAACTGCTTCGAGAAGCTTATGGTGAATATGCTCCATCGCAAGATACGTGTGAACGATGGTTTCGGCGTTTCAAAAGTGGTGACTTTGATCTTACAGACAAAGAACATGGAAAACCTCCAAAAAAATATGAAGATACAAAATTGGAAACATTGCTACAGGAAGACTATAGTCAATCACAAAAACAACTAGCAGAGCAGTTAGGCGTTAGTCAACAACCTGTTTCCAATCGCCTACGAGAGATGAGTAAGATTCAGAAAGTCGGCAGATGAGTTCCACATGCATTGAATGAGAGGCAGATGGAAAAACGCAAAAACACTTGTGAAATTTTGCTTGCACGATACAAAAGAAAGTCTTTTTTGCATCGTATCATTACTGGCGATGAAAAATGGATTTATTTTGAAAATCCCAAACGCAAAAAATCATGGGTGAACCCAGGCTCACCATCCACATCAACTGCAAGACCGAATCGCTTTAGCAAAAAGACAATGCTCTGTACTTGGTGGGACCAAAAGGGTGTGGTCTATTATGAATTGTTAAAACCTGGTGAAACAGTTAATACCCAACGCTACCAACAACAACTGATCGAATTGAACCATTCGCTGCTCATAAAACGACCAGAATACGAAAGAAGACAGCACAAGGTAATCTTTCGTCACGATAACGCTCCATCACATAAGGCAAAAGCAGTTTGCAACACATTGGAGGCACTCAAGTGGGAAGTGCTACCCCATGCCGCTCACCAGACTTGGCCCCTTCAGATTACAACTTGTTCGCATCGATGGGTCACGCACTTGCCGAGCAGCACTTTTGTTCATATGAAAATGTGAAAGAATGGCTAGATGAATGGTTTGCGGGGAAAGGGGAGGAGTTCTACTGGCGAGGTATTCACAAATTGCCTGAAAGATGGGGAAAAAAAAATCCGCATTTCATACTTGTAGACCTGGTATACACATATTTTTTTGCAAAGGACGTTAAAATACGTCTTTTACATCGTAATTGAAAAATAAAACTATCAAACAATTTGCTAACATCACAGACAAACTGCTATCAATAATCTCGTAGTTGTCGCTAGCGCTCCTATCGGCAGAACCGTAAAACTCTCTGTGAATATTAAGAAGCTTTCCAATAAAATTAGCTTGTAAATTAGATTTTTCCAATTATGAAAATCTGATAGAAACCCTGCACAAATGGTTCGATATTATCGGCTTGGACGCCAACTCAACAGAGGTCTCTGTTTAAACACTCTTTTACTTGAATTAAATAAAAATTGTTCAATTAAAAATACATTTATCAAACAGAAAAGATACATTTTAATTTTATGCTAATAACACAATTTATATTCTTTTAGATTCTGATATAATATTTTTGTTTTAATCAGGAAATGTTGGGCGGAAGTTAATTTTGATAATATTCAAATTCTTACCCTAACCATGGAAGATGTATATAATAACCTGTTTATATTGGCAATAAACGATCTATTAGCTAAGTTTCTAGTGACAAAGTGTTATTGCAAACCTCTTGGATAGCACTAGAACTAGTAGTCAGCGGCAACGAGAGACGGAGGAAACCAGTACCAAATTACCGGGGACTAAACAAACTGAGGATTGAATGTTTTTTAGGATTTTGTAGGTATGACTACCAAAAAACCCTTAAAATGTTAGAAATTGTAGCCAAACGGCTGAACATAGAAAGTTGAAATTTGGCATACTTGTACAACTTTTTGACCCACATATAGGAAAACTATAGAGTTCAAAAAAATACAGCGCGGGATAAATATAAACAAATATGTATTTGATGGAAAAATAAATAATTTTTTTAAATTTTGAGTGGGGTATCTAATGAAACATCTTATGCGTGGATGCATAAACAAATTTTTATTTTTGAAAAATCTTTTATTTTTATGTCCTTTTAGGGTTTTGTAGGTATAACCAAAAAAAACTTATACCGTCATTTTGACGTCTGTCTGTCTGTTTGCCTGTCTGTATGTCTGTCTGTTCGGTAAAAATTGTAGCCAAACGGCTAAACCTAGAGAATTGAAATTTGGCATGCTTGTACAACTCTTTGACCCGCACATAGGAAAAATACTAAAACATCTAAAAAAACATAGCCCCCTAAAAATATAAACAAATATCTGCTCGTCGAAAAACGAAATATTTTTTTTATATTCTGAGTAGGGTACCATTGAAAGCTCTTAGTACGTGGATTAACGATCAAAATTTTATTTTTGCAAAATAAATTATTATGACGCGATTTTTACCAAAATTGCGCAAACAAATTTTTGTCTCACACCCTGTAGCCCAGATGGTTTAAACTAAAAATCTGAAAAAATTCTTAGTAATGTAGATTTGTGTGAACCGGAATAGTGTAACAGGAATTTTTGATCAGATTATGTTTTCGAAAAATAACGCATTTTTTGTGTTTTTTGCTTGACCATGTAAAATATTTAATAACTTATGTAACAAAGTAAATCAACATGCTTTCATGGTGAAATGGTTAGCGCTGTCGGATTCTAATTTTCAAACTAGGGTCCCGGTCTCGAGACAATTTTATTTTTTTCTGTTTTTTTTTGCATTTTTATTTTGTTTAAATTAATTCTAGTTATATTTGGGCAAATGTTGCATTTAATTTTTAAAAGCGTTAATTTAATAACCAGTGGAAATTGTTGAAATTGAATACACGAAATCAGAGGGGTGGAGTTATAACTTAACCCTCTATTGCAGTGGTTCTCAACCTTTTTTAGGTGAGGCACCCCTATGCAAAATGTGAGATCTTCGCGGCACCCTACTATTAAATATGTCACTATTTAGTCAATTTAAAGTATAATCAATCAAAAGTATAATTGTGATGTTCGAAAAAAAAACAACAATATTACAATTACATAATATGTATTTAAAGATCATTCGAAAATTTCTTCGATTCGGTCTTCAGTCTTCGATTCCGAGAATAGCGGCGAATTTATTTTGAAAAGCTCGCGGCACCCTTTTCATGTTCTTGCGGCACCCCAGGGTGCCGCGGCACCCTGGTTGAGAACCACTGCTCTATTGCATGATTTTTTTTTTAATAATTGTACCAAATATTGCTTTTTACTAAGGAATTGTTCAGGTATTGAAAATATTTATGTTACAAAACAATTAAAAAATTTTAATTTTTTTTTTTCAAAAAAGAATTGTGCCCAATTGGGAACTCAAGTAATTATATGTGTTTATAAAAAAAATATTTTGCTGAAAATACAATTACAGTCACAGTATGATAGCCATGGATGGATACTGCTTAAGAAACGTGTATAAAAATTTAAACTTTTATGTTCCCAAATGGAAACAAAATGCAACCAATGGAAGCCATAGGCGCAATTTTCAAAATCATAATGAACCTTGCTATACAAAAAAAAAAAAAAAACACTACACATATTTAGAAACCTAAATAATGGTTGTTAAGGTTTTGAATACCGCGCCGAGCTGGCGTAGTTCAGTTAACTGCCACCGGACAAGGCAAGTGCTGCCGGACAACACTACTAACGTAGCGGCAGCGTTATGAACTAATGAGTCCACGTGCATTGTTTGTAGAATTAACACAATATCTGTATCTGATTTGTTCATTCACATTATTTTCTCATTAAACTATTGTATAGTGTTAATCAGTTTATTTATTTAACCCTTAAATCCACCATCCGTCGCAATAGGTTATGGGCCCAGGTCGCGGGACAAGGTGTTAAATAAATAACTGTAAAAACCGTGAAGTGCAACATTGTGAGAGTGAAAATATTTTTGTGAAAAACGCTAAATAACATTGTGTCGAGTGTTGAGTGTCAATAGTGAATCTTGTGTGAATTGAATCAAGATGTTTGGAGCCAACACGTCTAGAATCGAGTCTCTTAACAAAGAAAATTATGACACATGGAAGATGCAGATGGAGGCATTGCTAGTAAAAAATGATGCTTGGGTGTATGTAAATGGTGAGTGTAAAAAACCAATATTAGAACCTGGAAAAGAAGCATCGGAATTAGCGGTGAACACATGGTTAAAAAACGATGGCAAGGCTAAGTCCGATATAATTTTAGCCATTAGCCCTTCCGAATTGAAGCAAATAAAGGGCTGTGAATCGTCACGTGCTGTCTGGTTAAAGCTGGAAACCATATACCAGTCAAAGGGGCCAGCTAGAAAAGCCACGCTGTTGAAACAACTAACGTTACAACGCATGCAAGATGGCGGCGATGTACGCGAACACGTAAATAAATTCTTTGATACAGTTGACAAATTAAGCGAAATGGAGGTAGACATAAACCCCGATTTATTAGCAATAATGTTATTGTATAGTCTACCATCAACGTATGAGAATTTTCGCTGTGCCATAGAGTCACGTGACGAGTTGCCTTCCCCAGATGCTCTTCGTGTGAAAATCCTGGAGGAGAACGAAGCGCGAAAAAGTGACAATTTGTGTAGTGCGGCTAAAAATGCATTATACGTGAATAAACATGTGCGGAAGTGGCGTAATAATAATAAAAACGCGACAAGTGCGGAAAAATCGGGAAAAACGGACAATAAAACTGCCATGTTTAAATATCGGTGCCATAAGTGCAAAGAACCGGGACACAAAGCTGCGGATTGCAAGACCGGGAAATACAAATCGTATGGCAACAGTGCGGAGAACGTAAGCCTGTGCGCGTCTAACGCTCAGTCATCTCAAATCGCGCGCCAAAGTGCTGAGGGTCTAAAGTGGTGTTTGGACAGTGGTGCCATATCCCACTTGTGCCGCGAGTTAAGTGACTTTGCAGAAATCAGTGATGCCAACCGCGGGACATTGAATTTGGCAAATAACGCGTGCGCGGAAATTTTAGCAAAAGGAACAGTCCATTTTAGTGCTAAAGTTAGTAACGAGATGAAAAACGTCATCTTAAAAGACACTTTACACGTGCCGGAGTTGCGAACAAATCTACTTTCCGTTTCTAAAGTGACAGACAACGGACATAAAGTGGTTTTTGAAAAAAATGGCGCTTCAATAATCGGTTCGGATGGACTTGTGAAGCTAGTTGCCGAACGCGTCGGCGACTTGTATTATATGCGCGATTGTAATCGAGACGGGCGTGAAATTAATTTGATCTCTGATAGTGCGTGTACCGTGCGAACTTCAAGAACTCTTGAACTATGGCACCGGCGCCTTGGTCACTTGAATGTGAGAGACACCAAAGAAGCAGTACGCGATGGTGTTTTACGCGGCGTTGCGATAGACAATTTGAGCGATGAACTTGACTGTAGCGTGTGTTACCGTGCCAAAATGACTCGGACGCCATTTCCCGTGAGTTCTGGACGAACGACAGCGCTACTGGAGTTAATCCACTCAGATGTGTGCGGTCCGATGCGCGTAGAATCCAAGGGAAAATTCCGATATGTAGTCACGTTTATTGACGATCATTCACGTTGGTGTGAAGTGCGATTTTTAAAATCGAAGGACGAGGTTCTCGGACGCTTCAAAGACTTTGTCACGTTAGTCGAGAAGCAACGAGACGGGAAAGTCAAGTGTATCCAATCGGACAACGGGCGTGAATATGTTAACCACACTTTCGATGCCTACCTGAAAAACAGAGGCATAACAAGGAGGCTAACCATTCCATACAACCCGGAGCAGAATGGAGTCGCGGAGCGTAAGAACCGTACTCTCATGGATACTGCCAGGTGCCTGCTGATGCAATCTGGCTTGCCCCCGTCCTTTTGGGCAGAAGCCATCAATACGGCCAACTTCATAAGAAATCGTTGTCCTACCCGAAGTCTAAATGGTCGGACTCCGTATGAAGTATGGACCGGCAAGACTCCTGATGTCAGTTATTTCAGAGAGTTCGGTTGTCGAGTGTTTTGCCTGAACAGGAAACCGGGCCTAGGCAAACTTGATACTCGAGCGAAAGAAGGAATTTTCGTGGGCTATGCAGAACAGTCCAAGGGATACCGAGTGTGGATTCCTTCTGAAAACAAAATTGAGGTAACCCGAGATGTGAAATTTGTCGAGAAGCCGGAGGATTCTCCCGAAAATGTCACCGATTTTCTACCTGCGGAACAAGAGGAGGCGCCGCGAGTGGTGGAAATTGATATCCGACCACTTGATAAGCCTGCAGATGTTCCAGTAGAAGACTATGACGACTGCCAAGCTCATGCACAGAGGCAAGAGGCCCGTGAAAATGAGCGTGCTCCAGGAAGAGGCCGAGGTAGACCACGTCGCTTACTGACCGGTTCCAGAGGAAGACCTCGGAAGATTTTTCAAGTCCGTGAAGACGTCAGATGTGTGGAAACGCCTGAGTACACGTTCTTGTCGGAGACACCCATGCATCAGGCGATTTCCGGTCCCGACGCCGAAGAATGGCACGACGCCATCACCACGGAGATCACGTCAATCCTGAAGAACGACACATGGCAGATCGTTGATCGTCCTAGGAATGCAGAAGTGATCGGCAGCCGTGTAGTACTTAGGAACAAGTACAAAGCTGACGGCACACTCGAACGACGAAAAGCCCGAGTTGTTGCTCAAGGCTTTTCTCAGAGGCCAGGCGTACATTTTGACCAAACTTTTGCGCCTGTCGCTCGTTTGAGTTCAATTCGTCTGATGGCAGCTCTAGCGACGCGCCTATCAATGAAAGTCAGACAATTTGATGTGGCGACGGCTTATTTAAATGGCGATTTGAAAGAAACCATTCTAATGGAGCCGCCGAAACAGTTATTTGACGCACTCAACAGAATAGTCAACTCGAACAGAGAAAGAAATATACGCGATAAGGCCAAGAATATGCTGAGTGAGTTGAAAACAGGCAATAAGGTGTGTCTGTTGAGAAAATCGCTGTATGGATTGCGCCAGGCTGGCAGGAGCTGGCACACTAAGCTGGACAGTGTATTGAAGTCCGTCGGCGCGACGCCCACGGACGCAGATCCGTGTGTGTACTATTTAGGGCGAGGGGAAGACCTGACCCTCATTGTCGTTTATGTAGACGACATCTTAATTGCATCTCGGAACGATGACACCGTGTCCAGGATAAGCCAGTCATTATTTCGAGAGTTCGAAATGAAGGATCTCGGAGAAGTTAAGTACTGTCTGGGTATCGAGTTCACCAGAGAAGGCAACAAAATGGCTCTAAATCAAAAGGGCTACATCAATGATGTCCTGCAGCGCTTTGGAATGAGCGATGCTAAGCCGGTGAGTACCCCAATGGATGTCAGTGTAAGGCTGACCAAGCCAACAGAGACGCCAAGTGAAGAGGATAAGAGACTCCCGTATCGTGAGCTAATTGGGGCCCTCACGTATCTGTCTGTGGCCACGAGACCGGACGTCAGTTTCGCTGTCAGCTGTCTTGGACAGTTTAATCACTGCTACACGAGGGTCCACTGGACTGCAGCGAAGCGTGTTCTGAGGTACCTGAAGGCTACTATCAACCTGGGATTGATATATGAAGCAGACTCGAAGCCTATCCGAGGATTCACAGACGCAGATTGGGGGAACTGTTTGGACGACAGACGTTCATATACCGGATATGCCTTCCTATTTTGCAAAGGACCCATATCGTGGGATTCTAAGAAGCAGAGGACCGTTGCATTATCATCGACGGAGGCTGAGTATATGGCAGTCGCAGAGGCCACGAAAGAAGCCATCTACTTGAAGAACTTCCTCCGTGAATTGGGATTAGACAAGCAGTCCAAACTTGTATTGTTCAACGACAATAACGGAGCAGTAAAATTGGCTGAGAATGCCACATTTCACGCAAGGAGCAAACACATAGATATTCGGTACCACTTCATACGTGAAGCTTTATCGAATAAACTACTGATCCTAAAATACCTCCCGACAGAAGAAATGACGGCGGACGTGTTGACTAAAGGACTTCCTAGACCGAAACACGTAACCTGCGTCAGACTGCTAGGACTAGAAGAAGGAATCAAGAAGTCCCGCGACCAGCCACGTCGCGAGGGGAAGTGTTAAGGTTTTGAATACCGCGCCGAGCTGGCGTAGTTCAGTTAACTGCCACCGGACAAGGCAAGTGCTGCCGGACAACACTACTAACGTAGCGGCAGCGTTATGAACTAATGAGTCCACGTGCATTGTTTGTAGAATTAACACAATATCTGTATCTGATTTGTTCATTCACATTATTTTCTCATTAAACTATTGTATAGTGTTAATCAGTTTATTTATTTAACCCTTAAATCCACCATCCGTCGCAATAATAGTATTAGGCATTCGAATTAAAATTAACCCAAAAAAAAATATTTTAACAAAAATTATTGTTTTGGCATCCCAAATAATCATCATTTACTGTACTAAATATCTGCGCAACGCTGAAATGTTTGAAAATTCACACTTCAATCAATTTTTTGTCAATATAATGGCAATAAACTTTTGTCCCCCAACCTACCTCCCAGAGGGATTGAACTAAAAATCTGAAATAATTTCAATAATGTACATTGATGGGAACCGGAATAGTTCAACAGGAAATTTTGATCAGATTGGTTTTTCGCAAAATATTGATTTTTTTTGTGTCGTCGAAAAAAAATATGTCTTTAAAATTTATTGTGTGGTATCAAAAGAAAGCTCTTAAGACGTAGATAAAGGAACGAGAAGTAGTTTTTTATTTATTTTAATTTTTTAATTTTACTACCATTTAACAAATTTGAACAAAAAAAAAAAATCCAAGGTAAAGTAAACAAGGAAATGGCAAAGGAAGTCGAAGACGACTATCACAACGGTGGCCCGATGTCACAAAAAATGTACTTTATGAGCCTTTTGAATAAGCCCTTTGTGCTTCATGCAGGGAGAAGTGAAAAACCTTAATCAAAGATAGAATCTATAAGTAAAACCCCCCATATAGATCACAATACATCACCAATGATGTCTTGACGAATATGAGATGTTTCAACTGGCTAATTTTAAAATATGTGGTTCTACAACCTGAGAGTTTTTGGTGAAAGTGTTAAGAGAAATAAAGGTACTTACATAAGTCTCAATGAGGTCACTGCGATGAGGCACAAAATAATTATGATCCTCCATATCTCTCCTCTTTTTCACCCTGACGAAATGTTCACTAGGATTAAGGTTCTTCCTTGAGCAAGCACTTGCTAAGAATTCCTCCACGGACATTGCGTCTCGCAGATATACACTGGCCATCGCCGAGTCTGGTAAAGAAACTTTTACCGTCTTCTCTGATTCATCTCGAGAGTTTATCTGGAATAAAACAGATAATTTAGTCTATAACAGTGATTCCCAAAGTGGGGGGTTTTCGCCATCCTATGGAAAATTCAAGGTGGGTTGCTGGAAGACGAAGAGGCGACAGGGAGACGTTGGCAGACAAGGAGCGGCACGGAGCGCTGGGTTTCTCTAATTGATACCACCTACGTATAAAATCGTACTTCTGAAGAGATGATTAATTAGTAAACTTATTTCAAGTTCAAATATTTTCTATTTTTCTTATTTAATTCTGTTGACTTATTTAAATAATTAAATTTCAACTAAATTAGTTCAAATATACAGAATCGCCATAATAAAAACAATAATGAGAGCGCTACTAGTGATAATCTAAATAAATTACTCTAAAATAACTACTTGCAAGGTACTACACGTGAGAGAAAGCATCCAGTTAATTTCAGGGGTCAAACAAGGCTGCGTCTTACCCCCTGCACTATTTAACGTTGTATTAGATTACATCCTGACATCAGCTAATATTTTTGCCAACGGTATAGTGTAGGACTTAACTAATAGACCGCGTTTAGGCGACCTGGATAGAGATATTCCGATACTACTGATACGATATCGCCATTTTAGTATCGATACTAATCTTCCGTATTATAATACTAATACTTTACTAATATCAGTACATTTGACCCAGAATCGTATCGATTCTTTTTTTTTTCACGATGTTGTGTAATTTATATTTATACACACATAAATATGTATTATTATTATTTTTTAATAAGAAACACTTCTAAAAAATTGTAATCTAGTGAAAACTAGTAGCTCTAAGTACGCAGGCGCAATGGAGCAGGACATAGTACGCGAATAAACATGCGTTGAAGTCTTCCCTAACTTTTATAAAATTGCTCAGAAATTCTTGTCTGTAGTAGCGACGTCAGTTCCTTCAGAGTGCTTATTTTCGAAAGCAGGAGCCACTGTATGCAGAGACAAAAATAGGCTTCTGGTCAAAAGGCTTACTAAACTGCTTTTTCTCGGAATGTTTATTTATATTTTAAACAATAACTCAGACCTATAGGCGCCATTGCCTTACCATTTTTTTACCATTTTTAGTGTTTTGTAGGTATGACCAAAAAACCCTTATACCGTCATTTTGTCGTCTGTCTGTCTGTCTGTCTGTTCGGTAAAAATTGTAGCCAAACGGCTAAACCTAGAGAGTTGAAATTTGGCATGCCTATACAACTCTTTGACCCGCACATAGGAAAAATACTAAAACATCTAAAAAACATACCCCCCTAAAAATATAAACAAATATGTGCTCATCGAAAACAAAAATATTTTTTTTAAATTCTGAGTAGGGTATCAAATGAAAGCCCTTAGTACGTGGATTAACGATCAAATTTTTATTTTTGCAAAATAAATTATTTTGATGCGATTTTTGCCAAAAATGTGCAAAAAAAATTTTGTCCCACACCCTGTAGCCCAGATGGTTTAAACTAAAAATCTGAAAAAATTCTAAGTAATGTACATTGGTGTGAACCGGAATAGTACAACAGGAATTTTTGATCAGATTATGTTTTCGGAAAATAACGCATTTTTTGCGGTTTTTGGTTCACAAAGTACAAAAGTTATACCAATGTAAGACACTCACATACATGGCGTGCGATGGCTACATGCGTTAGAGCACTCTTAAACCGGCTGGAAAACGAAGGGTTTCGAGTTCGAGTACGGAGTGAATTTTATTTTTTCTGTTTTTTTTGCATTTTTATTATGTTGAAATTATTTTGTCAAAATTCTAGTTATATTTTGACACATGTTGTATTTAATTTTTATGAGCGTAAATTTAATAACCAGTCTTATTATATGATTAACAGACGATAAATTATTTTAAAAATATCGTTCATTTTGCCGTGATTACTACAAAGTAAAATTTGTCCTACACACTCAGCATACCGCCTTCACTTATTATATACCTGCGAAACCCTGAAATGTGGGAATATTCACACTTCACATCAATTTTTTAATACCAACCTGACCTTCAAAGGTGCATACTACTGAAATCAAAATTTGTTCATAGTTTGTTTTTCCAAAGTGAAGAGCATATGCTATTCCAAACGTTTAGGCGGAACTAGATTTTGAAATCTACTAATTTTTATCTATTAATCCGGACTTTTGGTCATTTTGTTTAAGCTTTGTAAATCATACTCACATTGCAAATTCTAGATTAAATTGATTGCCATTATAAAATGTCATTTTCATTGCATTTTAATTTTTTATCATTCTTAATAAAAAATTTCCATTTATTTATTTGTTTTGTCTTCAAAATATTTTTAAAAAAGTATTAAAATTTTTAAGTCATTCGTTTCCATGTTTTCACTCACAGAAGTTCACAAACGTTTGGAATAGCCTTTATACTTATTACGCCTAATCTATTTATTATTGTAAAACAATTAAATAATTATTATAAGAATAAAATGTTTTTTACGTTTTATAGAAAATATATTCATTTTTCCTTTCAATACTTGAAAATATCGATATTTTTTTTTCGATACGATACCAGTATCGATACTTTTTATTCGATATTATCGATACCCAAATATCGATATTTATTCAATATCGCATATCCCTAGGTACAAGTTATTGTAATAATAAATATTTTTTCTAAAAATTGTCTCACAAATTTGGGGTGAGTCTTATCATCCGGTTCGTCTAATGGTCCGAAAAATACGGAAATTTGTAGTGTATTATTCGGAAACCGGTTCTCAAAAATACCGACTTGGGAGTTAACAGTCGGGAGTCGATTATTTTTCTACTCCCCTTACCTGCATTTAAGCAGAAAAATAAAACTACGTATTTTTAATACGAACGTGGAGTCCGAACTTCTGTACTGATGCAAAATTTGGAAAATGAATAGAAAGGTAAACCAGATACTGCAAGAATTTATTAACAAGTCTTTGTTGAAATTTTGAAGGATTTATGGGGTTACGTGAAAGATTTTGTTTATAAAGAACCAGTAAATACATTAAACAAACTGAAGAATAAAATTAAAGCGGCAATTGAATCTTTATCTGCAGACCAAATAGAAAGGGCTACTTATTGTGTTTTAAAACGTTGTGAAAAATGTAATGAAGAGCCTGGGAGTCATTTTGAATATTTGTTGTAAAATCACAATAAAAATTATCGTTTAATAATAATAGTTACAATAGTTTTAGTTAATTGTTTTAGTTAATTTTTAGTCATGGCTCACTATTATTTTTTCGACTAGGTGTATAAAAAAGTGCCCGCCATATTACTTTTTAATAATGTAACATATGGATTATTTTACATGATTGTAAAGCAAATTTGATGTACTTTTCAAATTTGTAAAAAAATGTAGTATGTTCCGTTTGAAATTTCAAAGTTGATATTAATTACTAATAAACCGGAAGTGGTATCATGAATGTGCATCCGTCATCAAGTAGCTTACATGTTGCTGTAAAATCATGTTATATGAAATAAATTACTAACTTAATAAATAAGCGAGATATTTGCTGGGTCCACTAAAATATAACACCCTGTATAGTGTTGTCTATAATTTTAACCGGTATGTATTATTTATTTAACAAATATGTATTTGATGGAAAAATAATAATTTTTTAAAATTTTGAGTAGGGTATCAAATGAAACCTCGTATGCGTGGATGCACTTTTTTATTTTTGAAAAATCTTTTTTTTTCTTTTTAGGGTTTTGTAGGTATGACCAAAAAACCCTTATACCGTCATTTTGTCGTCTGTCTGTCTGTCTGTCTGTCTGTTCGGTAAAAATTGTAGCCAAACGGCTAAACCTAGAGAGTTGAAATTTGGCATGCTTATACAAATCTTTGACCCGCACATAGGAAAAATACTAAAACATCTAAAAAACATATCCCTCTAAAAATACAATTATGAGCTCACCGACAAAAACAAATATTTTTTTTAAATTCTGAGTAGGGTATCAAATGAAAGCCCTTAGTACGTGGATTAACGATCAAAATTTTATTTTTGCAAAATAAATTATTTTGATGCGATTTTTGCCAAAATTGTGCAAAAAAATTTTTGTCCCACACCCTGTAGCCCAGATGGTTTAAACTAAAAATCTGAAAAAATTCTAAGTAATGTACATTGGTGTGAACCGGAATAGTACAACAGGAATTTTTGATCAGATTATGTTTTCGGAAAATAACGCATTTTTTGTGTTTTTAACTAAAATATGTTAACTATTTAATACGTTGTGTAACATACCACATCAGTGGCTCTCGTGGCGTGGTTGGATTTGTCGTACGCTTAATAATATAAGGAACTTGCAAACTAGGGTTCGAATCCTGTTGATTTTATTTTTTGTTTTTTTTTTGCATTTTTATTTTGTTTAAATTATTTTGTTAAAATTTTAGTTATATTTGGTAAATGTTGCATTTAATTTTTAAAAGCGTAAATTTAATAACCAGTGGAAAGTGTTGAAATTATAATTTAATTCTATGTTTGACGAAATCAAAGGGCGGGACTTATGATGTAAGCAACCAATGGAAGCCACAGGTGCAATTTTCAAAATCCTAATGAACTTTGCTGTATAAAAAAAAAATACTGCATATATTTAGAAACTTAAATAATGGTATTAAGCATTCGAATTAAAATTCATAAAAAAATATTTTGACATAAAATTTGTTTTGGCATCCCAAATAATCATCGTTCAGTTACTAAATACCTGCAAAATCCAGAAATGTGTGAAACTTCACACTTCACATAAATTTTTTTATTTATTGTTTTATTAGCCATTGGTCTTTCGACCATATTAGCCAGCTACACATTTTATGTACATACAGAGTGATTATTTAATGGCGAGACGACGTCACCGAATTATACGTGCCTCCTAGCAGAAATACTGGTGAATACTATGACTATAATAACCTTGAAGAGATATAATAACCTTGATGCGCATGCGCGCATAATCGCCTGCTACGATGTGTATGAAACGGCAAATTATTAAAACTTCCAGTGACGTCGTCTCGCCATTAAATAATCGGAGTGATTATTTAATGGCGAGTATATACGGAGTGTATATACTTTATTACATTTTTAAATTTGAATTGATAATAAATTTGACCAAAAATACATATGATTTATAATTTTTTAATAAATTTATAATAGAATGCGATGGTTTTATATTCATTTTTCTCAGTTCCATAATAAGATCTTTTCTTTGATTACAAAAATTTGGAATAGTTTTATTGTCGCACACGGAGAAAAATGACATTGTTCCATCAAGTAAAATATTTTACTTGGCCAAGTTTTTGCTAGAGTAACAGAAAAAAATTGTCCCTGATAATATTTTTTCAATTACGTTGGTTGATCTTACTAAGACCTTAAAGTCATTCTAACAATGAGAAATTAGTTTCATACCTATTTGTTAAGGTTACAAATTAAACATGTTGCTACGACAAATGTGTTAGTCCATGTGAAACAAATGTATAATGATACTTAATAATTTTGTGCATCTAACAAATCATGTTAGTCATCCAGGTATGTGACGTATATGCCTTGCACATGCGTTTTGAGTTCGGAACAATATGGCGTAGGCTTTGTTAGTGGTTGACGTATTAATACCTGTTGATAGTTTCTGCGCTGTGTTTAATAAGCAAATAAGTGCAACAATGCAATGTATCCGAACATTAGTATCTTGGGGACTTCGCAAATATTTTCAACGTATTACAACTTGAGGAGACAGTTTAAAAAAGTTGGGCTACTCGATAAAAGAGTAAATTAGCCCAATAAATAAAACAGGTAATGATTTTAATAATACAAATAGTGTATTAATGCTAATACTTTGGTGTGGAATTTTTGTAATCATATAGAAATATGCTAAAAACTATACCCTGTTTAGAACTCCATTTAAAAATTTCTCATCGTCTTACAGATGTTCATTTTTTTGTTGTGAACATGGTTTTATCAGTAAAAGTGAAAATTATTATTATTTCCATTTACATTAAGCTAAGCAGTGTATTAACCGGGTATAAGTTTATAGACGTGAATTTTTGCCTGGCATATATAAATTGGAAATGAATATTAGTAATAATTTTGAAAATTTAATTGTTTTATGTTCATACTAAAAATCAAACTTAAAATTAGTTAATGTCCTGTTACATATTAAATTTTATAACTGTAAATTTTGTTAATAATAAATTATAACATCAATAAATTATAAAATTTGTTTTATTTTTCTTAATACATATATACATTTTACAGGTAGAGATGTTTTTAAATTTCTTTGCGAAAACAAAATCTGTTAGATGTCATAACATTTCCAGTTCAATTTTGTGACTTCTAATAGCGTTTTTTCATCACTAAATATAAAAATATCTCTGATTTGAGATTACAACAAATGAAATTAGTAATATACTTCTAACTAATTTCATTAGTCACCCCAACAAAGGTGGTTACCCGGGCAAAAGATGATCAGTTCGTGAGACAAATAATTTTTTGTTACCATAAAAATTTGCTAATTCGCTAATTTGCTAATGAAAATTAGTTCCTAGGACAAAAACTTCAGCAAAAACATTTTGTTCCCAATGCAAATTTATGTGATTAGAAAAATTTGTTGTCAAGACAAAAAAATTTGTTGTCTAAAATACCACTAAAAAAATTTGCTGGAGTAGCTAAAATTTTAGTAATTCCAACAAAACCTTTTTTACCGTGCAGGGGCAGTACGGTGACTTAATTATACCAAGTTTTATCCTTCAGTTAGTCGATGGCTCATTGCTTAACAGATTTATGTAACAGATTTCCATTGTTAAAAATTTCAATTTGTGTGAGTTAAGTTTCGAAAAAGTTCTAGGTGGAATCAGCGTTACTTTTACAACTTATTATTATACAACAAACTATTCTTTTCACTTGCACAATGTTGCTTAAACTGGAGAATCGAACTTTATTGTAATAAAAATAGCACTTGCTTCAAAATCTCTGGAGATCGAAAATGTATGTAAAAATAACAGAAAAGTTGAGGTTTTGTTCAAATAGAAAATAGAATGGCAAATCATGTAAGAAATGAGACAGAAAACATTTTTCATGATTTAATCCTTCAAAAAACAAATAGTGTTATAAAATTTAAATGAAAACTTTTACTATATTGTAGATAAATCTATATTTGAATAAATGGTTCTTAATAGTCCACATACTTTCTATTTTAAATATTTAGCGTTTATCTGTGTATTTCTGACTAATTTTGGGATTAATGAATGTTATGTGTCTGAGATCACACATGAATGTAGATTAACGATCAAAATTTATTTTCCAAAATAAATTATATTGAAGTGATTTTTGCCAAAATTATTATCCAAAAAAAATTTGTCCCACACCCTGTAGCCCAGATGGTTTAAACTAAAAATTTGAAAAAATTCTAAGTAATGTACATTGGTGTGAACCGGAATAGTACAACAGGAATTTTTGATCAGATTATGTTTTCGGAAAATAACCCATTTTGTGTTTTTTGGTTGACGATGTACAAAAGTTATAGTTATGTAACACACTATACTAGAAGGCGTATCCTGGTCTAAAGGTAAGCTTGCTCGCTTTCTACGCAGCAAAACCAATGGAAGCCATAGGTGCAATTTTCAAAATATTAATCAACCTTGCTATATATGAAAAAAATTGATGTGAAGTGTGAATTTTCACACATTTCTGGGTTTTGCAGGTATTTAGTAACTGAACGATGATTATTTGGGATGCCAAAACAAATTTTATGTCAAAATATTTTTTTATGAATTTTAATTCGAATGCCTAATACCATTATTTAAGTTTCTAAATATATGCAGTATTTTTTTTTATACAGCAAAGTTCATTAGGATTTTGAAAATTGCACCTGTGGCTTCCATTGGTTGCTTACATCATAAGTCCCGCCCTTTGATTTCGTCAAACATAGAATTAAATTATAATTTCAACACTTTCCACTGGTTATTAAATTTACGCTTTTAAAAATTAAATGCAACATATACCAAATATAACTAGAATTTTAACAAAATAATTTAAACAAAATAAAAATGTAAAAAAAAAAACAAACAATAAAATCATCAGGATTCGAACCCTAGTTTGCAAGTTCCTTATATTATTAAGCGTACGACAAATCCAACCACGCCACGAGAGCCACTGATGTGGTATGTTACACAACGTATTTAATAGTTAACATATTTTAGTTAAAAACACAAAAAATGCGTTATTTTCCGAAAACATTATCTGATCAAAAATTCCTGTTGTACTATTCCGGTTCACACCAATGTACATTACTTAGAATTTTTTCAGATTTTTAGTTTAAACCATCTGGGCTACAGGGTGTGGGACAAAAATTTTTTTGCACAATTTTGGCAAGAATCGCATCAAAATAATTTATTTTGCAAAAATAAAATTTTGATCGTTAATCCACGTACTAAGGGCTTTCATTTGATACCCTACTCAGAATTTTAAAAAAATATTTTTTTTTTCGGTGAGCCTATATTTGTTTATATTTTTAGAGGGATATGTTTTTTAGATGTTTTAGTATTTTTCCTATATGTGGGTCAAAGATTTGTATAAGCATGCCAAATTTCAACTCTCTAGGTTTAGCCGTTTGGCTCCAATTTTTACCGAACAGACAGACTGACAGACAGACAGACAGACAGACAGACAGACGACAAAATGACGGTATAAGGGTTTTGTAGGTATGACCAAAAAACCCTAAAAATGGTAGTAGGTATTAGAATTAAATTTAACAATAAATATTTTAACATAAAATTTGTTTTTAAAGCTCTTAGATTAACAGACGATAAATGATTTTAAATATATCGTTCTGCGAAACCCTGCAATGTGTGAAAATTCATACTTCACATAAATATTTATTATTAATTTTTGTAATATATATATATAATTTATTCTTATTAACTGAAGCTGCACCACACCAGCCGAGGATTCCATATTGTAAAATAGAACGGACGATATCACAGCAATTTTTTAAAAATTTATTAAGTGATACAGTCTATTCCAATCGATTAGGCGGAACTAACCGGAAATTTTAATTAGCTATTTTTTATGTATTGAAGTTGGCTTTTCCTGAATCAAATGATCAAAAGCTTCAATCAATCGGTAAAAGTAACTAGAATTGAAAATCTAGTTCCGCCTAAACCAAAGGAACAAACTTTAAAATATGTGGAAGTTTTTAAATATAAAATCAGCTGTGGTCACCACAGGACCGACCGCCATCACAAAGTACTTGTATAAAATACATTCTAGCAGCAGAGTAGAAATAACTAGGCCTAATATTTTCCAACAGAGATAATATTTATCATGACCATGGAATCGTTACATATAATTATGAAAAAATAGATACTTAGAAAAAAAATTAGTCAAAATTTTCAATTTTGATCGTTTTATCAAAAAATGTCTCTGATAAAAGTTGTTAGTTATTGCTTTTATAGTAAATTTTGTTAAATAATTTTTTTCGAAATATAATTTCTGTTGTGAAATATTCGCAAAAACCTTAAAATCGACACGAGTAAACTCCCATTTCTAGTCAACCGATTTTTACCAAAAGTTAATCAACTCGGACTATTCATGTCAAAGGCTTAAATATGAAGTTACATAAAAATCCTTTAAGCCGAATTTGCTCTACACGCGTACACAGACATACATACATACAGACAGACAGACAGACAGACAGACAGACAGACAGACAGACAGATAGACAGACAGACAGACCAACAGACATCATGCTAAAAATATTCAAAACGTTATGTAGGGATCTCAATTCGTGGAGATCCATCGAAATCTCGAAACGTCAAAATAGGTATGATCACAATACCTCCCTTATATATTTTGGCGGTCGGTAAAAATTATTTTACGTAAGTTTGTACATATTGTATCAATCTGTTGATTCCACTTCACATGACAAACTATTTTAATTCCTAAATATTTGGAAATGATACCCTGATTGAAGGACAGACAGACATCCAAACATGCAAACCAGAAAGTTGACAGATGTCAGACCAGCAGATATAGCAATAAAATTCCAAATTAGTTAACTATCGGCTACATATTTTAAATCAAATTTTTATATAAATATTACAAAAATAGTTAAAAATTAGTTGAAAATCTTTGGAGTAACCGCATAGCAAATTACTTGTTACAACTATCGTGAACAATTTAAACATCATTACGGTTGGAGAGTTGACTAGCGTAGTAGTGAGCCGCCATATTGTTTCCAGTTCATTTCATTATCCAATTTGTAGGGAGTTGTAACGAGCACTAGCAGAGCAACAGGGACAAATGTTACAGAGATATGTGAAGGACATTTTGCATATGTAATTCACTCATGTACATTTTGCATAGTAAAGTCGTTTCGTCCAAATTCTATGTTACAGCTTTAGATACTTATGTACCAATGATTTTAAGTGCTTGTGTTGTAAAATGTTATTAGTTTGTTAGTTAAGGTTTATTAGTATACATGTAGAGACTTTTGGACATACAAGGTTTGATTATAAATAGTCTGAAAACAAAACAAAATAAATAAATAAATATATGTGGAGTGTGGATTATCACACATTTTAGTCTCTTGATATTGGGCCGTATGAATAAAGTTGAAGTAAATGCTCATAAGTAGAAGGTAGAAGTATAAGCATTTGCTTCGAGTAAAAGGTCGGAGTAAAAGCATTTGCTTATTTTTATATGAATAACGATTACCTTTTACTTGCAAGTAAATGCTTCCACCGTTGAGTAAAAGGTCAAGAGGATGTTTATGTTGAAACCTGAAAATCAGTATTTATCAAAATCGTACTACTTCTTGCCGATTGCCGTCAAGTTGAAAATAGTCTATAAAAACTATTAACAATGTGCTAGGGCTGTATTGAGTTCCATGTTTGGCATTTCAACTTATTTCTATTGGTGTAAAGTAATTTTGTAATTTTTAACTTCTTAGCGATGTTGTGCAAAATAACACAAGCTACAACTATTTTTGGGATATTTTTATGTTTGACGCGGCAAACAAACTTTAAGATCGGGAACCTTCGTTTAAGTTGACCACAACGCTCAATTATTATCCTCTCCACTTTTAGGAGTTTATTAAAGCTTCTTTGAGCTCTAACATCAGGATTTTTAAATGGAGTCATAAGACATGGCTCTAATCCATACCCCTTATCAGCAATTAGTACAGTATTTTGCATTCTTGATAAAATTTGTCTAATGTCTGAATTTTTCCAAATCCAGGCCACTATACATCTACACTTGTGAACATTTCACTGGCATCACAAGTTGCCTGTACATTTAGCGTAGGGTTTCCTTTACGATTGACATATTCATCTCCATGGATCTTCGGTATTTTCTATACCTATATGCGTACAGTCAATGACACCAATCGCGGTTGGAAAACGGTATTTTCTTTGCCACAATTCTTTCGCCTCCATAATGAATTTTGGGAAGTAGGAAATTTAATCCAGGTGCCAGCTTGTGCAACAATTTCATCAACAACACTGCTGACAGTCCGTGATACTGCGGATTGCTCCACCCCAAGTTCCTCACCGATACCTTTTTGAAACCCAGGATCGGCTAGATACCTCAAAAATAATTTGATTTTATGCCGAGAAGACAACGCACCGCCTCGAGATTCTGTAGTGTTACCTAAAAAAGTATTAGCTAACCACTCCACGTTTTCCTCTTCAAAACGAAACAAACTTTTAAAGTCACTAGAACGTGGTGAAGAACGACACCTATAGTGTTTCACATTTCTTAAATGCACATTATCCGCCATAGCAACTAGGTCACTATAACACTTTCTCACAAGTGAGTATACGAAAATATAGATGCATGTTTTTCGAAGCATTTGCTTATAATTTAAAGTAAAAGGTCTGCTTTATTCATAACCATTTACTTCTGTCGTGAGCAAAAGATCAACAAAAAAAGCATTTGCTTCTTACTCATAAGTAAAAGGTTTTGCTTGCATTTTTATTCATATTGTTTCGAGGATTTGCTTCATAATTTGCAAGTAAAAGGTTATGCTTATTTTTATTCATACGGCCCAATGTCTGTCCATCGAGTAGGTGGGTTGCCTCGATTTATAAAACTGACTCTAGATCACCATTTTAGTACTTCTGCTGGTTAGACTGCCATAATTGACGCTAGGGATGCAGCCTGTCAGCTGTCACGTAATCACAGGGCCGTATTTATAATTAGGCGCATGAAGCGATCGCTGGGGGCCCCGCTGGACAGGGGGGCCTCTGTTGGACTATCTTTAAAATTTTTGCTTAAATCACATAATCATTTATTATAATTTAAGCCTGTAGTGTCCCAATTTTACCGACTACCAACATACGAGGGTGCGTTTTTATATTCGCGGAATGGAGGGGTTGCTGAAGGGCCGGTCTTGGTAAACCAACCGTAACGTTTAGCTTGATGTCTTATTACTATATATATCGAATTGCATTATTATTCAATCAGTAGTATTTGAGTTATTGTCGAACATCGTGCCGTTATAAAGTTCTTGACAAAACAATGAAAACCAGTGCAAACCATTATAAAAGATATGTCAGCGGTTTACCAGGACTCTTGTCCTGGTAAAATGATATATAAGTGACATAACCTGTTTAAGCAAGGCAGAGAATCCCTGGAAGACGATCCGCGCCCTGGACGTCCCATCAAGCCAGAACTTGTGGAAAAAGTTGAAAATTTACTATTGGAAGATGCCCGTTTGAAAAAGAAACAACTTGCGGAAATGGTTTGATTATCAGATACAAACATTTTTAAAGTTCTGTACGATCATCTCGGTATGACAAAGGTCTGTGCAAGATGGGTCCCAAGAATGCTAACGCCGCCTTAAACACGAACGAATGGCATGTTCACGAGCGTTTTTGAAGCTCTGCAGTGAAGACCAGGATGCAGTATTAAGTCGGATTGTTACAGGAGATGAAACGTGGGTTCATCACGATGAACCTGAATCCAAACAAAGATTCAATGCAATGGCACAAAATAGGTACACCCCCGCCAAAGAAATTTAAAGTGCAACAGTCAGCTGGAAAGCTCATGGCGACCATATTTTGGAACACTGAAGGAAACCTGCTCATCGACTACAAAGAAAAGGGCGTCTCTAAAACGGGAGAATATTATGCCACACTTGTTGAACGATTAAGGGACTCCATAAAAAAAAAAGAGAAGAGGAAAACTTGCAAAAGGTGTGCTGCTTTTGCACGACAACGCGCCTGTTCATCGAAGTCGAGTTGCACAAGCTGCCCTGCACAAGGCAGGCTTCCAGGAATTAAATCATCCACCCTACAGTCCAGACCTGGTCCCCAGCGATTACTATTTGTTCCCGAATATGAAGAAAGAACTTAGAGGAAAAAAATTTTCGTCCGATGATGAAGTAAAAGCTGCAGTTTCAGCGTATTTTGAAGAAAAAATGAATCATTTTTTTTTTCACTGGTATAAATAAATTAATTACTAGATCTGATAAATGTATTAGAGTTAAGGGAGAATACATTGAAAAAGAAAAATAATTCTTTGTTTTTATTTACCTTCCTTACCCCCCATTCCGCGAATATAAAAACGCACCCTCGTATAAGGGAGGTATTGTGATCATACCGATTTTGACATTTCGAGATTTCGATGGATCTCCACTAATTGAGGTCCCTACATAACGTTTTGACTATTTTTAGCATGATATCTATCTGTCTATCTGTCCGTCCGTCCGTCTGTCTGTGTACACGTGCAGAGCAAATTCGGCTAAAAGGATTTTTATGAAACTTCATATTTAAGCATTTGAAATCAATGGCATGAGTTGATCAACTTTTGGTAAAAATCAGTTACCTAGAAATGGCTAGATATGCAGTTTTGAATCTTATTTATTTATTATAAACATTTAATAGCAATCATTGTAAACATAAAATCAAAGTAATATAGTTATTTATAAACATAAAATCCAATAATACAGTACAAAGAACATATTTAAATGGTAGGTTGTATGAAGTAAATAATAATCACTACTCAACAAATTCGAACTTTTTGTCGATAAGTAATATTACCTGTTTTGGAATAAATAAGACTTACTGATGACGGAAATGGTGATTGAAAATTTTGTAGTACCTTCAGATTTAAAGTTATTCAATTTTCAACATTTACCAAAATCATTTTATCCAAGCAGTTATTAAAAAAAAAAAAAACAGAATAAAACTATTTAATTAGTTGGGTTCTTCGGAACGCAGGTTGAATACTACTGGCCTAGAGTAATTTTTTGAACAAGAAAAAAAATCAGCTGTGGCCACAGGACCGATTGCCATCACAAAGTACTTGTTTAATTTATGCTGCTTTATCAAAAAGTGTCTCAATTAAAAGATGTTAGTTATTGTTTTTATAGCAACTTTAGTTAAATATATTTTTTTAAATATTCGCAAAAATCTTAAAACCGACACGAGTAAATTCCCATTTCTAGTTAACCGGATTTACCAAAAAGTTGATCAACTCGTGCCATGATATCAAAAACCTAAATATGAAGTTTCATAAAAATCCTTTTCGCCGAATTTGCTCTGCACGTGTACACAGACCGACAGAGAGACCGACAGACAGACAGGCAGACCGACAGACATCATGCTAAAAATAGTCAAACGTTATGTAGGTACCTCAATTCGTGGAGATCCATCGAAATCTCGAAATGTCAAAATCGGTATGATCACAATACCTCCCTTATATATGTTGGCGGTAGGTAAAAAGAAATATCAAGACAGATCTATTTTTTTTCAAGTGATATTAAATCTTATTTAAAATTTGAAAATTTATTTATCATATAATTATCGAATTTTGTTTGCAATTCTATCAAAAAACTGTGGAAAATTCAAGTTGACTCCTAACGAAAGAAAAAATGTATAAAGTTTTCATGGTTAAAATACATATTTTTGAAATTTGCTCTTGATCTTACTATAAATCCTAACATTTTGTATCATTTTTTAATTAGATTATTAACATGAACATCCAATCCAAGCTTACTATCCAAAGTTACTCCTAGATCGTTAATAAGACTAACGGAAGTAATATTATTTCCACAAATACTATATTCATAATTTACTTAATTTTTTTAGCAAAAGTTATTTGAAAGCATTTTTGCATATTAAGAGAAAGATTATTTTTTTGCATGAAAATATTAAACCTTTGAAGGTCAGATTGTATCTGGTAACAACCTTGCAAGCTAGTGCCTGATTTAAAATGTTTAAGATCATCGACATATAGTAATATATTCGAGCACAAAAAACATTTCGCAAAGTCATTTATGAAAATTATGAAGAGAAGCGTTGCTAAATGGCTTTCTTAGGATACATCTGAGATAATTGGTTCACTATTTGATTTAAAATCATCAACAACACACTGAATTCTCCATGAGAAATAAAATTTAAACCAAGTTAAATTTAATCCACTCAGATTAAAACCATTAATTGCACAGTGTCGGTAAGTGATAAATACTACATCGGAGAGAGCAGTCTGGGAATTGAACCCGCGTCCGTGAGCTCCGTAGACAACTGTCTTTCCACGGAGTCACGATAACTCTTACTTATATGGTTTACAAATTCAATTAACTTTATGCCGGATTTTGGAGAGGCAGCTGCCATCCTCAGTCGAGATGTTTAGTTAGAAACACTGACGTTGAGAACTACAACAGCTACAATAGCTGTGTATTACACACAAGATAACCTAAAAAATGTCTAAAGTTACAAAACGAAACAAGAATCATTTTGTGAGAATATTCTGTCCACAGGCTGCTAATTGAACACCACTGTTAAATACATTAACCAAAATCATTGAACACAGATTTAAATGGATTACAATAGACTTACTTGTAAGCTTCTCCTGCTGGAACCACTATTCGACCTGGAGAGCATGGGTGGTCTTCTCTTAGTTGCTCCTCTACCGGCGAGGAGATTGTTGAGCAATGACGGACTCCTGGCGCATATGAACGCGTGGAACGACGAAACCGTGAACACACCCAGTTTATTCAATGTATTCTTTGTAGCTCTACTGACGTGAGTAAGCAAAGACTGTAACAAGAGAAGAAAAGAATGTTAAACTTTGATAATTTTAAGTTAGGTTAGATTATAATATTACGTAATTGGCATCGAATATCTATTGCGTTTATTTAGTGATTACTAATTTGTGTATCACAACATATATCTATAAATATAAAATTGAAAGAAATATGTGATTTTTTAGGGTTTTGTAGGTATGGCCACCAAAAAACCCTTATAACGTCACTCATGTGTCTGTCTGTTTATACGGTAAAAATTGTAGCCAAACGGCTGAACATAGAAAGTTGAAATTTGGCATACTTGTACAACTTTTTGACCCACATATAGGAAAACTATAGAGAAGCGGTTCCCAAACTGTGCTCCGCGTGCACTTCTCAGGGACTCTGCAGCCGTTCCAGGAAATAAAATAAATAAAAATTGAATCAAATCAAAAAAGTTAGAAATTAAAAACAGAATCAAAATAATAAAACTGGAAATTACATTCTGAAAGAAAATTGGCCAAGTTGTATGTATGTCCGAGTGATTTCTGACTCTAGCCGGTTTATGACTCTATGAGCTCAAATGTGATCGGCGAGATGCATTTTTGTTTGAATAATCTGTGTGTATTTTGATTATTTGCTTCATTTTATAAAAATCTGTCTATCAATATGTGAGCAGTGAAAGAAAAAAGTCAATTTATAATAACTAAAAAAATCTACCCACTCCCCCGTAATATTACTTCTAAACACCATTAATTTGTATGACATAGGGTAGGCCTAGGGGCTCCGCCATAGAAATTGATTCTAAAGGGCTCCGCAAGTAAAAAGGTTGAGAACCTATACTATAGAGAGTTCAAAAAAAAAAAAAAAAATACAGCGCGGTATAAATATAAAGAAATATGTATTTAATAAAAAAATAAATATTTTTTTACGATTTTGAGTGGCTATATCCCAAAGGGATTGATTTAAATATCTTAAAAAAATCTCCGTAATGAACATTGATGAGAACCGAAATAATTAAGGAATTAAGGAATTTTTGATCAGATAAATTTTTCGAAAAATATAGATTTTTATGTGTCGTTGATAAAAAATAAATAAATAAAATTTATTGTGTGGCATCAAAAGAAAGCTCTTAAGACGTAGAATACGAAACGGTAGATAGTTTTTTTAAATTCGTTTCTTTTAACACAAATTTAGCCAAAAATATGCAAAAGTTCTTGTCCCGCTCCCTTTTACCAAAAAGGTTCAAACCAAAAATCTGAAAAAATTATAAGTAATGTATATTGATCTGAACCGAAAACGTACGACAGGAATTTTTCATCAGATTGTGTTTTTGGAAAATATGGCAGTTTTTTGTTTTTTGAAAAAATTAATTATTTTTTTAATTCATGGTAAAATTATGGCTAATAATGTTGTGGATTTTTTGTATTTATAGCTAAGATAGTGAGTGTATTTTTAATTAAAAATATTAAAAAAATAATATATTTTGCAAATATACTCAGATGATGATGATGATATTTACAGTTGAAAATATACTTAAAATTGATGCCAATAAAATTCACATTCCACGTTCTAATTTGAAATTGATAATTAATTATTTTATTAAAAAATATGTATCAACACAAAAGGAATACAGAATTCTCTTATTTGAAAAATTTATATATTCATACAATAAAAATGTTTGAAATTTAAACTATGAAAATTATGTAAATTAAATATTTAATCAAACATGTTACTATATTATTTATTAACGGAAAAATGTTAAAAATTCCAGCTATGTTAAGGGTTCATAAAGAGTAGAATTTTATATACTTCATACTGGTAGTAACTCAGTTCTGTGCGTAATAGAAATTCTTCGCGCCCTTTCATATTATAGCTTAAAAGAGAGCAGGAATGCTTTTGCAAAAAAAAAAAAAAACTGCCTATAAATAAAAACAGAACACGGAAATATTTTAGTAAAGCATGTATTAAAAAGAGCAGTACAGTGTTAGAGACAATATCATAGCATTAATAATAATATCATTAAAATTTCTTTCTGGAAAATCCTTTCAAGGATTCTTTCCAGCTGTCCTGTTCTTAACGACCATCACCCAATTTTTAGAGGCTTATAATTATAAAAAAAAAACTTATAACGTCAATCATGTGTAGGCTGACCAGATTTTTTTTTTTAAGAAAAAGAGTATAAAGAGTATATTAAAAAAAGGTCCTCACTCTAAAAATACAAGTGATGACCAAAAAAAAAGGTCTTCGATCTCTACAAAAACCAAAACACAAGTGATGAGCAAAAAATAGGTATATTCAGGTTTTTTTTTATAAAAAGTAAGAGTATAGAGACTTAAAAAAGAGTATAATACCATAAGAGTAAGTAATATATATTATTTACTCTATGATAATACTCTAAAAAAGAGTACGTCTGGTCACCCTAATCATGTGTCTGTCTGTCTGCCTGTCCGGTAGAAATTGTGGCCAAACGGCTGGACCTAGAAAGTTGAAGTATGGCATGTTTGTATAATTCTTTGACCCACATATAAGAAAACTACTGATTTAAAATATACGATTTTGAATCAAAATTTTGAACAAAAAATGTATTGTAAACAAGTTGCTCAGGAAATGATAGATGATGAAGTCAATGACTCAAAATTGCTCCAGCGCACCATAACGGGTAACGAGACGTAGGTGTACGGTTATGACATCGAAAAAAAGGCTCAATTATCTGAATGGAACCACCCAAATGAACTAAAACTCAAAAAGGCACGCCCATTTGGATCGAATGTTAAAATTCTTATCACTGTTTTTAGGGTTTTGTAGGTATGACCACCAAAAAAACCTTATAACGTCACTCATGTGTCTGTCTGGCTGTCTGTACGGTAGAAATGGTAGCCAAACGGCTTAACGTATAAAGTTGAAATTTGGCATGCTTATACAACTCTTTGACCCACATATAGAAAAAATACTGGGAGTTCAAAAAAACACATCTCGAGATAAATATAAACAAATATGTATTTAATAAAAAATATCAAACTGGCATATCAAATGAAACCTCTTAATACGTATATCAAATTTTTATTTTTGAAAAATATTTTTTTTTATGCCAAAAATTTGCAAAAATCTTTTGTCCCCAACTCTATCTCCTAGAGGAGTTGATCTAAAAATCTGAAAAAAATCTCCATAATGAACATTGGGGAGAACCAAATTAGTCCAACAGGAATTTTCGATCAGATAAGTTTTTCGAAAAATATCGAAATAAATAAATTTATTGTGTGGTATCAAAAGAAAGCTCTTAATACGTAGATTAAGAAACGATAAGTAATTTTTTAAAATTCGTTTTTATTAACACGATTTTAGCCAAAAATATGCTAAAAAAGTTCTTGTCTCGCCCCCTTTTACCCAGAGGGGTTAAACCAAAAACTGAAAAAATTATACGTAATGTACATTGATTTGAACCGGGAACGTACATGAGATTTTTTTTTTGTCAGATTGTGTATTTCAAAAATATTGCAGTTTTTGTGTTTTTGACAAAATTAATTATTTTTTTAATTCACGGCTAAATTATGGCCAATAAGGTTATAGATTTCTTTGTATTTATAGCTAAGATAAGGCGTGTCTATTTTTGAAATCAAAAATATAAAAAAAAAAATATTTTTTTTTAACAGTTGCGAACCGAGTTACACACAACACACCATACTAGATTAGGGTGACCATTCGTCCCGCATTTTGATTTGGTGTCCCAAGAGCCGAATTTTGCTCTGTATTTATATTTGGGAGGTGAAAACCTTTTTTTTGCTCTTTACTTATATTTGGGAGGTGAGGACCATTTTTTTGTTTTCTCTTCACTTATATTTCGGAAGTGACGACCTTTTTTTTGCTCCGTCCCGCATTGCCGTTTCCATGAAAATGGTCACCCTATACTACACTCAACATTTCAGTTCGGTTAGGTTTTCAGGAGTGTTCAGTTATTTTATTATACCATTATACGCTGTGAATTAACCATTTTTTGAATTACATTAGATATTTGTTTTTTAAGTATCAAAGAGGAATAAATCGTTTGTAGTAATAAAATACTTATAAAACAAATAACACATTGTTAATAGTGAGAAATACGTTTCTGAAATTGAAAACAATTAAGCCATTTATCAACATATTTCTTATTAATCTAATAAAGACTTGAATACGAAGCAAATGCAGAAAAAAAAAAACGCTGGGATTTTTGTTAAATAACGAAGAAAAGTGATTATCAAAAATCGGTTGATTTTGAAGTGATTATAGAACAAATTCCTAGACATGCAGTCAGAGCCGGCGCAAGGGTCTGCGGCGCTCGTAGGCAAGATTTAATTGAGCGCCCCTATGTAGGGCCCAATTAGCTTTTTTCGAGATCTTCCCTTCTAAATTTCAAGTCAGGACCTAAAAAAAAAGGTCCTCACTTCTCAATTTCAAGAGAAGACCTAAAACAAAAGTCCTCACTTCTAAAATTACGTCTCACTACATTACTTTTATTAAGCGCCCTTTCGAATCTCATGTCAACGCCCCCCTCGAAGTGGCGCCCGCATGCAGTATTATATTGGCTTCTTACACTTATTAAATACCTATAAAACCCTAAAATGTGTAAAAATTCACACTTCACATTAATAAAAACTTCAACTTTCTTTCGCTTACCCTAAATTTGAAGGTATAAAAAAGGGTAACCGACGAGTTCATCGAAAATCAGTTCATCGAAAATCAATTAATCGAAAATCAATTCATCGAAAATCAATTAATCGAATGATCAATTCATCGAATGATCAATTCATCGAAAAAAAATATTTTGTAAATATTTGAGAGGAATGCCGAGGGGATCGGAAAGTCAAAAGAGCAGTGGTCAATAAAATTAGACAGACTAAGAAATAATTGCGTAATTTTTTTTATATGGTTTAAAAAAGGTAAATAAAGTGACATAGTGTTTGAATATAAATAAAGAAATATAATAAGAAAACTTATATAATAAAAGAAATAAATGTTTTGTTTTTAAGGTTTAATAAGACAGGTTATGGGCAATTGCACGCAAATAATTTTTATAAATTCATACATAATATACGCATTTTAATTGGGCTAATATGGGGGAAAATAAAGTACTATACGCCTAAAAACAAGGTAATTTGGTTAGGTATAGTTAGTAAAAGTCTAAAACCGAGCGGTGCGAGTTACCCATCTTCTAGTTTAAGGACAAAGCACTATTTTAGGTTAGTAAGGGTTTTGTTAGAAGAAGCCGAGCGAAGCGAGCTACCCATCTTCTAGTTTAATGTCAAAACACTATCTTAGGTTAGGTTAGGTTAGTAAGGGTTTGGTTAGAAGAAGCCGAGCGAAGCGAGCTACCCATCATCTAGTTTAATGACAAAACAAACTCACACTAACATAACAATGCCACCTGTTTAGAATTACCGTACAGTGAACAAATCATGTGTGGTATAGTAAATATGAATAGTAAAACTATGTACATAACACAAAACCCTTAAGACTTGGGTCAACCCTTAAAACAGATGGGGAAATACCATTTTTATAATCCTTTAAGAATGGGCGTATTAAGTACATTTATGATCCCATTAACCGGGTTTTCTGATCTAAGGAGCCCTGTTCGATTTCAAAATAATCCAACAGATATCTTTTACCTGGCTTATTTTCTGAATGGAAAATTTAAAAATTATTAATAGACCAAGTATGATAGTTATTTAATAAGTGTAGTCTCTCAACTTTTATTGACCACTGCTTTTTTGGCTTTCCGATCCCCTCGGCATTCCTCTCAAATATTTACAAAATATTTTTTTTTCGATGAATTGATCATTCGATGAATTGATCATTCGATGAATTGATTTTCGATGAATTGATTTTCGATGAACTTACCGTGAATCATAAAAAAGGTATGTACGATGTTCAGGAACAGGAAATATACCTTAAATAAGGGCCGGCGCAAGAGTTTTGGCCCCCGTAGGCAAGATTTAATTGAGCGCCCCAAGGCAGGGCGTAACTAGCTTTTTCGAGCCCTGGGTAAGAACTTTTAAATTTCAAGTGAAGCCCTACTTAAATTCCTGCCAATAGATATTCTCTTTGAAACCAAAAAATCGCATTCTTCTTTAGAAAACTTTTTATTAATCCTATACAAAATTCATTATTTTCTATTAATAAACATTGAGTAAACAATTCGGAGTTAAAGTCGTAAGCTCATTTGAGACTAAAAATTGCAACTAAAAGTTTATTTTCGTTTCACTAATGAACAAGCGGGAATATGGAGTAGAGGAGAGAGGAGAGACTGGAGTGAGAGGGATACGAACAAAAGACGGAGTCGCAAGAAAACAAACAGCTTCATTATTTCTTTTCATTTATCATCAGCTTTATTCACAACGTAACGTAATGCTTACGTGGAGAGTGGAAATCGCTATACCGTAAAACAGTGGCGCACATATCTACCCATTAAACATTTCATCTGTATTACGAGGGTAATTTTAGGAAAAAAAATCAGGAAAAGTAGTGCAGTTTGCAACTGTTTCTATTTACGTTGCTATAACAGTCAGAGGTTATAAAGGCCAGCGATAAACCGTTTATTATTAGCGGTACAATATGTTTATAATTATATTGTGTACTACAAATGCTGCAATGGTTACATGAATAGTTTGAAGGTGGGTTGCCCTTTGTTTATGATGCACTAGTGTCCCAAAATAGATCATTGTTTTTTATAATAAAAAATCAGTTGTGGCCACCACAGAACCGACCGCCATCACAAAGTACCTACTTGTATAAAATTCATTCTAGCAGCAGAGTAGAAATAACTTGGCCTAATATTTTCTAACAGAGATATTATATATCATGACCATGGAAACGTTACATATAAGTATGAAAAAATTGAGACTAGGAAAAATTTAAAAAAATTTTACAAAAATTTTTCGAAATTTTTCGTTTTATCAAAAAACGTCTCAAATAAAAGTTATTAGTTATTGCATTTATAGCAACGTTTGTTCAATAAATTTTTTCGAAATTTTTCTGTTTCTAAATATTCGCAAAAATCTTAAAATCGACACGAGTAAACTCCCATTTCTAGTCAACCGATTTTTACCAAAAGATGTCCAACTTGTGTCATTGATGTCAAAAGCTTAAATATGCAGTTTCATAAAAATCCTTTTAGCCTAATTTGCTCTGCACGTGTACACAGACAGAGACACAGACGGACGGACGGACAGACGGACAGACAGACAGACCGACAGACATCATGCTAAAAATAGTCAAAACGTTATGTAGGGACCTCAATTCGTGGAGATCCATCGAAATTTCGAAATGTCAAAATCGGTATGATCACAATACCTCCCTTATATATGTTGACGGTTGGTAAAAATAAAACTGTTAAAAAACACAAAAAATGCGTTATTTTCCGAAAACATAATCTGATCAAAAATTCCTGTTGTACTATTCCGGTTCACACCAATGTACATTACTTAGAATTTTTTCAGATTTTTAGTTTAAACCATCTGGGCTATAGGGTGTAGGACAAAAAAAAATTGCACAATTTTGGCAAAAATCGCTTCAAAATAATTTATTTTGCGAAAATAAAAATTGGATCGTTAATCCACGTACCAAGGGCTTTCATTTGATACCCTACTCAGAATTATATATATATTTTTTTTTTTTCGATGAGCGCATATTTGTTTGTATTTTTAGGGGATATGTTTTTTAGATGTTTTAGTATTTTTCCTATGTGCGGGTCAAAGAATTGTACATATAAGCATGTCAAATTTCAACTCTCTAGGTTTAGCCGTCTGGCTAGAATTTTTACCGACCAGACAGACAGACAGACAGACAGACAGACAGACAGACAGACAGACAGACAGACAAACAGACAGACAGACAGACAGACAGACAGACAGACAGACAGGCAGGCAGGCAGGCAGGCAGGCAGGCAGGCAGACAGACAGACAGGCAGACAGACAGACAGACAGACAGACAGACAGACAGACAGACAGACGACAAAATGACGGTATAAGGGTTTTTTTGGTCATACCTACAAAACCCTAAAAAAACAAACAAATATTATATAAATCAGTGGAACTTAACCGACTTACGACCATTTTAAAATATTATAATTTGTACATTATTTTGTGCAGAAAAATGTACAGAAAAAAAATGTAAATTACTTTCGTTATAGGTTTCCTGATGTAAATTTAACATTAATGTCGCTTAAAAATATATGTAAGCTTCATGATGCTTGTTTTTTTTTTTTTTTATAACATTGTTAATTATTTGATTAATCACTCTGCAAAGTTAGGTTACGTGTACCTAATTATTACATAGGATGTAATGATTTTTTTTTTTATGTCTGTTAAAGAAACGAATTCTATTTTTAACTCTCCGATTAACTGTGTCACTTCTATAATTCTATTTTAATGAATAATAATGCTTATGAAGAAGAACCTGACATATTCAGCTATAGTATGAGGCGTTTCAAGTAATCAATTGTAAGTCAGTTCTAGAACACATAATTTTTTATATCTTTTTATATCCACTTCTGTCTGATCTACTTTTTAATATGTTATTTAATCGTATGCATGTTTAAACATTTTTGTCTGTTTTTGTATTTACTTTTTGTTTTTGTACATATTTGTGTCTGTAAATTTAATTTATTTATTTGTCTCTATCCTTTTATTGGCACATCTGTCCTGTTGTATGGCGTAAACTTGTTAGATCAGGGGTCGGGGATCAAGGATAAATTACCCCAGACGAGGTAAAAACGAAATTCTTATATAAAAACGATATTACTTTCTTTTTAAGTCCTACTTGACAGATAGAAACTTTTCAGTTAAATATAATGATGCCCTATCAATTTACTATCCCATAACATCTGGTGTTCCCCAAGGTAGTGTACTTGGGCCCTTCCTTTACCTACTGTATACTGCAGATATACCTGAGACAGACGACACTATGATAGCTGCATTTGCTGATGACGTTGCTCTACTATCAACAAACGATGATCCTAACGAAGCTTCTGCAAATCTTCAAACACATTTAAACCTTATAAACGATTGGTACAATAAATGGAGAACTAAAGTAAACCAGTCTAAATCTGTCCAAGTCACGTTTACAAGCAGACTCAGTACTTGCCCACAAGTAACAATCAATGACATTCTAGTTCCCATAAAAACTGAAGTGAAATACCTTGGATTGCATTTAGATCAACGATTGACCTGGAGTAAACACATACAAGCCAAACGTAAGCAGTTAGACCTAAAATTTCGCCAAATGTACTGGCTTCTTGGTAGGAAATCAAAATTATCAGTTTCAAATAAAATTTTGCTTTATAAGAACATACTCAAGCCCATATGGTCGTATGGACTTCAATTATGGGGATGTGTCAAGCCGACCAGATTAAAAATAATACAGCGATTCCAATCAAAAACGCTTCGAGCTTTAGTGAATGCACCTTGGTACGTCTCAAATAGAATGATCCATGAAGACCTCAAAATCCCTTTCATCACGGAAGAAATTCATAAAGTTGCCAACAAATACCATGACCGACTCATTGGACATGAAAATGAACTTGTGGGTAATTTAATAAATGACCTCGACAACAGAAGGTTAAAGAGACTTTGGCCAAACGACCTACCGCAACACTGAAGACAGTGATATATAAGGAGAAACGTCACTGGATGTCTCCCTTACATGCCGACTACTTTCATCTCATTTACTTAATACTCGCAATGAAGTAGATTGTAAATTAAAAATAAATCAAATCAAAAAACAAAAAACTCTCCGATTAACAGAATGTGTCACTTCTATAATTCTATTTTAATGAATAATAATGCTTATGAAGAAGAACCTGACTATTGAAGAAGAATTGTTGTTTTGTTCTCCTCTGGAGTTGCAATCTCGTGGCATAGATGTTTTTAATAAAGTTATGAATATTTCAATACAGTCAATTTAAAGTGGCAAGACTGCGTTGCTGTGTTTGTTGATAAGGCTCCAGCTATGTTGGGTCATGTCAGTGGTTTTTTGGCTTTGGCAAGACGTCAAAATCCTAAAATGGAAGTTAATCATTGTATGATTCATCGCCAAACACTGATTGTGAAACATCTGGAACCAACGTTGGAAGCCGTTATGAATAATGTTATTAAAATTGTCAATTTTATCAAAGGACATGCACTGAATACACGTCTATTTCGTGAGTTATGTAAAGATAGCGAGGCCGAGTACACAGACCTAGAGATGGGTCGTTCATGAACGAACCGGCTCACTGAGCCGACTCAGTACACTGACCGAAGTGACACGGTTCACCAAATTGAAATGAGCCGGCTCACGGCTCACTGTATAGTTTCAAGTTTCAAGGATACGATTGGTCGGGCGATTGTCAGCAGTGACCGGAGTGATCCGGATCTGGATCGATGTCATGTTGAACTTCGCGAGAACTCGGCGTGTAATGTATTATCATAAAGTGTATTATTTATTGTCATCAATTTGTAGGGCAGTTTATTTGAAACTAATAGGCTTAGTCTGTATTTTCTTACAACCATACTACATAAAAATATTAAAAATATTGCCCAAATCCCAGATGTCTGATTTATAAGGGCAATAAACATCGCCATAAACTTAACACATCTGGTTTAAAATACAGTAGCTACATAAAGTGAATTGTTTGTTTCAAAAATGTTAGATAAGAACCGGGGCTAAGCGACGTTCTACCTACGAGCGAACGACCGACAACTGACCGGGTTAAGCGACGTTCTACCTACGAGCGAACGACCAACAACTGACCGGGTCTAAGAAACAGCCGGTTCTAAGCGACGTCTACCTACAAGCGAACGACCGACAACTGACCGGGTTAAGCGACGTTCTACCTACGAGCGAACGACCAACAACTGACCGGGTCTAAGAAAGAGCCGGCTCTAAGCGACGTCTACCTACAAGCGAACGACCGACAACTGACCGGCTTTAAGTGACGTTCTACCTACGAACTAACGACCGACCTGTGTCTCGAAAACATGTTTACTTAACCGGATCAATGAACAGGCTCAACAAACTGAACGACCTCCACTGATCCGGTTCCGCAAACTGAGCCGAAATTCCCATCTCTACACTGACCTGCTGTACCATACAGAAATAAGATGGCTTTCACGGGGAAATGTACTCAACTGATTGTGAGCTCTTAAAAATTAAATCAAAAGTTATTTAATTGATCAAAATCATGTTCTGTCAAAAAAATTCACAACTTCTTCATGGCTTGCATAACTCGCTTATGTAGTAGACATTTTTGAGCATGTCAACATATTTAATATAGAATTACAAGGGAAGAAAATCACGATACCTGCCAGTGAAAAATTGCCAGCGTTTGGTTCGAAGATTTCCTACTGGAAACAAAAAGCTTATCAAAACAAGATAGCGGTTATTCCAAAATTAGCTTTGTTTTTAGAAGATTCGAATGATACTGGTTTTGAGGACATCAAGGTCACAATCAACAAACATCTTGCCAACCTCAAAGACCGTTTCTCTCAATATTTTTCAGAACTTGATATAAGTACAGCGAGTTGGGTTATAGATCCTTTTAAATGTCAAATGTCTGATGTGCCAGATGAGCCACAAGGGTTGCCTGAGTCAATTTTGGAACTGAGATCAAATAATGAAGCACGTATAGAATTTGAAAACAAAACCGATCTGTCCCACTTTTGGATGTCAAGGGCTGTAAAGTCTTTTAAAATTGTTTATGAGGAGGCAATTAAAAAGTTATTATTATTATTATTATTATTATTATTATACATTAACCATTATTATTAATCATTATTTGCCATTTGCAACAACTTGTCTCTGTGAACAAAAATTTTCCATTCTAACAAACATTAACATGAAACAGAGGAATCGACTGGACCCCAATCGATTGTATCCAAATCGCACTAACATCAAAAAGTCCCGATTTTGATGTTATTATATCAAAAATTAAACAACATCATTTCTCCATCTA
Organism: Liopterus haemorrhoidalis; assembly: GCA_963971575.1. Lineage (NCBI taxonomy): Eukaryota > Metazoa > Arthropoda > Insecta > Coleoptera > Dytiscidae > Liopterus > Liopterus haemorrhoidalis. The sequence continues at coordinate 230,112,776 of OZ020611.1, forward strand.
AATAATCTATGATTTTTTTTACAAACCAATGGGGTAACTGCGGTGTAAAGAAATATATTTCTGGGTAATGGGTCAAAATGTTTCCCGACCCCTGTGTTAGATAATTAAATAAATAGATAAATAAATAAATAAATAAATGAGTTGATGTTAAAATATTACCTATTACCTATGCCCAACTAACACGTGCGCTCAAAATTTAAAAGTTAGTAATTAATTATAACACTAAATACTTCATCATCGCGAATTGCGTGATTTAAATCTAATCAAAGTTCACATAAATAATTCAGTATTAGTTATTGTTTAAAAATGTTAAATATTGTTAAAAATCGCATGCTAGAAAGATAACGAAACAATTTACTGCACGACAGTAACTAATAATATTATTTTTAAAAATCCAATTTTAATCATAAACTTCGATAACACTGTTACAAATCTCAATCAGGCAAAAGTAAACATGGAGCCAAAACTTATTAAACTATCTGCTCTTTGGAAGTTTCTAGTATCTCTATGATTAATCTACTCAATCATCGAAAGTTATCATAGATTTGCAGATAGATTTGACTTCAGCCGTAGTAGTCTTGAGTTGAAATTTACAACTTTCATTTATTTACTGAGTGACTGTGATATGAATTTAGATAAAGTTCAGGTCATTGCAAAACTGAAAATAAAAATCAGCTGTGGCCACCACAGGACCGACCTTCATCACAAAGTACAGTGGTACCTAGGTTTTCGTTGACTTCGGTTATCGTCGGTTTCGATTTTCGTCGATTTTTCGCGAAAATTATTGTCTTGGTTTTCGTCGGTTGCCTCGGATTTCGTCGGCGTACTGCGTTGTGTGAGCATCTAGCCCGCCCGTCTAGCCAAACAATTCCATTGCTTTCCAGTGTTAGTGTTTTTGTGCTTTTTTTATTGATTGCAATTCATATGAAAATGATTGCCTCGGTTTTCGTCGGTTTCGGATTTAAACGATTGTTTTCGGACGGATTATCGACGAAAACCGAAGTACCACTGTACTTGTTTAATTTATGTTGGTTTATCAAAAAGTGTTTTAAATAAAAGTTGTTAGTTATTGCTTTTATACCAAATTTTGTTAAATAATTTTTTTCTAAAATAAAATTTCTCTGTTGTGAAATATTTGCAAAAATCTTAAATCCGACACTCCCATTTTTAGTTAACCGATTTTTACCAAAAATTGATCAATTTGTGTCGTTGATGTCAAAAGCTTACATATGAAGTTTCATAAAAATTCTTTTAGCCGAATTTGCTCTGCACTTGAACACGGACCGACAGACAGACCGACAGACAGACAGACAGACAGACAGACAGACAGACAGACAGACAGACAGACAGACAGACAGACAGACAGACAGACAGACAGACAGACAGACAGACAGACAGACAGACAGACAGACAGACAGACAGACAGACAGACAGACAGACAGACAGACAGACAGACAGACAGACAGACAGACAGACAGACAGACAGACAGACAGACAGACAGACAGACAGACAGACAGACAGACAGACAGACAGACAGACAGACAGACAGACAGACAGACAGACAGACAGACAGACAGACAGACAGACAGACAGACAGACCTACAGACATCATGCTAAAAATAGTCAAAACGTTATGTAGTGACCTCAATTCGTGAAGATCCATCGAAATCTCGAAATGTCAAAATCGGTATGATCACAATACCTCCCTTATATATGTTGGCGGTCGGTAAATAGATATTTCAAAAAAATTTCGAAAAATTTTTCGTTGCATCAAAATTGTCTCAAATAAAAGTTGTTAGTTATTCGTTTTATTTCAACTTTTGTTAAATAATTTTTTTCTAAATATTTTTTACAGCCGATTTTTTACTTGCCCGATCTTAATATATAAGGGGCAAGTATTGTAATCGCGAAAATTTTCGATGTCGAGATTTTGACTGATGACCACGTTTCATGGTCCAGGGAATCCAAAAAACCTATTTTCGAAGTGCTGTCCGTATGTGTGTGTGTCTGTGTGTGTGTGTGTCTGTGTGTGACTGTGTGTGTGTGTGTGTCTGTGTGTGTGTCTGTATGTATACACGATAACTCAAGAACGGTTCAACTTAGAGAATTCGTTTTGGTACTAAAATATTCTCCTATTAAATGGGAAGAACCCTATTGTTTTTTATAAAGATCGTTTGAATAGAAATGGGAGTTTACTCGTGTCGATTTTAAGATTTTTGCGAATATTTAGCAACAGAAAAATATTTCGAAAAAATTTATTGAACAAAAGTTACTATTAATGCAATAACTAATAACTTTTATTTGAGACGTGATAAAACGAAAAATTTTGAAATTTTTTTGTAAAATTATTTAAAATTTTTCTAAGTCTCAATTTTTTCATATTTATATGTAACGTTTCCATGGTCATGATAATTAATTCGTAACAAGTAAACCAAGCCTTGGACAAAAATTTGTATAGAACATAATTTGATGTATTTTTGAGATTTATTTAAATAATTAAAAAAAAAAAAAATTTAAATTAAATTTTTTTTTTTTATTTTATTTTTTTGGGAGGGCAAATCTAGCGGAGGTTTCCCTTCGCCACTGGTTTTATGTGATTTTTGACAAAAATATATCAAAAACCTTATATCTCAGAAGGGTTGATCTAAAATTCTGAAAAAATCGCCATAATGTGTATTGAGGGGAACCGGAATAGTTCAACAGGAATTTTTGATTAGATTTTTAACTTTGAATTTTTTTAATTTATTGTCAGGTATCAAAAGAAAGCCCTTAAAACTAAAGAACGAAAAATAGTTTTTTTAAATTCATTTCTTTTAACACGATTTTGGCCAAAAAATGGCTAAAAAAGTTTTTATCCCGCACCCTTTTACACAAAAGCGTTCAAGTCAAAATATGGGTAATGTAATTTGATCTGAGCCGAAAACGTACGAGAAAATTTCGATTATTTAAATTTATTCCAAAAAACTTAAATAAAATCTCTTAGGCCCGGTTTTTCCACCTTCAGATAAAGTTCCAGGTAACTATCTGACAGATAAGGATATTTGTAACTTCATCTGCTGAGTAAATGTCATCCCTTCTTTCTATACAAATGTATCTATCGGATAGTTATCTAACGGATAATGAGACTGACGTATTGGATTCACTGACTGGTATTGACATTTATTCAGCAGATGAAGTTACAAATAACCTTATCTGTCAGATAGTTACCTGGAACTTTAACTGAAGGTGGAAAGACCGGGCCTTAGTACTCAAACAACGAATAAAAATTATTATCAAAAAACTTTTTATCTAAAAAATATTCTTAGACATTCAGCGTTCTGTTAATAATAGAATATATAATATAATATAGTATGATATAATATAATTTAACTTTGTTGGCTCCTTACACTTATTAAATACCTACAAAACCCTGAAATGTGGGAAAATTCACATCACATCATTTTTTTTTAATCGCACCTCGTTTTCATGAATTTAATATTTTAGTTAATTAGTTCGATTTGAGTTTTACTTGCAAAAGTGGTATACTATAATTTCAGTATTTTTTTTTACAACTATTTGACACAATATTTCACGGGATGTTACATATAAAGTATTTATCAGTCGGAGATCGATTTTAATGCGCACCCCCATCGTTTGCAACGTACGACTTCGAAACTGAACGGTGGTAACGGAAGATATATGGCATCGTTCTCTTTTTATTTTACGGTTATTTAGTGTATCCTATATAAATTTCAAGGGACAAAATATTAAACATTAAATTTTACAATGTCAGGCGATATAAATTGTTCCACGTAACAATGTACAAGCTCTTACAGTACACAAGAATAATGGATTTCTTGATTCGACGTGAATTCAACAAATGAACCAGTAAAAAATATGGGTTTCGATAGAGGTACCCTGTTACTTTTGCCAGAAAGCACGCGTTTTAATATTAACCAGGACAATGTCATCTATCCGTCATTGTGCATTAAAATAAAGCAAATAAAGACATTACCATCATTTGCGCGACAGCCTGAGGTAAGCTTAGGCCTCCTATTCCCAGGTTTCATGACCATGTTTTCAATCTGTGTACATTCAGTAGCAGGGCCGGATCGAGGTGAGGCGAGCGAGGAACTTGCCTCAGGGCGCCGAGTTGAAAGGGCGCCAAATTCATATGAAAAACTATACAAGATTTCGTCGGATTTCGAGTGTTTAACTGGAGAAAAATTACAGTCAATGGATTTAGATTATTTAAAAAAAGCAGTGTGTGACTTAGCACTGAAATATCCAAGAGATTTAATCTCGGTTGAATTTTTGTCAGAAATATCAAGTTTTAAATATCATGCTTCGATATTAATCCCAAACCTTAAGGCTGCGTATAACCCCCAGAGGTTATCAATTTCTTATACAAAATTAACAAACTGAAATAAAATTAGTATCAATCAATACATCAAATTTTGCACCGAATTTTTATCTATCTAATAGGATACTTTTAATTATAGAAATATTTATTGTAAAAATATTATCACTCAATAATTTAATAATTGACATCAGCAACATTGTTCTGTAATTTTTTAAATCTATTTATGGGTTTCAAATAACTTTTATATTTATATAGTTTTGTGTAGAAATTTTCAAATAATACGTCAACATTTTTTTCGACTTGATTACTTATAGTTTAGAACCCTCGTCGAAAAATATTATACTTGATGATAATGTAATTCCACTTGGCACATGTATTCTTCACAAAAATTAAATCATTTTTACCCGTTACAACTATTTTGAAAACCGCGGCAGAATCAAGATGGCGGCAAATATAGACTACCAAGTACAATAACTATAAGTAGTTTTCACAATAGAACAAGATAGCTAAAATCCTTTTTGTAGAATGAAGCTTTAGCTACAATTTGCCGCATCGTACACAAATATGCGTCGATTGGTTTACAAGATGGCGCCTATAATGCAATTTGCATAATTACAATTACATAACAGTTTTTTCTAAAATTTAAAATATCCTATTAGATAAATAAAAATTCTCTACAAATTTTGATATATAGATTGTTATTAATTTTATTTCAGATTATAAGTTTTGTATAAGAAAGTGTAGGGAACTATAGGGTTGTGCGCCGCCTTAAAGTAGTTTCCTGTTTGGATATTTTAAAAACCATTCACGATTATGGATTGGTACAATCTTATCCAAATTTGGAAGTTGCTTTAAGAATATGTTTGACGCTACCGGTTACTGTAGCCTCTGGAGAAAGGAGCTTCAGTAAACTGAAGCTAATAAAAACTTACTTCAGGTCATCACTTGCCCAAGAAAAAGTGAGTAAAAGTTTATTGAAATAAACTGTGCAATTTTTTTATTTTTTCAAAATTCTAGTTATATTTGGGCAAATATTGCATTTAATTTTTAAAAGCCTCAATTTAATAACCAGTGGAAATTGAATACTCTTGGACTTATAACCAAGTAACTTATATATAATACCATGGATACAAGTAAATAAATAAAATATATAAAATATATGTTATGTCATGTGTTATAATGTCTGTATCATATTAGTGCTTAAATATATTATTGCTATACTGCTATTTATATTCCTATAAATACACGAAATCAGAAAGGCGGAGCTTATGACTAAAACAACCAATGGAAGCCATAAGCGCAATTTTCAAAATCGTAATGAACCTTGCTATATAAAAAAAATACTGCACATATTTGGAAACCAACATAATGATATTAGGCACTCGAATTAAAATTAACAAAAAAAAATATTTTAACATAAAATTTGTTTTGGCATCCCAAATAATCATTATTCACTTACTAAATACCTGCGAAACCCTGAAATATGTGAAAATTCACACTTCACATCATTTTTTTTTATGTTTTTTCACAATTAAGTCTTTTCTAGAAGAAAAAAACGAACCAAATTATTTCACACACCTAATAATAACCCAAAAAAAGCAAATAGAGTCATCACTTCTATTTCGATAAAAATGGATAAAATTCGATAAAATTGGATAAAAATCGCGTGTTTCTTGAGCTTTTGAAGAAGAGCTCAAGCCCGTGAGCTCCCCTTCAGGATGCGCGCCTGACACAGAGAGCTTATTTTTTTATGTATTTATCCCCCATATGTAATAGGCGAGTAATATGTAATAGGGGGGTAATATTGTTAATATCACGACACTGACATCTATACGCTAGATCACAAATTTTTATAATTGTCCACCAAGAAACCATTAAACAAGAATATAAGACGTCAGAATAACGTCTGTAAATTCATAATGAAATATGTTTCTTATATAATAAACCAGCAAAAATAACCTGCAAATAATTTCGAGAGACTTCCTGTTTTTCTCACACAAAAAGATAATAATGACTTCCTTATTCTTTTATAATGTCAACAAAACTGTAGACAATGTTTTAATTTCAGATCTCTTACTGTGAACTATCTCTTTAATTCCAAAACAACCAACAAAGGGCTTTAATTATAGTCGATTTCTCTAAAAACTTAACTCTCGTTCAGTCATGCTCAAATGGACAACTCTAAAGTCTTAGATTACGAAACATTCTTATCAACTTTAAAAAGCTAATAGAGAATTTTAAAAAACTACTTTTGTATGTCTTGTTATTTTAAACATTCATTAATTATATAAGTTTCAAAAGTTTTTGTTTGTAAGAAGGCGCCTTAAAGACGATCTATTTTTTAATTTTATCTTTGATCTATAAATTTTAGGTTTTCGTGGGTATGACTAAGAAATTTTAAAACCAGACTCATGTGTTTGTCTTTCTGCAGTGTAGATATTATGATTAAACGGCTGAACATAAAGAATAAAATTTGGCATGCATATAAGAAGCCAACATCATACAGGATGTCTAGGAATATTGGTCTATAATTACAACCAAATCAACAGTTTTTTCATCACTTTTATTCGTTATTTGAGAACTAAGAGCTTCCATTTAATTTTTTTAAACAAAATTTAAATAATTTTCCAAAAATCCCAGCGTTTTTGTCTACATTTGCTACGTATTCAAGTCTTCATTAGATTAATAAGAAATATGTTGGTGAATGGCTTAATTTTTTTCAATTTCAGACGTATTTCTCACTATTAACAGTGTGTTATTTGTTTTATAAGTATTTCATTACTATAAATGATATATTCAAAAATAATTAATTTTGTCAAAAACACAAAAACTGCAATATTTTCCAAAAACGCAATCTGATCAAAAATTCCTCTCGTACGTTTCCGGCTTAGATTAATATACATTACCTATAATTTTCTCAGATTTTAAGTTTACCACTTTGGACAAAAATTTTTGGCTAAAATAGAGTTAAAACTCATTTTAAAAACTACTTTTTGTTTCTTAAGGCTGCGTATAACCCCCGGAGGTTACTAGTTTCTTATACAAAACTAACAATCTGAAATAAAATTAGTATGAACCTATACATCAAATTTTGCACAGAATTCGTATCTATCTAATATGATAGTTTTAATTGTAGAAACACTTATTGTAAAAATATTATCGCTCAATAACTTAAAAATAGACATCAGCGATATTGTTCTGTAATGTTTTAAATCACTTGTGGGTTTCGAATAACTTTTATATTTATATAGTTTTGTGTAGAAATGTTCAAATAATACGTCAATTTTTTTTTCGACTTGATTACTTATAGTTTAGAACCTTCGTCGAAAAATATTATACTTAAAGATAATAGAATGCCACTTGGTACACGTATTCTTCACGAAAAATAAATCATTTTTACCCACAACACCAATTTTGAAAACCGCGGCAGATTCAGGAGGGCGGCAAAAATAGATTATCAAGTACAATAACTATAAGTAATTTTCACAATACAACAAAATAGCTCCAATCATATTTGTAGAATGAAGCTTTAGGTACAATTTGCCGTATCGTACGCAAATATGCGTCGATTGGTTTACAAGATGGCGTCTATAATGCAATTTGCTTATTTACAACTACCTAACAGTTTTTTCTACAATTAAAAATATCCTATTAGATAGATAAAAATTCGCTGCAAATTTTGATATATAGATTGTTATTAATTTTATTTCCGATTATTATTTTTGTATAAGAAACTATTGAGGACACTAGGGTTGTGCGCCGCCTTAATCTATGTTTTAAGAGCTTTCTTTTGATATTACACAATAAATTTAAAAAACATATTTTTTTGTTTTATCAACGACACAAAAAAACCGTTACTTTTCGAAAACCTTATCTGATCGAATATTCCTGTTGAACTATTCCGATTCCCACCAATGTTCATTATAGAGATTTTTTTTAGATTTTTAAATCAACCCCTCTGGGAGACATGGTTGTAGACAAAAGTTTTTTGAAAAAATTTCTTGTCAAAAATCTCATAAAAAAAAATGATTTTTCAAAAATAAAAAATGTGTGTGTTGATCCACGCATTAAGAGGTTTCATTTGATATGCCAGTCAAAATTTAAAAAAATATATTTAATTTTTTTATTAAATACATATTTTATTTATCTCGAGCTGAGTTTTTTTGAGCTCTCAGTATTTTCCTATATGTGGGTCAAAGACTTGTATAAGCACGCCAAACTTCAACTTTCTGTGTTAAGCCGTTTGGCTACAATTTCTACCGTACAGACAAACAGACAGACACACGAGTGACGTTATAAGGGTTTTTGGTGATCACTACTGATTTCGGCTACCACGGAATGCCATAATTCTCTGTCGTCAATAGTCCTTACAAGAGTTTGAAAATTGTTTAACTTTGTATCACATATTATATTAGAGATTAATGTTTTTCTTTTTCAACCTCTGCCTCTTTTTCCGTCATATTGTCCACTAATAATATCTCATTCCAAATCTCTCTGACGTATAATATGCCCAACAAACACTAATTGAAGTTTCTTAATTCTGCTTATTATTTGTCTGCTTGTTTTAATTTTTTAGGGTTTTGTAGGTATGACCAAAAAACCCTTATACCGTCATTTTGTCGTCAGTCTGTCTGTCTGTCTGTCTGTTCGGTAAAAATTGTAGCCAAACGGCTAAACCTAGAGAGTTGAAATTTGGCATGCTTATACAACTCTTTGACCCGCACATAAGAAAAATACTAAAACATCTAAAAAACATATCCTCCTAAAAATATAAACAAATATGCGCTCATCGAAAAAAAAAAAAATCTATTATTCTGAGTAGGACGCAGTACGTGGACTAACGATCATTTTTTTTTTGCAAAATAAATTATTTTGAAGCGATTTTTGCCAAAATTGTACAAAAATTTTTTTGTCCCACACCTGTAGCCCAGATGGTTTAAACTAAAAATCTGAAAAAGTAATGTACATTGGTGTGAACCGGAATAGTACAACAGGCATTTTTGATCAGATTATGTTTTTGGAAAAAAACGCATTTTTTGTGATTTTTGGCTAATAATGTACACAAGTTATAGCTTTGTAATACGCGACACTGGAACGTGTATGCTGGTGTAGTGGTTTTTGACGCTGGTTTTTCACCCAAGTAACTCGATCCGAAAGGGATCGAACCCTGCTAGAGACAATATTATTATTATTATTATTTTTTTTTAATTTTCATTTTGTTCAAATTATTTTTTCAAAATTCTAGTTATATTTTGGCAAATGTTGCATTTAATTTTTAAAAGCGTAAATTTAATAACCAGTGGAAATTGTTTAAATTATAATTTAATTCAGTTTCAATGTACACGAAATCAGAGGGGCGGAACTTATAACAACCAATGGAAGCCATAGGCGCAATTTTTAAAATTCTTAACGAACCTTGTTAAAAAAAAAAAAAAAAATACTGCACATATTTAGAAACCTAAATAATGGTATTAGGCGTTCGAATTAAAATTAACAAAAAAAAAAAAAATAATATAAAATTTGTTTTCGCATCCAATATAATCATCATTCACTTCCTAAATACCTGCAAAACCCTGAAATGTGAGAAAATTCACACTTCACATCAATTTTTTTTTAACACATCACTGTTTGTCATTCTTTTGGGTCATGATATTTTTAAAGTCTTCCCAATAATCCACATTTCACACGCTTTTAATTTATTTATGGTTTTTTGATTTAGAGGTCCAACATTCACTTCCGTATAATAACGTACTCCATTAGTAACAATTGATCACACGATTTATATTTTTTAAGCTAATATTTCTATTTGTTAACAAATATTTTAGTTTACCAAACGCAGTTTTTGTTAAGGCTATTCTTGTATACATATCAGCGTCACTTTTACCGTCCTCTGTTATTATACTTCCCAGATACCTATATTTCTTCAGTCTATTTATGACTTGTTTATAATTAGGATTCCTTGATCACTAGATTTTTTCTTGGTTATTACCATGTATAATTATTTATCTGGATTTAACTTTAGTCCTATTTCCTCACTTAGTTCTTGAACTTTATTTACTATTAGTCTTAGATCTTGGCTTTCCGCGATTATACCTACAAACCCCGAACAAGCGTATGAAAATCGGATCAGCAGTTCTCGAATAATGAGTTAAATATAAACCGAAAATATGGATTTTAATTTACCCGCGCGCACAAATTGTACTATATAGTTTTAACTAAAATATATAGTACCATTTTGATTTCTTTAAAATGAATCTAAAATTTAAAACCAGTTGTATTAACAAAATGGAACATCTTGAAATATGTTAATTTATTTAACAATTGCAAGCTGTTGAATAAAATATTGATTGAGGCGTGCAAAGCTGGATTTCTGTTCAGATTTCCGTTGTTCCTATTTACAGAAATGTTGAAACAAAAGTCAACGAACAAAACACTAATCCACTTCATTAAACTAGTCCAGAGTCGTTCACCTTAGTTCATTGTCAGCCAAGAACAATGATAAAACAATCCCTTTTTGTTTCTAAACAGAACTCTACTTCCTCACACCTACGGCCAACAGGTTTTCATAAATAATTAAAATTAAATTTTAAGTAATTAAATGTAATAACATATAAAGGGCGATGAACGAATCTTTCATAAGGGTGGAACATGTAAAAATATATTTATGCAATTTCCTGCTTTTCTAATTATTTCAGAGCAACAGTGCAAGTGATAAAATTGTTGTAAAATTAAATTCTGTAATGGTCGGTAGCTAAAGAACGATTAGAACGATATTAGAAGTTTTAACTGTAGTTATGCTTAATCGAGAAGAAACAACATATAATCGGGTGTATTCTGTAAGAAATGCGTTAAAATTAGCGTCAGGTTAATATTTTTATTTTAACTCCATGTCTAACGTCATTATCCAAAAATGCTATTCTGTAAGAGCATTTGTTAAGGTAAGCGTTAATACAATATTTGCAAACGCGAGGCGCTAACTCACCCTGTAGAGAGGCCAATATTAATTGCACGCGCATGCGCTGTTACGTTGAATTTTAACAGGAGTATTTATTTAGTCAAATGCCAAGAGAATCTTAACCTAATATTTCGGTGTTGAATTAAATATTTAGTGGCGAAATTTATTTTAAAAATGGAACAGAAATGTTTGGTCCTGTGACACTCATTATAACTGGTTTCCACAGTGTATTAAATAAAAATATAACTTTATTCAACTTTTGTTTAGTCAATTTATATACTACATTGTATTATAACAGTTTTTTCTAATTTTTTAATAATATGTGAATTATATGTTCATTCTATTTTTAAAAAGGTGTTCGGTGATATTAATTATTAAATTTGATTTATTACGCTATTTCTACCCTGGAACAACACTGTTGTGATCGTCATTATCAATCTCATCAATTGTTTCATCAAATAATACACCATTAAAATGTACTGCGATATTTTGAAAAACGGCGTAGGCATAAGTGAAGTTTTGTAGCTTTCAGAGGATTATAATTTTAGGTTCTGTGTCTCAACAAAAACCAAAACTGCTCTCCAATACTCATTTACTTCCTTTCTATACAATTACTTGAACTTGCGTCTGGGTTACTTGTATAACAAAAATTATGAAGCGTCATTCTTATCTCTACTGTAAAGAATTCACTTTAAAAAGTAATAGAAAGTTGATTAATATTCCTACCGTCTTGTGTTTTATTCATTTTTTTTTAAATAACATGACATTTACTTAAATAGGATGTTTAGCGAATAGCATTTAGGTTAAAAATGGTGTTGGAAAAATTAACGTCAGTTTCTGATGCTAAGATTTTAACATCATGCTTAGAGAATAGGCGCGAATTTTAACTTGAGTTAACTCGAGTAAAAACATTTAATTCGTTCTGTAACAACCGGCCATGAGGGATAGATGTTCAAATTTTTTAGGGTTTTATAGGATGACCACCAAAAAACCCTTATAAAGTCCGTTCTACATTATACTTTTTTCAATACTATCCAATTCTAACGTCATTTCATCTTTTGATACTACAGAATATAGTGGGGGACAAAATAAGAGACGGCGATACCTTCCATCTTTTATTACTTTGTGATACTCTTCACTGCCAACTTAAAAAATTCTAGGTTCAGGTGACACACAACAGTTTGATTAGAGAACCAATTCTAGTAACCAATTTATAAATATTATTTAATTGTGCTAAGTTTATATTTAATTATATATTCTAAATAAACTTATCAACTTAATAAACTTCTAAAAGTTAAGTTGTAAACAAAATCTAAAAAGTTGGTGGTTGGTACGACTGAGAAGTATACAACTGTCACCCAAAAATTTGACTGGAGGTAGTTTTGAAAATAGTGTAGTTTGTAATGTAGCATCGAAAGTTGGAAGGAAATATTGTGTTTCACATTATACGTTTTACGTCAGTACTACGCAAAAAATCAGCAATGCTTCACAAAAAAGTATAATGTAGAAGGGACTTAACGTCACTCATGTGTCTGTCTGTCAGTCTGTACGGTAGAAATTGTAGCCAAACGGCTGAACATAAAAAGTTGAAATTTGGCATATTTGTTCAACTTTTCGACCCACATATAGGCAAACTATAGAGAGTTCAAAAAATACAGCGCGGGATAAATATAAACAAATATGTATTTAACAAAAAAAAAAATATATTTTTTTAAATTTTGAGTGGCATACTAAATGAAACCTCTTAATGCGTGAATCAAAATGCGTGGATTTTTGTCAAAAATGTGTCAAAAAACTTTTGTCGCCCATCTCCCAAAGGGATTGATTTAAAAATTTGAAAAAATGAACATTGATGAGAACCGAAATAGTTCAACTGAAATTTTTGATCAGATAAATTTTTCCTTAAATGTCGATTTTTCTGTGTCGTTTAAATATTTTTTAAAAATTTATTGTCTGATATCAAAATAGAGCTCCTAAGACGTAATTACGGAACGATAGATAGTTTTTTGAAATTCGTTTCTCTTAACAGGAATTTAGCCAAAAATGTGCAAAAGTTCTTGTCCCGCACCCTTTTACCAAAAAGGGTTAAACAAAAAATCTGAAAAAATTATAGGTAATGTATATTGATCTGAGCCGGAAACGTACGAGAGGAATTTTTGATCAGATTGTGTTTTTGGAAAATATGGCAGTTTTTGTGTTTTTGAAAAAATCAATTCTATTTTTAATTCATGGTTAAATTATGGCTAATAATGTTATGGATTTTTTGTATTTATAGCTAAGATAGTGCGTGTATTTTTTTGGAATTAAAAATATTAAAAAAATAATATATTTTTTTAATAGTTGCGAACTGAGTTACTTACTCAGTTCGCAACTATTACACTACTACACTCTACACTGTAAAATATTTCTTATTAATCTAATGAAGAGTTGAATACAAAGCAAATGCAGAAAAAAAACGCAGGGATATTTGGCAAATTATTTAAATTTTGCTTAAAAAAATTAAATGGAAGCTCTTAGTTCTCAAATAACGAATAAAAGTGATTATCAAAAAAACTGTTGATTTTGATGTGATAAATATACCTAGATATCCAGTATTATGTTATCTTTTTACATCTATTAAATACCTGCAAAACCCTGATATGTGAAAATCCACACTTCTCTTAAATTTTTTTCGAGAACAACAGAATTTTTTACTGCAATGTGTTTTTTCATTATTAAAAAGTTAACAACTGTTAACATTTGTAACACTGTTTTTGAACATTTTTAATGAAAATCAGTTACAGCATTGGTTATAAAGCTATTGAAAAATTACCTCAAAGTAAAATTACAACATTTTCACTCCGAAATAACAATTCAAATGTCACAACAGTTTGATATTTTGATATATGAATATTTGACAGCTGTTTTTCAGATATTTTGGAATTGTGTCTGGGTCATTTATAATGTATCTGAAAATTCTTTTCGTGGCAAGTGAAATTATTCAGTTGTTTCTGCATATCGTATGTAATTATGCGCCTACTTATAACAAAATATGTACATAGATAAATCGTCCAAAAAGACATGTTTTTCTTTAATTGAAAATCATATCCGCAAAATGATAAAAATTCCCCGAAGCAATAAGGAAAACCCTCCCGGATCAGATGCCGTTTAAGTATACGCTTCTTGTCTTGCCGGAAGAAAGCCTTTAGCCAAAGAACGAACGACACGTAAAATTACATCGCTTTTTTCACTTCTTTTAATATAAAGACGGAAAAAAATCTATTCTTTTAAAAGGTACTTAAAATAAGTGCAAACATATTTAAGAGTAAAAAATTGATGTTAAGTGTGAATTTTCACACATTTCAGGGTTTTGCAGGTATTTAATAACTGAATGATGATTATTTGGGATGCCAAAACAAATTTTATGTCAAAATTTTTTTTTATGAATTTTAATTCGAATGCCTAATACCATTATTTAAGTTTCTAAATATGTGCAGTATTTTTTTTACATAGCAAGGTTCATTAAGATTTTGAAAATTGCGCCTATGGCTTCTATTGGTTGCTTAAATCATTAGCCCCGCCCTCTGATTTCGTATACATCAAACAGAATTAAATTACAATTTCAACACTTCCCACTGGTTATTAAATTTACGCTTTTAAAAATTAAATGCAACATTTACCAAAAAATAACTAGAATTTTGACAAAATAATTTAAACAAAAGAAAACTGCAAAAAAAAAATTAATATTGACAGGAATCGAACTCTAGTCTGCAAGAGTACCTGTTTGAAAAATTAGAAAACCAATTACTAAACGCACATAGCTATGAGCGCTGACGTATCAACTTGGTTACATAGCGAATTAAATATTTAACATATTTTGGTTAAAAACACAAAAAATGCATTATTTTCCGAAAACATAATCTGATCAAAAATTCCTGTTGTACTATTCCGGTTCACACCTATATACAGTACTTAGAATTTTTTCAGATTTTTAGTTTAAACCATCTGGGCTACAGGGTGTGGGACAAAAATTTTTTTGCACAATTTTAGCAAAAATCACCTCAAAATAATTTATTTTGCAAAAATAAAATTTTGATCGTTAATCCACGTACCAAGGGCTTTCATTTGATACCTTACTCAGAATTTAAAAAAAATATTTTTTTTTTCGATGAGCGCATATTTGTTTATATTTTTAGGGGGATATGTTTTTTATATGTTTTAGTATTTTTCCTATGTGCGGGTCAAAGAGTTGTATAAGCACGCCAAATTTCAACTCTCTAGGTTTAGCCGTTTGGCTACAATTTTTACCGAACAGACAGACAGACAGACAGACAGACAGACAGACAGACAGACAGACAGACAGACAGACAGACAGACAGACAGACAGACAGACAGACAGACAGACAGACAGACAGACAGACAGACAGACAGACAGACAGACAGACAGACGACAAAATGACGGTATAAGGGTTTTTTGGTCATACCTACAAAACCCTAAAAATGAAACCCTAACACAATAGACAAGAAAAGAAAATCTTAAATTCTATATTATAATAGACGTATTCGGAGCATATCTAAAAACAATTAATCTCTGTCTTGAAAATATATATTAGTATTGGTTATTTTTCTAAAGAGATATACTATTTAAATTATTAGTTATAACTGTCGTTTTTGAGACAGACCAGATGGCCAAGGGCGTTATATGACATTTTATCAGTTGGACAATGTCAGTTTTTTAGACAGTTATGAGTTAAAGACATATTTTTGATAGAACAATGTATTTGCATATATACATTAGTGAAGTGCTCAGCTAAAAGGGTATAGAGACAATATTCAGATACTTGTGGGAGATAAATAGATTTTGGAGTTGCTACTGAGAATTTTGGTGTCCAGTGGACAAACTAGTGATTCGTTTGAGAAGAACCTTCCTTCAGTGCGTGTGATTGCATATCTATTTTAGATTAGCAGTATCATCATTATAAGTCAAAATTTATAAACCAAGTAAGTATTAAACTGTAGTTAATTAAAATAGGTTAGTTGAAATGTTAATTTTAATTGATAGAAGTCTTAAATCCATCATAAGGATCATTGCAACCAGCTAGCGAAGCCGGAAAGTTCATATCAGAAACCGCTGGCGGATTATGTACTCATTTTGTGGGGGATTTAGAATTTTGAGGGGTGTACAGAGTAAGTATAATTGAAGTACATTAATGATATATTCAAAATTAATTAGCCAGCAGTGACTTCATCATCATATAAGGTAGGAATCCCACAAACGGACATCATTAATAAAGTAAAAGATGCGGTACATTAGTGGACTTGCGCACAACCAAAGATGTTTTTTTTTTTTCTAAAGAAGGTTTTCGAAAAGTTGTTGTCCGATGTACCACGTGCTACAGCTTGTCTCTTTGTTTTAAGTGGAACTAGATTTTGAATTCTAGTACCTACTAACGTTTGATTGAAACTTTTGATCATACAAATGTTTTAACTCGAGTTAAATCATTTAATGCGTTCTTTAGCAACCGGCTCTATTGCTTCATTAGTGTGGGAGATATTGCCGAATAAACAAGTAAAAATTCGCATCTATAAATTTATATGAAATTCCTATTATTATTTTATTGTTTTTCTGAAACAACACCTCCCTAATAATCTACACTATTGTGGATCATTTATTTTAAAATTTCCATCATAAAGGAAAACATTCTAAAGCATTTGTATAAAATTTTAATACCATAACAGATCAATACACATATTTTGTGCCATGATCCTCAAAATCTAAACCAAGCCGATACATGAATACTTAGATCCTATTTTCCGGATTTTAGTTAAAGTATTTACCCGGAAAACTTCTTCTTCTAAAACCTCTAAAAATGTGAAATATTCAAAGGATAAAGCAACACTCACACGAATAATATTATAAAGGGCTACTCACAAAATCGCAAGTCAAATTTTTTTCTTATTCTTCTTTTTAGATGAGAATAATCAATGGAATCAGACGAGGGTTTTTTATGTCTTTGAAGTTCAAATTTATGTTTATTTGATCATTGTAATGCGTGGTGTGTTTTTATAGAGCACATTTTTCTGTTTATTTTAGAGTTTTTTGAAGTTATGGGACGGGGAATTTCATATTTTGAAGTAGGGTTCGTTATAGGCGTAACTTAAAAATTTATATGATATATGATACAGCAAAAACTTTTTTTTTCTACTCAATTTTTTAGTTTTTAAATTTTGAAATAGTTTAACTGTGATAGATATACCTCTGAAAATGCTATATTATATTTTCGTATGGTACATTTGAATTATGTACTTAGATATTACATACAAGTTACAAAGAAAATATGCTAATTGATACATTAAATATTTATGTCTAAATTTATAAGCCATTAGATCGCTTTATTGGTCAGTTGTACTAAAATATGCTATGGATGCTATATGGATTGGACACCACCCGGGAAAGCACGTTGAGGACATTCTTCTACGACGTGTTTCATCGTCTGTAGAGGCGCGCCACAGTCGCAGGAGGGCTAAGCCCCATTTATGGAGCATGTAATTGCATCTTCCGTAACCGGTAACTAGTCTATTTATTCTCACCCAAGTCGTGAGGGGTAGCGAGTAACAAATTGGCTGAACATTGGGATCTGAGATTAAAATTTTTTTGGGATAAGAGAAATTGTCCCATTTTTTAGACCATTCATCTTTAGCGTTATAAGCAGTTATAAAGATGCGATCATTTCAATTAGGATTTCGGGATTTAAGCCTGTGATTTGGAGGATTTAGTAGGTCTTCGTGTATTGGTAGTCTGTGGTTGCATCCAAATTTTTGCCAGGTTGTGACAGCAGCTTTGTTTCTCCGAATAGGAGGAGGGCATATGCCCGACAGTACTGGTAACCATGCTGAGGGTGTGGAACGTGTGGCACCAGTGATTGTTCGCTGGACGTTAATTTTGCTTTTGTGAGCACTGTTCTTCCAGACTGGGGGGCAGTACTCTGCTGTGGAATAGAGCAGGGCAACTGCAGACGTTTTGAGGCTATGGTCATCGCAGCACCACGACGTACCTGCCAGCTTGTGGATTTCTAGTTTTAAGTTTTAGACCTCTTATTTCAATATGTTTTTTAAAGGTCAGTGAGCGATTTAGAGTAATTCCAAGGTAGCGTGGGGTGTGGTTGTGTTTGATTTTAGTGCCATTAAATAACACACACAGTTCTTCGTTTGCATATTTATTGCTCAGATGAAAGAGTGTTACTTCAGTTTTTTGTGGGTTAGGTTTTAAACGCCAAAGTTTGTAGTAATTACTGAATATCTGAAGATCTTCGGTAAGTAGATTCTTAGCTCCTTTTGCATGTATGCACTGCACAGCAATGGCAAGATCATCGCCATACGCAAATTTTCGTCCTGTAGTGCATATCACTTATATATAAATTAAATAGAATTGGAGCCAGCACAGAACCTTGCGGAAGATCGTTCGCATTAAGATACATTTGAAATTGTCTATTTTTTTAGCATGGCTTCAATTAGATTAACCATTTTATTATCCGGTAGTGAAATGGTATCAAAAGCAGAGGAAAGGTCAACAAATGCAACTGCAGTTTTATTCGTTTGAAGTTGAAGTCATTTGCTTGGTGGTTGTTTTCCGTGAGGTTTTGCAACAATACGGAAAGTTTTGTACCATTTTAGTGGCTGTTAGCAAGTGCAAGGATGGTATAGCATTTCCCGGGTGGGCCGAAGTGTAGTTCGTGTAGTAGCAAATGCTATAAAAGCTAGTTTTTAACAGTTATTTATGTAGAGCCGTATCGTGGGTATATATCCTTTATTGGAAGTTAAATTTTAGTGCCCCCTTAGTCTGGTTGCACACTTATACGATATTTTTTACGATAAGTCGACAACATGTCGCTTCATTTCCAACACACGTACATTAATCACGATCTGAACACCAAGCAGACACGTTTGCGACATTGCATTTCAAATTTTTTTCGTTTTATCAAAAAATGTCTCAAATAGAAGTTATTAGTTATTCTTTTATAGCAACTTTTGTTAAATCAATTTTTTCGAAATACTTTTCTGTTGTTAAATATTCGCAAAAATCTTAAAATTGACACGAGTAAACTTCCATTTCTAGTCACCTGATTTTTATTAAAAGTTGTTCAACTCGTGCCATTGATGTCGAAAGCTTAAATATGAAGTTTCATAAAAATCCTTTCAGCCGAATTTGCTCTGCACGTGTACACAGACAGAAGGACGGACAGACAGACAAACAGACATACAGACGGACAGACAGATCGACAGACATCATGCTAAAAATAGTCAAAACGTTATGTAGGGACCTCAATTCGTGATCCAAGATCCAGCGAAATCTCGATATGTCAAAATCGGTATGATCACAATACCTCCCTTATATATGTTGGCGATCGGTAAAAATTTTGGACAAACCATCTTTAAATATTAAATTTGTGCAAATAATAAAAAATTGATGTGAAGTGTCAATTTTCACACATTTCAGGGTTTCGTAGGTATTTAGTAAGTGAATGATGATTATTTGAGATACTAAATCAAATTTTATGTTAAAATATTTTTTTGTTAACTATAATTCGAGTGCCTACTACCATTATTTAGGTTTCTAAATATGTGGAGTATTTTTTTTATATATAGCAAGGTTCATTAAGATTTTGAAAATTGCGTCTATGGCTTCCATTCGTTTTAAGTCATAAGCTACGCCTCTCTGATTTCGTATACATTGAAACAGAATTAAATTATAATTTCAACAATTCCCGCTGGTCATTAAATTTACGCTTTTAAAAATTAAATGCAACATTTGCCAAAATATAACTAGAATTTTAAAAAAATAATTTATAAAAAAAAAAAAAACAAAAAATAAAATTGTCTCCAGACCAGAAGCGAACCCTAGTTGGCAACTTGGGAGCGAGGAGGCTAACCATTAGACTATAAAAACTTACTAGTTTACTGTGTTACATAACGTATTAAATATTTTATATCGTCAACCAAAAATCACAAAAAATGCGTTATTTTCCAAAAACATAATCTGATCAAAAATTACTGTTGTACTATTCCGGTTCACACCAATGTACATTACTTAGACTTTTTTCAGATTTTTAGTTTAAGCCATGTGGACTTCGCGACTCAAACTAACGTTGGCGGCGCTGCGAATACAATATTTCGGCAAAAAAGCACTGTATTTAAGTCACTATATTTAAAAATACTTCTTAATTCACATAAACTGCAGCACAACACACTACAAATATTATACAAATATACGCTTCTGTTTAATTTACCAAGCCTTCACCAGATGTCTCACTGTTATTTGGAGTCGCGAATTTTGGTAAAAATCGCGTCAAAATAATTTATTTTGCAACAATAAAATTTTGATCGTTAATCCACGTACTAAGGGCTTTCATTTGATACCCTACACAGAATTAAAAAAAAAAATTTTTTCGATGAGCACATATTTGTATATATTTTTAGGGGGATATGTTTTTTAGATGTTTTAGTATTTTTCCTATGTGCGGATCAAACAACTTTATAAGCATGCTAAATTTCAACTCTCTAGGTTTGGCCGTTTGGCTACAATTTTTACCGAACAGACAGACAGACAGACGACAAAATGACGGTATAAGGACTTTTTAGTCATACCTACAAAATCCTAAAAATAAACAAGTACCTATCTATTAAGAGTACACAAAATTAAGTAGCGATTCTATTATGATTTGGGTTTGTTTGTAAAGATAATTTCTGTCATTGTCGAAAAATAAAATTTCATAAATAAATTCAATATAGTCCTACAATTCGAGTAAAATATTGAATGATAAAAAATAATCTATTTCTTAGAAAGATACACTGAAGTGCTGCCATGTTTTTTAGTGTAACTTGAAATGTATGTAAACTTAACAATGAAAGGGCATTGTAAATTCTATAGCAGTTCACAAAAATGTCAAATATTTATTATATATATTCCGACCATATGTATATAAATAACAATTAATTTTTGGCTCTAAAATAAATATTAGTTTTGGGTTATTTTTCTAATGAGTAACTTTTCAGAGCTACAACCAATAAATTGTTATATGAGCATTAAGATAATACAAGATGTACATTTCTAAATAGCCATCGTTGCTGTGCATCAAAAATTTTAACTAACTGAAAGCCTATGCTCTTTTTGAGGCAGTCCAAAATTACTCGATGATGGTGTAGTTTTGAGGATGATGTAGAATATATTTGGCGCTTGATATCAATGTTTTGAACCTATTTAAACAAAAAATAATTCTAATCAAATTGCGATGCTGACAGCTCATTAAAATTCATATCACTGTATTTGTGAGAAGAATGAATGAAAATAAAGAAGAATGTTGTAATTTGAATGTGTAGCTTCATAAGAACATTATCTTAACCAACCGGGTCCTGATAAAGAAGTCTTTCTTAGGCATTGCTGTCAGTCGTTAAGAAATAATTTACAAAAAATCTTTTCACATTCTAAAAAATATAACAGACATCAGCAATAATCTTTCAAGGCGATTATTTCACTTATCTTCACAAATAAATTAACATCCTAGACACAAACCATTTTTTGTGCTCCATCTTTTATCCTTTAACGCAACTATTTTCGTATGTTTTTGTCCCATCTCTTATCCGTTGAAGCTACTATATCTCCCGCTTTTTTCATCAGTATATAAACAACAAGCCAACTATTTAACGTGTTGACCATTTTGGTAATTTATTTTAGTAAGGCGGAGAGAGCCTTCTGATTAAATTATGAGTTTGTTGGTGGAAAGGTCGATAAAACAGAAATAACTACCATTTGTGTTGGCATTATTTATCGTTGTTTTTATTTGTTGGGCTTATATTTGCATCTGCGCTCGCCTGAATGAATTTATATTGCAAAATAAAGCAATATTTGGTAATAATAGAGATATATTTCTTTTTGTAGGTTATTTTATCAAAAAAGCGACTTCCAAACTGCACCATTGAGAGTATTTTAGTCAGTGTTCAAACTATGACCAACAATCCTTGCATATTTGAATCCAATCTTGAGTTATATAGACTATTTCAAACGTTTAAGCGGAACTAAATAGAATTTTCATTTTTGCAAGTTGTCATGAGCTGTTCATTTAAGGTTTGAAGTGGGCTTTTGGTAAACAAAATGATTAAAAGCCTCACTTAATATGTAAAAGCTACTAGAATTAAAAATCTAGTTCCGCTTAAACCAAAGAAACGGGCTGTAGTTTTCATATCAGGATAGATTGACTACATTTTTGAAATTTATGGCTTGTGAATACCTGGAATTGATGTAATGATACCTGGAAAAATTGTGAATTAGAAAAAGCACAGCTCAAAAACGGTTAGAGATAGCTACCTATGGCTGAAAATTTTATATTTTCCATAGTTTATTTAGTCTAGAAAAAAATTGGGGTTTTAATCGTTTAATTCGTTTGGAAATTATGACAATTTTTTTAATGGCATACTTTACATTATTTGTGAAAATTGTGAATTAAAAAAAATCGCAACTCAAAAGTTACGGATAAAGTTTCCTGTGGTTGAAATGTTTGGATTTTCCGTAGTTTACTTAGTCTAGAAAAAATTTGGGGCTATAATCGATTAACGCGTTGTGCATTTACTACATTTTGTTGTACAATTCTTTGACCCACATCTAGGAAAACTATTGAGTGTTCAAAAAAACTCATTCCGAGATATATTTAAACAATTATGTAATATAAAAAAATAATAATATTTTTTTTAAATGTTGAGTGGCATACCAAATGAAACCATTTAGTGCGTGGAAAAGCAAGCAAATTTTTATTTTTTAAAAATCAAAAATCAATTTTTTTCGCCAAAATATGTGCCCTACCCAATGTCCCAGAGTGGTTGATATAAAAAATATCTCCATAATGAACATTGATGGGAACTGAAATAGTTCAACTGGAATTTTTGATCAGGTTAGTTTTTCGAAAAATATCGATTTTTTTGTGTCGTCGATAAAAACAAATATATATTTTTTTAAATTATTGTGTGGTACCGAAAGCAAGCTCCGGAAGAAGACATATATTAATGAACGAAAAGTATTTTTTTTAATTCGGTTTTTAGAACACGGTTTTAGGCAAAAATATGCTAAAAACGTCCCGCCACCTTTTACCCAAAAAGGTTAAACTAAAAATCTGAAAAAATTATAAATAATATATATTGATCTGAACCGGAAACGTATGAAAGGAATTTTTGCTCCGATTTTGTGTTTTTAACAATAGTATATTATGTTACTAGGAGTAGAACGCGCTCTTTTTTGTGCTGAGCTCAAATGTTGCTGCCGAGGCGAGCCGAGGCTTGCATATTGAGCGAAGCACAAAAAAGGCGTTCTACTCCGAGTGACATATACTATTTTTTCTTCAAGCGTAGGTATTAAAAATTGGCAACCATAAATACTTATGACTTTATAGTTTCAGATGCTATTGCTGCTAATTCCGGCGGTGTACATTGAATTGGTTGAGACATTTTTTAATTTTTGATCTTTATATTGTGTATTTTGTAACTAATCACAGAATGATCACAAAATAATAATAAAGTAACTCACTAATAATGTAACTAACTTTTGAATTCACTACAAACCACGCTACAAGCATGTTAAATTGACAGATATTTTGTTTATGGCGACTGCTGCCATCAGTGCCATCTGTATAAAAATGTTCACATTTTGTTACTAGTAAAAAAATGTATCATTTCTACCGAATGTATTGAACAATGTAATGTTAGCATTATAATCCGCTTGAAGAAAAAATTTATTTTTTGTTAATTCATGGCTAATAATGTTACGGAATTTTAGTATTTATGGCTTCTTACACTTGTCAAATACCTACAAAACCCGGATATCTGTGTGAAAATTCACACATCACGTAATTTTTTTTTTTTTTTTTTTAATTTATTTAGAGAAATGCCGTAGCGAAGCACGGGTACACCCACTAGTTATAAATAAATATCTGTTAAAGCTGACAAAATATTAAGCAAGACAAATAAGTTCTAAACTCATTTTACCAAATTCCTGTGAGGAAATAATCACCGGCTGGATTTTGATATGAACAAAGTGCACAAGTTTACGCGAGTATCTACTTTCGCAGTAATGTTTCACTCTGCAACAGGACAGCAGTATAATTACAGTCCAACTTCACAACTCTGATGAGATTTCAAAAGTTTTAGACACTCTGGTTAAACAGAAATAGATGTACCAAGGAATCAAATCACGATAACTGTCGGACGTTCTGTAATCAGACTGGAACTGAAATTTGTATTAGTCTTTTATTTTGTAAATAATACTTGTAGATATTTCGTTTTGATCCGATGCATTTTCTAATGCGACAGGGGTGAGAGGTGTGTGTTATATTTACAAGTTCGAATTTCATGGTGGGGTTGAAAGCGTGATAAGTGCGCATTTTCGGTTTAGGCAACGTTTGTATCTAACCCAAATCTAACCTAAAAGTTTATACAATTATTTGGAGTAAACGGTTATTCAATTTCATTAAATATGTCATCAAATCGAAGGAGACGTCTAGCTCTTTTTTTATGCATATTTAGACTTATTGCGATATGAAGAAAAGCGATGGTGGGTACGTCCCATATATACATAGAAACAGAAGGCAACAGGAAGATTATTTTAACTTGTTGCAAGAAATGTGACACAAAAAACACAGACAGTTACTTCAATTACAAGAAAACAATTTAATGCACAATCTTTTTTACTTGACATCACAGTTTTGAATGAAGATTCTGAAGGCCCCTGCTTGGGGATGTATTATTAGTATACGCACTGCATGACATTTCTGCAGACCAGATATTTGAAACCGAATCCATAATAATAAACATTATGACTGCCGACAGCATTGTAAAAGTCGCTATTTCGCTACATCAATTTACGTTTTTTTATTTTTTTTTAAGGAAATTAATATATGTAAGTGTCTCACTAAAGATCTCACCATTCCGAAAAAATATATCTGTTTCTATGGTTGCGATGGTGCGGCCGGCGCTAGAGTTGAAATTTCTGAACTTGCGACACCGCGCTTGTAACACCGCGCCTACGACACCATGGTACGGGTTTTTTTAAAATAGATCGATCCTATTGGTTGAATTTCTTGTTCCACGCTTCCAACACCAGCATGAAAATGATACATAATTTACGTGATTACAGATAAGCATTTAGCATTTTCTACAAAACTCAAAAAATACATTAAATTAATATCTTTTGTTCTGATTAGATCGACTATTTTGAGTAATAAGGTATTAAAATATTTTCCCCACTCTGCTCTTGGCCACCGTCAGACTGTTTGATTTTTGGCTAAATCACTAAAATGCTTTAGCTTGTCTGACTCTTTTCTAGTGTCTTGTATACCAATACTATCTAAACCTAAACCTTCCGTTACCTGAACTCTGTGTTCTAGTCATGGATCGACGGATGATTATTCATCCTTCCGCAATAGGGGATACGCATAAATTTATATTTCCTTAAAACTACATTTTTTTGATATGTTAATGTTAGTTATGTCACCTAACAAAACAAAAATCACATTTTAATTAATAGTATAGCCAAATTTTTTAATTAAAATATTGTAAATTTGAAATAAGCCGACCACGGCGCGAATGTTGCCGAGTAAATACGACTGAGACTGCTGGGGTTTGACGTCACAGATACAGACTAAACATAATCTTTACGTGTGTATATTGTATTGTTTGAGAGTTTTGTATTTGTTTTTAAACAATTTTTCACGCATTTATTATTATTTATATAAATTATTTATAAAATATATGTACTCACATTAAAATGGTCTTCACAAACATAAAGTTTACTTTTTTCTGAAATATCGGTTTTATTTCGCCTCACAGCTTTCAGCCACAAATTTCGCCTTTTCTGTTGTTTTTCGCCATCAGGTAATGATATAAATTGTTTTTTTGGATTTCTAATTGAACTATTTGTGCACATCGGTACTAAACAATATTTTCGACTATGTTTCGAAGTACTGGATCTTCCATATTTTATATATTTTAATATAAAATTTAATTCGGTAAACATGTATAAATTGTTTTTATAGAATTAAACTTTATTTTAATTAAAATCACTCTACCTTTACATAACCTATAAAAGTTATACAAGCAAATAACGTACGCTGTACACTGGGTAGGCTGTACGCAGTACACTTAGTTGGGGTATGACGTCACACGTCGTTTTCGCGCGCTACATACATTTATGATTTCTTTAAGTCTTCAAATTAAAAAAAAAAAAAATGCAAAACTGTTTTTTATGTTTATATGCAACAAGAGGAATATAATAAAAAAATAATAAAAAATCATGCCTATCCCCTATTATATTTTTGATTGATGTTTTAATTTTGTAGTTTACTTATCTCTGAATTACATAATAAAAACTTAATGATTCGATAGATGGATAAAAATGGTGAAAAAACAAGTTTTTCGTAAAATGTTAGATTTTATTATAATGTTTATTATGTTTACTTCTAGCAAATGTTTTAGAAGCTCTGTCTAAACAAATATGAACACATATAGGAAGAAGATAAACGTCAATATTTATTGGACAAACAGCTTTAAATGTTTCAGCGTTAGACGTAAACGGTAACCTTAGGGAGATAGTAAGGTTAACGTAACCGTTCGGCAGATAGGGCTGTAAGGGTTCGTATTTTAGAGTTAGAAAGACTATAAAAGATAGGATAAAATAGGACCCTGCAGAAAAGGTGATCGTAAATAACCTACTTGTTACCGACATGTACGATGGGCCGGTATTTCTTAAAAATAACAGTATTTTTGTATCAACGAGGATTTTAAAATAAATAAATTTGGATTATAGGCTGCACGTGCTGAAGTTTCGCTTCAAATTTAATACCTTTGATGTAAATTTGCAGCAACGATCTCTACATTGACGTAGTGGTGGTTGCGGTACATAGACTGGACGTGTTATTGGTGGTTCCATGACAATTGGGGCCGTAAAGGCCTTATCACACTAGAGTTATTATTCAAGTCTAAACTTGGAAAATTAAAGTCTTTGCATTCGAATCGAGGTCTTGTGCGTGTGATAGTATGAAAAAAATACCTAGGTTTTGAAGACCAGGCAAATGAAACAGGATACAATTTCTCGGTCTCTTTACCCAGGTCTTACAGCTGACGCGTCTTTGTTTTAAAATAACCTTTCAAAATATAATTGTCAACTGTCATAATTTCACGATGTGCGCATGGGTAAACAAACAATTTCCAAGTCTTAACTAATATTCAAATACCGTATGATATGTCAAGACCTGAAGACTTGGATCCTGAAAAAAAACCTACAAAAATAAGATTTGGATAGCGTTCTAGTGTGATACGCTTTTTAGACAATTCGGGCCGTTCAAAATTGGGGCTTTTCACAACTGGGGCGATGGACAATTCCGGCCGTACACAATTGGGGCTTTTCACAAGTAGGGCCATTAACAACTGGGGCGATGGACAATTCGGACCGTACACAATTAGGGCTTTTGACAACTGGGGCCATAACTATAAGAGCTAGAGTCTTCTTTTGTTTAAAATAAAAAATAATTATTTTACAAGTTGTGATAAATTAAATTGCGTGTTTTTAAAAAAAAAAAAAATTATATTTTAATGGTTTGATTAAGTACATTTTGGTGAGAATTAGAATAAATAAAAAAAAATGTATTTTAAGGGTTGGCTTAAGGAAATTTTCGTGTTCATTTGATTAAAAAGAAATTGTATTTTAAGGGTTAGATTAAGTAATATTTGGTGCTCTTTTGACTATATATTCCTCGCACACATTAAATTCTGAACCAATAGAAAATGTTTATGTACACGTGCATTCAAAGATAATATTCTAATAAAATTTTACGATCGGCGAGAATCTCAAAGCAGCAAATATTATGTAGATTATGTATTTGTAGATAGGTATTATCAATTTTTAATTTTTATTACGTTTATCTAGAAAATTTTGCCCGTTTTATATAAACGAGATATATAAAATACCTATGTACAAAAAAAATACTATCATACATAAAAAAAACTAGGAAAATCAAATAGTCAAACAAAAAATAACTGATTTTCTCGTAGTTGACGCATATTAATTAAATTTAGTTACAAAATTTACTTCTAAAATTAAATACATTTTTTATTTATTTATTCAAAAGAACACTTAAATTAACTTAAGCCAACCCTTAAAATACATTTTTTATTTATGTAGTCAAAAGAGCACTAAATTTTACTTAATCTAACCCTTAATATACAATTTCTTTTTAATCAAATGAACACGAAAATTTACTTAAGCCAACCACTAAAATACAATTTTTTTATTTATTCTAATTCCCACCAAAATGTATATAATCAAACCATTATTATTATTATTATTATTATTTTCAAAAGAACACGCAATTTAATTTATGCCAACTTGTAAAATAATTATTTTTTATTTTAAACAAAAGAAAACTATAGTTATGGCCCCAGTCGTCAAAAGACCCAATGTATACGGCCTGAATTGTCCATCGCCCCAGTTGTTAATGGCCCCAGTTGTGAAAAGCCCCAATTGTGTACGGCTCGAATTGTCCATCACCCCAGTTGTTAATGGCCCCAGTTGTTAAAAGCCCCAATTGTATCCGGCCCGAATTGTCCATCGCCCCAGTTGTTAATGGCCCCAGTTGTGCAAAGCCCCAATTGTGTATGGCCCGAATTGTCCATCGCCCCATTTGTTAATGGCCCCAGTTGTGAAAAGCCCCAATTGTGAACGGCCCGAATTGACCATCGCCCCAGTTGTTAATGGCCCCAGTTGTGAAAAGCCCCAATTGTGTACGGCCCGAATTGTTCATCGCCCCAGTTGTTAATGGCCCCAGTTGTGCAAAGCCCCAATTGTGTACGGCCCGAATTGTCCATCGCCCCAGTTGTTAATGGCCCCAGTTGTGAAAAGCCCCAATTGTGTACGGCCCGAATTGTTCATCGCCCCAGTTGTTAATGGCCCCAGTTGTGCAAAGCCCCAATTGTGTACGGCCCGAATTGTCCATCGCCCCATTTGTTAATGGCCCCAGTTGTGAAAAGCCCCAATTGTGAACGGCCCGAATTGTCTTACGGCCCCAGTTGTATGGTTACCGGTTTGGTTAGGGATGTTCCGATACTAATCTTCCGATACTTTACTCATATCAGTACATTTGACCCAGTATCGCATCGATTTTTTTTTTTTCAGCAACCGTTCGGTTGTTGGAACCTACTGACATTGCACATGGGAAGATGAATCTAAAATCAGGCACAAGCCAACGTGGTTCTAACAATGAAAAATCTAATTTGAAAATCCAGTTTCTCCTCTGAAATACAATCCGCTACTGCTTTGGGACGATATGAAGACAGTCTTCCCTAATTTATATAAAATTGCTCAAAAATTCTTTTCTGTAGTAGCGACGTCAGTTCCTTCAGAGCGCTTATTTTCGAAAGCAGGAGCTATTGTATGCATAGACAGAAATAGACTTCTGGAAAAGGCTTACTAAACTGCCTTTTCTCGATGCTTGCAATAAAGAAGAGTGTTTAATTATATTTTAAACAATCACTCAGACCTATAGGCGGCATTGCCTTACCATTTTTTAATACCAGCCTGACATACAATTTATTGCAAACTACTGAAATCAAAATTTCCTCTTAGTTTGTTTTTACAAAAGTGAACAGCATATATAGGCTACTTCAAACGTTTAGGTGGAACTAGATTTTGAAATCTAGTAATTTTTATCTATTAATTCGGACTTTTGGTCACTATGTTTAAGCTTTGTAAATCATAGTCACATTGCAAATTCTAGATTAAATTAACTGTCATTATAAAATGTCCTTTTCATTGCATTTTAATTTTTTTCATTCTTAATAAATATTTCCCATTTATTTATTTGTTTTGTCTTCAAAGTATGTAAAAAAAATATTAAATTTTTTAATAAATGTCATTCGTTTTCATGGTTTCATTCACAGAACAGTTTCACTGTCGGAAAATTAAACTTTCACGTACCAATTTTTGATCCGATTGCTTTTTTGAAAAATATTGCACTTTTTGTGTTTTTGACAAAATTAATTATTTTTTTATTTCATGGCTAAATTATGGCTAATAATGTTACGGAGATTTTATATGTATGGCTAAGATAGTGTGTCTTTTTTTGAAATTGAAAATATAGTAAAAAAAAATTAACAGCTGAAGACCGAGTTTTGAATACCACACTACACTCTATACTGTAGAGTGTAGAGTGTACAAAATCTGCAAAATTTAGGTTATGTATAATATAAGAATAATAATACAAACTCGAATTAGAATTAGTTCTTAGAATTAACGTAAATATTTGTTATACGTAACAATACGTTAGCGTTCACAACCTTCTAAATTAATACTTATAAATTAAAATTAAGAGTTTGCAAGCTACAAACTCTTACGCTAACTTATAATTGACGCATGTGCGGTAAGCATTTGTCTTAACCTAAACATATCTATGACCATATTGTTCTGTTTCTATCCATATCTTTCTATTTTCTATGACCATAGATATAAATTTTTCTTCTATTTTAATTCTTTTCAAAACTCAAATATCGATCGATAAAATTGAAATCGATAGAAATTTACCGATAAAACGCTGTCAGTGCCTTAATTTCTTAATTTTCATTGTGAATGATACTTAATTTATACGCACAAATTAATGTTAAGCACTAATTTAAGGATAATTCTAATTTCTAATTTCGAGGTTGATTAATTGACATTGATGACAGTTGAAAACGGTGTGTATATATTAGTTTTTTAAAACTATTCGTTGTCAATAAGTATCATTTTTACTTACTACTAAACCAATTATATACAAATACCCTAAAAATTCATATAATTCAATGCCGCATTACAATACATCATTTTCCCACACTAAAATATTATTGCGCCAACTATGTTGTAAGTTAAAATTGAAGATAGAAAATGGTCCTCTTACTTCAAGCGATGCGGTGTTGACCTTGAAGGATCCAAAATAAATAATCAAAGCATAATCAAAGACGTCAAAGTAAAACCAAAAAAAAAAAAAAGAAATTTAAAACTCTCTTTTGTTGGTTTTATAATTGTAGTTATTCTGAATACGAATTAGAAAATCCTTTTTGGACTAATGGGAAAGAAATTTCTTCGACTCTATTTCAACTTTCTAAACATTTTAATCTAAACTTCCTTGGATAAAAATCCCCTTTTACCACCAATTCCCAATCTATTAACCCTTTGAATAATAAATAACGAGCGCTCTGTAGTGCGTGTCGACCCTATAAATATCCATAAACAAGATCCGCACATGGGGTTCGCATATACAAGTATACCAACTAGTACGTACCTTGGGGTTGGGCAATTCTCCACTCTGTAGGCTTGCCATGTAACAACGCAATCGGAACTGTTCGCAATGCAGTCGCTCCAAATTTTCCTCCCACTGCACGATTTGACCGGTTATTTGTTGTTTTGTGTCTGGATCACTAACGACGGAAGCTTGAAGTTCGGCCATGTGCTTTAATTTGTGGTCCTGAAACAAAGATTAACATGTTAAAACTAGTTTGAGGAAGATAAATATAGTTTGATAAAAGAAAAAACCCAGACTAGCTGGATTTAAAGTTTGTATAAGGGCTACCTCGTTATACATTTTTACAAAAACTTAGAAAGAAATTTTTTTTCTTGGAACAAACTGTTTATTGCTTTTCAAAATATTCGCCTTTAAGATTTATACATTTTTGCATGCGTTCAAACCAATAGGGGATACGCATAAAATTTGTATTTCCTTAAAACTACATTATTTTGATATGTTAATGTTAGTTATGTCACCTAACAAAACAAAAATTGCATTTTAATTAATATTATAGCCAAATTTTTGAATTAAAATATTGTAAATTTGAACTAAGCCGACCACGGAGCGAAGGTTGCCGAGTAAAACGACTGAGTATGACGTCAAACGATAGGGGTTTCACATCACAGATACAGCTACAACATAATCTTTACACGTGTGTGTATTGTATTGTTCGAGAGTTTTGTATTTGTTTTTAAGCAATTTTTCACGCATTTATTATTAAAATGGCAGATAAAGATTTTGTTAGGGCTCAGAGTGATAATTTACCCAACATTGATGCATTTATGCTCATGGAATATATTAAAAATAATGAATGCTACAGTGCTGAGGAAATACGTGGTGTCAAAGTAATTTTTATTTTATATTCTATAACTTTATGTAAACATCCGCTGCAACTCTGTAAAATGTAAATATTTATGTAATTTAGATGTCAGAATTTTACTACATTGTTTACATGAAGTTACAAAACGTTAGAGGCATAATTGAAATACTGCAATATAAGTTATCTATTTTAATATAAAATTTAATTCGGTAAACATGTATAAATTGTTTTTATAGAATTAAACTTTATTTTAACTAAAATCACTCTAACTTTACATAACCTATGAAAGTTATACAAACAAGTAAGTTCACAACAGACTATGTACGCCGGTAATCTAGTAGTGTCATACGTCAGTTAGAAGGGGTATGACGTCACACGTCGTTTTCGCGCGCTACATACATTTATGATTTTTTTAAGCCTTCAAATTACAAAAAAAAAAAAAAACAGTTTTTTATGTTTATATGCAACAAGAGGAATATAATAAAAAATTTAAAAAAAATCATGCCTATCCCCTATTCTCGAAACATTTGTTTCCACTCTGAAGTATCTCTAAGTATCTTATTTTAGTGTTAAGTAACTAGTGTACAGACTATATGTAAATATGTATTTAAACTTAATAGTGAAATAAATTATTATTATTATTATTATTATTATTATCTCAAAAACATCGTTTTCGAAGGCTTCACCAGCTTCTTGAGGTGATGAAAATCAGGGAATCATTTCACAGAATGATGATTATTTGGGATGCCAGAACAAATTTTATGTTAAAATATTTTTTTGTTAATTTTAATTCGAGTGCCTAATACCATTATTTAGGTTTCTAAATATGTGCAGTATTTTTTTATATAGCAAGGTTCATTAAGATTTTGAAAATTGCGCCAATGGCTTCCATTGGTTGTTGTAAGTCATAAGCTCCGCCCCTCTGATTTCGTATACATTGAAACATAGAATTAAATTACAATTTCAACAATTGCCAATGGTTATTAAATTTACGCTTTTAAAAATTAAAAGCAACATTTGCCAAAATATAACTAGAATTTTGAAAAAACAAAATAAAAATGCAAAAAGAACAGAAAAAATAAAATTGTCTCCAGACCGGGAGCGAACCTTGGTTTGCAACTTAGAAAGTGAGAAGGCTAACCATTACACCATTAAAGCGTACTGGTTAACTGTGTTACATAATGTATTAAATATTTACATCGTCAACCAGAAAACACAAAAAATGCGTTATTTTCCGAAAACATAATCTAATCAAAAATTCCTGTTGTACTATTCCGGTTCACAACAATGTGCATTACTTAGAATTTTTTCAGATTTTTAGTTTAAACCAGGGCTACAGGGTGTGGGACAAAAAATTTTTTTTTTCATAATTTTGGCAAAAATCGCGTCAAAATAAGTAATTTTGCAAATTTTCATTTTATACCCTACTCAGTTTTTTTTTTTTTTTCGACGAGCACATATTTGTCTATATTTTTAGAGGGATATGTTTTTTAGATGTTTTGGTATTTTTCCTATGTGCGGGTCAAAGAGTTGTATAAGCATGCCAAATTTCAACTCTCTAGGATTAGCCGTTTGGCTACAACTTTACCGAACAGACAGGCAGATAGACGACAAAATGACGGTATAAGGGTTTTCTGGTCATACCTGCAAAACCCTAAAAAAGACTAGTTTTTTAAAATCTAGTTCCGCTTCAACCAAAGAAACAGGTTATAGAAACTTTTATTTTTTATTCTTTGACTACTTATTATTTATTTATTTATTTTTAATATATTCGTTACATTTTCTTATCCACTGATTCTTATTTTATTGTTACTTTATTAGATGAGGAATATTTTTTAAAAACCTTGTAATCAGCTATTGTATAATATTGTAAATTCTGTTTATTATTTGTACTTCATTTCGATACTGGTCAGCTAGTTCTAGTTGCAGTATTTAAAGGTGTCTCAAAAGAAATTTTATATTTATTTAGCTTACTGCGTGAACGCAACGTATCCGAGGGGCGCGGGGGTTATGTTAATCGGTAGCCTGGCTCTTGGGAATTCAGTGGCTATGGAGCGTTTCTCGGGAGCAGACCGCGCGTTATGCGTGCGAGAGTTTTACAAAAACGGTGATTCGGCGACTGTAGCGCGTAGAAAATTCTGCAGTATTCGAGGTTTTCGCCACTTAAATGATGCGCCAAGCATTCCTCTCATTCGACATTGGGTTAAAAAGTTTGAAGAGACTGGTACAACGCTGGATAAATCAAAATCCGGGCGACCTAGGTTTTCAAGAACGGTAGAAAACGTGGAGAATGTTAATCAGTCTGTTCGTGACGACCCGAACCTTTCAATTCGGAAGCGCGCAAGAGCTTTAAATGTGCATAGATCATCATTACATCGCATTATGCACAAAGACCTAAAGCTGCACTCCTACAAAATTCAATTGGTGCAAGAATTAAAGCCCCAAGATGCCAGTCAGAGGCTTAATTTCGTAAATCAGGTGATTGAGCGATTTTCAACGTTTACCAACATTTTGTTTTCGGATGAAGCTCATTTTCATCTTAATGGCCACGTAAATAAGCAGAACTGCCGCTACTGGAGTGCAACGAATCCGAAACGCAAACATCAGAAACCCCTACATTCGCCTAAAGTGACCGTATGGGCTGCGATGTCGGCGCGAGGAATTATCGGCCCTTACTTTTTTGAAGACGAAATGGGGCGTGCAGTTACAGTGAATTCAGAGCGTTATGTGGAGATGTTAGACAACTTCTTGGTACCTGAACTGCAAAACTTTCCTGGCTATAACCAAAGAACATGGTTCCAACAGGACGGAGCAACTTCACACACGTCCAATATGTCTCTGCCACGTGTTCGTGAAATTTTCTCAGGCAAATTGATCTCCCGGAGAGGTGACATAAATTGGCCTCCACGCAGTCCAGATTTAACCCCTATGGACTTTTTCCTATGGGGTTATCTTAAATCTAAAGTTTATGCCAATAAACCGACTTCACTGGCGCATTTGAAAGAAAATATCCGTCACGAAATGGCAGCCATCCCTGAGTCCACCTGCCGAGACGTCATAAGTAATTTTACTGTTCGATTAAATGAGTGCCGAGAACGCGAGGGTCTACATTTAGACGATATTAATTTTAAGAAATAAATCCCCAAAAAGTGTATTTTAATAATTAGAAAACATTTTTTCTATATACGGCTTACTTTTTTTTTAATCGATCCACTAAATATAAAATTTCTTTTGAGACACCTTGTATTTCAGGATCCCATATAACCCTTCCACTCTTGAGATAATATAAAATTTTTAAGAACTTGAAGAATTTTTGAACCGGGAAATATTTCAACAAAAAATTCTTGTTTCTTGAAACATGAAAATCGTTTAAAGAATACTTGTTTTAAAGTTTATATTATCTTATTTATATTTAGTTTTTTATATGTCGTTTGTTGTGTTACGTCTGTTTATTTAAGACGTCATAAGCGTGTCGAGCGTCTACAGCTGATTTAAAAGCTATGCATGTGTAATGCAATGACTCTCCAAGGCATTGTGACTTTTATAGCTCAAGTGCCTGCACTTGCTGAATACATACGACAAATAATAGCAATTCACGAATAATTGTTTTTAATTTTAACATTTGTGATTTGAATTTTGACGGTAAAATGAAAATAACTTTTATTTTATATCCTGGCACTCGAATTAAAGTTGCAAATGAAATTATAAACGTCAAAACTTTTGCTGCAGGAAACTAACAATTTTTTTGGTAATACAGGGTGAGTGAAAGATAAGTACGATGTGTTTCGGCTGCCAATTTCAGGATATCGCAGGTATATTCAATACACCTTTATACCGTCAACTATTTGGTGATTTTGAAATATATATATGTTAACATCAAAACTAGTTCTTGGATCTCCTTGGTAATATGTTACGACAGTAACCATAACATGATGACATATACGTGACAGATTGTAAATAGACGTAGTAATAAATGCTTATATGTGCTTGGATTTGTGTGTTTTAAAGCGTCTATCATATATATATATATACACACACAGTGGATATCGTTTATAACGACATATAAGTTTTTGCGCCGAAATTTCAAAGTCCTACTATATAATATATTATTATATTTTATGTAGTTTCATTAAGATTTTGAAAATTGCGCCTATGGCTTCCATTGGTTGTTTTAAGTCATATACTCCCTCTGGTTTCGTATACATGACACATAGAATAAAAATATAATTCCAACAATTCCAACTGGTTATTAAATTTACGCTCTTAAAAATTAAATGCAACATTTGCCAAAATATAACTTGAATTTTGACAAAATAATTAGAATAAAAATGAAAAAAAATTGTCGCCTCGGAAGCGAACTCTAGTTGGCTGCGTAGCAAGCGTACAAGCTAACCATTAGACCAGGATGCTCCTTCTAGTATAGTGTGTTACATAACTATAACTTTTGTACATCGTCAACCAAAAAAACACAAAAATTGCGTTATTTTCCGAAAAAATAATTTTTTCAGATTTTTAGTTTAAGCCATCTGGACTACAGGGTGTGGGACAATTTTTTTCGAACAATTTTGGCAAAAATTGCATAAAAATAACTTATTTTGCAAAAATAAAATTTTGGTCGTTAATCCACGTTCTAAGGGCTTTCATTTGATTTAAAGAAACCTATTGAGAATTGAAAAAATATGTTTTTTTTTTTTTTTTTTCGATGAGCATATATTTGTTTATATTTTTAGGGGGATATGTTTTTTAGATGTTTTAGTATTTTTCTTATGTGCGGGTCAAAGAGTTGTATAAGCATGCCAAATTTCAAGTCTCTAGGTTTAGCCGTTTGGCTACAATTTTTACCGAACAGACAGATAGACAGACAGACAGATAGACAGACCGCAAAATGACGGTATAAGGGTTTTTTGGTCTAACCTGCAAAACCCTAAAAAAGTCACATTTCGGTAAAAAAAAATTACTATGGTCTATTTCAAAGTAGAAAAATGTGTGTAAGAAGATAGGAGCTGTTTGTCCTGGCTTCGGATTGGTTTAGATCGTCATCCCTATTACACTGTAAAAATATTGTTTCTAGTCCAAGCTGACAGATGTTCAGTGTCGTACATTGGAAATATATATTATTTATATTATTTAATTTTTCTCATATATTTTGTTATTATTTACTTATTTAGACTTTTATTTATATTCTTGGCGTAGATTTATGGAGAAAATTCTCCATGTAATTTGTTTTTACGTAGTTATATATTTTTTAGGTTATCTGACATATAAATATTTTTTGACACTTGATAATTAACAGATCAAGAGAGAGGACTAATGTGAGGTCAAAAGACAGCTGATTGTGCCCAAAGAAGAAGTTATTGATATAATTTTTAGACCTTCATATATATGTACATATATTTTTAATTTAACAATTATTTAAATAAGAAACTTTAGCTCTGAAGATATATTGTTTGTTTTATTGCTTTATTTAAACTGTTTTAGCCAAACATCTCATTTTATACATATATAGTACATAATTTTTAAAATTAATATTTTTTTAACTTTTTCAAATTTCCCATTAAACTGAATTTATGTCGTATAAATAACGTAAGTTATCTGTCTTGTTTATTTCAATATCTTATTAAGCTTTTTTATAATAATAAAATAAAAATCATTTGCTAACCCAGTTGCTACGCCGATGCCCTAGTTGTAACTTATTTTAAATTTCCCGCTATACTGTATTTGATCAGTGTAAATCGTACTCGGTTCGCAGCGCTACCTACTTTTTTCTACTTTGAAATAGACCATAAGTTATCAAACTCCCCTCGCACAGTATTATTTTTTATGTTAGCATTTAAAAAGCAACTAGCAGTCTATTAGTTTTAAGCTTATTTAATTATCTGATAGCTCAATATTTATAAAGCTATTAGCACGAAAGTGCTATAGTCGACTTACGACTACCTAGCGGATAATATTAAAACTAAAATCCCCTA
Organism: Liopterus haemorrhoidalis; assembly: GCA_963971575.1. Taxonomy (NCBI): domain Eukaryota; kingdom Metazoa; phylum Arthropoda; class Insecta; order Coleoptera; family Dytiscidae; genus Liopterus; species Liopterus haemorrhoidalis. The sequence continues at coordinate 230,151,193 of OZ020611.1, forward strand.
AATCCTTCCATTATCAAGTACCTGTTAATAAAACTTTACATAAATTTTTTATCAAATCCCATAAAACACATTTTCAATCATTTTACGTATTCAATACATTAAAAAATATATTTTAACAGTCTTTGACATATAAAAAGGAAATGACAAAAATGTACATTTTATATAGGGTTGGCGTTCGATCATTGGTCCATAAAGAGGTATGTAAACAGGAAGTTCGTTTCATTGATTTGATGATTTTGACGTGTTGTCGCTATTCATCAATCATTTTGTAAAAAAACTAGCTCTGGCGTATATTTCAGCTTATTTTTGTTTTGAAAAGGTTATTTTTAGGTATTGGTACAAATTGTACTTTAATTTTAGGGTGATTTAAGAATTTCCTTTAATTATAGAAGTCAATCAAAAAGTAATTTAATGAATATTTGGACTTTTGTGATGTTAAATAAGGGTTTTGTAATTTTTAATGGTTTTAATTTGAAGCTCACCGGGTTATTTCCGGAATAAATGTGGTCAGCACAATTATCCAATTAGGATTTAAATTTACATACGTGGTTTGATAAAAATTTACGTAAATTATATTACGTAATACCTATGCTCTATGTCACCTTAGAAAAATGTGTGTAAGAAGATAGGAGCTGTTTGTCCTTGCTTCGGATTGGTTTAGAACGTCATCCCTATTACACTGGTAAAATATTGCTTTTAGTCAAAGTTGACAGATGTTCAGTGTCGTACATTGGATGTATACATTATTTATATTATTTTATATTTATCGTATATTTTGTTATTATTTACATATTTAGACTTTTATTTATATTCTTGGCGTAGTTTTTATGGAGAAAATTCTCCATGTAATTTGTTTTTACGCAGTTATATATTTTTTAGGCTATCTGGTACATAAATATTTTTTGACATTTGACAATTAGTAGATCAATATAGAGGACTAATGTGAGGCCAAAAGACATCCCAGCTGATAGTGCCCAAAGAAGAAGTTATTGATATAATTTTTAGACCTTCATATATACATATATTTTTAATTTTTATTTACAATAAATATTTAAATAAGAAACTTTAGCTCTGAAGATATATTGTTTGTTTTATTGCTTTATTTAAACTCTCTTTTTATATATAGAATATATTTTTTTTAAATTAATATTTTTTTAACTTTTTCAAATTTCCCATTTAAATGAATTTATGACGTATAAATAACGTTAAGTGTACAGTCCATTCCAAACGATGAGGCGGAACTAACCGGAATTTTCATTTTTGTAAGTTGTCATTAGCTATTTTTTTATATATTGAACTTGGCTTTTCCTGAACAAAATGATCAAAAACTTCAATCAATCGGTAAAAGTAACTAGAATTGAAAATCTAGTTCCGTCTAAACCAAAGGAACAGACTTTATTATTTGCCGTTATTTTGCCATTATTTTTTGCCATTATTATGCCATATATTTTAAGTCCAAGATGTTTATTTCAATATCTTATTAACTTTTTTTATATTAAAAATTTTAAAAAATCACTTGCTAACCCTTTTACTACGCCCATGCTCTAGTTGTATCTTATTTTAAATTTCCCGCTATACTGTATTTGTCCAGTGTAAATCGTACTCGGTTTGTAGCGCTATCTACTTTTTTCTAATTTAAAATAGACCATAGTAAGTGGAGAGAGGGAACAGTGACTTTTAATGAGAAATATGAAAAAGTTGAAAAAATATTAATATTTAAAAATTATGTACTATATATAAAAAGAGAGATTTGGCTAAAAGAGTTTAAATAAAGCAATAAAACAAACAGTATGTCTTCAGAATTAAGGTTTCTTATTTAAATATTTATTGTAAATAAAAATTAAAAATATATGTATATTATATGAAGGTCTAAAAATTATATCAATAACTTCTTCTTTGGACACTATCAGCTGGGCTGTCTTTTGGCCTCATTCACATTAGTCCTCTATCTTGATCTGTTAATTGTCAAGTGTCAAAAAATATTTATATGTCAGATAACCTAAAAAATATATAACTGCGTAAAAACAAATTACATGGAGAATTTTCTCCATACAATCTACGCCAAGAATATAAATAAAAGTCTAAATATGTAAATAATAACAAAATATACGAAAAAAATAAAATAATATAAATAATTTATATTTTCAATGTACGACTTAGCTTTCCAAGAAAGAACGACTGAGAAACTGAGAATTTTTTTAAATATTTGCCGGCACCCGGACTTGAACCTGGTACCTAATGCAGAGTTAGCCACACTATAACTGCGCTACAGTTGTCCTCAATTCTACCTACAAAACGCTAAAAACAAATATTTCCGAACAACAAATCAATCATTTCATAAATTAAATTTTAATTTCACATTATTTTTAAATTTCTATTGTAAATACTGGAAAATTGATATATGGATGTATGTATATACTAAGGGTAAATTAATTATTAGTCTATGAATCAGCCGTAAAATTATAATTTGTTTTATTATAATTTCAGCTTTATTTTTAATTAACATTGTTGATATATCTATCTATTCTATGCGAATTCAATTTATATTTTGTTTACTTTGTATTTATTTTTCAATTGTACAATGACATCATAAATGTAATTTTTGTAAAACAACACATGTTGATTCTAGCAAAATAAATATATTTAATTTTTAGTGTTTCGTAGGTATAATTTATTTCTACCCACTCGTATAGGGAAATTCTCATATCGTCACAGTTATATCACCCCCAACGGAAACGGTGGGGGTGCTAATTGTCAGTTCAGACAACAGAAACGAAGTCTCACTTGCATTTATAAAAAAAAAATAAATGACTTACGAGAGGTGACTAAAAGACGGAGTTGCGCAGGCATGTCGTTAATATATTTTGAAAGATCTTTCATACACCTTTTAAGTTTTTACAAAAACTAAGAAAGAAATTTATTTAATTTTTTATAAAATTAATAAACTCTTTTATTGGTTTTCAAAATATTCGCTTTTAAGATTCATACACTTTTGCATGCGTTTGTAAGGGAGGTAATTTTAGTATTATTTCATAAATAAAATTTCATAAATAAATTCAGTATAATCATTCAATTAGAGTAAAATATTTAAAATGTTAAATGATAAAAAATAATCTATTTCTTAAAAAGGGCATTCAAGATAAGGGTAGACTGGTTTATTATTGTAACTTGAGATTTTGTCAATGTAACATGAAAAGTGAATCGTAAATTATTGTGTTAAAAATATACGTCAACCATAAGTACATAAATAATAATTCATTTTTGTCTGAGATATAAATATTATGATTGGGCTATTTTCTAATGGGATATTTATCTGAGTTTATCACCAATAAATTATGAATTTTAAGATAGCACAAGACAGACAGTCAAGAGGTGTTAAATGACAATTAACAGTTGGGCGATGTAAGTATTTCAGGGTAGTCGCGTTTTAAGTGGTAGTTGATTTTCACCCGTCGTATGGTTAAGACCATGTTTAAGAGTTGAGTCTAAAGAGTTAAGTCGTGTTTTAAGTAGAGTGAGAATTTGGTCATCATGGGTTAGAGTCATTCAGAGTGTTCGGTTGGACAAGTAAAATGTAACCAAGTAATTTCGTATTTACGTTAAGGTTGTGCTCGTTAGTTTGGTGTAGTGTGCCTAGTGTGTGTGACTGTGTCTCTTTAGATTTAGCTGTATCGACGTAATTGTAAGTCTAGTGTAATTAGTGTAAATATTTAAAGCGTATCATAATAAAAGTAGATTAGCTAAAATGTTGAGTTTAATTGAATAACCCTTAATCCTTCCAAGAATCATAGCAACCAGCTAGCGGACTAATAGGGGGGGGGGGATCCAGACTTGATCCACTCGCAAGTCTTGGAACCCATAATGTGAGGGAGACCTAAAGTTGAGGGATGTACAGAGTAAGTACAAATGAATTAAATAAATCAGCCAACCGTGACATTTCATATATATCATATCGTAGATCCCCACATGTTCAAACCAACTCTCGAAACATTTTTTTCATTCTGAAGTTGGTATTTCAAAAACATGGTTTTTTAAGGCTTCAACAGTTCTTGAGGTGATGAAAATCGCTGTTCACGCATTTTCTGTTTAACATTGGGGAAGAAAAAAAGTCGTTAGGGGATAAATAAGGTGAATACGGGCAATAAGACATTAATTCGATGTTTTTCTCCTTCAAATAATCAATTATTTGACGTGCTGTGTGGGAGCTTGCAATGTCATGATGAAGAATGATGCGAAGTTTTTGGTTGCTTTTCCTGATTTTATCGATGACTTCTGGCAAGAAATTGCTGTATACCATTCAGCATTAACTGTTCTCCGATTCTCTAAAGGAATGGTTGCGACATGTCCAGTACAACCGAAAAAAAAGCCATCATTTTCTTGGAAGTATTTCGTGAACGAACAACTTTTTTGAGTTTCGGTTCATATTGTTCATACCCAAACAGTGGATTGTTGCTTAGTTTCCTGTTCATATGAATAAATTCAAGTTTCGTCACCTGTAACGATGTACATGGATTTTGCAATGCCTTGGTTGAATTTTTTTAGCCCTTACACAAGTCAACACGAACCTTTTTCTGAGCTTCAGTCAAATTATGCGGAATCCATCGGGAACAGATCTTTTTTACAGCTAAATGTTCATGCAAAATCGAATGTATTGCAGTCTAGAATATGCCAAAGGATGCCTCTATCTCACGGTAAGTCACATGCCGATCGTCTTCAATCATTTTGCGCACAGCATCGATGATTTTTGAATCACAACTGATTTTGGTCGATCTTCACGAGATTCATGACTGACGGACGAACAACCACAACGAAATTATGCAAACCAATTGTAAACATTCTTTTTTGATGGTGCTTCATTACCAAAAGTTGAACGAAGCGAATCTATGCATTGTTGTTGAGTTAGTCCTTTACTAAAATTTTTAAAATCATCCAACAAAAACCTTCACGAATAATATCCATTTTTTCACAAACGTTTTCTTTAACGTTCACTGTCAACAAACTACTCGGTCAATTTATAAGCTACCACTGATTTCACAATAAAAAATGTCAAATTTTACGAATATAATAATGACACATTTCAATATTGCCATATTGTGTCGTTTTTAAAAACATAAAGGTAACCGTCGCAACAGCTTGATTACAGGCTGCAAGAATCTGTTCGCTACAGCCATATAAATTTTGGTTTAAATATTAATTTAGAAAAAGCTGTCACCTGCCACGTAATAGTCATAGCAACAGCCCTTATATTTTCAACATAAATGGCAATGACGAAACATAGACAAAATTAAATCAAACAGCAGAATATATTTGCTGCTTGACATGAAAATTTTAAACATATTTCTTAAAAAGTCTACTTTTGTTCTTACTTTAAAAATAACTATTCCAGTAATCTAGATCGCGTTTATATCCTAAAATACAGAAATAAAATTTGTTTGGAATTAGCGAACAATCAAACGTAATTTATCAGGAGTAATTTTGTGAAATTTCCGTCAGTTGACATTAGCCAATTAAACTTTTCGTCCCCTTTGTTGCATGTTCAACATTCTATGTCACCCTAACCTCACTTTTAAACAAACAAAATGTCCGTCATAAATCCAAGCCATTGAAAAAGTTTCAATTGTTTTCGTTTCAAATGTTTCCAGAATTGAGGTTAAGGATTCGTTTTCTTTTTGTTTTATGTTTGTTTTAAGATTTTTCTAATTAAAGTTTGATTTAAATCTTAATTAAACTATAATTATTCTGTAATGAAACAAAGGTTAAAAAAATAATAGGTAACGAAATGAAACGTTGAATTTTTCTTGATTAAGGATTTAATTAAGAGCAGCCTTTATATTATTTTAATCAGGAAATTTCAAAAAAAAAAGAAAACGAAACACAATTATGTAAAAAAATTTAGTGATAATTAAATTTTATTTGTTTGAAATCAACAATACTCTTCAACTTCCGAAATATAGTACTCATTTTTCTATTTATTTATTTATGTACGTAACATTTATTGCAAAAATATATTTATAAAAATTTCGTTAAGGGTAGAACAAACTACATAATTAACTACACGTTATCCACGACATATGATAAGAACTTTGTTAATTTAAATTAATTATATTAGGATATAAAAGTTTTTTTTTGACGTTTGAACACTCAACGCACAATCAACAACCTCCTAACCATAGCAAACCTCATCCCTTACCGTCACAAAACTGGGCACAGTTGCGTCCCGTTTTTTTTCCACATTTATTTATTTTTTCCTCTTCACATTAAGTAACTAAAAAATTGATGTGAAGTGTGTATTTTCACACATTTCAGGGTTTTGCAGGTATTTAGTAAGTGAATGATGATTATTTGGGATGCCAGAACAAATTTTATATTAAAAAAAATTTTGTTGTTAATTTTAATTCGAACGCCTAATACCATTATTTAGGTTTCTAAATATGTGCAGTTTTTTTTTTTGTTTTATATAGCAAGGTTCTTTAAGATTTTGAAAATTGCGCCTATAGCTTCCATTGGTTGTTATATAAGAACTTAATTATAATTTCAACAATTTCCACTGATTATTAAATTTACGATTTTAAAAATTAAATGCAACATTTGCCAAAATATAACTAGAATTTTGAAAATATAATTTAAACAAAATAAAAATGCAAAAAAAAAAACAAAAAATAATATTGTCTCTTCTCGTGGGGATCGAACTGACTTGGTTGGGTGAAAAGCCAGCGTCATTACCACTACACCAGGATAAACCTTCCATTCTAGTGTGTTACAAAGGTATAACTTGTGTACATTATTAGCAAAAAAACACAAAAAATGCGTTTTTTTCCAAAAACATAATCTGATCCAAAATTCCTGTTGTACTATTCCGGTTCACACCAATGTACATTACTTAGAATTTTTTTCAGATTTTTAGTTTAAACCATCTGGGCGGACAGGTGTGGGACAAAATTTTTTTTGCACAATTTTGGCAAAAGTCGCTTCAAAATAATTTATTTAAAAATAAAAATTTGATCGTTAATCCACGTACCAAGGGCTTTTATTTGACACCCTACTCAGAATTATAAAAAAATATATTTTTTTGTCGATGCGCACATATTTGTTTATATTTTTAGGGGGATATGTTTTTTAGATGTTTTAGTATTTTTCCTATGTGCGGGTCAAAGAGTTGTAACGGGTGTTTTTTTTTAGAGGTATAGAACTTTAAATTGCAATAAAACAACGATGGATTATTCGATTGACATGAATTTTTTTTTATTCGAAAGATTATCTTGTGGCATTACATTAAATCATACCAACAAGACGGCGCAACATGTCACACAGCTCGTGCCACAATCGATTTATTGAAAGACACGTTTGGTGACCGCCTAATTTCACGTTTTGGACCTGTGAATTGGCCTCCAAGATCTTGTGATTTAACACCGCTGGACTACTTTCTGTGGGGCTATGTAAAGTCATTGGTCTATACGGATAAGCCACAAACGCTTGACCATTTGGAAGACAACATTCGCCGTGTTATTGCCGATATACGGCCACAAATGTTGGAAAAAGTCATCGAAAATTGGACGTCCAGATTGGACTACATCCGAGCCAGCCGTGGCGGTCATATGCCAGAAATCATATTTAAAATGTAATGCCACAAGATTATCTTTCGAATAAAAAAAAATTCATGTCAATCGAATAATCCATCGTTGTTTTATTGCAATTTAAAGTTCTATACCTCTAAAAAAAACACCCATTATAAGCATACCAAATTTCAATTCTCTAGGTTTAGCCGTTTGGCTACAATTTTTAACGAACGGACAGACAGACGACAAAATGACGGTATAAGGGTTTTTTGGTCATATCTACAAAACTCTAATAAAAAACATTTTTTCAACATCTTAAATTTAATGTAAAAAGATCGCCAGTTACATTCTTTTTATAAAACCAGTTTCTGTGTTCAAATAATATCTTGAATACTACTATTTGCATACGATTCATTGCGTATCTTATCTTTCAGCATTGTCCCAAGTCATTTCATTCCATTCCATTCATTGACTAAATAAATACAACATTGATAAACCCGCGTGCAAGCATTGAGTTGTATAGAATGCCTTTGTATGGTGAGAATTCCAGTAGGCTGTGCAACCTTCTCTTTGATGTATCTAGATGGTGCTGCTGTATTAGTGCCCATCTGCCGTGAAAACCGCAAACTAACCGGTTTGATTTTCTCCTAAAGGGTTCTTTTGAATAATTTTGTTTTAGATTTGGTTTCTATCTAAATTTAAATAGAGATTTACTAAATATTAAGGTTTATTTTAGGTGAAATGTTGTTGTTGAGGTGAATTTCAATGAATAGAAAGTGGATTTATTGTGAATTTTAATGGGTATACGTGTTTGTTTGGTTGTTAATTGTAAACAGACAGTTTTTGTTGAATTTTCTTTCGTTGAGTTTTTCTCAAAAAACATTTTTGCTCATCTGCACTAGCATAACGAGTGGTATTGGCGCCTTTGGTTAAGTATAAAATTTGCAAAGTATTGTCAATAATGTATAAAATTTGGATAACTGAAAAAAGCCAATTAGGTTTATTTTCAAGACAGGTCAAAGATAGGCATCTTAGTTTTTCCTTTTCTTAAGAAAAATGGAGGGAAAGTTAATATTAAGTCCAGATTGGGAAAAGATTTGGTTATGGACAGAAGGAGGGCATGGGAATATATTTTGAGTTAAAAAGTAACTGATACTATGCGAATAACACAGAAAAAACACAAAACAAAAAAACAAACATTACATTTGTCGCAGAAAAACAAAATTGCACTAATATGCTTGCACCTGCAAGTTGCACATTTAACTTTTAGCTGCTCCTGTCCAACTAAAACTAATTTTATTTCATGAGATAATGAACATAATGCACTTGTTTGCAAACAGAATCCATATATTGTAAATTCAGATGACCGACACTTAGATGTACCACATAAAATTACATGCCCGGCATTTAACTCCTGCTTAACTACAAATTACACTTCAATAAATCTACTGAAATTAAACTTTAAATACTGTAATTTGATGCCCACCTTCTCTTATATACCTCGATACATGTGTAGCGCTTAAAATTTAAAAATTTCGCATATATTTACTCGCATTTTCATAAAATAAAAATGTACTGTGCTTAAATTAACCTGTTCGCTATTAGTATATTGACAGCTGAGTACTACGGACAACAGCTATATTGTCTTGGAGCACAGCGCAGGCACCGGTAATGTCACTTCTCTATAGTTACAGTTTATAGAACATCGAGACACAACAACAGACTGTCCCGCGGACACCGAGCAATTTCCCCATGGGCCTGTCCCAATAAGATCAATTCTGGGATCAATTGGGCCGACTGTTGACCCTATAGAGCTAATTTATTTCAATTTATCAGGGCCAGAAATTTTGCCAGTCCGCTACTGGACAAAAGCTACATCAGTTCTATCTTAATTATTATTTATCTACCTTATTATTATATTTGTATTTTAGTTTTATTTTGTTTAAATAAATGTAATTAATTTATTTAAATTTTATCAGATTTAATAAAGGTTAATATTGGGTTGTTGCATAAGTCCGTTCCTTTTTTTTACATTTTATTCAATAAAATATACATTCTAAAAAAAAACTTTTATTATCAAGTGTACTCCATTATTTTCTATCACTTTGGACAAACGCTCAGACAATTTCATAATGCCATCTCTCCAGAAGTTTCAGTCTTTGCTCTCGAAAAATCAGTAGAGGTGAATTTTGATATCGTCCAAAGATGGGAAATTTTTTCTGTTAAGGGAATTTTGTATTTTATTAATACTCTTTATTTAACTAGATCTACATACATGATGTAACACATAGTTTTGATAATACAGTGTTTGTCAGGGTTTGTCACGTTGTGGGGTCGGTTCGAAGAACTCCTCTGTCACTTCATTTTATGTCTGTTAATTCGCTACTAATGATTAATTAGATAGTTCGCTGTCCGCACTATCACTGTCACTGTCTATTATAGTGTCTTGCGGTAATTTTCTCTTTAATCTTCTGTGGATTTTTCGCTTGCCCAGTTCATAGTGTGTGGCACCGGAGCACTGTCCAATTCTGTGGAAAAATGTTGTTGACAGCTTTTACATGAATTCTTCTATTGTCATTATACCCAGTTCCTCGTGTAAATGGCTGTTCCTGATAAACCACGGGCTGTTGGTGGCGATCCGTAATACTTTCAACTGAAAATCTTGCAATTTTTTAATGTGTGTTCGTTGTGCAGCACCCCATACCATGCACGCGTTGGTCAAGGTAGGTCTCAGTATACCTTTATATATTAAGAGGGAACATTTTCTTTTTAGGGTTGATTTCCTATTCACTAATGGATAGAGCATCGCTAATTTAGTTTGGGCTTCCCGTAGTTTTTTCGTAATGTGGTGTCTCCATGTTAGTGTATTATCGAGATGCATTCCTAAATATATTATTGCTTGGTTAGGCGGGTTCCAGGGAATAATGTTGTTGTTAATAATTATATCTGGCAGGTTACTAGTTTTTCTTAGCGTGAACATTTTTATTTCGCATTTAGTTGTATTTAGTTTAATGCATCATTTTTTAAAATAATCAGTAGTGATTTCAAGGTTTTTTTTGTAGATCACTGAGGAATTTTGTAGAGAGCAAAACAAATGGTAGTCGGAGCATATGGTCCAGACATCGCACCATCCAACTACCTTTTGTTTGTATAATATATATCATAGAATAAATATTGATAAAATTTAAAAATTAAAGAGAGTAGAATAGGTCCGAGATGAGATTCTTGAGGTACTCCAGATGTGACAAAAAAATTTCTGGACAGGTTATTGTAGATTTTGATGTTTTGGGTACGGCCAGTTAAATAAGACTAAATCCACAATAACAGTGGATCAAAAACACCATAGAGTTTCAGCTTGTCAGTGAGGATACCATGCTCGACGCTATCAAATGCTTTCCGGATATCTATGTAAATGGAATGTACTTCTTTCCCATTTTCATAAGAAGATAAAATTAAATCTTTATAGTTCAGTAGGTTTGTAGAAGTAGATCGTCCTCTAAAGAACCCATGCTGTTGAGGTATAATTACGTTTTTGAAGGTTTCAAAAATTAAGTCAGTTACGATAGATTCTAACACTTTTGCTGCCGATGAAAGCATAGAAATTGGACGACAATTTTCTACCTTGTTTTTGGTCCCATCCTTGTGAATTGGGACAACATATGCCGTTTTCCAGATCTGGGGAAATATGCCAGTACTGAGCGATTTATTGAAAATAATTTGCAGAGGAACAGCCAGAGTATGACAACAGTTCCTCAAAAATACTGGAGGGATTCCATCAGGACCACAGGACTTTGTCGGATTTAATACAGCTAGTTTGGATGTAATAGTTTCCAATTCAATATAAACTGTGGAGATATGTTTACAACAAGTGAACTCAAAGTTAACAGAGCCTTGAGCGGATGGCTCAGTGTATACTGAACTGAAGAAGTCCGCAAAGAGATTGCAAGTTTCTAGACAGTTATTATATCTGACGTTATTGTAGGTCACATATTTAGGAATTCCTTGATTCTTTCTTTTAGTATTAATATACGACCAGAAAGATTTTGGATTTGATAAAATTTCCTGCTCAATATTTGAGGTATAACGGTCATAGTCTTTTTGGGCGCATTATGCCTATACGTACGACCTTTAAAGTTTTTGTAGAGTCATTTGGACTCTGTAAGACCGTTGTATGCAACTGTAATACTAAGCGAACGTTGTTCCACCATTGTAAGTCGCTGTTTATTTTTACTCGGAATATCAGAAATCACAAAATATTAAAATGAAAACAAAATATTCTACTGAAATCTATATCCAAAAACGAATGACAAAAAAATACAGTTCATTATTTTTATGTCAAGCATCAAATAACAATATTTTTCCAAATGATTCTCCTTAAATTTTATGGTAATGAACATAAAAAAATCTCCACATTATCTGAATATTTTATGATATCTTTCCCCAAAAACGTTCTGTATATTTATAAAGATGTTTTAACATACATTCTATATTCTCTTTCATAATATCTTCCATTCTAGAATCTCATGTCAAGTTGAGTGTGGTGGTTTTATATTTCCGAACCATTTGTATTTGGTATATTTACAAAGCCACCTCGATTCTTATTATACTCAAAATTCTAACCGGATATCCTATTACAAACCACTGTTTATTTTTATGTTTTATTCCGGAGATTTTGTATATATCTAAGTAAATGTTACAAGGAGATTCTCTTCTTCTTTTTAATGGCACAGATAAGGATTTTAAAAGCTTCTTTTTTAAATGGTTTAAATTTGTTTTTGAGGTGAAATGAAAGATTTTTTTGTGTAAAGTAATTTATTGAATCTTTAAGATTTCGATCAGGACAATAAATATTTTCCGGATTTTCTTTCCGGCAGATTTCTATAGACTGGGTTTTGTGAGAATTTTAATATAAATAATAGGCTCCATTGTATAAGTGGCGGATAATAGTGAAATTGAGAGCATTAGAACGTGCGTTGCTGGGGTCTCGGGTTCGAATGCTGTTCAGACATGGAATTTTCAACACGAAACATTACAATTGTCGTGGATAATTACCGTAAACTAAAAAAAAAAAACATTAGACGCGCGTATGTACGTAGCGTAGAAACGTGAATATAACATACGTTTTCTTCTTCTTCTTGTGATTTGTTGGCTTTGGTGAGATCACCATGCCTCTAGTACATAGCTTTTTATTTACTTATAAATGTAAAATGGTTTCCTAGAGAAAACCAATAATTTTCTTTCCCATGCAAACTGCTGGGAAGAGGTTAGTCAGCATAGCTTTAATAGAAATATGAGTGGGGAATATAGGTTTTCATATGGATTATTATAAATTAAAATTTGATACAGGATGTTTTGGGGAGTTTAAGGTTTGCTAACTTCTTATAATAAGAAATACGAAGGATGTTAAAGTAGGAAAGATCAATTATTTTACTCTGCAAATAAGAATATTAAGTTGGAAAAACAATTGAACATCAAATAAGAGAATTAAAAAAAAAAAAACTAAAATCTTAAACTGAAGGCCTTATATTTTTAGGGTTTTGCAGGTATGACCACCAAAAAACCCTTATAACGTCACTCATGTGTCTGTCTGGCTGTACGGTAGAAATTGTAGCCAAACGGCTGAACATAGAAAGTTGAAATTTGGCATACTTACACAACTTTTTGACCCACATGTAGAAAAACTATAGTGTTCAAAAAAATGCAGTGGGGGATAAATATAAAAAATATGTATTTAATAAAAAAAAAATGAATATTTTTTTAAAATTTTTGAGTGGCGTTCCAAATGAAACCTCTTAATGCGTGGGTCAACAAACAAATTTTTATTTTTGAAAAATCAATTTCTTTTTATTGGATTTTTGCCAAATATGTTTCAAAAAACTATCGTCCCCCACCCTATCTCCCAAAGAGATTGATCTAAAAATCTAAAAACAACGTATTGAACATTGATGGGAACCGAAATAGTTCAACAGGAATTTTTGATCAGATAAATTTTTTGAAAAATGTCGAATTTTTTGTGTCGATAAAAAAATATATTTTAAAAATTGATTGTGTGGTATCAAAAGAAAGCTCTTAAGATGTAGATTACGGAAAGATAGATAGTTTTTTGAAATGCGTTTCTTTTAACATGAATTTAGCCAAAAGAGTGCAAAAGTTCTTGTCCCGCACCATCTTACCAAAAAGCGTTAAACTAAAAATCTAAAAAAATTATAGGTAATGTATAGGTAATGTATATATTTGATCATATTGTTTTTGAAAAATATGACAGTTTTTGTGTTTTTGAAAAAATTTACTATTTTTTTAATTGGTTAGATTATGTCTAGTAATTTTATGGATTTTTTGTATTTATAGCTAAGATAGTGCATGTATTTTTTTAATAGTTGCGAACTGAGTTACTCACAACACACCACACTACACTCTACACTGTAAAATATTTCTTATTAATCGAATGAAGACTTGAATACGAAGCAAATGCAGAAAAACGCTGGGATATATGGCAAATTATTTAAATTTTGTTTAAAAAAATGAAATGGAAACTATTAGTCTCAAATAACGAATAAAAGTGATTATCAAAAAAACCGTTGATTTTGTTGTGATAAATATAGACATCCAGTATTATGTTGGCTTCTTACACCTATTAACTACCTGCAAAACCCTGAAATGTGTGAAAATTCACACTTCACTTCAATTTTTTTAGTTTGTTGTATAGAAAATGTATTTTTCTTTAATTAACCATTAGGGCAATATGGGTCCAAAATCAGGGCTTCGAACCGTTATATTTTTAGTTTCGGTTTTTGTTCCGGTTCAATTAAAAAAATAAATATCGGTTCGGTTCCGGTTTTCGTTCCGGCAAAATGCTTTTTTATATTTGTATTAGAAATATATTTTCTACTATAATTTAAAAAAACATTTTATTCCTTATTTTGTAATAATCATACCAAGGCCGCTTCCAGGGGGTCTGGGAGTTCAGCCCCCCCCCTCCAAAATAATAGAAGTGCAATTTTTATTTACTTATCAGTTAAAAAAATTACGATATTTTTCTGCTCATCAGTTTCAAAAATAATCTTAACCCTTTACCGCATAGTGTGCCATATATGGCACTTTCCGATTTTTATGTTTTATTTTACTTTTAAAACTGAATTAGAACGTTACTTCATGAATGTGCATATATGCAACATACACAGCAATGGATCCTGCAGTATCTCAAGTAATGGGCTGCAATAGATTTGAGGATATCAAGCGGAATTTTCACTTCAACGATAACTCTGAATTTATTGAGAAAGGAACTAGAAGATACGACCTTTTCTTTCAAAAATTCGAGGGAGACTGCTTTTAATCCCTAATGCAATTATCCCTAGCAATTGACGAGCATAAAATACGGAATCATTTTCTTTTGTAATATAATGTAGAATCATAATGTTCCATGTATGGCACAAACCCTAAATTATTATTTTAATTATTATTTTTTTATAAAAATAATAATTAATATTTTAAATATATTTTTTTAATTAATTTTTCTATCAATAAGAACCAATTCCTATTGCTCATGAATTATTTCAGCCAAAAATAAAAATTCATGCAGTCAAGGGTTAAATAAAATGTATTTTATATTCACTCTCGTGAATATTATTTGAACCGAAATAAACCGATTTTTTTTCGGTTCAGCTCCGGTTTTCGTTCCGACAAAAATAACGGTTTTTTTAGGTTTACGGTTTTCGGTTCAGTTCCGGTTCGAAATCCTGTCTAAAACCGGTATTAAAAAATCTTTTAAGGTTTGATTAAACAAGAGTATTTCAAGTAAAACAGCTGTAATACTAATGAACTCATAAAGGTAATGGTAATAGTAATATTTTTTACGGATGATATAATTTCGATCTCGAATTAATGGGTCTATTCTGTAACGTAATATTAGCTCTGTATCGCCATAACTCTATAAGAATACAGCGCTATAGCGAAAGCGCTATTCTGTATGTACGAAGGCGGTCTATAAACCTTACATTTCTATAAGAAATGACTGTAAAGTTATGGCGACAAAAATCTCGCCATAAGACTTATATTAACAAGTGTACAGTTGACGTTTTCTACGTTCTTCATCGTTTATTGACAGATTTATCATTAATATGGACAATGATATTCCCTTATTTATTTATTAACTGCTACAAGAAGACTATGCAAGGTATATATATAATATATTACTTAAAAAAAGAAAGAACTAGTTACTATAAAGAAAAATTATTATTCACTAGGAGAAAAAAAATCACTAATGAAAATAGAAAACAAACAAATATAGTATTAAACATAAAATCTTTTAAACTAGAATATTTTAATAAAACACTACAATAATTATCAGGTCTGGTCTTGGTTTTCTTAAAATTTAAATAAAAATGTATCTGAGCATGAAAATACCAGTCCTAAACAAAACACATCTTTAAATCATCTTTAAATTAAACATCAAAATGAAAATCTTTGTTTTCATACTTGTATTTGACCACTTCAAGCAAAAATCTTTTATTTTGCAACTCCAAATAATGATCTCGAGTTGTCTTTATTTTTTTCACCAGTGTAGAAAATATATTAGTATTTTCAGAATATTTATTTACTTATGTCACTTAATGTTGACTTGTTTACGTTTTTCTTCTTCTTCTTCTTCTTCTTAAAGGACGGGCCTGGGGAGGTGGAGGGTATACAAGCAGTAGATGCTTTCGAAGTTATAGACGTGGTGGCCAGGTACACTACAGAGGCTGTGGAGGATGTAGACGGTGTACTGGCTATGGAGGGTGCAAATACTGTGAGAGCTGCACTAGTTGACGGGACCATATACTCAAGAGGGGCTGTGGTCTCGGTTAATTCTGGGGCGACACTTGCTGTCGAGCAGCCAGACAAGTTGAAACTGTCGATGGTTTGATTTGTTTATTTTTCGTACTACTCTCTACTTGTATTTACCATTCTTTTTCTTTTTATTCTGCTGCTTCCGACAGTGCATTTTTTTTTTTTTTTCGTAATTGTATGTAATTACAAAAAATGTACCCGTATTAGGTACCCGTTTAGATGGTTTAGGTATTTTTGAAAAGTATGGTTAAGATTGCATATTTTAAATAATTTTGTTAATTATATGTAATCAATACATGCATAAATAAAAATTATGACTTTTCTTGAGCACTTAACATTTTTAATTATAATGTTTGTTATAAATTTATAAAAACGTTAAAAAAATAAATATGAGAACTATAATGAATGAAACTGACGCTACAAATAATAAACATGAAGTTGGTTGCGCTGTAAGCTGTTGTATTACAGACCAAGGTTATAGTAGACGTTACAGAATAGGAAAATATGGAACTCTATAAAATAACCCACTACAGTCTAATGTAAGCTACATGCTCTGTACGGATATAGAGATACATTGAGAAGTTAGAGAATAGACCCATTAATCTTATAGATTTTGTCTGTAAGCTTACAGATTTGCCACAGAATTGCACCAATAGTTCATTTTTCTAATGATTGGATCATATTATTCACAAATTTTCGCTAAAAATAAAGATGTCCGCCCCTGTCCTTGCAGTAGTTGTAGCAGAGTGTCATAAATTTCCAGCATTAACTTCGATCCAGGGGCGGATCGTGTTGTTTTTGTTATTCTAGACAACGCTGGATAAATGCCAAATGTTCCATATAAGTTTTTTTCTTGGATACTGAAATAGTTATTACTGAAAAAATAGGGTTAAAGAATTGTTTATTGAAAAGTATTTTGTGGTAAAAAGTATTTTATTGCGTTATATTTTGTTTATTTTCTTTATATTTGTTGGACTTTTTAGTATTAATAAAAAAAATTATTACCAATATCGTAAGAAAATAATAACGTTATAAAAAAGAAACTACATTGTTTTAAAATTGTTCGTAGTATACAAAATAAAACACTCTAAAGTTAAAGTATAGCTTATTTTTAAGGCTACAGGAGACCATTGTTATTGCTATAACATGTTCAATATTTTTATAGAAAAAGGAAAAATAACAAAAAGACATCATTTTTAGGGTTCTGTAGGTATAACCAAAAAACCCTTATACCGTCTTTTTGTCGTCTGTCTGTCTGTCTGTCTGTCTGTCTGTCTGTCTCTCTGTCTGTCTGTCTGTCTGTCTGTCTGTCTTTCTGTCTGTTCGGTAAAAATTGTAGCCAGACGGCTAAACCTAGAGAAATGAAATTTGACATGCTTATACAACTCTTTGACCCGCACATAGGAAAAATACTAAAACATCTAAAAAACATATCCCCCTAAAAATATAAACAAATATATGGTCATCGAAAAAAATATATATTTTTTTACAATTCTGTGTACGGTATCAAATGAAAGCCGTGGTACGTGGATTAACGATCAAAATTTTATTTTTGCAAAATAAATTATTTTGACGCGATCATTTCCAAAATTGTGCAAAAAAAATTTTGTCCCACACCCTGTAGCCCAGATGGTTTAAACTAAAAATCTGAAAAAATTGTGTGAACCGGAATAGTACAACAGGAATTTTTGATCAGATTAGGTTTTCGGAAAATATTTTTTTTGTGTTTTTAACTAAAATATGTAAAATATTTAACACAGTAAACGAGTGAACGTCCGTAGTCCAGTTGTAACGTTCTCGCTTCGTAAGTTGCAAACTACTGTTCGATTCTCGTCAATTTTTATTTTTTATTTTTTCTTTGCATTTTTATTTTGTTTAAATTATTTTGTCAAAATTCTAGTAATATTTTAGCAAATTTTGGCAAATTAAAAATATTTAAAAAATTAAATATTTTATAACAGTGGCGAACTGAGTTACTCACACCACACTACACTATACTCTACACTCTACACTGTAAAATATTTCTTATTAATCTAATGAAGACTTCAATACGAAGCAAATGCAGAAAAAACGCTGTGATATTTGGCAATTATTTAAATTTTCTTTAAAAAAATTAAATGGAAGCTCTTAGTTCTCAAATAACGAATAAAGGTGATTATGAAAAAAACTGTTAATTTTGATGTGATAAATATACCTAGACATCCAGTATTATGTTGGCTTCTTATACTTATTAAATTCCTACAAAACCCTGAAATGTGTGAAAATTCACACTTCACTTTAATTTTTTCACTTTTGCTCACGATTGCTGTATCAAATTTCAAAAGGTACTGCTTTATGCACTTGTTGCACTAGTTTTTTTTTACGACCATTATCAAAAGTGGTCTAATTTAAAACAGTTTTGAGGGATGCCTTCTTTGAATACCGTTAAGTATTGCATTTAGTTTGCCATAATTTTGATACATTAAAATATGAACATGGAACTGTCATGACGTTTTATCTTTCTCAGAATTGAACTAATGTCAACTGATTTTTCATGTAAAACATTTTCTTATTAAACGGTTTCCATTGTATTTACTTTCTCCTAAACCCATTTGCTGGTTATTACGAAGGGCTACAAAATCTATCACTTTCATTAAGCCCTTAGAATTATAAATTCGAACAAATATGTTATGCAATATTATTAATTAAAGTCATTTGACATTATTACAAGTTTCAAATCTCTTTGTTACAAGTTTGAGCAATATTCTCAAATTTGCAACTTCTAAAAGTTTATCAGAGTACACAGCATTAAATTGCTGAAACCTCACAATTAATTCTCAACCCTCTTTGATGTCAATGTACATAACGAACTGTTACAATTTTATAAATTTCAATTACAAAATCAACAACCATAAAATTTATTGTCAACATAATTAAATTCACATATATGTTTGACAGAGGCGTCTCGTGCGCACTTCAAAATGGCGAGGAGATAGATTAGACATGGGTCAAGCCACCAAAAATATCTCTTGCTTGCAGCAAAAGTTCTAAAAATATGTTACGTAGTGTAATGCGAAACATAAAATAAACAATAAGATTGTGTTTAAACAATAATGGATACTTATTCGAACAATATTTATAACCAAAATACTTGATAATTTTTACTTTTGTTTTTATTATATGTAAGATTTTAATCGTACTATTTTTATAAGTTTGTAACATTGAGAACTCCGGTATTAAAAAATTTCATTATAAACATGTTTAGTTTCTTATAAAGACAAAAAATCAATGTTCCAATGGCCTAACAATATACAGGGTGTTTCATTT
Source organism: Liopterus haemorrhoidalis (assembly GCA_963971575.1). Lineage (NCBI taxonomy): Eukaryota > Metazoa > Arthropoda > Insecta > Coleoptera > Dytiscidae > Liopterus > Liopterus haemorrhoidalis. The sequence goes on from OZ020611.1 coordinate 230,170,881, forward strand.
AAAAAAATGTTTATTTTTAAAATATCTAGTCAACGAAACATTCAAAACTATTTTTGAGTCTGCCATAATATTTCCTACAAAAACTACTCGAACTTTGTCTATTTAACCGAATCTCTATCTATATTATTAACAAAGATAGCAATAGCACTGTTAGTATTTCATATAGTCGCAATATAAACAATGACTATGTAGGCGTTACACTTTTGCGTGATAAAAGATCGCCCGCAGTGTTGCCAGGTCTGGAATTGAATGACATTTTTGAATTATACAAAAAAAAAAAAAAAATGCGTTAAAATATATATTATGGTATTATTAGAGATATCTGAGATACTGTCGAAAAAATCTAACTGCAACCTTCTTGTCGTGCCTATTGATTTACAGGATTTAAAACCAACACTTGTAATTGTGTTATGTAGTGACAGACATTCATCGTTTGGCCATCTAGTAATCATCATTTACTGACTAAATACCTACAAAACTGTGAAATGTATGAAGATTCACACTGCACGTCAATTTTTTAAATTAGATTATACATATTTTTAGAGCCCTTCGATAGCGTATTTTTTCTCAGTTCGAATGAAAATATTTTATATCCATAAATATAAAATAAAAAAAAATTGATGTGAAGTGTGAATTTTCACACATATCAGGGTTTCGCAGGTATTTAGTAAGTGAATGATGATTATTTGGGATGCCAAAACAAATTTTATGTTAATATACATATATATATATATACGGGTGATGTTTTTTTGTTAATTTTAATTCGAATGCCTAATACCATTATTTAGGTTCTAAATATGAGCAGTATTTTTTTTTTTTTTGTATAGCAAGATTTATTAAGATTTTGAAAATTGCGCCTATGGCTTCCATTGGTTGTTTTAAGTCATAACTGAGCCCCTCTGATTTCGTGTATTCAATTTCAACAATTTCCACTGGTTATTAAATTTACGCTTTTAAAAATAAAATGCAACGTTTGCCCCTAGAATTTTGAAAAACTAATTTAAACAAAATAAAAATGCAAAAATAAACAGAAAAAATAAGTTTGTCTCGAATCCGGAACCCTAGTTTGCAAATTAAAACACGAAACTGATAACCATTACACCATAAAAGCATGCTGGATTGCTTGGTTACATGAGTTATTAAATATTTTACATGGTCAAGCAAAAAACACAAAACATGCGTTATTTTCCGAAAACATAATCTGATGTACAAAAATTCCTGTTGTACTATTCCGGTTAACACAAATGTACATTAGTTAGAATTTTTTCAGATTTTTAGTTTAAAGCATCTGGGCTACAGGGTGTGGGACAAAAAAATTGGTGCACATTTTTTGCAAAAATAAAATTTTGATCGTTAATCCACGTACTAAAGGCTTTCATTTGATACCTTACTCAAAATTTAAAAAAAAAAAAATTTTCGTTGGCAAGATATTTGTTTATATTTTTAGGGTGATGTTTTTGAGATGATTTAGTGGTTTTCCTCTGTGCGGGGGTCAAAAAGTTGTATAACCATGCCAAATTTCAACTCTCTAGGTTTAGTCGTTTGGCTACATTTTTTACGGAACAGACAGAGAGACAGACAGACAAACAGACAGACAGACAGACAGACAGACGGACGGACAGACAGACAGACGACAGAATGACGGTATAAGGGTTTTTTGGTCATACCTACAAAACCCTTAAAAGGAAAAAAATGACATTTAAACAATTTTTAATCAAGAAACAATAATTAAAGGTACTGCTGATTTTTTTAAAAATCGAATGGAATTATGTTTAGAAAATAATGGAAATCAGAAAATCAGATAGAAAATTATTTATAGAAAATAATTAAAAACTTTACTATTGTACTTATATTAAAAATATATTTTTTAAATTTATATCGATTTTTTCTCAGTAATTTTTTATGTTAGGTTATAAAATGTTTACATGGTTGAATTCAGAAAAAAATACGCTATCCCATAAATCTTCAAAATATGTATGATCTAATTTAAATATATATGTATTTATATAACTTTGTGCTCGAGCTATGCGGTTCTTAACCGGAGGGTCCCGAAATTAAAAGAAGAAAAATAATTTTTACCAGTTTTTGCTTTTAAAATTACAGTAAACTTAATTATTAAACAATAAATAACTAAGAACATTTAAAATATTATTTCAAAAATTTTCTTGGGGGGTCCAGAATATATTTTAGACTAGTTCCCGAGGGTCCCGAGTATAAAAAGATTAAGAATCGCTGCTATAGTTGACAACTACTAGTTTAAAAAAATTGATGTGAAGTGTGAATTTTCACACATTTCAGGATTTTGCAGGTATTTAGTAAGTGAATGATGATTATTTTGGATGCGAGAACAAATTTTATATTAAAATATTTTTTTTTGTTAATTTTAATTCGAACGCCTAATACCATTATTTAGGTTTCTAAATATGTGCTGTATTTTTTTTTATATAGCAAGGTTCATTAAGAATTTTAAAAATTGCGCCTATGGCTTCCATTGGTTGTTATAAGTTCCGCCCCTCTGATTTCGTGTACATTGAAACAGAATTAAATTATAATTTAAACAAATTCCACTGGCTATTAAATTTACGCTTTTAAATATTAAATGTAACATTTGCCAAAATATAACTAGAATTTTGAAAAAATAATTTAAACAATATAAAAATTAAAAAAAAAAAAAACAAAAATAATATAGTCTCATTCTCACAGGGTTCGATCCCTTTCGGATCGGGTTACTTGGGTGAAAAATCAGCGTCAAATACCACTAGACCAGTATACACGTTACAGTGTGGCGTGTTACAAAGCTATAACTTGTGTACATTATTAGCAAAAAATCACAAAAAATGCGTTTTTTTCCAAAAACCTAATCTGATCAAAAATTCCTGTTGAATTATTTCGGTTCACACCAATGTACATTACTTAGAATTTTTTCAGATTTTTAGTTTAAACCATCTGGGCTACAGGGTGTGGGACAAAAAATTTTTTGCACAATTTTGGCAAAAATCGCTTCAAAATAATTTATTTTTCAAAAATAAAAATTTGATCGTTAATCCACGTACCAAGGGCTTTCATTTGATACCCTACTCAGAATTATAAAAAAATATTTTTTTTTTCGATGAGCACATATTTGTTTATATTTTTAGGGGGATATCTTTTTTAGATGTTTTAGTATTTTTCCTATGTGCGGGTCAAAGAGTTGTATAAGCATGCCAAATTTCAACTCTCTAGGTGTAGCCGTTTGGCTAAAATTTTTACCGAACAGACAGACAGACAGACAGACAGACAGACAGACAGACAGACAGACAGACAGACAGACAGACGACAAAATGACGGTATAAGGGTTTTTTGGTCATACCTACAAAACCCTAAAAATATATTTTCCTCTATAAGTAAATGTCCCACTTAGTGTCCTACAACTTTCTTAGTTAGTATTTTATAACTATTTAATCAAAATTTATGATTAATATTATTTGAATATTGGTAGAAAAGATTATAAAATCGTATTTGAATAAGTAGTCAATAACTTCAGCAAAAACAGAGCAAGTTGATTTTCATGATATAGCGTACTCGTACTGAATGCAGTGTCGAATATATATGCTGCAGACAGTTTCTATTAGAAATAGTCCTTAGATCACCGCCGGAATTTTCTTTTAAATTTTCCATCCTTTTAACGAGTTCAGTTCTGGAAACAAAAGGCTATGAAACATTATTTTCTCTACCCTATCCGTCACTCTGGTAACTAATTAATTATCAAGTTATATGATAGGTTTAATAAAATAATTAAAAGGGTCATCCCCTCTGTACCCTATAAACAAGCCACTGATGTCTGATGATAAAACACTTCAAATTCTGAACTCATCTCTCGTCCTGACGTCACGCGTCACGTGACGTCTTAATTAAACGAATCACCGCATGTACGTCGAGGCGCTGGCGGCGTGATTGTGAATTTATTGAAATAACGACCAGGCGAACAGCTCCGCCAAAACCAACAGACTTAATAATGCCACGTGTACAATCAACAGTAATATATCATTGCTAATGACGGATACGAGAATGATGCGAAAAGATGAAATGGATAGGACATAGGGTTATAGGAAATTAATATAAACTACCATTGATTTTGGAAGTTTGTTCCATGTTAATGGACGAAGCGAGATATGTATATCTATGCTAGTTGCAGCAGATGTTAGGTCAAACCATTAATTAACTATTGCTAAAACAAACGAAGATAGCTTAATCGAGCGGTAGAATTATGAATTAATAGTAGATAGAGAAGATACGTTGCTAATCGTTCTACATATACATTTTCAATACAATGCAGGATCATGTTAGATATGTGCATAGGAGTCTTTTGTCGCAAGTTTTATCTTTATTGTCATATGAGGAACTTGTTTCCAAAATGACTCGTCCAATTAAAAAATTGATGTGAAGTGTGAATTTTCACACATTGCAGGGTTTCGCAGGTATATAATAAGTGAAGGCGGCATGCTGAGTGTGTAGGACAAACTTTGCTTTGTAGTAACCACGGCAAAATGAACGATCTTTTTAAAATAATTTATCGTCTGTTAATCTCAGAGCTTTAAAAACAAATTTTATGTTAAAATATTTTTTTGTTAATTTTAATTCGAATACCTAATATCATTATTTAGGTTTCTAAATAAGTGCAGTATTTTTTTATATAACAAGGTTCATTAAGATTTTGAAAATTGGGCCTATAGCTTTCATTGGTTGTCTTAAATCATACGCTCCGTCCCTCTGGCTTCGTATAAATGACACATAGAATGAAAATATAATTCCAATTGGTTATTAAATTTACGCTCTTGAAAATTAAATTCAAAATGTCCTAAAATATAACTAGAATTTAAAAAAATTAATTTAAACAAAATAAATATGAAAAAAAAAACAAAAAATAAAACTAACTCCACAAGCCAGGAACGAACCGAACCTGTGTAGTGAATAACGATCCTGTGTAGTTGTCGCGCAACTGAGCCACTAGACCACCAAACGCTTATCAACTTAGTGTGTTATAAGAGTATAACATGTATGCATCGTCAACCAAAAAACGCAAAAAATGCGTTATTTTCCGAAAACATAATCTGATCAAAAATTCCTGTTGTACTATTCCGGTTCACATCAATATACATTACTTAGAATTTTTTCACATTTTTAGTTTAAACCATCTGGGCTACAGGGTGTGTGACAAAAATTTTTTTGCACAATTTTGGCAAAAATCGCCTCAAAATAATTTATTTTGCAAAAATAAAATTTTGATCGTTAATTCACGTACTAAGGGCTTTCATTTGATATCCTAACCAGAATTTCAAAAAAATATTTTTTTTTTCGATGAGCACATATTTGTTTATATTTTTAGGGGGATATGTTTTTTAGATGTTTTAGTATTTTTCCTATGTGCGGGTCAAAAAGTTGTACAAGCGTGCCAAATTTCAACTCTCTAGGTTTAGCCGTTTGGCTACAATTTTTACCGAACAGACAGACAGACAGACAAACAGACAGACAGACAGACAGACAGACAGACGACAAAATGACGGTATAAGGGTTTTTTGGTCATACCTACAAAACCCTAAAAATATATATATATATATATCAAAAACAGTTTTTTTTAGGGTTTTGTAGGTATGACCAAAAAACCCTTATACCGTCATTTTGTCGTCTGTCTGTCTGTCTGTTTGTTCGGTAAAAATTGTAGCCAAACGGCTAAACCTAGTTGAAATTTGGCATGCTTATACAACTCTTTGACCCGCACATAGGAAAAATACTAAAACATCTAAAAAACATATCCCCCTAAAAATATAAACAAAAATGTGCTCATCGAAAAAAAAAAAATATTTTTTTAAAATTCTGAGTAGGGTATCAAATGAAAGCCCTTGGTACGTGGATTAACGATCAAATTTTAATTTTTGTAAAATAAATTATTTTGAAGCGATTTATGCCAAAATTGTACAAAAAAATTTTTGTCCCACACCCTGTAGCCCAGATGGTTTAAACTAAAAATCTGAAAAAATTCTAAGTAATGTACATTGGTGTGAACCGGAATAGTACAACAGGAATTTTTGATCAGATTATGTTTTTGGAACAAAAAGCATTTTCTGTGTTTTTTTGCTAATAATGTTATAGTTATATAGTTGTATAGACGCTAAACAGTAACGTGTTTCTTGGTGCAGTGGCTAAGATACTTGCATTCTGCTCGAGAAATTGAGTTCGAATCCTACGGGAGGAGACAATATTATTTTTAATTTTTTTTTTTGCATTTTTATATTGTTTAAATTATTTTTTCAAAATTCTAGTTATATTTTGGCAATTGTTGCATTTAATTTTTAAAAGCGTAAATTTAATAACCAGTGTACACGAATGAGTTTTGTGTACAGAATGTACACGAAATCAAAGGGGAGGAGCTATGACTAAAAACAACCAATGGAAGCCATAGGCGCAATTTTCAAAATCTTAATGAACCTTGATATATTGAAAAAATACTGCACTTCTTTAGAAACTTAAATAATGGTAATAAGCATTCGAATTAAAATTCATAAAAAAATATTTTGACATAAAATTTGTTTTGGCATCCCAAATAATCATCATTCACTTACTAAATACCTGCAAAACCCTGAAATATGTGAAAATTCACACTTCACATCAATTTTTTATCATCTAGTACCGGCCAAAAATTAAATCTTGTATAAGTACTCGACATTGAGTTAAAGAAGTGACTGAGTTCAGTGTAGGTACTGAGTTAATTGAGTTATGTAGATTAACTGTTAGTTAACATTTTTGGCGCACAGCAACAAAGGCTATTTGCGCCTAACGCAGCCCATTTAAATGACTACACTACATATTAAAAACAATAATGTGGATTATCTGTGGTTTAAGAGTGTTGTCTAGACCAGTGTTTCTCAACCAAAAACGCATCGCGGACCAGTAAAATATATAATTTTCTACCGCGGACCACTAATAATAATTGTTGGTTCATTTATTGCAAGAAAACAAATATATTTAATGTGCTACTAAATACATTTATTTTATTTGTAGAAAATCACAGAAAGTTTAGAGAAAATAAACAAAATATAAAATATTTACATAAAATGTGCATAAAAAATAACAAAAATACCGCAATAAACATATAGAAAAACTTTCGCGGACCACTAAAATTTATCTGCGGACCACCTGTTGAGTAACACTGGTCTAGACGTAATAATATATTTTTATGGTTTTGTAGGTATGACCAAAAAACCCTTACACCGTCATTTTATCGTCTGTCTGTCTGTTCGGTAAAAGTTGTAGCCAAACGGCTAAACCAAGAGAGTTGAAATTTGGCATACTTATACAACTCTTTGACTCGCAAAATATTTTTTTTTTAATTCTGAGCAGGGTATCAAATGGAAGTCCTTAGTACGTGGATTAACGAACAAAATTTAGTTTTTGCAAAATAAATTATTTTGATGCGATTTTTGCCAATATTGTGCCAAATAAATTTTGTCTCACACCCTGTGGCCCAGATGGTTTAAACTAAAAATATGAAAAAATTCTAAGTAATTTACATAGGTGTGAACCAGAATAGTACAATAGGAATTTTTGATCAGATTATGTTTTCAGAAAATAACGCATTTTTTGTTTTTTTGGTTGACGATGTACAAAAGTTATAGTTATGTAACACACTACACTAGAAGGTGTATCCTGGTCTAATGGTTAGCTTGTTCGCTTGCTACGCAGAAAACTAGGGTTCGCTTCCGGGCAGAGGAGACAATTTTATTTTGTCAAAAATCTAGTTATATTTTGGCCAATGTTGCATTTAATTTTTAAGAGCGTAAATTTAATAACCAGTTGGAATTGTTGGAATTATATTTTCATTCTATGTGTCATGTATACGAATCCAGAGGGCGGAGCATATGATTTAAAACAACCCATGGAAGCCATAGGCGTCATTTTCAAAATATAAATGAACCTTGCTATATATATAAAAAAAAAATACTGTACATATTTAGAAACCTAAATAATGGTATTAGGTATTCGAATTAAAATTAACAAAAAAATATTTTAACATAAAATTTGTTTTTAAAGATTAACAGACGATAAATTATTTTAAAAAGATCGTTCATTTTGCCGTGATTACTACAAAGCAAAATTTGTCCTACACACTCAGCATGCCGCCTTCACTTATTATATACCTGCGAAACACTGCAATGTGTGAAAATTCACACATCACATAATTTTTTTTATTTGTCACAAACCGTAGTCAGAAGCCCGAAGAATGATTGCTAAACCCGAAGTGCTCGGATAAAAATGACTAGATAACCCTACTTGTAGTGCCACAGATAGATAAAACTTTTCTTATTGCTCTCGTAGATTAACATTTTCAACAAAACAATTTTCTCAACTAACTTTTTAAAACTACCAAAATAGTGCTATAAATTTTCATAAATCCCTATTAAATTTTCCTAAAAATTTAATCTTCCTCCTATTTAATAAAATTGAGTTTATCTGTTTGTAACAGATCTTCAAAGTTCATCAAAATAACTACATAAATTTACACTAAAGTTTCAACCTTCATACGTTTTACACAAATAGATCTAGTAAGCTAGAAAACTTCTAGCGAACTATTCTTTAAAAACCCGAGTTTACATTCGAAGACTGTCTGCAAGTTTACATCAAAATAACCCAATAAATATCCACTCCGGACATACAAAATTCACTGGTACGGTACTGGAAAAACAAATGCATAACACCGTTAATAAATTCTCCTTTAGAAGGTCACAAATGTTTTTAAATTTAACTTAATTCAATTGTTTTCTGCGCAAAAGAACATGGACGACAAAAGATTTTCAACTACTGTGTTATAAAATTGATGTACCTAAGAAGTAACATACATTTCTAGATTTTCCAGGAATACAAGGTGTTCATTTAAAATTAGGGCTAATACAGAATGTTAAGTTAAAACAGATTAAGGGAGACGTTAAAACATGGTGTTCTTCCTGCATAGGGCTCTCAGACGTCCCGGAAATCGGGATTGTCCCGGTTTTGAGGTCTATGTGCCGGTGTCTCGAGACAGTCTCTCGGTACGCCTATTTGTCCCGGTTTTGTGTATTTTAATAATTTATTAAGACAATCAGGAGTCGCCGCGGCGACGCACATGATTGGAATGAATTAAAATTTGTCCGACGGTAAAGAAAGTAAAGCGCCAAAAACTCTATTATAGTTTTTTAATGACCCATTAAGGGCCGGTCTTTCCACCGTCAGATAAAGTGGCTGGTAACGTTATCTGACGGATAAAAACAATAAAGCGTCTTTCCACCTTCAGATAAAATTATTTCTACGAATAAATTATGCTATCTGGCAGATAAGTTATTCGGTAATCAAAGTAGCGAATAAGTAACAAATAAGTGCTGTCACTGTCAAAAAGTTAGAAATTAAATGATTTCTTGGAACAATAAATAGCAAAATGGACTTCAAAAAATATAATTTGTTTGAATTTTATTATTTGTAGAAATAATACTTTAACACCAAAATAACAGTGCACCAGTCCACGGTGAGAAAAAATATGAAAAAAGTATCTTGTGCAATTATCCAGCTTATGTCTGATTTCATTTGTATGCCTTGTACGGAAAATTAAGTACAAAAATTTCAACGAGTATTTTACGATATTGCCCGCTCCACGAGTGGTTGCAGCCTGGGATGAAATGTTAGTGAAACTGCTTTCTTCTGTGAAAAAAAAAAGGCTGAAGTAAACGGTGTCGAGAAGGATATTTTATATTAAACGTTAGCCGGGATCCACGCCTTACAATACAATGTTTAATAATTCTAATATTCGCTTCGAATTTGAGCAATAAGATTATAATTGGTATAGTAGCAACTGCAGTATTACGCAAGATAACGTTACAAGAGTGGATATGAAGAACCACCCACAAAAGATCAGTACTGTGTCGGTGACGTACCTGAAGAAACTGATTACTCAGAAAAAATGAAAATGAAAGAATACTCCGTGATTTAATTTCTTATTTTCAAATTTATTATAACTTACAGTCTGTTTCAAACGCTTAGGCGGAACTAAATGGGAATTTCGTTCTTTTAGGTTGTCACGACAAGGGACCTTGCTTGGGTTATTTAATTTTTAACGTTGGAATGTCAAAATTTAAAATTACAACAATGAAACCATAGAAACGTATGACCTATGTCAAAATTAAATTATTTTTTTTATAGGGAAAAATTGCTAAGGGATATGACATCTGGTGGGATTGAAGGAACTACAGAAATAGACATTGTGTCGCGCTTTTTTTTATAAAAAATGTTTGCATAAAAATATAATTGCATAAAAACAAGTATTAATATTGTAGCAAAATTACAAAAACCACCAGTAAACATTTTCCATAAGTAAAATTCACGTTGTTTATATGCAACGAATGTCTATTTTGAAGGTTCCAAGTTTGCCGAAATAGCGCTGCGATCTTAAAATACTTCCCCTATATATTTTAATGACAAAAAAATAAATAAATGGGAAATTTGTATTAAGAATGACACAAAAAATCAAAATATAAAGAAAATGACATTTTAAAATGATATTAACCTTAACCAAAAAATGTTTATTGTAAGTATGATTTACAAAGCTTAAACAAAACGGCCGAAAAGCACGATTTGAGCGATGAAAGTAACTAAATTGCAAAATCTAGTTCCGCCTAAGCGTTTGAAACAGAGTGTATTTTGTATTTACATCATAATAAAATTAAAAAATTAAATAAACGTAGAACAATTATTATTAATATCTACTATCTATTTTTCATTCCTCCAATTTTATTACATGCTTACGACATGAATAATTGCTAAAATCTTGTATAACGCATACATAAATTTAATTTTGTTAATGACAATAACCAAAAAGAACGGCTCGACAGCTGTCAGTTTACCAGTTTATTTATTTATTTCCATAGAGAAACAAAAAAAAAATCTTTCTCAACGCCTATTTCAGTTACACATTCAGTATTACCAATCTGAGGATTCAATATGTCAGTCTCATTATCCGTCAGATAACTATCTGACAGATAAATATGAATTGAAAGACGGGATGATATTTATCCAACAGATAAAGTATCAGATAACTTTATCTATCAGATAGTTACCCAGAAGTGTATTAGAAGGTGGAAAGACCGGCCCTAAGTGAGGCATACTTCTGGTTTGTTCATAGCCAGGCCGTATCGGTCAATTTGAAAATATTACAAATTGAGGGAAAAAACAAATCTATAATGAAAGTTTTCGGTGTATTAAAAGATACAGCAGCTATGTTTGAAGAAAGATACAGTGTTTTTTACCAAAACGTGTAGAAACAATTTTGAAAGAACGTGAATAATCGGGGTTACTAAAAATGAAATTAATAATTTTAAAATGGAAGTTACTAATTTCTATGAAACGTTTATTGAATATTTAAATAAAGAATAAAACCTCTTGAACATTTTTCAATATTTTCAAGGATGGTTTTAAAAGAAAAACCAGAATGGAGAAATGTACAACAAACATTAAATTACTTTAACAATAAGAATATTGAAATAAATGAGAGTTATTTATTCAACCAAATATCAACAGTGTGAAAAATTGTTAACTACAAATTGCAGATAATAAAGACTGGAAGTCTAAAACCGCTTCAGAAAAGTGGATAGTAATTTTATCCAAGATGGATAAGAAATTTACAGAACAGTATTTAGATATTCTAAAAATTTGTGAATGCGTTTTTTCTATTCCAGGCCACAATGCAAACGTCGAATGTATTTTCTCGCTGATGAAAATTCAGCGGACCGACGAGCGTAATTCGCTATCATGTAAATTTTGATTTCAGTTGTAATGAAATGTATGAGTACGATTTAAAAGAAGACGAATTCTTAAAAAGAGCTAAATTCAACCAAAAGTATTTATAAAATGCTTTTGTATGGATTTTATTTGGAAATAATTTATTGCAGTGTTTTTTTGTCATAGAACGCGCCGGTACGTCATACAGACACCTATTTTCGACGGGTATTTAAAAGTATTAAAATTAATTTGAAAACTATTTTATCAATTATTGAATAAGAATTTGTTATGAACCTGTAACCTAATACTTTAAATTTCATATAAGTTAAGTTCTGGATATCATTTTTTTAAATAAAAAGCGCTGATTTACTGTAATAATTTATTAATTATTTATTGTAATTGTATAGGAATTTATTTTTATTTCTGTTAATTATTTGTAATTTTAATTTTTGTGTTATTTATAAAACAATAATAATTGTAATATAAAATCTAATTAATCCCTTCTGATTAGTTAACATTTTTGGCGTACATCATCAAGCCCCCCTTACCCCGTCACTCCGTCCCGGTTTGCTCTGACAATCTGAGAGCCCTATTCCTGCAAGATTAAACGCAGGAAGCAAACCGTCATCATACTCCTCCGTATAGGCCGCTGTTGGTGGACCTATGGACACCTCCTTCGAGGTGAAGACTCTTATATGTGAGACATGTAACAAAGATTTGTTTGTGTTACACATTTAACTGAGTGTGTACAGCTCGAGGATGTCAAGAAGAGGTTAGACCTGTGTTATGACCTGTCAGTTGCTTTAGGTGACGATGGGCACTCATGAACAGACTGATACTCTTCCTGAGAGTATTGAACTGTTTTATGTTAAAGGTCTTACACTTTATTTTAATTTGTTTTATTATTAGACTGTGATATTTGATGGTAATTGGCTCCATTACAGCCTCTTACCAATTGCTGTTCAATTATTTAAAAAAATTAAATTTAAAAATTGTTCAGAATTTTATTTTGAATGTAATCGTACATATATAATTAGCTACCGTGTGTTTGTGATTTTGTAACACTGTGACGTCATTTTTTCTAAGGTTCTCGTGATTGGCTAACTGGGAAACAGGGTGTTCTCAGTTTGACTTGATTGACAGGTATTTTGCAGATATTTTCTTTAAGAATCAACGAATATAATTACATATAGAAATTTGTAGGATTTCGTAGGCATAAACAAGAAACTATAGATACTCCTATATCACTTGACTGATATCAACAATATTTTGCAGATTTATTCTCTTAGAAACTGCGAATAAAATAACATATAGAAATGTCTAGGGTTTCGTAGGCATAAACAAGAAACTATATACGACCAATATGAAATCCTTCGACCAATATGAATAATATTTTGCAGATTTATTTTCTTAGAATCTATAAATATAATTATTTACAGAAATGTCTAGGGTTTCGTAGGCATAAACAAGAAACTCTAGACACTGCTATATCCTTTGACCAATATGAACAATATTTTGCAGATATATTCTCGAAGAATCTACAAATATAATTACATACATAAATGTCTAGGGTTTCGCAGGCATAAACAAGATACTCCTATATCCTTTGACCGGTATGAACAATATTTTGCAGATTTATTCTCTAAGAATCTGCGGATAAAATAACATACAGAAATATCTAGGGTTTCGTAGATATAAATAAGAAACTCTAGACACTCCTATATTCTTTGATCGATATGAAAAACATTTTGCAAATTTATTCTCTAAAAATCTGCGGATAAAACATCGTATAGAAATATCTAGAGCTTCGTAGGCATAAATAAGAAACTGTAGACACTTCTATATTTTTTGATCGATATGAAAAATATTTTGCAGATTTATTATTCAAAAATCTGCGGATAAAATAACCTATAGAAATGTATAGGGTTTCGTGGGAATAAACAAGAAACCCTAGGGTACTCCTATATCTTTTGACCGATATGAACAGTATTTTTCAGATTTATTTTCTACGGATATAATTACATACATAAATGCCTAGGGTTTCGTAGCCATAAACAAGAGACTCTAGATACTCCTGTTTCCTTTGACTTATGTGAACAATATTTTGCACATTTATTCTCTAAGAATCTACGAATATAATTACATAAATAAATGTCTAGGGTTTCGTAGGCATAAACAAGAGACTGTAGATACTCCTGTTTCCTTTGACCGATATGAACAATATTTTGCAGATTTATTCTCTAAAAAACTGCGGATAAAATTTTATATATAAATGTTTTGGGTTTCGTAGGCATAGACGAGAAGCTCGAGACAAGCTTATATCCTTCAACCGATATGAACAATATTTTGCAGATTTATTCTCTAAGTATTTACGAATATAATTACATATAGAAATGTCTAGGGTTTCGTAGGCATAAATTAACGTATCAAATTATTTTTAGTTTTAACAATATAAATGTAATGTACTAAGTAAAAATGAATCGTTTTCTCATCTTAAAAAGTTAATGAATAAATAATCTAACTATATAATTAGCAAGTGTCTGTATGTAGTGTCGGTAACATTATGACGTCAATTTTTCTAAAGTTCTCGTGATTGGCTAGCTGGGGACACCCTCTTTTTCTTGATTGGCTGACAGGTGACGCCCTCTTCCGTGATTAGCTAACTGGTGATATCCTGTCCCATGATTCGCAGACTGGCGACGAAATTAGGATACGTTAAAAAATAAAACCAAATACACATACAAACAATTGAAATTTTTATATTTTAAATCCGTCATTGTTGACGGGTAATAACCTAGTAGATTCATAAAAACTAAATTTAATACTCATTTACATTAAATATTTAATATTTTGTTTATTTTTTTCAACTGAAATTAACGGATTATTAAAAATAGTGTGCCATGATGCCATTGTTTAATATAAAGCTCCACTGCCATGGCACACCATGGTTAAAATTTAGCGGAAAAAATTAGCTTAAAATTTAAATATTTACAATAAATGGGTATTAAATTTAGTTTTTATGAATTCATTAAATTAAAAATAAAATTCTGAACAATTTTCATATTTAATTATTTTTTTGTATAACCAACGAGGAGGCAGGAAATCGCATATATCTGTTTTTACATGTTAAATCCCTATAAGTACCTGGTCAATTCAACATCCTGTATATAATAAATTTGTTTAATAGAATATTTATTATATTTTAATACATAAAAATGTACCTACAATATTATTTTTAGTGGTCAGCGGTAAAAAATGAGATATTTTCCTGGTCCGCAGTACGTTTTCAGTTCAGAAACGCTGATAAAGAATTTTCCAGCAGTGCCATCTGTTGGCAATATATGGATGTTCTGCACCAAAAACCGACATTGTATATAGATATGTACAACTTTAACATTTGAGGGTATGCGTGCGCGTTTGTTTAAATTTTTTACAATCAATCTTTGAAGTTTAGTGTTGATGTGGGTCCGTGGTAAGATGGTTTTCTATGGAGTACAGGGACGAGGGTTCAAATCCCCCACCTAATTCGGATTTTTATCTCCCGATATTAGGCAGCCAGCTCTGAGATCAACTCAGTGAATCCTATAATATAATACGCCTGTTTGTATGTTCATATGTTCGACCGGTCGTTTCTTCATTCCCCGATAGAGGCGCGCATATGTTAATTATTTATGTCAAAATTGTTTAAAGTATATTGTTGATGCAATAATAGTGAATTTTCTACGAACACTTTTTATAATTATTATAAGATGCAATAATAGTGAATATTCTACGAACAGTTTTTATAATTTCTGATTTTAGAGTTATTATATATTAATTTATGTATTGGACAGTAGTGTGCTGTGAATTTTTGTTTTGAGTGTTGACAATAAATTAGTGAAAATGACAGTTGTTTTTTTCATTAAAAAATCACTTCACAATTATTAATTTAGTTGTGAAATACACGGATCGGTTTTTTTACGAAACAAAACACAGAAAAACGTTATCCTTCCGTGATATTCGACATTTTTGATTAAAATTATTATTAGCAGAAAAATAATTATTTTAAAAATATTTGGTTTTAATGAAAGTAAGTAAGAAAAATGTGACTTTTTTTTCTTTATTATTATTTTTTCAATGCTTTATTATTTTTTTATTTGTACGCAGTGGCTGTGGGTTTTGCGGGGCCTCGGGAAAATAATAGATTTGGTGTCAAAAACTTGCCCTAGCTACTAATAATTGTTAGAAATATCCCCCTAAGCGCGGGGCCTCGGGAAAAATCCCCGAAGTCCCGACCTCTGAGCCGGCCCTGTTTCTACGATTTCTAGGACAAGATTTACAATATCCCACTGCAAACTCTATACAGATGGCAGCACATAACGACTACACTAAATAATTCAAGAATTATCAGTGGCTCTAAAACAATGGTTTCTGTTTATTTATCACATTAAAATATCATTTACCTTTTAGTTTAGGTTAGATTCACCTTAAAAGCACTATCTTAGGTTATGGTTGATAACTGTTTTTTTTTTTTTTTTTATAAACCACCTAAAAATAAATTGTATTTTAACTGTTCTGTGCAGGGCTAGGGACAGTGATTCACCTTAAAAGCACTATCTTAGGTTATGGTTGATAACAGTTTATTTAATTTTTTTATAAACCACCTAAAAACAAATTGTGTTTTAAAAGTTCTGCACAGTCCCACCTGTTTAGAATCTCTGTATATTGAATGACGTGTATGTGACGCATGCGCAGTGTTCAGTGGGATATTGTAAATCTACCCCATACTCATTATTTGTCCAGTTTTTAATAATACGCGAAGAGTTGATTAAATTTAATTTTTTTTTGATGAAGTTAGGCGTATGGATAAAGAAAGAAGTCTGAGGTGTCGAGCAAGTTCCACATTAAGGTAATGATTTGTTTGCCAACACAGTTGGCAACTGGTGCACTAGTTATTTAGTACAGTGGTACCTCGAGTCACGAACTTAATTCGTTCTTTGACTGCGTTCGCGAGCCGAAACAATTTTTCCAATTGAAATTAATGTAAATACAATTAATCCGTTCGCCCGCTCCCTGAAACGTATTGTTTTTTGACTTTTTTATGGATTTATGTGGGACAAAAATATATAATATAAAACATACACTACAACTTTACATTTGTGGTTGATAGTTACTGGCACAGGTACATATATGGTAGAGGAGGAAGAAGATAAGACTACTCCTTCGAAGGACAGTATCATTCCATAGTAACGTCGGCCAACTGTGTAGGTATTTCTGGTGTTTTTTCTCGTGTTTGTATTCTGGGAAGTGGTTCGATTGCTAGCTCGATTGCTGGTGTTTTCACAAAATAACGACCCAGAGACATTTGTCTTTTTCTTAGTTGGATAATTTTCCGAAAATCATCACATTGTCATTTAAAATGTCCACAGCTCGGCTGGTTACAGCTTTGTTAGGGTGATGATTCTCAATGTAGGGGAGATGTGGGGACGGTGGCACACATTTTGGTTTTCTGTACAGAACATCTTCAATTTTGAATTTTTTAAATAAATCTTTTCGCCACTTAATACTTATAATGTCGTTGTTTAAATAACCTGTTAAAAATTAATGTCCTCATCATGTGCCATTTATAATTAATATTTTTGTTGACCTCTGCAATTGTGCCACTGTACCTATACGTGAGGGTACAGTGAAACAGCTTTAGGGATACAGTGGAACAGTAAATATAATAGGTATCCAAAAAATCTGTATATGTATTAATAATTTTATAACTTCAATTATAATAACTTCAATTCAATGTCTTTCAAAATAAATCATCTGAAAGGTACTGAAAAATTAATAATATTGTAAAAATATCAAATTTTTTGGAACAAACTACTAAGTAATTAAATGATGTATGTAAATATATAAATGTAAATTTATTATTAATATAAAAAAATAAACTTTGGTAAGTTCCTTGGAAGCAGTAAGTTTTGATAGTTTTTATTTTAATGCTAATTATATTTCATTAAATTTATTGTAAAAATCAAAGCGTCTAAACGGCGTTTTGTGCTACCAGACGGGGCAGGAGATGGTAAAACTTTTATCAGCTCTGATTTTTTAAATATGTAATTTTCATTTGTTTTAATAAATTTAAAGAGTAGAGTCAGCCGTCGGAGATATGTTACAACAATATCGTCAATCGTTATTTCTATGATTTCCACTATAGAGTGGCTCTTCATTTTATTCTTTCCGTATCCTTCAAATATTAAGGCATATTGCTTTACTTTAATATCCTTGTTTACGTAGTCTGTCGAATCTGTATCACATTCAGAGTCAACATTATCATCTAAGTTTGATTTCTCATCAATATTGACATCAGTATCAGAGGTGTCTAAACTTACAAGAATATCTTTTAATTTTCTGATCTTTTTTATTTTGCGCAGCTTGGAATTGTTCTTCTAACTCGTACCCACGTACGTGGGTACAGTGGCTCACTGTACCACTGTATCCACATAACACGTGTGCCACTGTTAGCCTAATCCTATTTTCACGAACATTTTATCAAATATAATAAATGGTATAGTTTAGAACATTCGTAATTGCTTTACACTGTAGACAAATGACCAATTTACAACATGTAATACAAAATTTCGTACTAATTTGGTTGTGTGACGTTCAAATAAAAAATTTCTTCTTACGATAAACTTTAGTTTGTCAATCTCAAATCAACATTTTCATCATAAATGGCAGGACTTAAATTTATAGACTCAAAATGTGGATAGTATAATTTCTCAGTACCAGCGGGGCCTATATATATCCAAACAGACATGAAAATATTCTATATTTCAAAGATATTTCAAATGTTCCACTGTACCAATTGTGCCACCGTCCCCACATATCCCCTATGCAGCAAAGCTGAAACATCGTGGCGCCAAAGCCATGGTTTGTACGTTCGTGCGTCGAGGCATAGTACGCGGATCGACTCAAAATTTGTTCGGAAATTGTGTTCGTGAGCCGCTTTGTTCGTAACTAGACGCGTTCGTGTCCCGAGGTACCACTGTACTTAAAAATTGATGTGAAGTGTGAATTTTCACACATTTCATTGTTTCGCAAGTATACAGGGTGTTTGTTTGAAACGGGGCACCCCGAAAATCTTATTTATTTGTAAAGATACAAAAAATCTTCAGAACAAAAGTTAAACTAGACAAAAAGGCCCATCTAAAGGTTACTACAAGAATTCAGAGGCACTTCCGGTTTCATCGGAAATGATGCCAACTTTTGATCTAGCATAGGGAATCGATAATTTTATATTTTTTTTCCTAAAAGTACATTAAATTAGCTTTACAATGACACCAAAAAATCATATTTTTATGTTAACCATTTCAAAATGGCGACCATTTATTTACAAAATAATAATCAACATAAGTTTTACAAAGTTGAACGTAGCAAGCTTTGAAAACAATAAAAAAAAGAAACAAAATATCTCTAAAATAAACTATTTGACTATTTAGAAAAAAAAATAATTACTTTTTACAATTATTCTACAAAAAAAAAAAAAAAAAATGTCTCCTCTGCCCGGGAGCTAACCCTAGTTTGCGTAGCAAGCGAGCAAGCTAAACATTAGACCAGAATACGCCTTCTAGTATCGTGTGTTACATAACTATAACTTTTGTATATCGTCAACCAAAAAACACAAAAAAAATTGCGTTATTTTCCGAAAACATAATCTGATCAAAAATTCCTGTTGTACTATTCCGGTTCACACCAATGTACATTACTTAGAATTTTTTCAGATTTTTAGTATAAACCATCTGGGCTACAGGGTGTGGGACAAAAAATTTTTTTACACAATTTTGGCTAAAATCGCATTAAAATGATTTATTTTGCAAAAATAAAATTTTGATCTATAGTCCACATACTAAGGGCTTCCATTTGATACCCTACTCAGAATTTAAAATTTTTTTTTTTTTTTTAAATATTTTTTAGATGTTTTAGTATTTTTCCTATATGCGGGTCAAAGAGTTGTGTAAGCATGCCAAATTTAAACTCTATATATAACCGTTTAGCTACAAATTTTACCGAACAGGCAGACAGACAGACAGACGACAAAATGACGGTATAAGAGTTTTTTTTGTCATACCTACAAAACCCTAAAAAAGCATCTCTTCTTATTACAAGTGATATGTCGAACTATTGTCACGCACTGGTAAAATTTTATTCGAAACCTTTTGAGAATCTCTGCTGTGAACACGCAAGGCATGATTCAACTGATGGCCTGAACCCGAACAGGCATCTTTACCGGTTGAACCGTTACCGTTTCGCCAGTTGCGTGTTACGTCCTGTTACTTGAACCCTGACTGATGTTTCTACTTTATTTTACATTTTGTTAGATCAAGTGTGATGTTATTTGCGTTGCGTTTGTTTTTTTACTTCGTTTGTTTCGTTTCTTTTGTTTGAACGACTGGATAATTTTGATTCACTGATGAGATACAAAATAAATTGTAGAGATAAAGATTTGAGAAAGATATAAATCGCAAAATTTAGAATTGATGGTTTGTTTGACAGTTTTAAATTGAAGTAGTTCAAATGAAATAGTTTCAAAATTCCCTGTTTGAACTTGTTATTTATTTCTATAGTTTTATTTTATTTTCAAATCATTGCAATTATTAGTTTAGAACGCTATCTATGTGAGAAACTTTGTAATCAAACTAAAATCAGAAAGAAAAATATTAGGTGTGTTCAAAAGTTTTTGTCAAGGGGGTCATGAGTAGGAGCCCCCCTCCAGTACTAAAAAAAACACATCTTTAAGGCCAGTTGCACCGCTTTGTAATAAATCTAACAGTTTACAAAGTGTTATTAAAATTTAAGTGACATAATAAATGCATTGCACCGGCTACTTTTGAGGAGCGCATTATTAAGGAATGGTTTAAGGTGGTGAAACACGGAATAACTTAAATATGTAACGTTTTTATCAAGAATAACTGTCACTTGTTTTTACCAAATTCTAATTTTAACATTTAACGTGGTAAATAACAGTCATCTACGGTTGTTGGATGACAACTAATAGAATAAAATCGTAAAAAGTATTAAAAATTTCTTAAATCGGTGAAATTCTAAAATTGAAATATGTAGGTAAATATAAATAAATATGAATAAAAGTAAACTATAAATAACTTTAAATAAAATTGAAATACAATATAACTTGTTTCTTTGGTTTAAGTGCAACTATATTTTCAATTCTAGTAACTTTTACCGTTTAAATGAGGCTTTTGATCATTTTGTATAGCAAAAGCCCTATTCAAACCTTAAAAGGAGAGCTTATGACAATTTAAAAATATGAAAATTCCAGTTAGTTCCGCGTAAAGGTATGGACTAGCCCGTACCTACTCACCAAAGTCGGCCCTAGTATATATGGCTTCCCCAGACAAAAGTGAAAACGTCAATTATAAAACGTAATAAAAAATTATTTATTATTACAAATACCTAATACTAGTACAAGGTGTCTCAAAAGAAATTTTATATTTATTTAGCTTACTGCGTGAACGCAACGTATCCGAGGGGCGCGGGGGTTATGTCAATCGGTAGCCTGGCTCTTGGGAATTCATTCGCTATGGAGCGTTTCTCGGGAGCAGACCGCGCGTTATGCGTGCGAGAGTTTTACAAAAACGGTGATTTGGCAACTGTAGCGCGTAGAAAATTCTGCAGTATTCGAGGTTTTTGCCACTTAAATGATGCGCCAAGCATTCCTCTCATTCGACATTGGGTTAAAAAGTTTGAAGAGACTGGTACAACTCTGGATAAATCAAAATCCGGGCGACCTAGGTCATCAAGAACGCTAGAAAACGTGGATAATGTTAATCAGTCTGTTCGTGACGACCCGAACCTTTCAATTCGGAAGCGCGCAAGTGCTTTAAATGTGCATAGATCATCATTACATCGCATTATGCACAAAGACCTAAAACTGCACCCCTACAAAATTCAGTTGGTGCAAGAATTAAAGCCCCAAGATGCCAGTCAGAGGCTTCATTTCGTAAATCTCGTGATCTCCCGGAGAGGTGACATAAATTGGCCTCCACGCAGTCCAGATTTAACCCCTATGGACTTTTTCCTATGGGGTTATCTTAAATCTAAAGTTTACGCCAATAAACCGACTTCACTGGCGCATTTGAAAGAAAATATCCGTCACGAAATGGCAGTCATCCCTGAGTCCACCTGCCGAGAATTCATAAGTAATTTTACTGTTCGATTAAATGAGTGCCGAGAACGCGAGGGTCTACATTTAGACGATATTATTTTTAAGAAATAAATCCCCAAAAAGTGTATTTTAATAATTAATAAACATTTTTTCTATATACGGCTTACTTTTTTTTTAATCGATCCACTAAATATAAAATTTCTTTTGAGACACCTTGTACAATGCATAAACATCAAAATATAGTGTTGCTATTTGTTCTAAATAATTTTATTTTCAACAACAACATGTATTTAATATTAAATAAAATTATTTCGAAGTATATTAGCATTTAGTTTCTCTAGATGATGCCCACAGAACTTCGTGTAGCTGTCGTTTAAATTTTTCAATCCAATTTTTCTAATAACTGGCACACAGTATTTTAAGTTATCGAAATATTTTCGAAATGTTCCATTTTTACAAATAATTTTGTCCTTCATACACTTTTTAAAACCTTCAAAAACCTAAATTTATTTCCAAAACATCTTGTTCATAGTCCACAATTACTTCACCATCCATTCTTATAATTAAAAATGTTAATACTTATATTTTCACTAACTGTCAAAATATGACATTTGAATTTCACTTAAATAATAAGCCAAACCTCATCTAGGGCTTAATTTAGGTTTCACTTAACAAAAAATAAGTTCCACTTAAACAGCAGTGCAATAGATTAAACGTCACTTAACAGTTTTAAGTTATACTTAAAGTTTAAGTGTTAGCGGTGCAACTGGCCCTAAGGGACACATTTATCTTGGAATTGAAGGTGAGTCCAAGAAAACAAACTGGCTCCCGAGTATCCTTAGAAATTTTTTTGACTTCTGAGCCACCGTTAAGAAATTCTGGATGCTTGCCTGTCCTAGTTATCGCAGGGATTTGTTTCCAAGTCAATCCGCGGATGATAACAAACCCCATATAAATTACCGTATACCTCCGTTTTGTCTGGTATTTCATGTACTTGTACAGTAAAAGTTCAATCTTCTATGTACTGTATAAAGTTTAATTTATAAATTTTATGCAGTGTAAAATAAATAATAAATAAATACAAATAATTATATGTATTCTTCTTCTGATACGTTAGAAGATGAGATTCCGGTGATTTTCACGAGATTAAAAAAAATCACTTGATACCGCCATAATAAAACAGCACAACAGATACCGCGGTATACCGAAAAAAATACGTATTATTTGAACAATTCTACGTATAACTTTCCAAATATAAAACTTATTTGAAATCCACAAATGTGTTTTAAAAGTACAGAAAATTATTGCCTGATACCTATTATTAGAGTCGAATTTTCTTATAAAGAGAATGACGTTACAAGTAATTGCCTATTATGTTTACGTAATAAGTATGAAACATACTTATTTGAAGTAAATTAAAATTGAGTATAAATAGCGAACACAGAAAAATATAATGCAGAATTCTCATTTTCAGTTCCCATACAGTCAATATCAACAACTATTCTGGTTAACCTGTAATATAATTTCTAATATAGCTGTCAATCCATAGAGCAATATATTTTCTTGCTTAAATAATAAATATAGTGTGTTTTACTTGCAGTACAATATTCGCGTGAATGATGTGAATGTTCGCTACCAGGCCCAGATTATAGCAGAAGCGGAATAACCAACTTACATAATTACAACGCTCAAAAATTTTGAAAAAAAATCAAAAATATAAAATTTAAAGTATAAAATACATACATTAGAAAAATAATACAAGTATATAAACAAGGAGTTCAAACTTAGTTTAGGTTTAGTTAAATATATTTTCAGTCTAGTTTGTAATAATTCTCTAGAACAATAAAAAAAGAAACAAAATATCTCTAAAATAAACTATTTGACTATTTAGAAAAAAAAAAAAAAGCTATTACTTTTAACAATTATTTTTCGTTTTTTATTGTTTTCAAAGCTTGCTGCGTTCAACTTTGTAAAACTTATGTTGATTATTATTTTGTAAATAAATGGTCGCCATTTTGAAATGGTTAACATAAAAATATAACTTTTTGGTGTCATTGTAAAGCTAATTTAATGTACTTTTAGGAAAAAAATATAAAATTATCGATTCCCTATGCTAGATCAAAAGTTGACATCATTTCCGGTGAAACCGGAAGTGCCTCAGAATTCTTATAGTAACCTTTAGATGTGCCTTTTTGTCTAGTTTAATTTTTGTTCTGAAGATTTTTTATATCTTTACAAATAAAGGAGTTTTTCGGGGTGCCCCGTTTCAAACAAACACCCTGTATATATAAATACAAGGTCAGTACTACCACATTGGCAAAATGGGCATTTGCCTAGTACAGCAAATGGCAAGGGGTGGCAAAATTTCATAAATTTATAAAGAAATTTCAGGTCATTTTAAATAAAAATGTAATAAAAGTTATCAGCGGCAGGAAATATCTTCCCAGTTTTTTAATTCATGCAGTTTCGTTAATTTTTGATATTTATTATTGCATAATAACAAACTGAAAATTTACTAAGAAAATTTACAAGTTCTCTTGATACAAATTTGAATAAAAAAAGCTTCTCCAAATTAAAATTAATTAAAAATTATCTTCAATTATCGATGTCTGAACAACGACTTAGTAATTTACTACTATTTCCATCGAAAACGAGCTTGGCGAAAATTTAGATTTAAAGGAAATTTGTAACGAATTTGCAGCCTATAAGGCTTATTTTAACATTTCTTACCAGTGCCTTTTCCTTTTCGTTTTGTACAATTATAAATATCCTATTAAAACACACAGTGGGCATTTTTTAATGTAAAAATTGTTATTTTTATTTCAGATTGTTAGTTCTGTATAAAATATTTGTTTTCTGTGGTGGTAATAATAAAATTAATTCATGTTCTCTCCTTTTCTACTGAATTCTGTTCTACTGTATGAAAATAAAAGCATCTAATAATACGGCCAAAGACTATATATGTTTTCGGTGGTTCTGAGTAAAAACTTCCACAATAATAAATTTAAACTTTCTTAAACCAAGGACTGTGTAATATATAATGGTAGATATCCACATTAAACCCGATTTAAAACAATTCTCAATTCATTAAATTAGAAACCCAATCCTCTATCAATTACACCGTTCCAGTTTTTCCCAATTACTTTCCGATTTAGCATATCCGAGTGCAGAGTAAATCAGCTTGCGAAATATCATTAATGCAACCTTATACCCCGTGCCCCACTAATGTACCCTAGCAGTGCAATTGATGAATGTTGTAGAACTTACCGATTCGATAGCTTTTTCCAGTCGGAAGATCTCTTCCTGAAGCAGATGAAGTGTTCCGGTTTTACCGCGATGGCGGGCGAAAGCAGCCGCACATGCGCTGTGGATACTGTTCACCCAATTCTCTAATTCCACCTGTAAAAAATAAAATTAGTTAAAGATTGAAACAAGTATTGGTATGCTAAGGTCAGGATTATATATTTTTAGAAGTATTTAATCAATATGTTATAAGGGGTATTTAGCTCATCGATTACCATCGGCTGGCAGAATAATTTTGTGGTAAATATAACATTGTGACTAGGGTTTGGAAAGACCCTGTCTTTTTGGACCAGACGAGTCAGATTTGGATCCCTGATTATTGTTCTTGTCAGAGTTATTTTTCGGCGTATTGAGGTTATATTAGCTACTAGTTATAATTAAAATTTAGCTGTAAAGTTGTACTCACATCTACACACAAAAAAATATTACGAAAAACTTATTACATTCAAACAAGTGACACCTCGCTTTCAACAGAATAGCACGTGTGTACGCAGTCACACAATTTACTTTGTTTGTGAAAACTGTGAATTAAAAAAGCTGCAGCTGTTAGATGTATCAATCTATGGACCATTCAAAAAATACCTGTACTGTATTCGTTCCCCTATATTTTAGGAACTCACTTCATGTAAGGATATATTAATGAAACACTAATTAACTGTTATTGTCCGTACACGGCGGTGGTCACTTATTGAATGAATCTCAATTCCTTACTCTTAATTAGCTTGTCTTATCATACTCATTAAGTGACACCTACGTAACGAATAATCTTTATTAATTACCAGTATGCTACAATACCGATCATTGGCTCAAGATGCATGGAAGCGAAACAATGCGGGAAAAACGATGACTATCAATGACATTCCAGGAATAGTTCGCACATCTTTACCACTATCCTTGATTCCAGTGAATATAATGAGTGAATTTGACAAAACGGAAATTTTCCCATTTAATAAAAATAAATTTGTGGAGTCTGATTTTGCACCAAGTTTCGTTACGGATTGCCCAAACCCGGACAATTCTCAATTGTCTGTGGATTAAGTAGCTGCAATAAACAAAGAAAATTTGTCTCTAAATTTTCATCTGCAGTCTATCACTGTAGAGTTTCAGCCATATACTTTTTTTGAACCGTATGTCTCCACGTCTTTCAATCTTCAGCCTTCCACATCCCTTGATTCGCAGTCTTCCACATCTCTTGAGCCGCAGCCTCCACTTCTTTTCAGTTAGCAACACCGACAAAAGATTTCTCCCCCGAATCTGTTTCCCAAAGCTGGAAGTCGAAAAATTACAACTAGAAAACGTTATAGGGCTACCATTTTGACTGATACTCCTGGCGCCTTACTTTTAGAAAAACAAAATAAAAAACAAAAAGTCGGTAAGAAAGTGATAAGGAAAAGAGATATCGAAAAAAGAAAACAAGTCAAAAGAAAGATTTTACAAGACTCCGAACATGATAATTCGAGTTCTGAAGAAGAATACTTCTGTTTAATCTGCTGTGAATCATACTATGAGAGCGTTCCAGGAGAAGGATGGATTCAGTGCACCGCTTATAAGGGTTGGACTCCTCAAAAATGTTTCAGCAATTCCACAGCTCGTTATTATGTTTGTAATAATTGTAATTCCGATGAAGACTGATTATTTTACTAAATAATGTAATTATAAGAGATGTCATGTGCAATTTTTTTTAAAAATATGTTTGGACTTAGCTACTAAGGCCATTATCCAGTAGAAGCAATTTTATTTTGAAAATGTTACAGAATATTACAATGTACATTTTTTGGACAACACAAAATATCCATGCCATAACCGGGATTCGAACCCGAGCCCCCCATGGCCCAGAAGTTAGTGCACTACTACGCTAACCACTGCGCCACGGTGTCCGGAAATGTGCAATTTAAAGATATTAATTAATAATATTATAGTTAGTTAATTAGTTTTATTAATAGTTATTGTATTAATTGTTAATTTATTAATTGTTGTGAAAGATAGTGTATGCTCTGATAGTTGTAGTGTTTGTAGCTATTGAATGGAACTACTCGTGAGTCCAAAAAAAAATTAACTTAATCCTAATACTTTCGTAAATATGCTAAAATATAGGTAAAATGGCACTTTGTGCCCCGCCCTACCCTACGACATTTTTTTATGGCATAATTTACATTATACGTCAAAACTGTGATTTAAAAAAAGGACAACTCAAAAACAGTTAGAGACAGCGACCTCCGGTTAGAATTTTTGGATTTTCCGTAGTTTATTTAGTCTACATATAATTTGCGGCTTTAATCATTTAATGCGTTAATGGCTTAATTTCCATTATGATAAAAAAAAAAACAACTAAAAAACAGTTAAATATAACGACCTGCGGTTGAAATTTTTGGATTTTTCATTGTTTATTTAGGCTAGAAAAAAAGCTAGAGCTTAATCATTTAATACGTTTTGAGATTGCAACAATTTACTTTATTTAATTTGTTGATAATAATGAGTCCTACTGTTAATATTATTAGAGAATTTTATTTAATATATATTACAAATTATAGTTTTTATATTCTGATTATTTTTATTTGTTTTATAATAATATTTATATGTCAAGTAGTTTTCATAGTAACCAAAATTGACATTTATAATTTCAATCGTAATTTTAATAATTTATAAAACACATTTCAATATTCCCTCCGTTTTGATAAATTATTAAAATCTGAAATTTTTTAAATATTCCCACTCCTGAAATGTTTATACATAACCTGTTGATAATATTAGTGCTGCAGCTATAGCACTTTTTTCTTCATACTCTTCTATTTTCTTCACGTCGCATTCTATTGGTTTCTCTCTTTCAACAACATACCACACCTTCTTGGCCTTTAAAACCAATTTTAATTGGTGTTTCCACAATTGGTAATTATTTTCACCTAATTTGGTGATAGCCGCTATTGGTATTCCTTCCATTACTTCGCACTATAATTTGCAATATTCAATATATTTTTAATTTCTCTATATATCGCCAACTCGCAATATATATTTTTATTTCTCTCTTCTTCTATTGCCTACTCGCAATATTCTTATTTTTCTCTTATTGTATAGCCTACTCGCAATAATCTATAAAAAATTTGAATCCTTATTCGTTTTGTGTATTTTTAGAATTATGACAAATATGGCGTGATTATAGAAATTTTCATCTTCGCTTGGACGTATCTCAAAAACAAAATGCGATGAAGACTTGCGGTTGAAATTTTTGAAATCTTGAGGTCTTAATTCCTAAACCAAATTTCTTAACAAAAAAAAATTTGAAAATTTTAAATTTTTTTAAACATTTTTGAAAACATGGTAAATCCTAACAAAAAAATTATTAGGGATGGAAATCTGCAGTTTGAATTCTTAAAATTATCCTACATTGTTCAGTCTAAAAGAAAATTTGGGTTTTAATAAATCAATTATTAAATTTTGTATTGGCAATAATCCAAAACCCTTGAAAACGGCAAAAAATCGAAAAAATCGTAAGGGGTAGACCTTAAAAAAGCCGTGTTTTTTAGGCAAAAAAAAAGTCTCCGATTTTATTGAAAATTGGCATAAACATGTATTTTTGGTCATAGATTAATAATATTGAGTGCATTTTGAGGTTTGGGCAAAAGTTTTGGAATTATAGGCAAAAGATTGACCCAAATTGGCACGATATGTTAAACATGTTTTATTATAATAAATTAAAATGCCTAAAATGATGCCAAGGAGAGAAAAAAATAATTATAAAACTTTATACGGAAATGAAAATGCTCTTTCCAATTATATGGTATGAACTAACAACACTGTTTTAGTATTTCACGTAACAAAAAAAATATAACCTTTCACTACAATTATCAACTCCGAGTACCACAGACAGTAACAAGAAATTCATTGTCAACCGATATCTTTTTAAATTCTGGATTGTATATGTGCTACTAAATGCTATACCAACACGAAAACATTTCTATTGCTATTTATGACCTGGCTGATCCCGTTGCGCAAATTTTACAACAATATTTATTAAATTTTTGTTAATATTTAATATAAAATTACCATTTTTGTGGCGTTATTTATAAATTATTTTGTTAATATGAATTAATATTAATATCGTTTGTAATACCGAAATATGTAATTTAAAAATTAATGAGCACACTGGGCATGTTTGTTAATTTTTATTTATTGTTGTGGATTTGGAAATCAATTAACATATATTTGAAGTTATTAGCGGCCTAGTTATGAATTTATGAATTTTCATTATGTAAAAATTAAATTACAATTTCATAAATAT
This sequence comes from Liopterus haemorrhoidalis, assembly GCA_963971575.1. Lineage (NCBI taxonomy): Eukaryota > Metazoa > Arthropoda > Insecta > Coleoptera > Dytiscidae > Liopterus > Liopterus haemorrhoidalis. Next base: position 230,200,391 of record OZ020611.1, read on the forward strand.
ATATTGACATGAAATTCAGTTTTAAAAACAAGTGACATTAAATAAAATAAAATAATGATTGTGGGAGAATTCTCATTTCACATCAATATTTAGGATTTAGTAGGTAAAACTAAAAAGCTTGTATATCGTCATTATTTTGGTCGCAAAATACAAAAAGAATCGTAAAACGACTAACCATACATCGTTAAATGTATGCCGTATACCATAAGACTGACTAATCCTAAATCATCCTCATTGGGGCGACAGCTCGAGGTCAGCCTAGACCTCCTGTTTCCAGGTTTTATGACCATATTTTCAATCTATATACATTCAGGAGTAATATAGTCAGTATTACGTCCGTTTTTTAGCGTACACAGAAAGTCACCTACAGTTTATAGCCGGTTGCGAACGACTAAGCAGAACCTGTAATTTGTATTAATATTTTTACACAAATTATTTGGCAACTACAGGCTTGCAATGCTTAATCGTCTAACCGTAAAATTGACTCCAATGACCTGGCTACTACAGTATCAAATATTGCTCCTCCTACCGTAAGAAAAAGTGTAACCATCAAACGGGAGTAAGAAAAGATTACGATTACAGAACAGCTGTCCGTCAAAGACGATCTTGAAAATCTGACATATCTACGCCAAGACATCAAGACCTATATAGACAGACCACAGAATGAAACAACCAGTAGACGTTCCTATTGTACAGAACAATGTATGGTGTGCTGCATTTGTCAAAAACAAAAACCTAATTCGAGATGCGGCAGAAAAGTTATCCGGTTTTAAATTGCCGAAATTGCTGTCCGGTCCGGACAGCAATCGGTGCCGGCCGGTCCGGCCATGAAAAATTAAAGACCTGTTGGTTAAATGGGGTATGAAATCTTCCCCGGTTTGTGACTATGGTGCGCTTTTCCAGACAATAGACCATATTGATAACTACTGCCGATTAAGATGTTTTCCTGGCGGTACCACCGAAATTAATGAGGCTACTTCTTCCACCCTGCAGTAGCTAGAGAACCTTGATATTGATGTGTAACCCACCCTATATATTTGTCAATACTATGGTTTGTTATTTATTATTCTTTTATTTGTTAATTATTTTCCATGTAACTGTTTTAATTATCTAATTATTATTGTATTGCCTAATGTAGCTTTTCATACAAAATATATATGGTAGAAATTGTGACCAAATGGCTGAATCTAAGGAGCTGGTTTCAGCCATTTTCCATGTATACCTAAAGTTCTTTGATCTACAAAACCAACATCATCATCGGGTTTTCATCCATTGTTGGATATAGGCCTCCCTTAAGCAATTCCAGCCCTCGTGGTCTTGTGTCCCATGCATCCAGATTGTTCAACTTTCGCTTGATGTCATCGGTCCAGCGAATAGGTGGTCTTTCTCTGCTTCTCTTCTCTTGCCATGGTCTCTACTGAAAAACTATTTTGGTCCATTTATTTTGGTCTGAACGGGCTACATGTCCTGCCTATCTTCATTTCATTAACGTCACTCTAACCAATATATCGGAGTTCTTCGGAGTATTTCTTCACTGGGTACGCAATCCCTAAGAGTAATTTCAAGCATAGGTCGTTTCGTGAAATTTTGTGCTTTCTGTAATTTTTTAGTATCTAAATACATAGATCAATATCAATATATTATATGCTTTTCTTTTTAGTGAGTACCACCTTGAAAGATATTACGAAGACGACCGAAAAATGCCTAACCTAGAAATATTCTTCTTGTAATGTCGTAGGTTTGGTTATCTCTGCCTATTGTCACTTCAAATATAATAGGAATGTACCTGTTCAACTTGCCTATTCCCACCGTTTGTTCTCCGATTGGACTTTAATACTCGCCAAAAGGCAGCGAAAACTGTTCTTCTAATATCCATGGAAGGGCTTAAAATAATCCTGCTGATTACATATATAATACATAGATGTTTATCGAAAATTTCGAATCTATTTTCTAGAGAAATTCTCTTCATTTTCCGCGATATAATATATAATTGAAAAGTTTTAATAGTACTGCAAGTACCTGAACATTATTATCTGCATTCTGTTTTAAACTTATTGTTGCAAGGTGGTGTACACCAGTTAAAATTATAATTAACTTTATCTAAAATGTTTAACCAACTTTTGGTGATATTTTTAGGTAATTTCATATTTGTTTGTTGGTAGTTTTGCAACATTACCAACTGTTGTGTTTATTTATATGGTAAAGAAGTTTCAATCGAATGCACAACTTGTTTGTGGCAAGTAGAAATGAAGCTATTTTATGTCCATATGCAGCAAAGAAATTAACTGATTAATAACAGCAGGGTATCACCAAGCCGACCATCGCGGAGTCTAGCCCGTCGCGGAGAATTGAAACGTATCTCCGGTTTGATCTACGAGGAGACTCGCGGTGTCCTGAAAGTGTTCCTCGAGAACGTGATCAGGGACGCAGTCACCTACACCGAGCACGCCAAGAGGAAGATCGTCACCGTCATGGACATCGTTTACGCTCTTAAACGTCAGGGACGCACTCTGTACGATTTCGGAGGTTAAACCTAGTTTACCTAGTCACACTCACTAAACATTAGCCTTCGCTTTGATTTCTTGTTCTGGTCACCTTAAAATTCGCTTACTAACGACCTGGTCTCCTGTGCATAAAGAAACTTATTCTAGCAACAGCGTCGTGAATATTTTTTCAAGTTGATCGATTACATTGGTCAACACAATTTTTGCTGTCTTACATCTAAGACTTGTTTCTTACTAATTTGGTGCTGCTGAACTTAAATATCACAACAGTTTTTGCGTATCACATCAGATTTTTGCTCTACAACAAATACATATTTTCGGCCAAATAATACTTCTATCGTTTAATTTTAGACGTCGATACTGTAATTGGTACAAATTTGGCGAACAATAAGGACTAAATAAGTAGAAAATATTCTTAAAATTTTATTTATAGTGAAAGAAAGAAAATGAGAGCAGTTTTAATTACATTAATGCATTGGAGTGTTAAAATAAAAATACAAAATAATTTAAGGATTAAATGGTCGTTTGTAAGATCTTCTGGAGTGCACTATTCCCGATAAGTCTCTTTTAATACTCCAACAGTAGTCAGCCATCATGTGAGTATCCCACCTTCCTTGATAACGTCTCTCCATCTCTTTTAAATCCTGATGGAAACGTTCACCCTGTTCATCACTAACATCTCCAAGACTGACAGGAAATTTGTCAACATGACTGTTTAAAAAACTAAGTTTCACGCTCATGTTGCACCCCAGATGATGGTAATTTTCAATAAAATTTTCAACGACCTCCACATAGTTTTCGGCTTTTTTATTCCCAAGAAAATTTTTGATGAGCGCCACGAAAGACTGCCAAGCATTCTTCTCCATATCATCCAAATGTACAGTGAAATGTGGATCATTCACTAATTTTCTAATTTGTGGTCCGTCAAAAATGCCAGCTTTTAGCTTCTCATTACTGAAACATTGAAATGTTTCAGATATATATTTGAAACAGTCACCATCTTTGTTCAAGGCTTTTACAAATTGCTTCATTAGACCCAGTTTAATATGAAGAGGAGGGAAAATGATTTTTGTTCGCTCCACCAAAGATTCGTGTATTATGTTTGGGTCTCCAATGCTTATCTCTCGCTCTGCTGTCCCACAAACATAAAAAACATGGATATTTTGTGAATCCACCTTGTTGGCCAAGTAAAAAGTTTACCATTTTAAGATCTACAGAGATGATCCACTTATGTTCGTTATATTTAAGTAGTTCCTATAACAAGTACCTGCATTTAAGGCGTTCCTACGAAATATATTGGACAACAAGAACGAAGTTGAAATTAAAGTAGACGTATATCAGAACGTGAAAAGGTGAAAAAAGTCAAAATATGATAGAACAAAAATTTGACGTGATAGGCAGAAACTGTTAAAATTTTTGAAATCAGCACCCCAAAATTAGTTAAAAACAAGTATCAGATCTAAGTCAGCAAAAATAAAGTTTAAATTTGTTGATGAGTGTTATCTACGGTTTGCTTGCTAATATCGTACATCTCATTTTTTTTGCAGACGAACTTTTAAGATAGCACTTCAGGCATAGCATGAAACTAGATTGTATTACCTAATTATTAAGGCAATTAAATCGCTGTAATAAATTTGTATTACTGATTTAGTTTATATTAATTTTCTGTTTATCTATCATTTTGATATGTACATCATTTATACGAATACCTTAATAAAATCCAAAATTAGTAACAATAATTAAATTCAATACAGCAATTTAAACTAGTAATTAATAAGCTGAGATAGCAAACTAACACAAATATACAATACTAATTGCATTAAACTAGAAATCTTGATTAAAATAACTATTGCCATCCTATTTTCACATACCCGTCATGCTCTAAACAACCCACTCATATGTAAAGTAATTGCAGTTCTAGACTCGGTGCGTGGTACTACTATTTCGTTTAATTGAACTTTGAAACCAATATTAAATTTCAATTCACTCCGGTATAGTGTAGATGATAGCGTGTATTAATTAAGTCTTAAAGGACCTAATTTTATTTTATTTATTGGATATCAGATACTGTTCTCCTTTGTCTGTGAAGTTGAAAAACTTTCATAGATACAACCTAAAAACTCCTGTTTATTATCAAATGTTCTTGCCGAATAATGTGAATTGTCGGCCGTGATAACGTAGAGATAGCTACTTTGCTATGCGAGCAATAGGTCTCGAGGTCTTATCCCAGTTGGGGCATGTAAATATAAACAAATTATATTTAAAAATAAAGAAAACGTAGAAGTGGGCTTATAGCTATCGATAACTTGGAAGCAAAAACGAATGCGTGTCAAAGGCCAAGACAAATTGTCAAATTAAGATTTTTTGAGTCGAACCAACTAGTGCAAAATCTTAGAAAACTAAGAAAGTAAAGGTGGATTGCTCATATTCTGTAGAGAAACCCATCTAATGCTATCTGATACAGGGTATCCCTGGAATAAAACCCTTTAGAGTAAAGGTTCTCAATCCTTTTGTCATAACGAACCCCATGTAATGAATTTTGAAGTTGTGTAGGGATCCAGATAGTATATACAGGTGTCCCAGCCAAGTGGCTCATCATTGCTTTCTTTGTTAATAATATAGATAGAAATTCAGTTAAAAGGACAAAGTTCGAATATTTTTTGTAGGAAATATTATAACAGACTCAAAAATATTTATTGATGTTTCGTGGACCAGATATTTTGAAAATAAACATTTTTTAAATGGAATATCCTGTATATTGTTAGGCCATTGGAACATTGGAACAACGATGACTACTAGCAAACAAATTGTTGTACATCATTCAGAATTAACTGTTCTCTGATCCTCTAAAGGAATGGTTGCGACTTATATAGATGACATTTGTGAAGAAATATCGTCAAAATTTTGGCTGTTCGCTGATGATCTAAAAATCACTAAACTTATAAATATTTCGAATGACATTTTTGCCTTGCAAAGCGACTTAGACAAGCTGGCCGTATGGTGCTCTGACAATTTGCTAAACCTCAACTTAAAAAAATGTTCACTTTTTCGAAAAAACACACCCGAAAAAACACTGTTAACGCCGAGTATACAATAGGTTCCCATTCTTTGGAAAGAGTACCTAGCATTAAAGACCTCGGAATTGTGTTCGATGGTAAATTGTCTTTTAATAAACACGTAGATCATATAGTCAACAAAGCTAATAGAATGTTTGGAGGATTTGTACTTAGATTTTCAAAAAACGTTTTCAATATTAAAACTATTATATTATTGTTTACTTCATACGTTAGATCTCATTTGGAATATTGTAGTACCATTTGGAACCCCTTCTATAAAAATAACGAGTCGAAAATAGAAAGTATTCAACGCCGCCTATTAAAATATTTGAGTCACAAAATAAATAAGTTTAACGAATTAAACTGTTACAATGCTCGTTTAGAATATTTTCATGTGCTAGTCTCAGTAACCGAAGACAATTACTTGATATGAAACAATTATATAAAATTGTAAATAGTTTATATAATTCTGCAAATACACTTGACTGCAACTTTCCCTTTCAATTCCAATTACTGTTCTGTTTTTTTTTTTTTTCTCTCAATTTGTTATTATTCTTATTGTTATTATATTATGGGGTTTGTCAGGTCTTGACAACCGTCCACTAATTTCAAACTTCAGCATCCTTTTGAGCAGCGTCATACTAGAGACTAGTGGAGCTAGATATACACGACTGCATCCCAAACCCTGGCGATATGCAGCCGCGGAAATTTCGCTAGGTTATATTATTATTATTTTTTTTTTTTCGTGTAGATTATTGTATTAAAATTTGTAATTTTGTTTTGTGTTAGGCATTTGTACAAATCGTGGAAACCTATTATTAAGTCACTCGAAAGGGTGATTTGTTGGTTCCCCATGTTGGAAATAAATTAAAAAAAATAAAAAAATGTCCCGTACAGCCGAACAAACAAGCGATCTTTTTCTTAGTGCTACGTGAACGAAATACTTTTGTGAGTTTCGGTTCATCTTGGAAGACCCAAACAGTGGATTGTTGCTTAGTTTCCGGTTCACATGAATAAATCCGTCACCTGTCACGATGTTGTATAGGGATTTTGCAGTGCCTAGGTTGAATTTTTTTAGCATTCTTTTATACCAATCAACACGAGCCTTTTTTTGAGCTTCGTCAAATTATATGGAATCCGTCGGGAACAGATCTTTTTCACAGCTTAATGTTCATGCAAAATCGAATGTTTTGCAGTCTGCGATATGCCAAAGGATGCCTCTATCTCACGGTATGTCACATGCCGATCTTCTTAAATCATTTTGCGCACAGCATCAATTTTTTTTTGAATCACATCCGATTTTGGTCGACCTTCACGAGATTCGTCACTGACGGACGCACGACCACAACGAAATTCTACAAACCAATTGTAAACAATCTTTTTTGATGGTGCTTCATTACCAAAAGTTGAACGAAGCGAATCTATGCATTGTTGTTGAGTTAGGCCTTTACTACAATCGTAAAAAATCTCCACCGAAATACTTCACGAGTAATATCTATTTTTTCACAAACTTGTTTTTGGATCACTGTCAACAAACTACTCAGTCTATTTATAAGCTGCCACAGATGTCATAATATCAAATGTCAAATTTTACGAATAGTAATGACACATTTCAATATTGCCATCTAGTGGTCTTTTGTAAAACATAAAAGGTAACCCATGTATGAAGCTTTATTGGTTACATAAACAAAATTATAAAATTTCTCTAAACATCATTCGTAAGAGCTAGTTAAAGTTATAATAAAATCAAAGTAAACATAAACTATTTGCAGTGTGTATAAAAGTTGTATGGTATAAAGGTTGACATTGCCAGTATATTAAATTAAACATTTACATAAAATTAGCATAACTGATTATTATATAGTTTGGTAAATTTGCCTTCAGCATTTTGTCGTTGGGTTGTAATGAACGAGCTATTCCACTGTTGTATTTGTACAGACATAGAGAAGCAGATCAGAGCATAGGGCGGGCGATGGATGAGAGGTCTGGTGGCAGAAGAGGGATATCGCGAACGAGAACATTTGCAAGAGGCTCATTGCAGGCAATATATATGGCAGTGAACGCGATATAATGAAGTAGACTGAGGATAGGGTATGTCTCAGACAAACAACTGACACTGGAGCACCCTTGGATACACACAGCTGATTTACAGGTCTGCACTCACTGATTTCACTCGCTGATTAGAAGACCGAATAGTTATGCTTCACTGACGTGTGCAATTTCTTGCAGAGGAGGGTTATGTAACTTTTGTAGGTGAAATCAAGAAGTCTTTATACTGTCACCCCTGTTTTTAATAAGTGTACAAATGAATTTGGTTCCTTTTTAAAATAAATTATTGTTCACACCCTCAGCGAAATAGATTCTAATATTCCACAAATAATACCTAAGTATACCATCCGATACTCTCCTTGGACAATTACACGCCCGACATGTAACACTGAGCTTCTAAAGTACCCAAAAAGTAGTACTTTACCACAACAATTACAACAGTTATTTGCGGAAATTTGTGAAAAAGTTGGTGATGGTCAAAAAATATACACAGATGTATCCAGAGTGGACAATAAAACAGGGGCAGGTATAGTACTCCCACAATCCACTATGTCATATAGACTACCGGATGACAGCAGTACATACACCGCAGAGGTATTCGCTATCCTAAAAGCACTCGAGCAAATTATGAAAAAAATGAAGAACACCAAAGATATTTAATAATTACAGACTCACTCAGTGCTTTACAGGACATAACCCATCCCTACACACAACACCCTTTCACAGGACGAATCCAAGAGCTCATCCACCAACTCCAGCGAGAGCAAAACACCGTCACTTCATCTGGGTACCATCACATGTCGGGATAAATGGAAATGAAGCGGCGGACCAAAAGAGGGCACGAATTTAATCCACTCCGAAGAACACCTCAAAAACTTAGACTATGACTGGAAGAATTATGCAAAAAAGCAAATAATGGAACAGTGGTAAATAGAGTAGCAGCGTACATCAGAAAATAAATTAAGAGAAGTCAACTCTATTAAACCGTGGAAAATACCCGGCTCTAGGAAAGAACAAATACTTATAACCAGGTTAAGAATAGGGCACTGTCAACTAACACACAAGTTCTTGTTTGACAGCACAACAACCGATAGATGCCCTACCTGCCACACAAAAACCTCAGTAAAACATGTTCTCACCGAGTGTCCCCAATATGACGAAGAAAGAAGAAAGTATGCGATGCCCAACAATTTGTGCGAAGCCCTGTGCAACGGCCCAGTGCAACTACAGAAGACCCTTAATTTTCTGATAGCCACAAAATTAGACAAATATATTTAAATATTAAGTAAATGTACTTATTATAAAATGTAATCAATGTAAAACTAAAAATTGTAAACCAATGTAACTGTTATAAAGACGCTAATAGCAGTATGCTGATGCGTCTCTAATTATAAATAAAAAATAAAATAAAATAAAAAGAGATCATACTTTGTTTTACAGAAAAATATTAATTAAAAATTACAATACATTTTTTCTACATCTGCCAAAAAAACGAAAAGTTTCACGTATTGTTTTCGTGTGAGAAGTACATTATTTGTTTCACAAGATCTGTTTTTAGGGTTTTGCAGGTTGGCTCAAAAACCTATTATAATGCCAATCATGTGTCTATCTGTCTGGTCGGTAAAAATTGTGGCGAAATGGCTGGATCTAGAAAGTTGAAATTTGTCATGTTTGTACAACTCTTTGATCCACATAAGTATAGGAGGACTAATGAGAGTTCAAAATAACATATCGCGGTAAAATATAAACAAATTTGTATTCAAAAAATAAATATTTTTTAATTTTTTTTAGGGTTATCAAACAAACCCTTTTAATGCATAGATAAACCGACAAATTTTTATTTTTGAACAAAAAAATATTATATGAGATATTCGCCAAAAATGTTTTAAAAACCTTTCTGAAAAATCTACATTGATGGGAACAGAATAATACAACATAATTTTTTGATGAGATTAGTATTTTGAAAAATATCAATTTTTTATCGTTGAAAATATTTTTAAAATCTATTATGTTGTAGCAAAAGAAAGCTTTCATTTTTTTATGGCTTTTATTATTGTGGCATTTAGTCAGAACAATTTTAATTTTTTCAAAATTATATGCCTGTACGGTGTTGGTAATTCTATATAGAGATGGGAATTTCGACTCAGTTTGCAGAACCGGATCAGTGGAAGTCGTTCAGTTAGCTGGGCCGGCTCATTGATCCGGCTTAGTGATCCAGCTCATTGATCCGGCTCATTGATCCGACTCAGTGATCCGACTCAGTGATCCGGCTAAGTAAACATGTCCCCGAGACAAAGGTCGGCAAGTTGTCAGTTCTCCCACCGTTCAACACGGTTGTTGGTTTGCAATATGTAGGTAGAACGTCGCTCAGCCGGCTCTAGCATAATATTGGTCGAATGGAATAAATTCGATAAAAACGTCTGAGTATTTGCCGCTTTATTACCTTTATTCTTGTTAAAATTCTTAGTATGTATTCAAGACGTTAATTATGACTTATTGACAAATTCTTTTCTCTCTCTCTCTCTCTCTCTCTCTCTCTCTCTCTCTCTGTCTTCCTCAACATTATCTTGTAAAGAAATAATGAAGTTAAATAAATAAAAATTTATTATCATCTAAATCTAAAAAGTGAACTATCTAACATTTTTGCCGGGTTAATAGTAAACAAACAATTCACTGTATGTAGCTACTGCATTTTAAACCAGATGTGTTAAGTTAAAGGCGATGTTTATTGCCCTTATAAATCGGATATCTGTGATTTGGGCAATATTTTTAATATTTTTATTTAGTATGGTTGTAAGAAAGTACAGAATAAGCCCTCAAATAGACTGCCCTACAAATTGATGACAAAATACACTTTATGATAGAACATTACAAGCCGAGTTCTCGCGAAGTTTAACATGACATCGATCCAGATCCGGATCACTTCGGTCTCTGCTCACAATCTCCCGATCAATCGTATCCTTGAAACTTGAAACTATGCAGTGAACCGTGAGCCGGCTCATTTCAATTTGGTGCACCGTGTCACTTCAGTCAGTGTACTGAGCCGGCTCAGTGAGCCGGTTCGTTTATGAACGACCCATCTCTAATTCTATAGGTTATTTCTTTGGTTTAGGGGGAACTAAATGGGGGTTTCGTATTTTTAAGTTGTCACGAAAACAGAGCTTGGCTAGATTATTTCATTTTTCATGTTAGCATTTATTATTTCGTAACATTAAATTAAAGAAAATTAAAATAAATAATACATTTTAAATTTTTTGAAAAATGTAAGAACTTAAGAAATGGGACATTTGTACTAAAAATTAAACAAAAAACCAATATTTAATGATAATGACATTTTATAATGATAATAATTTTAACTAAAATATGTTTATTGTAAGTATTTATATGCTGTTCACTTTTGTAAAAACAAACCAAGAGGAAATTATTATTAATAAAAATCTCACATTTTGAAAATTTCGATCCATTTGACATATATCATAATGAAAAATGATATCTAAATTATAATGATTATAACCTAGAAACCTAAAGTCGGTTTTACAACGTAAGGAATATTTTTAATTGACATGTAAAATCAGTAATACACCATAAAAGTAACCAAAATAATCAGAACTATAAGTTTTTCACTTTTGTAAGAACAAACTAAGAGGGAATTTTGTTTTCAATAGTTTGCACCTTTGAAGCTGTATGTAATGTTGGTATTAAAAAATGTCACTTTTTTAAAATGTCGATCTATTTGACATATGTCATAATGAAAAATGATATTTTAATTATAATGGTCATAACCTTATCAACTTAAAATCGGTTTTACAGCGTAAGGAATAATTTTAATTGACATTTAAAGTCAGTAACACACCATAAAAGTAACTAAAATAACCAGATCTAGTGTGTTCTTACAAAAGTGAACAGCTTATGGTTTGTCCTTACAAAAGTGAACAGCTTATATGCTGTTCACTTTTGTAAGAACAATAAGAGGAAATTTTGATTTCAATAGTTTGCACCTTTGAAATTGTATGTCATGTTGGTATTAAAAATTTGTAAAAAATGTCACTTTCTTAATAATGATCATAACCAATAAATCTAAAATCGTTTTTACAGCGTAAGAAATATTTTTAAATGACATTTAAAGTCAGTAATACACTATAAAAGTAACCAAAATAACCAGATCTGGTTTGTCCTTACAAAAGTGAACGCAATATATAGGTAGTTTCTTTGGCGGAACTAGATTTTCAAATCTAGTATCTTTTACGGACTGATTGAAGCTTTTGATCATTTTGTTTAGGAAAAGCTTTCTTCAATATATAAAAAATTAGCTAGTGACAACGAGAAAATTTAAATTCCATTTAGTTCGGCTTAAAGGTTTGGAACAGCCTATATATTGTCATTTATTTTCAGTGATTTAAACTTCAGTTCGTAATTAGAGCCTAAATTAATTATTTTGATTTTATAATTATCGATGGCATAGATAAATATTTAAGGTAGTAGATAAAAGGTTTCTGTTTATATAGAAAATATCACTTATTACCAAATGTTTGCAAAAACAAAATTATAGCACTTAAAATTGTGTTAAGGCAGCTTAGATTTATTTAGTAGGAACTGTACTATGGTAAAAGCAATGATGACACTCAAAGATATTCTTGTAACCACAAAAAATCTAAAAAAATCAATTTTCTTCCTAAAAGATAGTTTAAAAAACTCATAAATCTCTAAAAACCCACAATTCACTGCACTGTCCATTCCTTTAGAGATAAATCTAAAAAATCAACACTTAATCCGTGCCTGAAGTTCCGTAGTGTACAACTAGCGCCACGAACGTACATCTCACGAACCACTCTAACTAAACGCCTCTTAACTCGAGTTCTCATGTGAGATTAATAGAAGCAGAAGCTCCTGCTATTTTTGGTCAGGGAAAAGGAAAGGATTTGTGTTTTTGCCCAAGGATTTTTAGTTCTGAAACTGACAGATAGTTCCCAGGCATGTTACGTACAACTTCAATGTTATATCGCACTTTTTTATTTGATTGGAAATCTCAGATTAAAGAGAACTTAAAGTATAGTAAAAAAATTATGTTGGTTCTGCGTAATCTGTTTTATACCCTTTATTTTCTATGTATCCAAACTCCAGAAAACTTCTTTGCGGATATAGCTTAAACATCCATGCTGTGACTGGTGAGATGTTATGTGTTCTCAGTACTGTTGAATAGTGTTGATGCATGAACACTAACAGACGGAGCATGTTAAAAAATATATGAGAATTTTTACAAGTTTCAAAGTTTAGTGGGAATCTATTAGTGACTCTACTTCACAACGCCTTACATTAAAAGATGGAAAGGCTTAGGGTTAAGTAAATAAATAATACATAAACTTAATTAACTATTCTTCCTTTTTAAGGTTTTGTAGGTATGACCACCAAAAAATCCTTATGACGTCACTCATGTCTGTCTGTCTGTCTGGCTGTCCGCTCGGTAGAATTGTAACCAAACGGCTCAACACAAAAAGTTGAAATTTGGCATGCTTGTACAATTCTTTAACCTAAATAAATGAAAAATATAGACAATAAAAAAAAAATTATGTGAAGTGTGAATTTTCACACATTTCAGGGTTTCGCAGGTATTTGGTAACTAAATGATGATTATTTGGGATGCCAAAACAAATTTTATGTCAAAATATTTTTTTATGAATTCATAATTTTAATAAATTCATAAATAAATTCATAAAATTAATTTTAATTCAAATGCCTAATATCCTTTATTTAAGTTTCTAAATATGTACAGTATTTTTTTTATATAGCAAGGTTCATTAAGATTTGCGCCTATGGCTTCCATTGGTTGCTCAAATCATAAGCCCTGACCTATGATTTCGTATACATTCAAACATAGAATTAAATTATAACTTCAACACTTCCCACTGGTTACTAAATTTACGCTTTCAAAAATTAAATGCAACATTTACCAAAATATAACTAGAATTTTGACAAAATAATTTAAACAAAATAAAAATGCAAAAAAAAAAACAGAAAAATTAAAATTGACAGGATTCGAACTTTAGTTTGCAAATTCAACGACCGAAAAAAATCAACAAAGCAACGACCAAACGCTTTACGCTACGAGTGCTTAATTATCTACTGTGATACATAGCAAATTAAATATTTTACATATTTTAGTTAAAAACACAAAAAATGCGTTATTTTCCGAAAACATAATCTGATCAAAAATTCCTGTTGTACTATTCCGGTTCACACCAATGTACATTAGGTAGAATTTTTTTCAGATTTTTAGTTTAAACCATCTGGCTACAGGGTGTGGGACAAATTTTTTATTGCACAATTTTGGCAAAAATCGCCTCAAAATAATTTATTTTGCAAAAATAAAATTTTGATCGTTAATCCACGTACCAAGGGCTTTCATTTGATACCCTACACAGAATTGTAAAAAAATATTTTTTGTGTCGATGAGCATATATCTGTTTATATTTTTAGGGGGATATATATTTTAGATGTTTTAGTATTTTTCCTATGTGCGGGTCAAAGAGTTGTATAAGCATGCCAAATTTCAATTCTCTAGGTTTAGCCGTTTGGCTACAATTTTTACTGAACAGATAGACAGAGAGACAGACAGACAGATAGACAGACAGACAGACAGACAGACAGACAGACAGACAGACAGACAGACAGACAGACAGACAGAGAGACATACAGACATACAGACATACAGACAGACAGACGACAAAATGACGGTATAAGGGTTTTTCGGTCATACCTACAAAACCCTAAAAAGGGTGAGAATCGAGCTCATATGTATAAGCTCCAGCTCCTATTATACTTTAACCTACTGTACGAATTATTTTATTTTTTTGTTTTTAAGGTATCATAGAGGAATAATCATTTATAGCGATGAAGTACTCATAAATATAATAACACATTGTTAATATTGAGAAATACGATTCCAAAATTGAAAAAAAAAATTAATCCATTTATCAATATATTTCTTATTAATTTCATGATGACTTAGATACAAAGCAAATGCAGAAAAAATATCCCGAATTTTTTAGTATAAAGTTTTAAACGAAATTTACGCAAATTATTTAAATTTAGTTTTAAAAAATTAAATGAAAACTCTTATAACGAATAAATTTTATTAAAAACAAGAAATATTATCCGAGACATCCAGCATTTTGTTGGCTCCTTACACTTATGAAATACCTACAAAACCCTTAAATGTGAGAAAATTCACACTTCACATCTATTTCAAACGGTTGTAAGTGGCAGATGATTTTTTTTTTCTTTTTATTTATTTCGTTCAGCATATTGCCTAGATGTTCTTACCGACCGGCAACATATATAAGAGAGGTATTGTGATCATACCGATTTTGACATTTTAAGATTTCGATGAATCTCCATCAATTGCGATCCCTACATAACGTTTTGACTATTTTTAGCATGGTGTCTGTTGGTCTGTCTGTCCGTCTATCTGTCTGTATGCCTGTCTGTCTGTCCGTCTATCTTGTACACGTGCAGAGCAAATTCGGATAAAAGGATTTTTATGAAACTTCATATTCAAGGTTTTGACATCAATGGCACTAGTTGATCAACTTTTGGTAAAACACAGTTGACTAGAAATAGGAGTTCAATCAAACAACAGAAAAATATTTCGAAAAAATGTATAAAACAAAACTTGCTATAAAAGCAATAACTAACAACTTTTATTTCAGATATTTTTTGATAAAACGAAAAAATATTGAAATTTTTTTTAAGTATCTAGTTTTTCATACTTGTATGTAAGGTTTCCATGGTTATATTATTCTCTGTTAGAAAATATTGGGCCAAGTTATTTCTACTCTGCTGCTAGAATGTTTTGTATACAAGTACTTTGTGATGGCGGTCGGTCCTGTGGTGGCCACAGCTGATTTTTTTCAGTTATGTTTAGCATTCTGTGTAATTTTTAGGTTGCGTCTAAGTGGTCTCTGGTATAACCTAAGGTTTGTTCGTTTGTGTTGCACCAAACTTGTCCAGGACAAGAGCAGCTGATGTCACAGGGCAACTTAAAACTTCTTCCGAACTGCTCGAAACAGGAATACAAACGAACGGTTTTCCAGGCCGGCGAATGACATTTCTAGACAAAGTTGGTAACCTCACTTTTTAAAACAAATTTGCTAAAGTAATAGTAAATAAATAAGATAATATGAACAGTTTAAATGCTGAAATAAATTTTATAAAAATAAATAATAAAAATTCAAGTTTTGACAGATTTTATAAAACTTATGAATTTATTCATGTTAGTTATATATACCAGCATTGTAGGAAAAGTACTTTCATTCTGTTCATATTACTCGATTCATGATCGATATATGATAGATAGAAGTAAAATAAAAATTTCCGATAGACCAAATACAGATTATAACCAAGTTAGATCAAGTTTGCCGCCTTTTTACAGGTTGCCTGAAGCTACACTCACTCCCGAGCAAGTGTAGACTTTGCCTGTCCTGAACAAGTTCATAAATACAAACGAACACTTTACGTACAAGTGTCGGAACACAAACGAACGCCATAGTGTAGTTCAGTGTAGGTTGGGCAACACAAACGAACACACCTCTAATGATTACCTTTTACGGTAACCGAGACCTCTAGCCTTACGTGCCTGCTGAAGCACGCCTCATATTCCAGAATATTAATTCAGGAAGGTATTCATTGGCAACAGCCAAGATTCTTTTCGAAAAATCATTTGCTCGTACTGGGATCCCACACTTACTAAGCGGGTGAAATGACCACTATACTACTGCAGTCGCTGTCAAATGAAACTTAGCTTTAAAACTTTTACATAAATTTTCTATTTTATGAACTTTAAATTTTATAGTTTTATAAATTCTAAATTGGATCATAAAGGAGAAATTTCTCAGTCCACGTCTTATGTTCCTATTAGCGTGTCATAAAAGACACATCATCAGCACAACAATAAACAATTAATTTATTAAAATATACGAGTATAATAGCTGTAGGATTAAATATAAGGCCTGTGTTGTCGCTTCTCGCATAGAGCTCATGTTAACATGTGTGTTCCTTGAGGCGAGGCAGACGGTTGCCACCTACTACATATTCATTACACCATCTGTCACTCATGCTACCATACACTTCTTTAAACATTTTCAAGATTTTTAAGGATAAAAGGATACTGATATGATTTATATTGTGAAGAATATTCTAAAATGTCTACAATAGAACAAGTTCTATGAATATATTTCAGCTAGAGAAATCATATAAAAAAAATGATGTGAACCGTGAATTTTAACACACTTTACGGTTTCGTAGATGTTAAGGAGGTAAGTCGAAAAGTTCAGTTTTTTTTTTTTTTGTTGAATTTAATTCTTATTCTTCAAGGCCTTTCATTCCACATGCACAAAAAACGAATAAGCAACCTTCCCACTTACAGTAGTGTTCATAACTATAAAACAAGAAATAATTCCAACATATATCCGAATTTTTTAAGACTGAGTAAATCAAGAAATTGTGAGAACTATTTCGGAATTAAATTCATGAATAAATTTCCAAGCAAGATAAAGAATTTAGATTACAACAATTTTAAATCTACAATAAAAAAATTCTTTGATATAATTAAATGTCGACAAATTAACTTTGTGAAAATGTTGTATATTTAATAATGGTTGAAATAAAAAACATTGTAAATTTTCACTATTTTTATTAACTAACTGCTTACTAGTTTCATTGCTTTGAAAATGGCGAAAGCCGAAACTAGTAAGCAGTTAGTTAATAAAAATAGTGAAAATTTACAATGTTTTTTATTTCAACCATTATTAAAAAAAAAAATTCTTTGCTGAAAATGCATTTTACTCCACAAGGGAATTTCTTATGTATCAATTCTGATATTACTTGTAACTATAATTCTGTATGACTGACCTAAAACATGATATACTATGTAATTAAGTCAATAAACTTATTATTATTATTATTATTTCACATGTAACATTAATCTAAAAATCGATGTGAAGTGTGATTTTTCACATATTTCAGGTCTTGTCTAGTAATATTTGTTCTATAATCACATCAAAATCAACAGTTTTTTGATAATCACTTTTATTCGTTATTTGAGAACTAAGAACTTTTTTTTAAACAAAATTTAAATAATTTGCAAAAATTTGCTGCGTATTCAAGTCTTCATTAGATTAATAAGAAATGTATTGATGAATGGCCTATTTTTAGGGTTTTGTAGGTATGACCAAAAAACCCTTATACCGTCATTTTGTCGTCTGTCTGTCTGTCTGTCTGTCTGTCTGTCTGTCTGTCTGTCTGTCTGTCTGTCTGTCTGTCTGTTCGGTAAAAATTGTAGCCAAACGGCTAAACCTAGAGAGTTGAAATTTGGCATGCTTATACAACTCTTTGACCCGCACATAGGAAAAATACTAAAACATCTAAAAAACATACCCCCCTAAAAATATAAACAAATATGTGCTCATCGAAAACAAAAATATTTTTTTTAAATTATGAGTAGGGTATCAAATGAAAGCCCTTAGTACATGGATTAACGATCAAATTTTTATTTTTGAAAAATAAATTATTTTGAGGCGATTTTTACCAAAATTGTGCAAAAAAAATTTTGTCCCACACACTATAGCCCAGATGGTTTAAACTAAAAATCTAAAAAAATTCTAAGTAATGTATATTGGTGTGAACCGAAATAGTACAACAGGAATTTTGGATCAGATTATGTTTTCGGAAAATAACGCATTTTTTGTGGATTTTGGTTCACAAAGTACAAAAGTTATACCAATGTAAGACACTCACATGCAAGGCGTACGATGGCGTTATTGGCTAGAGCACTGGTGTCGTAAGCTAAAACTCGCTGGTAAACGAAGGGTTTCGAGTTCGAGTACTGAGTGAATTTCATTTTTTCTGTTTTTTTTTGTTTTTTTGCATTTTTATTTAGTTGAAATTATTTTGTCAAAATCAAAGTCACCATTGATCGGCACGGACAGGTTTTATCAGACGATAATTCAAAAATATTCTTAATACAAGACGGCCGGTCCAGAATATCTACGGCGAGAATCAAAGTGTTAAATGGTAATAATGATTCAGGATAGCTTTTTGGACAAGCGAGATAATATTTTAAGGTATCAGAAAACATTTTTCAAAGAATCTGGGCCATTATTGAGCATTTTGAGGCAAAAATATGCTTACAAGGTTGCAAAAGGAGACAGCTGTCATTTTTTGCATTTTAAAATGTGACAAGATTTCTCATATTGAACGTGTTTCTTGACAGAAGAATACTAATTACGGATTCAAGGTAAATTAACAATAAAGTTGAAGACATTTGCAAGACGAATTTTCATAAAATAGTGTTAAAAATAGATTTATATATATTAAAAATTTCAGGGTTAATCAAAGTGTTAAGTGGTGATAATGGTTCAATGTAGCTTTTTTGACGTGCGAGATAATATTTTAAGGCATCAGAAAACATCTTTCAAAGAATCTGGGCCATTATTGGATCATTTTGAGGCAAAAATATGCTTACAAGATTTCAAAAGGTGACATCTGTCAAATTTTTTGCAATTTAAAATGTGACGAGATTTCACATTTTGAACGTATTTCTTGACAGAAGAAAACTAATTAAACTTACCGATGAGCGACGAGTTTTATAATAGACAAGTGCGACAAAATGCCTTATTATATTAAAACGAAGCGACGAGTAATAACAACGTAGGGGAGAAGACCGGCGTAGCCGGGCTGAGGCCCCTAGTTCTAGTTATATTTTGACAAATGTTGTATTAATTTTTAAGAGCGTAAATTTAATAATTATCTTATTATATGATTAACAGACGATAAATTATTTTAAAAATATCGTTCATTTTGCCGTGATTACTGCAAAGTAAAATTTGTCCTACACACTCAGCATACCGCCTTCACTTATTATATACTTGCGAAACCCTGAAATGTGTGAATATTCACACTTCACATCAATTTTTTTTTTCAATTCCATAAACATATTTCTCACTACTAACAGTGTGTTATTTGATTTATAAGTATTTCATTACTATAAATGATATATTCCTCTTTAATACCTTAAAAACAAAAATCTAAAATCATTCATTCAATAGATTGAATCACAGCGTGTAATAGTGTAATAAAATATCTGAACACTCTAACACTATACTCTTCAGTAGAGTGTATTGCGGTGTGATGTGTGTAAGTCGGTTCGCAATTGTTAAAAATATTTTATTTTATTTTTTTTTATATTTTTAATTTCAAAAAAAGACACGCACTATCTTCGTTATAAATACAAAAAATCCATAACATTATTATCCATAATTTAGTCATGAATTAAAAAAATAATTAATTTTAAAACAAAAACACAATAATTGCAATATTTACCAAAAACGAAATCTGATCAAAAATTCCTCTCGTGCGTTTCCGGCTTAGATTAATGTACATTACCAATAATTTTTTCAGATTTTTAGTTTAACTCCTTTGGGTAAAAGGAGGCGGAACACCTTTTTTTACCACTTTTTTTTTGCTAAAATAGTGTTAAAAGAAACTAATTAAAAAAATATATACTTCTTGTATCTTAATCTATGTCTTAATAAGAGCTTTCTTTTGCTACCACACAATAAATTTTTAAAAAAATATTTTGTTTTCAGCGACACAAAATATCGATATTTTTCGAAAAATTTACCTGATCAAAAATTCCTTGAACTATTTCGGTTCCCACTAATGTTCAATATGGATTTTTGTTTAGATTTTCAGATCAAACCCTCAAGGAGATAGGGTTGGGAACAAAAGTTTCTTGACACATTTGATGATTTGACACACATGAAAAATGATTTTTGAAAAATAAAAATTTGCATGTTGATCCATGCATAAGGCGGTTTCATTTGCTATGCCACCCAAAATTTAAAAAATAAATATTTTTTAATTAAATACATTATTGTTTATATTTATCTCGGGATGTGTTTTTTGAACTCTCAGTATTTTTCGTATATGTGGGTCAAAAAATTGTACAAGAGTGCCAAATTTTAACATTCTATTTTAAGTCGTTTGGCTACAATTTCTACCGTACCGACAGACAGACAGATACATGAGTGACGTTATAAGGGATTTTTGATGGTCATACCTACAAAACCCTAAAAATGATGTGAACTGTGAATTTTAACAGATTTTACGGTTGCAAATAGAATCCGTAAGACACTTAAAATACAAGGTGTCTCAAAAGAAATTTTATATTTATTTAGCTTACTGCGTGAACGCAACGTATCCGAGGGGCGCGGGGGTTATGTCAACCGGTAGCCTGGCTCTTGGGAATTTAGTCGCTATGGAGCGTTTCTCGGGAGCAGACCGCGCGTTATGCGTGCGAGAGTTTTACAAAAACGGTGATTCGGCGACTGTAGCGCGTAGAAAATTCTGCAGTATTCGAGGTTTTCGCCACTTAAATGATGCGCCAAGCATTCCTCTCATTCGACATTGGGTTAAAAAGTTTGAAGAGACTGGTACAACGCTGGATAAATCAAAATCCGGGCGACCTAGGTCATCAATAACGGTAGAAAACGTGGAGAATGTTAATCAGTCTGTTCGTGACGACCCGAACCTTTCAATTCGGAAGCGCGCAAGTGATTTAAATGTGCATAGATCATCATTACATCGCATTATGCACAAAGACCTAAAGCTGCACCCCTACAAAATTCAATTGGTGCAAGAATTAAAGCCCCAAGTGCCAGTCAGAGGCTTAATTTCGTAAATCAGGTAATTGAGCGATTTTCAACGTTTACCAACATTTTGTTTTCGGATGAAGCTCATTTTCATCTTAATGGCCACGTAAATAAGCAGAACTGCCGCTACTGGAGTGCAACGAATCCGAAACGCAAACATCAGAAACCCCTACATTCGTCTAAAGTGACCGTATGCTGGGATGTCGGCGCGAGGAATTATCGGCCCTTACTGTTTTGAAGACGATAGGGGGCGTGCAGTTACAGCGTGAATTCAGAGCGTTATGTGGAGATGTTAGACAACTTCTTGGTACCTGAACTGCAAAACTTTCCTGGCTATAACCAAAGAACATGGTTCCAACAGGACGGAGCAACTTCACACACGTCCAATATGTCTCTGCCACGTGTTCGTGAAATTTTCTCAGGCAAATTGATCTCCCGGAGTGGTGACAAATTGGCCTCGACGCAGTCCAGATTTAACCCCTATGGACTTTTTCCTATGGGGTTATCTTAAATCTAAAGTTTACGCCAATAAACCGACTTCACTGGCGCATTTGAAAGAAAATATCCGTCACGAAATGGCAGCCATCCCTGAGTCCACCTGCTGAGACGTCATAAGTAATTTTACTGTTCGATTAAATGAGTGCCGAGAACGCGAGGGTCTACATTTAGACGATATTATTTTTAAGAAATAAATCCCCAAAAAGTGTATTTTAATAATTAATAAACATTTTTTCTATATACGGCTTACTTTTTTTTTAATCGATCCACTAAATATAAAATTTCTTTTGAGACACCTTGTACTTCGGCAGCACCGTGAACAGCAACAGCAACATCACGGAAGAGCTTTATGGTAAGTATCCTTTCTGCAAAAGAAGCCTACTATGACCTTAACAGTCTGCTCACATCACACGTGGTATCCCGGCACATAAAAATTACATTATACAAGACCCTTCTTCGACCCATACTCACACTACGGCAGAGAATCTTGAAAAAAAAAAAAAAATGGTTTAAAATTTATTGTGTGGTATTAAAAGAAAGCTTTTAAGATTAAGGAACGAAAGATAGTTTTTTTTAATTCTTTTCTTTTAACACGATTTTAGCCAAAAGTGTGTCATCAGTATTTGCAGATTTTTAGTTTTACCCCTTCAGATTAAAGGGTGTTAAGGGTCTTAAGATCTTTCTTTTAATAAAACACAATGAATTAAAAAAAAAAAATAGATTTTTTTCAGCAGCACAATTTTTTTTTTTTTTTTCGAAAGACTTACGTGATCAAAAGTTTCTATTGAACTATTCCGATTCCCATCAATGTACAATATTTTTCTATAAAACGCTTAAACCACTTCAAACACAGTTTGTTTTGGAAGTGCTTCTGTCGATGTCTTTTCAAGTTTGAAACAAAATTCCACACAGACACGCTGTCCTTCGATCAGGTCCATCTTAAAAATCGCCAGGGTAGAAAAACTCGAATTACTAAAATCGCCATCAAATTCGAATGAAATAACTTTAAAAATAAAGTTATAAATGACCACTGCATCATGTCATTCTCCTTTTCCATTTACTTTGTATCGAGCAAAGAGCAGTTCATGTGTTTTTTTTTATCATACTTTGTAATTTTAATAAATACGTTCTCTTTTCTTCTTTCTAACCAGACCCAGGTACTTTTCAATTCCTTTTCTTAGAGATAAATTGATTGAGATACGTCGCTTCTTATTCTTTAAGTTTATTTACCCTCATATCCGCGGGACAACATGCGCTCTACGTGACTTTCCACCGATAAAGAGTTGTTATCATCTCAAATAAATTATCCACAGGTAAATAATGTACCTTATGATAAAGCTCTATGTTTTAGGAAACAGGTTATACAGGCAGTAATTTGTTGTTTGCCAAGATAACGAAAAATAAACTGCCTTCAATTAAATAACACAAATATGTAAAATATTTGTTTACCTACTCTCTGAAAATATATAAATTGGATTTTGTAGGCAGATATGTAAAAGTAAAAATATAAAAAAAATTAAATAAAGTGTGAATTTTCACACATTGCAGGGTTTCGCAGGTATATCCGGTCCGTTGTGCTAACCAAATGTAAAGATGCATTAGCTGAACCTATTTACCATTTGTGTAAAATTTCGAGAGACGGGAACCTTGCCATCATTGTGGCGCCAAGCTTATGTCACACCAATCTTCAAGAAAGGAGACAAATTGCTAGCTTCTAACTATCGACCTATCAGCGTAAGCTCTAATTTGAGAAAGATATTAGAACGCATTATTGTCAAGTCTCTTCAAAAGTTTCTTTCTGAAAATGGTGTAATACCCAACGAAGTGACCACTAATTTGCTTAACGCTACATATGACTGGATAACATCTATTAATGTGGGAGTTTCAGTTGATGGTCATTTATCTGGATTTTTGTAAGGCATTTGATAAAGTAGCTATAAAAAGACTCCTGCTCAAACTGGAACACTATGGGGTTCGTGGAAAACCTTTCAAGTGAAAATTGCCGATCATTTTGTATCATTGCCGAAACAATATCCTGTGTTAAGTGGGGTTCCACAAGGTTCGGTGCTTGGTCCTCTTCTTTTCTTAGTCTTCACAATTGACCTTATTCAGTCTATATCTTCTCCGAAACTATTTTTTGCTGATGATGGAAAATTTTACAATGACCTGATCTGCAACTACCATTTTATTCAAGCTGATTTGGATAATATCAACGAGTTGGCAAAAATCTGGCTAATCCTTTTAAATGAGGACAAAACTGTTGTCCTGCACATTGGCACACTAGAACACTATTCCGTAACAATATTTAGGAAATCCTAAAATATGCAAAATTCTCACTTCATATCAGTATAGGTAACCCGAAAAATCATTTTTAGGGTTTTGTAGGTATGACCAAAAAACCCTTATACCGTCATTTTGACGTCTGTCTGTCTGTCTGTCTGTCTGTCTGTCTGTCTGTCTGTCTGTCTGTCTGTCTGTCTGTCTGTCTGTTCGGTAAAAATTGTAGCCAAACGGCTAAATTAAGAGAGTTGAAATTTGGCATGCTTATACAACTCTTTGACCCGCACATAGGAAAAATACTAAAAAACATATCCACCTAAAAATATAAACATGCTCATTGAAAAAAAAAATTAAGTTCTGAGTAGGATATCAAATGAAAGCCCGTAGTACGTGGATTAACGATCAAAAATTCATTTTTGTAAAATAAATTGTTTAAATACGACTTTTGCCAAAATTGTGCAAAAAAAAAAATTTGTTCCACACCCTGTAGCCCAGATGGTTGTAACTAAAAATCTGAACAAATTCTAAGTAATGTACATTGATGTGAATCGGAATAGTACAACAGGAATTTTTGATCAGATTATGTTTTCGGAAAATAGTTTCGCTTTTTTTGTGTTTTTTTGTTGACGATGCATAAAAGTTATACTCATATAACACGTTAAGTTGTTAAGCGTATCGTGGTCTAGTGGCTACGTTGCGCGCTAACTACACAGATTTCTAATTCACTACACAGGTTCGTTCCTTGCTTGAGGAGTCAATTTTATTTGTTGTTTTTTTCAATTTTTATTTTGTTTAAATTAATTTGTTAAAATTCAAGTTATATTTTAGCAAATTTTGAATTTAATTTTTAAGAGCGTAAATTTAATAATCAATTGGAATTTTTTGAATTATATTGTTATTCTGTGTGTCATTTATACGAAACCAGAAGGGCGGAGCGTATGATTTAAGACAACCAATGAAGGTGCAGGCGCAATTTTCAAAATCTTAATGAACCTTGTTATATAAAAAAAAATACTGCACATATTTAGAAACCTAAATAATGGTATTAGGTATTCGAATTAAAATTAACAAAAAAATATTTTAACATAAAATTTGTTTTTAAAGCTCTTAAATAAACAGACGATAAATTATTTTAAAAACATCGCTCATTTTGCCGTGGTTACTATAAAGCAAAATTACTCCTACACACTCAGCATGCCGCCTTCACTTATTATATACCTGCGAAACCCAGCAATGTGTGAAAATTCACAACTTCACATCCATTTTTTTCATTCGCATGTTTACATCTTCCTTTATGGTTTAACAATATAACAAAGCTTGCAAAATAGTTGAAAATCATGTAAAATGTTAACTTGATTATAAGAAAAAAACTTACGCTGTTTTTCAGCGTAAACTTCTTGTTTGTTAAAACAGTCTTTGTTTTGCTTTTTATGTACACTTGATCTGTGTATCTGACGTGTGTATAAAAGAGAATTTTAGAAAATTTTATAAAGAAATTGATGTCGATGACATGAGAAAATCGAGACGAGAAAATAAACAAAAAACAGAGGTTCTACAATTTTAACTAAGCTATATAATATTTTTGATGTGTCAGGTATTCTTACTAATTAAAAAAAAATATTCTGCAGTTCCCGGTTTTTTTAAAGTGGTGATATTTTTCTGCTTCATCGGATCTTATTGTGCTGTTAAGCAGAATTTTTATTTGAAAATCATTTAAAAAAAAAGTCGCACAAATTATAATTTTCTAGCTCTGTAGTTAGTTACTTAGTAAAAAATTTACGCGCACAGTATCTTGGGCTATTAGGGTCTATCATAGCCCATTTACCTACCAAGACAAAAACAAACGTCGCAGTAAAAGTACATAACGCTCTAAAATAGATCGCTCAAAAAATATTTACATATACTTCGATGCCTGTGGTATGATGTCCCAAGAAATCTTAATTTCAGATTAAGGGAGACGTAAAACGTCTTCCTGCAGGATTAACCGCAGGGATAAAACCGCCTCCGTATAGGCCACTGTTGGTGGACCCATGGACACCTTCTTCGAGGTGAACACTCCCCTCTTTGTGAGAAATAAGTTCATTTTTAGGGTTTTGTAGGTATGACCAAAAACCCTTACACCGTCATTTTGTCGTCTGTCTGTCTGTCTGTCTGTTCGGTAAAAATTGTAGCCAAACGGCTAAACCTACAGAGTTGAAATTTGGTATGCTTATACAACTCTTTGACCCGCACATAGGAAAAATACTAAAACATCTAAAAAACATATTCCCCTAAAAATATAAACAAATATGTGCTCATCAAAAAAACAAATATTTTTTTTTTAATTCTGAGTAGGGTGTCAAATGAAAGTCCTTAGTACGTGGATTAACGATCAAAATTTTATTTTTGCAAAATAGATTATTTTGATGCGATTTTTGCTAAAATTGTGCAAAAAAAATTTTGTCCCACACCCTGTAGCCCACATGGTTTATACTAAAAATCTGAAAAAATTCTAAGTAATGTACATAGTACAACAGGAATTTTTGATCAGATTATGTTTTCGGAAAATAACGCATTTTTTGTGTTTTTAACTAAAATATGTTAAATATTTAATTCGCTATGTAACACTCCGGATCAGTAACTCTAGTAGCTCGGTTGGTTTTGTGATGCACTTTGTAATTTGCAGTGCGAACTTTGCAGAGTTTGAATCCTGTTAATTTTATTTTTTTCTGTTTTTTTTTGCATTTTTATTTTGTTTAAATTATTTTGTCAAAATTCTAGTTATATTTTGGTAAATGTTGCATTTATTTTTTAAAAGCGTAAATTTAATAACCAGTGGGAAGTGTTGAAATTATAATTTAATTCTGTTTGATGAAATCAGAGGGCAGGGCTTATGATTAGAGCCCTGCGCGGATAAGCTTTTCTGTATCCGCATCCGATCCGCATCCGCACATCCATGATCCGCATCCGATCCGCATCCGCAGCTTTTGTAAATAACAAATCCGCATCCGATCCGCATCCGCAAAAATATCCGCACTATCCGCACTACAGGTTTTGCTGTTAGTTTGGAAAGAACTAACATATTTCGCCTGTTTAGGTAATCTCTGCTCTAAAACGCTACTGAAAATTTTTGGATTTACCAGCTTATTTATTACTAACCTAACCTAAGGGACCCCAAAAGTTTTAAGGCCTAGATGCGCTAATAACTTATTTAAATCTAGAGAGAGATAACAATTTTGGGGGGCCTAAGCGTTCTTTTTCGGAGGGAGTAAGTGGCGTGCTGTTTTTTTTAATATTGAATTTAAAAAAAAAAATCAGAAAAGTTACTTGATAGAAGGTGCTTCATATTTTTAGGATCAACTAATTCTCTTACGCCATTTCGCGCATGAGTTAGGCGTTGCAACTTCAAATAGCAACATGTGTCATTTTTCAAATTTTTGGGATCTGCAAGACTTTTTACTTCGGGTAGTATAAAAAAATTGGCAGGTTACATAATAAAATTTTCGAGAAAAAATTATGTAGGTAAATTTTGGTATTTAAATAAAACTTACTAATCAGTTTTATGTAAAAAAAAAAACCTTTATCAGATTTAAAAGCCAGAATTAGAGCAGAGGTAGGAAGAATTACGTCGAAAGTGTACCAGAAAACTTTTGTCCAAAATATTATTTTCTATAATATATTCAATAATAAAAAGAAAGTTAAGTTGATTGTCTCAACTCAGTCTTGATCATGGACAATTGTCTTAATAAAAAGAACATTAAGTGAGATTGAATGCTACAAAATATCATGTACAGTACCTAGACAAAATATTATAACCACTTAGAAAAACAACTGTTTATTAAAAATGCCGACATATAATCATATGCTACTTTATTTATTTCTTTAACATATCGTGTATTTATTAAAAGATAAGCTATTTTAAACATCTTCAACTCTGTATTTTTATTCTGAGACTGATTTGCAAGAACAAAAAGTACCGATTTTCCTGGCCAGGTAATTCGCCGGATATCAGTTCTATCGAAAATGTTTGGAACCTCCTGAAAAGACTTATTTATGATTTAAATAATACTAATAAACAAGTTTTAATAGATAATATTAAAAAAGTATGGTATGTCTGTCCAGAAATTGAGAGTATGCCTCGAAGAATTGCGGCAGTAATAAAAGAAAAGGGGGGCAACACAAAATATTAAAAAACATTTTATAAATGTACTAAAATAATTTGAAATAATAAAATACAAAATAAAAATAAAATTGGTGTATTACTATTTTGTTGATTTTGTGTAAAACAACGAATTTTTAAAAAATCATAAGTGGTTATAACATTTTGTCTAGGTACTGTATATACAGACAACCGAAAATAACCGAGAACTGCGTAGTCAGAACACAATTGCTT
Source organism: Liopterus haemorrhoidalis (assembly GCA_963971575.1). Classification (NCBI taxonomy): domain Eukaryota; kingdom Metazoa; phylum Arthropoda; class Insecta; order Coleoptera; family Dytiscidae; genus Liopterus; species Liopterus haemorrhoidalis. The sequence continues at coordinate 230,228,856 of OZ020611.1, forward strand.
GTTTCTCCGAAAGTAACCGAAGATTTAATGTTCACGCGGATATTGCGGATAAGCGGATATGACATTTAATCCGCATCCGCATGGTTTAAATGATAATTTATCCGCATCCGCAGAAAAGTTGCGGATATCCGCGGATAATCCGCGGATACCCGCGGATTTGCAGGGCTCTACTTATGATATATGGTAAGCAACCAATGGAAGCCATTGCAATTTTAAAAATCTTACTGAACCTCGCTATATAAATAAAATACTGCACATATTTAGAAACTTAAATAATGGTATTAGGCATTCGAATTATAATTCATAAAAAAATATTTTGACAAAAAATTTGTTTTGGCATCCCAAATAATCATCATTCAGTTACTAAATACCTGCAAAACCCAGAAATGTGTGAAGATTCACACTTCACATACATTTTTGTTTATTAGTGTTATTATTCCGAAAATTTTGTCGTTTTTTTTGTCGTTAAAAAAATTATTATTTTTTTAAAATTTATGTTAAAATGTAGATTACATATATTTTAAGATGTAGGAACAAAAAGTAGTTTTTTAAAATTATTTTATTTTATCACGATTTTAGGCAAAAATGAAAAAAAAAATCTTGTCCCACACTTTATAATCCAGGAGGGTTAATCTAAAAAACTTCTAAAAAAAATTCTGAGTAATGCATTTTAATGTAAACCGATATAGATCCACAGTAATTTTTGGTCTGATAATTATTTCGAAAATTATCGAATTTTGTGAAGCGTGCTTACAGTATTTAACTAACTGACTGAAGAACTGGGTAGCTATAGCTGGGTTTTATGCTAGTACATCTCAAGTACAGTGCAAGTCTCTAGATGGAAGCACATGATTTATTCTTTCAAAAGTTATCGAAATTTAAAATTGTACCCACAATTTGCTATCACTTACTAATTACTTGCAAAACACTGAAATGTATGAAAATTCTAACTTCACATCAATTATTTTATTTACTGTAACAACCGAAAAAGCTTTCTCACCGATACAGTCTCTATAAATTTACTCTTAGCAGTACTATTAGTGTATATCTACTTTAGGATCTATTTTGAGATCAGAATTTACTTATTTTAAATCATATTACTCTCAGAGATTAAATTTTAATTTCGTTTCTAAAAATAGGTCAGTTTGATTACAAAAATGTGATTTGGTGACAAGATGGAAAATTAAGAATTTAATATTTGAATACGCGAATGACTTTTCTATCACGTTAACATCATTCCAATCTCACATGTTAATGCAAATTGACAAATTATACACGCGAGACAACTCATATGAAAATTGGAAAAAAGGGAATATAAAAAAGAAACTCCCCTGGGAAATAAATGAATGTTAGTAAGTATTTTTTCCATAGAACTTAAGGCTATGGTTCACTAAGAGCAATACAGTACTGGAAATGTGTCATACACACATTTTTTTCGTCACTTTCGCATGAAAATAATTTTATTTTTTAACAAAATAGTATTTTGTGTACTATGGCCAAAAAGTAGATCTTTTTCGGCCGCATCTGTATTTAATGGCCGAGACGCAGCCGAAGGACGAGAAAGATCTTTTCGGCCAAGGTGCACATTATATTTTTTGGGCGACCAAAAGAAATTTTTATTAGAAAAGTTATATTTATTTACTTACATTGGATAATTTATGGTTAATGAACAATTATTGCAATTATAAATGTTCGACTGTTAATTGTTTCAATGTAACCATGGAGATCTTGTAAATTGAGAAATGACACATAGATGGCTCTAGCATCCAGCGGCCAAAAAATAAGTGAATCAGCCTAGGCAGAAAAAGATTTACTTTATGGCTGGTACTAGATGATTAAAAAGAACTGTTTTCTTATATTCGCTCAAAAATAATATTTTTTTCTTTAATCTACGCAAAATAAAATTTCAACTTAGTAAATTGTTGCATATTTTCCTATATATTAGGTTTGTTCATATCGCTACGTGGCGTTTTACTGAAAAACGCGGCTGTATTTGACGGGGTGTTTAATTTATTATTGCAAAACGCGGCTGTAAGAATCTAATAGAAAAATGATTTAACTATGGGATCCGTGGCACAGCTTTAGCGTGGTTTAAAAATTATTTGTCAGATAAGTACCAAATAACTAAAATAGGCAATAATTATTCATCTAGATTATGTAACAATTGGGGTGTTCCACAGGGAAGTTGTTTAGGACCAATATTATTTTTCATTTATATTAATAATAATGCCAATAATGTAAATTTTGATTATATTAATTTATTTGCAAACGATACCTTGGTTGCCGTCTATGATAGAGATATTAATAAAGCTATAAATAGAGTAAATGTAAAACTAAATAAATCACACAATTATTTTTGATAGAATTAGGAAATAATTTCATTCAGCTTTTTAGACAAGAAGCGTTTTAAACAACACAACGTTTCACCAACAACATTCTTGGCTTCTTCAGGTCAAACAATTATTTTTGTTTGAATAATTTAAAAATTAATACAGAAAAAACCAAATGTATGATCCTCACGTCAAAATATAAATATTCTAAAATTAGATAATGAAAAACTTGAATTTGTGTCAGAAATAAAGTATCTTGGTTTTGTTGTGGATAGTTTTTTAAATTTTGATAAACATTTAAATTACATAATAAATAAAATATCTCAAAAAATTTATTTCTTAAGTAGATTATCGAAGAAACTCTCCATTTCCACTCTTATTACCTCATTTAAATCTCTAGTACAACCACACTGATTATTGCGGTACTATTCTATATTTAATGAATAAAACTTCCATAGATCGTCTGCAAAAGCTTCAGAATTGTGGCACGAGGGTTATTTTGAAAATGTCAACCTATTAAAAGTATGCGTAATATGTTAAATTGACTTTCTGTAGAAGACAAATTATTTTATGGAGCAATGTTGTTTATCTATAAAGTTTTAACAGGTGTATTGCCAGAAAATTTGCAAGAAAATATAATTTACAATAAAGATGTGCACAAATACCCAACCCTAATTGCGTACGACCTTAGGGTGTTAAAAAATAAAAGAAGTGCCAATGATAACCAGTTTTTTTCAGGATACCCAAATTCCTTTAAACAATTACAATGAAGAGAAAACTTAAAAAATATGTATGTAAATAAATCATTAAATGCATCAATGCTATGAACTATGTACCTTATTATCATCGTACCTTAGCGTACTTTATTAGCAACCATTGATACGCAAGGGAAGAAGGCAGCAGTGGGAGAGGTAAAGAGAGTAACAGACACCGGGCACGTCAGCTAGTATAGTGTAAATAGTAACCGTAAAGTTATCTCACATGTTCTTACTAAGAACAAAATTACAAAATTCCAACATTGAAAACAAAAATAAACACACCATGTTTAAAAATGCCGTATTTTTCTAAGTTGGTATTCATCTGTAGCCAACAATTTATCCTTTAAATAAAATGAGTATCAAGACCTTGAGTTGCGCGTGTAAGGATGTAGTGTATGCCCATGCCCCTATGTCAGCTGTTATTCGTCACACGTACCTCGTGAATTTTTCATGGCTTAATTTCAGTGCACATATCCTAGGGCGTGTTGTAAAGCGACGATATATGCATAACAGAGAATACGTAAGGGTAGGCCTTCTGTTTTACGACGTTTAAAATAGTTTACGCATAAGGAAGGGAATGTGTGTTAGTTTTTGAAGGTGTTACACACTTTGGGAGTAATACCAACAGAATTTAATGTTTCAGTAATTTGAAATTTAATGGAGAGTAAAGATTTGTAAGTCTTTTGAGAGAGATTTTATGATAATTATGTTTAACATTAAGTAAACGTACTACTGCCGTTTTCGGTAGTGCGGAGATAGTCATCCTATTTTGCGTACCAAAGGTCTCGAGTATAATATCTAAATTTCCGACATTTTTTAAACTTCAGGAATCCTACGGGGACGGTAAATCATATTTCCGGGAATTCCCTAAGTCATTTTTTTTAGAGTTTCCTACTAATGTTTTTTTTACGTAAGTTATTAAGACTTGATTCTTAATACATACATATTAATCTTCATAAAATATGTGGCTATGAAACATTTGAGTATACTTGTTCTACTTCAAATTTACTCGTTTAATAAAGGCTTAAAATATATTTAGGATTTTGTAAGTATAACTCATAGGTGTGTCTATCTGTCTGTCTGTCTGTACAGTAGAAATTGAAGCCATACGGCTTAACATAGAAAGTTTGCCGACCGGCGTAGCGTAGTGGTAACACATGTGCTCTGCGTTGCAAAGGTCTCGGGTTCGAATCCCGTTCAGGCATGGAAATTTTCTCAAATAAATATTGTCCTTGCTAATTGCCACAGCAGCAAAGGCCATTAAATTAAAAAAAAAAACATAGAAAGTTAAAATTTGGCATACTTATACAATTCCTTGACCCACCGTTTCCCAAACTATGGGCTGCGGCGCGGATAGGCTACAGGGGCGGCACAAAGACCCAGGACCTTTTTTGTGTGTGATCACTTTGTAGTTTAGAAGTGAGGACCTTTTTTTTTGGGCCATCACTTTGTAGTTGAGAAGTGAAGACCTTTTTTTTAGATCATCACTTATAGTTTCATATTTTCAACTGTCTAATAAAATAAAATGAAAAATTGAACGTATGGAATTGGGGCGCCACGGGAAAATTTGAATACGTTAAGGACGCCCGAACCGAAAAAGTTTGGGAACTACTGCATATAGGAAAAGTATTGAGAGTTCAAGAAAAAAGGCAACCCGAGATAAATATAAACAAATATGTATTTAATGAATATTGTAGCATTTAATTGCAAAAATATAATTTATAAAGATTTACGTAGGGTAAAACAAACTACATAATTAAAAAACACCACACTATCCAAGACATATAGTTACAATTTTGTTAATTTAAATCATTTAATAATATAAAATAAATGTAAAATAGTTTTTGTATTTTTGACGTTTAAACATTCAACAAACCACAATAACAACATTAACCATAGCAACCCTTATCCCTTCGCACTAACAAACTTGGCACAGTGGCGTCCCGTTACAGGCTCCCCCTCAAGAGGTGATGTCGGAGGGATCAGCTCTTGATACAGAACTAGGAACGACGGTGTTAAAGGTCGATGTGTTGGCATCAGCTACAGGTCGTTTCGTTTTGGACGGCCTCGGGCGCGTCTCTGTGATGATACTGTTGTGACAGGAGGTGTTTCACGTCGTGGACGTCCTCGCCGTGGAGATACACGTTCGGTCATCACCGGGTTTTCCTGAGACTCCTTCTCCTTGCGAGGTCTTCCTCGGCCTCGAATTGGTCGGATCGGAGCAATTTGCTGGCTGCTCAACACGTACCGGGTAAGTGCTGTGCTATGATATACACCAAGAGGCGTAGTTGGATCGGCAAGAGAGGCAATTTGGAAGGTAGTAGGGAATAACTGACTGACTATTAGGTACGGACCGTCACGTCGAGGTGCGAATTTAGAGGTGTAACCTCTCGAGGCCTTACTTAACGCGTGTACTGTCACTAGTACCTTATCGCCGACCTTATATTTAGGTGCTTCTCGGCGGTGGGCATCAGTATATGCCTTTAAGTGATCCTGTTGTCTCTCTTGATTTTCTCTAGCCTGAGTTAGAGTTTTGGCTACCTGTTTTAAATATGGCGTGTTTTGTGGAACAAAATTGTCTTTGTCCAAGATTGCACGCAAGTCACTTGCAGCTGCGGTGGGTTCTTTTACCCTCACTGAGCAAACGTCTTCACCAGGCGGTCGCGATAAAGTGTCGGCAACTCTGTTGCTGCGACTCGTGGTGTAATCTAGTTCAGGTCGTAAGATCGTAGCTGGAGGGCCCACCGTGCGAGGCGGCCACTCGGCGATCTTAAAGACATTAGCCACTTCAGCGGCTGATGATCGGAGATCACTGTCAGTTTGACTCCGTCTAAGTATCCACGAAAACGTTCCATGGCCCATAGTACCGCAAGAGCTACGCGCTCGGTGGTACTGTAATTCCTTTCGGGCTGTAACGGGACGCCACTGTGCCAAGTTTGTTAGTGCGAAGGGATAAGGGTTGCTATGGTTAATGTTGTTATTGTGGTTTGTTGAATGTTTAAACGTCAAAAATACAAAAACTATTTTACATTTATTTTATATTATTAAATGATTTAAATTAACAAAATTGTAACTATATGTCTTGGATAGTGTGGTGTTTTTTAATTATGTAGTTTGTTTTACCCTACGAAAATCTTTATAAATTATATTTTTGCAATTAAATGCTACAATATATATATATATATATATATATATATATATATATATAATTTTGAGAGGGATATCAAATGATATCTCATACAGAGTGGATTATCAAGCAAATTATTATTTTTGATAAAATATTCGAAATTTTTTTATGGAGTTTTTACTAAAAATATTTCAAAAAAGTTTTGTCCCCCACTCTATTTCCCAGAGAGATTGATCTAAAAATCTGAAAAAAATCTCCATGATGTATATTTATGGGAAACGGAATAGTTCGACTGGAATATTTAATCAGTTAAGTTTTTCGAAAATATCGATTTTTGTTGTATGGTTGAAAAAAAAAAATGTATATATTTTTAAATTTATTGTGTGATATATCAAAAGATATCTCTTAACGTCTTAAGGAAAGAAAAGTTCCTTTTTTTTATTTGTTTCTGTTAACACGATTTTTACCAAAAATCTGCTAAAAGTATTCTTGTCCCGCACCCTTTTATCCAAAGGGATTAAATTAAAAATCTGAAAAAATTATTAGTAATGTACATTGATTTGGGCCGGAAACGTACGAAAGGTATTTTCGATCAGATTGCGTTTTTAAAAAATATTGCAGATTTGTGTTCCGGACAAAAATAATTGTTTTTTAACTAAAGGCTATATCAGGGGTACTCAACCTTTTCATACCTATCGCCCCCTTTAGCATCTCTATTGGTAGAAAAATTTTCATACCGCCCACCTGTTGTATAATAATAATAACCAAATACTTTCGCAAAATTTAGCTGCAAAAATCTTTATAAAACAACTTACTGCATCATCTCTTATTATTAAACACAACAAATATACATGCACCAAAACGTGGCAATTGTATATTTTGAGAAATTTAACTATAAACAGTAAAGAATTTTATGAAAACTTAATGAAAATGTTTTTCAATAATGCTATGAAATTTTTTTAAATAATACTTTAAAAAATTTCCATTTTAATGTTTTTAAAACGTCAATTAAATTTTAAAAAAAACGGAAAGTAGCCAGCATTGGACAAAACCCCTACCGGCCAGCAAAAAATTCCTACCGCCCACTAGTGGGCGGTAGGGACCAGGCTGAGTACCACTGGGCTATATTATGGCTAATACGATTATGTATTTTTTGTATTTGTGGCTAAGGTAGTTTTAGTCTTTTTCTTTAATCAAACATAATAATTATGATAAGGAACTTATTATTTAACAAATAGCTCAATCTAATGGTTAAAGCCCCACAGTTGTACATGATATTCTTAGTAAAAAGAAAAAGAAACTTCTTCTAAATAAATGTTATTACAATGAACTTTCTAAACCGATAAACTAAATAGTAAAGAAAAATTAAAAAACTAAAAGTATAGAAACATTCCATTTTTCGGTCCTAGCAGCATTAAAATACCTAACATTTTAAAAAATCATGAAGTTACAACCGCATTTCATAATCAGTTCACTCTAAAAAATATTTTAGTCAATAATAAAATTGATCGCAAGGATAAGGATAAGAGTAGGGTTTACCAAATCAATTGTAATAATTGCGATTTTATTTACATAGGTAAAGCCGAACCGATCATAGTGATAAGTCTAGTTTAGCTAAACATATGCTTAAACATAAACATAATTTTACTTTTGACAACATTGAAATTTTACATATACAGCCGAAAGGATTAAAATTGGATTTATTAGAGGTATTTGAAATTAAGAAAGCGATTTCTAAGTCAAGAAATCTCATGAATGAACAAGTTGAGTTTAGATGGCCGCCTCTTTTTAATCACTTTTAATCCTCTCTCTCATATTATTTTACCTTTTAGGTAGGGCTTTCCTAATTATATCCAGATTTGTTCCAATACCCTCTCCTCTCTAATAGTTTGTACATTTTCTATTTATATGAATGTATTTCTGTAAACCCTTTGTATTTCTGAAGATGGCTTCATAGGCCGAAATACGTATCAAATAATCTTGTTTTATTCTTTGAAACTAACCGAGTGTTTTATTATCTTTTCTTGTAACATATTTTTAATATTAAGAAATACGGTTTTGAGCCCCCTCCAAGTGCTTCAAAAAGCATGTAATTATATGGTTGATGCGCGTTTTTGTTAAAACAGAAGTGAAGATCTTTTTTTTTGTCATCGCTTGTATTTTAGAAGTGAGGACTTTTTTCATAATTTAAATAAATTCGTCTTCTGAGCCCCTTTCCCAACATACCTGGGTGCGCGCCTGTAACAATCACACTAGAATTCTGGACAGACAATAACAATTTAACTAATCGTACTTTTGTTAAATGTAACACCATGGTTGTGACCTTTAAAAACATTAAAATTTTATTTTTAATATTTTACTAACAATAAAAAATATTTTATATAAAATGTCCATGTATCGGACTTTTCAAATTTATTGGGTAATAAACCGATTGTTTATTTTTAATTTTAATGGTTTAATATAATGGAAGAGTGGGTACTTGTGTGGTCACCGCGGACATAAATCAAGAGATTTCGCTAAAATACTACGTATTTTATACGTTTATTTTTAATAAATCTAGATTAGTTGTTTTATGGAGACAGAAAATAGAACTATTTTATAGAATTGGACCATTTATAATGTTACTTATGGCCGGTGGCTAAATACTACTATAACTTAAGTATTTTAACTCGTGCCTAACTCACATACAGAAAAAATTGATGTGTGAATTTTCACACATTTCAGGGATTGCAGGTATTTAGTAAGTGAATGATGATTATTTTGGATGCGAAAACAAATTTTATATTAAAATATTTTTTTTGTTAATTTTAATTCGAACGCTTAATACCATTATTTAGGTTTCTAAATATGTGCAGTATTTTTTTTTTTATATAGCAAGGTTCATTAAGAATTTTAAAAATTGCGCCTATGGCTTCCATTGGTTGTTATAAGTTCCGCCCCTCTGATTTCGTGTACATTGAAACAGAATTAAATTATAATTTAAACAATTTCCACTGGCTATTAAATTTACGCTTTTAAAAATTAAATGCAACATTTGCCAAAATATAACAGGAATTTTGAAAAAATAAATTAAACAATATAAAAATTAAAAAAAAAAAACAAAAAAAAATATAGTCTTTTCTCACAGGGTTCGATCCCTTTCGGGTCGGGTTACTTGGGTGAAAAATCAGCGTCAAATACCACTAGACCAGCAGACACGTTACAGTGTGGCGTGTTACAAAGCTATAACTTGTGTACATTATTAGCAAAAAATCACAAAAAATGCGTTTTTTCCCAAAAACCTAATCTGATCAAAAATTCCTGTTGAACTATTCCGGTTCACACCAATGTACATTACTTAGAATTTTTTCAGATTTTTAGTTTAAACCATCTGGGCTACAGGGTGTGGGACAAAAAAAATTTTGCACGATTTTGGCAAAAATCGCTTCAAAATAATTTATTTTGCAAAAATAAAAATTTGATCGTTAATCCACGTACTAAGGGCTTTCATTTGATACCCTACTCAGATTTATAAAAAGTTTTTTTTTTTTCGATGAGCACATATTTGTTTATATTTTTAGGGGGATATGTTTATTAGATGTTTTAGTATTTTTCCTATGTGCGGGTCAAAGAGTTGTATAAGCATGCCAAATTTCAACTCTCTAGGTTTAGCCGTTTAGCTACAATCTGTACCGAACAGACAGACAGACAGACAGACAGACAGACAGACAGACAGACAGACAGACAGACAGACAGACAGACAGACAGACAGACAGACAGACAGACAGACAGACAGACAGACAGACAGAAAGACAGGCAGACAGACAGACAGACAGACAGACAGACAGACAAACGACAAAATGACGGTATAAGGGTTTTTTGGTCATACCTATAAAACCCTAAAAAAGAGTTAAAATATTTAACACTTTGTTTGGCAACAGGTTATTAGTATGGTTCATCTAAAAAATATTTTGTTTTTGAGAAAATGCATTCTTACTAAAGAGGAAGATGGGCAAAAAATTTTAAGATATGTTTCATTTCTATAACTCAGCATCCATGACTCTTGTAAGAAAAATACTGACAAATCGAAAAAATTCTTCGCTTGAAAGATGTATACGGCCAATGACTGAATGGCGGGCAGTGTTAACAACGAACAGCCAATGACAGGTATAAACAAAGTGCTCTGTACCTAAAAACTAGGTAATAAGGTTATGTTTAGTAAGTAAAAAACTAGAACAGCAGAAGCCGAAAGGCTCGAAGTAAGCTTAAAGGAGTTTATGTAAAATATCCTTTTTTTATGGCTGAAATTTAGGGCCAGTCGTCGTTTAGACTGCTCGCCATTCCGTCATTGTCCGTAACATATACATATCTAACAAAAATATATAAAAAACATTGCGTACAAAAAGAGTGCGTATTCTAAAGAAGAAATATAGTCATACCAGGTGGAAAATTATATTACCATCTTGAAGGATATGTATCAGAACATACATACATGTGTCAAATCTGTGGCTGGAATGACCCATAGTTTCAATGTCCGTGTAGGCGTACGTCAAGGTTGAATTCCAAGCCCATTACTATTCAATCTCATTAGGGGGAGAAAGTTACACCATACCGTTAGAAAGTTCCGCAAGCTCAGATAAGTTTACCAGGTTGCCAAAAGATGGCAAGAACTACCGAAAATACTTGGTTATCTATGAACTATCGTCATTCCAAACAAAACATTATTTTAAAATGTTCGATATAAGAAGATTAAGATATTTATGTAAATACCCATATTGATTTTTTCTTACGTTATTTATAAGTCTGAGTAAAACTCTTATTATGACTGCAAATAGGAATATAATTATATTAGTAATAAATATTTGACTATATACATCTTTTGTAGTAGTAACAGTATGTAAGATGTACAAGTTTTGTTTATTCATTTTATTCTATAGACCAGGGGTCGGCAACGCGGTGCCCGCGAATCAATTTCTAAGCGCTCGCCTAACCATGCGAAATTCTATTTCCGAGCGGCTTTTCGTAATAGGGGAAACTTCCTAAGCGCCCTGACATCTGGTGGCAATTTGCGAAAGATACGAAAGTCACATTGTTTTGTTTTGTTCAATGGAGAAATACGTGTTTTTTTGTTGTTTGTGTTTTATTTTTGTGTATCATGAAAAAAAAAACAATCAATTTTGTTGCGTGCCGCAATGTAAATCGTGAATAAGGAAGAATCCTTCTTAAACATTCCATAATTTACCTAAATCAAAAAAAAAATATCAATTGAAACGACGTTTGGAGGCACAGAGAAAGTGGATCGTAGGTTTTTATGGACTCAAAAACTAAAAATGGGCAAAAATCCAAGCCCATACATGCATGTTTGCTCGTTGCATTTTATGGAAAGTGATTTTTCACGTCCAAAAAAAGACTGAAAAAAGCATTTATAGCACCCAAAATTTGCCTAAATCATCAGTTGATATATTAAAAGGCCCTTCTACTTTTTCAGGAAGATATATTAATTTTTACTAATATATGTACCATATTTTTATTGTTATTATATTGACAGTCAAAAAGAATTAAAAATACAATGAAAAACTAAAAATTTCCTTGAAATTTCTTTAGAATAGTATATTATTACATATCTTGTAAATCGTAGATTACCTTTAAATTAAAAAAAAGCTCGGAAAACAGGAAAAATACAACTCGTGTTTATTTTTACCACGTAAACAAATACACGAGTAACGGTTTAATGTCACTTTCGAGTGTTCCAGTTTTGCCGCATATGGCGCTGCGATCTTAAAAAGTTTCCCCTATAAAAGTACTGTCAAGAAGACTAGAAGTGTTATAGTTTTATAAATAAATATAATTTAATATTCATTAAATTTAATTGTAAAACTAAATTTTAAAACTATTCCCAATATAGACCTAATATGAAAGAAAGCAATAATGTTAATATTATTGTTCCAGTTATCTCGCGGAGACAAAAAGGCCCCCTTCACCCTTCCATCTCTCTTTCATAGTAGTTCCCTTGGTGGCCGCTTGAGGTTGAACGGAAAAAATTTAAATTTTACCCCCCCCCCCTCTATTTGTCGCACGATGCCCGCCAAAATCCCGCATTTCTGAAATATGCCCACTTAGTAAAAAAGGTTGCCGCCCCCTGCTATAGACTATTCCAAAAGTTTAAGCGGAACTAAATGGAATTTCAATTTTTGTAAGTTGTCACGAGCTCACATATTAACGACTGAAGTGGGTTTTTGCTAAACTAAATAATCAGAAGCTTAATTATTCGACGAATCGACAAATAAAAGAGCGTGAAATAATGGAAGTCACATTTGTCTCAAAAGGGGTCGGTACATAACATAACTGATGTTTTAGTAACGAAAAAGCTATGTGCGAGGTGGATACCGCATTTGCTAACAACTGATCTACGCACCCGCCGATAAATCGACTTTGGAAATGGGGAAAATCATAGATTTGAAGTACGAATTGGTGGAACGTTCAAACTATTCACCAGATTTGGCTCCTTCAGCTTTTTTTTTCAGAGTTTTGTTTGACTTGAGTCAAACAAAAAAAAAAAAACTTTGACAGACTTGAGATTTCAAATTTAGTGAGTGGAAAGAGTTTCCTATTAAACGAATAGATGACAGCAGCTAATCGGGTCTATTCTTTAAGCATGATGTTAAAATCTTAGCATCAGAAACTGACGTTAATTTTTTTAACACCATTTTTAACCCAAATGCTATTCGCTAAACATATATGTGTTAATATTATAGCGCGGCGGCGTTAAAATAGCCAGTTAACGTTCTACAATAAGCGCCTACCGAAACGGTGGCTTTAAAAGTTAACGCTAGTGTTTAGTGTGCAAAAATGGCTGATCTTATTTAAGTAAATGTCATGTTATTTTAAAAAAAATGAATAAAACACAAGACAGTAGGAATATTAATCAACTTTCTATTACTTTTTAAAGTGAATTCTTTACAGTAGAGATAAGAATGACGCTTCATAATTTTTGTTATACAAGTAACCCAGACGCAAGTTCATGTTATTGTATAGAAAGGAAGTAAATGGAGTATTGGAGAGCAGTTTTGGTTTTTGTTGAGACACAGAACTTAAAATTATAATCCTCTGAAAGCTACAAAACTTCACTTTGCCTCCATCGTGTTTCAAAATATCGCAATACATTTTAATGGTGTATCATTTGAAGAAACAATTGATGAGATTGATAATGACGATTACAACAGTGTTATTCCACGGTAGAAATAGCGTAATAAATCAAATTTAATAATTAATATCACCGAACACCTTTTTAAAAATAGAATGAACATATAATTCACATATTATTAAAAAATTAGATAAACTGTTATAATACAATGTAGTATATAAATTGACTAAACAAAAGTTGAATAAAGTTATATTTTTATTTAATACACTCTGGAAACCAGTTATAATAAGAATCACAGGACCAAACATTTCTGTTCCATTTTTAAAATAAATTTCGCCACTGAATATTTAATTCAACACCGAAATATTAGGTTAAGATTCTCTTGGCATTTGACTAAATAAATACTCCTGTTAAAATTCAACGTAACAGCGCATGCGCGTGTAGCTAATATTAGCCTCTCTACAGGGTGAGTTAGCGCCTCGCGTTAACAAATATTGTATTAACGCTTACCTTAACAAATGCTCTTACAGAATAGCATTTTTGGATAATGACGTTAGACACGGAGTTAAAATAAAAATATTAACCTGACGCTAATTTTAACGCATTTCTTACAGAATACACCCGATTGAGAGTTATTTTGTAAACTTTCTGGAAAGCCACTATAAGGATAGGCTAAGGGCTTTGGAGCATCGATCATCTTAAGGGAGATTCTATTGAAAAATACACCTATTATTTATTTAAAATTAGAAAACTAAATCTTTCACTGTGATCCCGAGGACTAATTGACTATTCTTAAGGGATAATGTCTAGAGTATGTACTGTATAAATATAATATTATCGACTTACCTGACATGGTGCTTGGAACAAGTAAGCGTCACCGAAGGCCGTACTGAGACAGAATATATAATCTCTCTTCGGATGTTCCGGTATAGGTTGCATGATCGCACCATCCACTATGATGAGGTGTTTGGGAGCAGCTTCGACACTGCGGCCCTCCCGTGAATCGCACGGGTAGAACAACAGCGTCGTTCCCTTCAGGCAAACCCAGTAACCCTTCCAACCACGTTTCCGGGCTAGTTCTATTTGGTGTTTCTTGCGGAGGAGCCATTTCTTTACGCTTAGGAATCTGAAACAAAAAGAAAATTTGTTAGTATAATAAATAAAATATTAGTTAAATGGAATAAAATACCCTCTCCTTAATGTAACTGCAGAACGGTAAACAATCGTACATAGTACCAACCGATGTAACATCAAAAAATATGGTGGCGACCCTGTGGATTTTGTGGTACCTGCACCATTATACTTTGTATATACTAGCTGACGTGCCCGTACTTGGTACGTTTCTTGTAAATTGCTACCTCAATATATTGCTGTAACATATATAATGAGTGTTATATTTCAGTTTGAAGTAGCGCCCACCGTAAAAGCCCCAAGTATTCATTTATCTTATTAAAATTTGCATAATAAAAATAGAATCGTTTCTTTATTATAAACAAATATTTTTATTTATATTTTTGATGTGAAATTAATATTAAATGAAACATTTCAAGTTTATTTGTAGCGATTCACACACCCGCCCCAATTAATCATCTTATTAACTACTGCATTGAACAGAAAATTATCGTTTCTTTAGCCCAAATAAAATATCTTGCTGCTTAAATGTTTAGAGTAGCCTATAGTTTTTTTCTTCTTTGGTTTAAGCGGAACTAGATTTTAAAAACTATTAACTTTTAACGATTGATCGTTCAATTGTTAAAAAATTCAGCAGGGCTCTACAGATAGTCAGACTCATGAATGTTGGTATAAGAATTTCCTGGTTTTAACATGGGTGTTGGTCAGACGCGCTGCCAGGAATTTATCTCGGGGGGGAGGTCAGAAGACGAAAAGGGTAGAAATCGGGAAATTTCGGAAATAAGTGCAGGTCAAATGCACTGTATTTTTCAAAATGCATGTGTTGATCTAAAAAAAGTCCTCTCCTCTAAAATTCGAGTGATGACCTAAAAAAAAGTCTTCATTTGTGTTTTTGTAACTCTTGGGGGAGAGGCTTAAGCCCGTGAGCCTCACTAGGTGCGCGCCTTGGGTTGGTTCAAGGATTTCTTTGTTTTATCTACGAAACCATAAGAAATAAATCTGATCAAAAATTGCATTTGTTCTTATAGGCATGCCAAATTTAAAATCTCTAGGTTCAACCATATGACCAGCCGGTCGCTATGGCGTAGTGGTTAGCTCATTTGACTGCTAACCATGGGGGCTCGGGTTCGAATCCCGGTGATGGCATGGATGTTTGTATTTGTTATAAAAATTAATGTATCCATAATAAAATTAAAGATATACTTGTTAATGGCCATCGTAGCTATAATCTGTCTCAATTTGTAATACGAAACTAGATCTGGTTACTTTGGTGACTGTTGTGGTGTAAATAGACTTTTTTGAAACCATGTAAACTTGTAAATCTGGCTTTTACATTTTTGGTGAAGTTTCATTATACTGAGGTTATATTCACTCAAAAACTACATGTCAGATACCAAATTGACATGTCAAATTTGTGATTGACATGTCAAATATTTTGAATTATATACAAATATTTATTTCATCTTATTTCGCTTATTCATATTTTCTGTCCTGGTTGTATAAAAAATATTTGAAATACTTGTCAATTTATGTTTTATACAATTTGTGTTAGTAAATTGACATATACGTAGTTTAATGTCAATTATGAATTGTCAAATATTTTGAAAGGCGTTACTTCAGAATTACCACCCTAAGATGATATTTTAAATATACAACATAAAAAATGAAGTTTCCCTGTTAGTTTCGTATTACAAATACAATGTTCCATTACTCGACAAAAGTAACCGCGGTTGAAGTTTCCCGTTCCGAAAGTGTACGACATTAACCTTTTCAGGAAAATTGTTAGGTTTCGGAACGCGGTTACTGAAAATTTTGGTTACTTTTTTGTAACCAAACTAACCATGGAAATATCGCGGTTAGTGTGGTTATTTCCTCCCACTACAAACTTCAGATCTAATGTAAACTACAAAAGGCGGGAATTTCAGAACAATTACTATAAGGCGAGAGTTAAGTGGAGGGAATTAATCATTTCTTTGTAGTGCAAGTAGTAAAATATAATATTATTTTACTATAGTCTATAATTAAAACAGTAAGAATGAGTGTAACTAACTGATTTTTAGTAATATTGATCGTTGTCGTGAAAAATAATATCGGGAAAAGTCATATATGTTCTAATATAATGTGCCATTGTAAACAGGTACTAATAAAACAAATATTTTTATTAATAAGTTTATAAGAGAATATCTATAACCTATAACTTCCATAAAATGACAGTTTAGTTGTCTGTTTTATCAACTGTGAGGTGTGACAACCGTTCCGTAACAAAAACGCGTTTTCAGGTAACCACTGGGTAACCACAACTTACCGTAACCGCGACTGCGGTAGTTAGGTGTGCAGTTAAGGAACATTGTAAAAATGAGACAAATAATAAGACCAAAAATTAAATTAAAAAAAAAAAACATATGACCACAAGTCTTCCGAACATACAGACAGACTGATACATGAGTCAGGGTAAAAAGGTTTCTTGGTTATACCCACGAAATCCTAAAATAGATTATGCAATATTACGCGTAAACTAAGGCGATTCGGGCACCACAATATAATAGCTTTTCGAACTGCTTTGAATTTGAAACAGCTATATATCTATAGTTACGAAATTTATTTATTAATGTATGACAGTGATTTACAATTTTGAAGTTATTGCCAAATACAAATGAAATTTTATTTATTTTTTGTATTTATAATATTTTTTACAATTCATTTTATTCGCAGCATTTTATCTCTGAAATGTAATGATGGTGTAAATTTAAAAACAGATCCAGAAACATATTTCCTTAGCGTACATTGCGTAGAGGGTGAGGTATGCGTTTTTATTCGTATGGTATGGCTTATTAATTACAATAAAAACAAATACACAGACACAAATTATATGGAAGAAAGAAAATGTGGATTTCCTGACATGTGTACAAATTTTACATATTTAAAACAATTTGCTAAACGTATTATTAAGAGTTGTCAAGGTGAGCAAACTTCTTGTTTCTATTAAAGTCATCAAGGGGGTGAAACTCTGGGTGCATTCGAGTTGTACAGAGTAGTGCGAGCGCTGAGCGAACAGTTGATGGTGACGTCATGAATAGAGCACGAACGGAGCGCAGCAACTCGAACACGGAGCGAGCGTTCTTGTGACGTAATGTTCATAAAATCTAACCCTACAATTTTAGGCGGCGTTTTTACTGTCAGATTAGTTCACGTCAGTCATGAATCAAAATTATATACCTCGGTTTTTCCTTGATTTTTTTTCAATGATGAAGAAATAAAATTTATTAAAAATTAAATAATAATTAATGAATTAATTTAATGAATTTTTTCCATTTTAATTTTATGCACGGTGTATTTTAATAATTTTTTTGCTGTTAACAGAACGTCACAAATAAATAAAATGGCCGTACTCTGTAGCCATAGACAAATAACAATATTATTTGTCTATTTTTATTTGTCTAATGGCCGGTATTATAAAAACCTAACCAAAGGACCAACTATCTAGTTGCAAACTAAATTTAGTTGATAACTAATATAACAAGTTATTTAATTTCAGTATTATAAATCAGAACAGCCAACTAAGTAACTAGTTCACAACTAAAACAATTTAGTAGCAAGATTTACCGACCGAACGTTAGTTATACAACTGACCGGTAGATGCCTACCTATAATTTTGACAGTTAAAAATAATTCTCAAATGGAAAAAAACGGGATAGAGGTAAAAACTATACAGAAATTGAAAAAGAGAAATAAATTGATATAGTACATAAATATAAAAATGTAGTGGAAAACAAAAAAAACGGAATAAAGGCAAAAATTATACAGAAATTGAAAAAGAACATTTAATAGATATAGTGCATAAATATAAGTTAAGGACTTTATTTAATTATCAATTAGTACAAAAATAGACAAAACAGTATCTTTTGAAAACCGAAATCTGTGTTTTAATTGTTCATCATCATAATAATTAAAGGGGTTTCCTCTTTCAAGAAATTCTCTAGGCTGACGTATTCTTGAATTTTCATCATTAACAATGTCAGAAATACTGTTTACGGATGGTGATGATACACTACTGACAGATGATACTGATGACCTAACCTGTAAATTTGGTGTTATTTATATATATATAAATCTATTCATATGCATTTTTTTATGTACAATATTATTACTTACTTTGCAGTTATTAATTATCAAATATATATTTTAGTATAAATAGTAAAAACAAATTATTTCAATGTAAACAAAATGGTTACTATTTAAATGTAATACAAATATAGTTGTGAACTATAATTTAGTACCCAGAAAATCTGGCAACTAATTTAGTTTGTAGATTTAGTTGGGAACTTTTTTAAACCAACTTTTATAATACCGAAATCTATGGGTTAAATTAGTTTAACTCTTCACTAAAATTTAGTAGCAAACTATTTTGCTTTATAATACCGGCCATAAGGCTATTATTTTTATTTTATTTATAATTTAATTTTAAACTTTCATTTCTTTCCCGCCGTTCCCGCACTTTTTTACGTCATACTCCATATGCTCGGTCTTAAAACCCCGAACACATAGAGCGCACTCTAAATGCTCGCTCGATCGCAAAACGAATGCAATTGAGTGTACTCCGAGCGTCAAATCGAACACGTTTGAGTGTAAAGAGCGTGCTCGGAACGCTCGGAGCGTCAAATCGAATGTACCCTCTAATGGCAAAACGAATACCATATTACGTTCCATAACCCAACACGAATAGCGCCCCAGTCGCTGCAAGTCGCTATAGCTACGTGCATGACAGGATGTTACCTGTTACGGCTTCTGTCATTAGCGTCAAAATCTGTAATTAGTGTCAAAATCGTCTTCTGTAATTTTGTAATTTCATTGTTTAATTCGGAAAATGGGTTTTAAATGCTTTGTTTTGGAGTGTGATAGTAGTGAACCTACAAGATATCGCTTTCCAAACCCGAAGACACGTGTGGCTCCAGAATTGTATAAAACGTGGATGAGGAACATTGGAAATCCAAAATTGGATGGCTTGTCCATGGAAGTGTCCATAAATATTAAGTATTAGTAAATATTATGTTATATGTTAGTCTACTTAATAAATAATTATTTCTGCTAGTTATTGTTTTTCTGTTTCTGTATAATTCCTAACTGCTTGTTCTTAATTGTAAACATAATTAAATGTTATTATTAAATGATACAATTGTTATGATTTAATAATAACATTTAATTATGCTTACAACTATATCCACTGAAGCATTTGAAATACCCGCGAAAACCCAACCCTTTCCTCCCCTACCAATTTTAGTTCCATAACCCAACAACTACAGCGCTAATTTGGTTTAAAAAAATATAACGGCAGTTTCGCATCTATTTCCTTCTTTATCTATGAAAGTCATTGAATAAAAATACTAAAGGAAGGAGGATTTTAACTCGGTTGGGCGTATACTATGCTTTGCTAGAAATTTAGTTGGTTAGTATGAAACATGATTTTATGAATGTTGGACGTATGAAAAAATTGCAATTGAAAATATTGTAAATTAAGCTAAAAAACATTTTTAATATATTCCATAGTAAACCTGAATACAAATTATTAATAAATTATTTATTTACGATAAAATAAAAAAGGGGTACATTTGTACCCCCCACCACAACCAAAGGACACCGTAACGTAAGGGTTAAAGTCCATTTACGATAAGAATGAGATGACGTCACAGTTGAAAAACGTGCTATGT
Organism: Liopterus haemorrhoidalis; assembly: GCA_963971575.1. Lineage (NCBI taxonomy): Eukaryota > Metazoa > Arthropoda > Insecta > Coleoptera > Dytiscidae > Liopterus > Liopterus haemorrhoidalis. The sequence continues at coordinate 230,249,030 of OZ020611.1, forward strand.
TGCCACTTCGCTAACTGTCAAAAAATCTAGGTTATATCGAACTATGTATATAAGTTTAACCTCACTCGTTCATATGTCAAACAGAAATACGACTGAATAATGCTATTTAAACGTGGAAAAGTGGTACCAACATGTAATAACTAAATGTAACAACTGAGTAATGCAAAAGTGAATATCGGAATAAACATAAGAATAAAATTATAGCTCCGATAATTATTCCATTTCTTATCCGAGGTTTTAAAAGGTAAAAGCGGTCCTTAATAACATAAGATGCCATTTATCCCGATTTTCCACAAAATGTAAAATAGACAGCAAACTATAATACAAGATTCATTATTTAGAATAACGTGAATGAGAATAGGAAGTTTAATTAAAATAAATCTTCATCTACATCTTTGATGTTTATTCAACCTTTCTATTAGATTATTCTGAAAGGATTTTTAATGTAAATTAGAACTCGAATTTTGGGTTTCATAGGTATAAACAAGAAACCCGTACACCACCACTCATGTGTTTATCTGTCTGTATGAAGCACTAATAGCCGCAGATGCTGTGCGCCAAAAATGTTAACTAACTGTCTGTCTGTGGGTACATTCGATTTGTACAGGGTAGAGCGAGTGCTGAGCGAACAGTTGATGGTGACGTCATGATTAGAACACTAACGCAACAACACGAACACGGAGCGTGCTTGGGTTTTGACGTAATGTTAACAAAATCTTACCCTACAATTTTAGGCGGCGTTTTTACTGTCCTCGGTTTTTCGTTGATTTCTTTTTCAATGATGAAGATGATGAATTTAAACAAGTAATTTTAGAAAAAGTGTGGAGATATGCAAAAAATACGGTACCAAATTTTACTGATCGTCTGTTTCTTTCATTTTAATTTTTTGCACGGTTTATTTTAATAAATTATTTTTGCTGTTTACAGAATACACAAAATGGGCGTACTATGTACCCATAGACAAATAAAAATATTATTTGTCTATTGTTATTTGTCTATGGCTATTATTTTTATTTATAATTTAACTTTTTTTCCTTCCCGCCATTTCCCCACCTTTTTGCGTCATACCCAATATGTTCGGTCTTAAAACCCCGAACATATAGAGCGCACTCTAAATACTCGCTCGATCGCAAAACGGATGTAATTGGGTGTACTCCGAGCGGCAAATCGAACAAGTTAGAGTGTACAGAACGTGCTCGGAACATTCGTAGTGTCAAATCGAATATACCCTGTATGGATGTGGTCCATTCATGATGTTACTATCAATTTTTCGCTCGGTACTCAGTTTGTCACGTATAACTCGAAAACAACCTATACCATCCAAGCAAAAAAAAAATCCTTAACATTAGTTTTGGTTCCAGGAAAAGATGCTCCGATAGAAAGGATATCAGCCTATTGCTGCAACTCTACAAATTTTTGTAACGATAAAAGTGTTATGACTAAAATTAAGACTCAGGTGTACATTCAAAATTATAAGCAAACCCTTTTTGCAAGTGGAAGTATAGACAATTTATATACTACAATATTTGTTGTTATTCTTACTAACATCGTTTATTACTTTCTGTTATATTCTGTATAAATAAAATACAAAATTGGTATATCTCTTTTAATTTTATTTTTTCGTCCTCGTACTTAATTTTTAAATGTTTCAGCTGATTATAAGAAAAATACAGGCTTGTTGAGGCAATTGTTCTAATCTGGATGATATCGTAGAAAATTCTCAGTTTCGCAACTATGACGAAGAAAAATAGATTTTTTTTCAGATATGCATTTATCCGATTATGCTTCACAGTGGGGTAGATTTGGAGAGGGATGGGGTATTATTGGATAAAAGCGCAGAATGCAAAAATTCGGCAGCCCTTTGCAAAAACACAGCAATTATTGACAACCAAATTTGTCAGGAAAAAGAAATTTATAAAAAATGTTGGCCTTACGAAACTTAATATTTGACGATTATGCATTTTTAATGGTATATTTTACATTTCCCTGGCTTTCTTATCATGGAAATATCAACGGATTCACATGGTCACAATAAAACAAATTCTTATAACAATATATTTGTTTATTAGGGCATGTTTCTTAATTCAGCGCTAGAACTAGCGCATAAAGCACAAATCTAGCAAACCGTTTCTTAATTCAGCGTAAAATTCTAGCAGGCTGTTTCTTATTACAGCACTAAATGTCCGCTAGGTACTAGCACTAGACAACGAATCTAGCGGTTAATAAGGCTGCTAGCTGCTAGAGCTAGAGAGGTTAACATCACAATTTGACATTTTACGTAATAGTTTTCTGCTGTCACGCCCTGTTTATCTCAAATTTGTATATATGGCAATTCCTAACAATAATTTTGTGTTTGAAAATCCATATCGTTATAATTTTTTACTACATTTTTCGCATAATTCATTATTTTCACCCTTTTTGTCGTTTTAGCCAGATTATATAAAAATTCCAATTCTTCTAAATCTTTAGTAGAGTGTTCTTCATCACTTTCTTCTTCTGAACTTGATGATGATTGAAGAAGTCGTTTCATTACATAAAATATCATCTTTACTAACAACTACATAACCTCCTTGAAACCTAGCAACAATCTAGCAAATCGTTTCTTTATTTTTGAAATTTTGTATTTAGCGCCTTAATCTAGCATCACAGCGAACATCTAGCGCTAGAAGTTAGCACTAAATTGTTAGCTGAATTTATGGTCTATTTCAAAGTAGAAAAAAGTAGATAGCGCTGCGAACCGAGTACGATTTACACTGGACAAATACAGTATAGCGGGAAATTTAAAATAAGTTACAACTAGGGCATGGGCGTAGTAACTGGGTTAGCAAGTGCTTTTTTTTTAAATATGAAAATGGTTAATAGGATATTGAAATAAACAAGGCAAATGCTAAATACACTTATTTATACGACATAAATTCAGTTTAAGGGGAAATTTGAAAAATTTGAAAAATGATGTACTATATATAACAAGAGAGATTTGCTAAAAGACTTTAAATAAAACAATAAAACAAACAATATATCTTCTGAGCTAAAGTTTAAATATTTATTGTAAATAAAAATTAAAAATATATGTATACAGTCTGTTTCAAACGGTTAGGCGGAACTAAATGGGAATTTTGTTCTTTTAGGTTGTCACGAGAAGGGACCTTGCTAGGGTTATTTAATTTTTCACGTTAGAATGTCAAAATTTAAAATTCCAACAATGAAACCATGGAAACGAATGATATATGTCAATGTCAATTATTTTTTTTATATATTTTAATGACAAAAATATAAATAATTGGGAAATTTGTAATAAGAATGACACAAAAAATTAACATATAAAGAAAATGACATTTTAAAATGATGAAAAAAATTACCAAAAAATGTTTATTGTAAGTATGATTTGATAATCAAAGCTTAAACAAAACGGCCGAAAAGCACGATTTAAACGATGAAAGTAACTAGATTGCAAAATCTAGTTCCGCTTAACCGTTTGGAACAGACTGTATATTAAGGTCTAAAAATTATATCAATAACTTCCTCTTTGGGCACAATCAGCTGGGCTGTCTTTTGGCCTCACATAAGTCCTCTCTCTTGATCTCTTAATTGTCAAGTGTCAAAAAATAGTTATATGTCAGATAACCTAAAAAATATATAACTGCGTAAAAACAAATTACATGGTGAATGTTCTCCATAAAATCTACGCCAAGAATATAAATAAAAGTCTAAATATGTATGTAATAACAAAATATATGAAAAAAGTTAAATAATATAAATAATATATATTTCCAATGTACGACACTGAACATCTGTCAACTTGGACAAAATACAATATTTTAACAGTGTAATAGGGATGACGACCTAAACCTATCCGAAGCAAGGAAAAACAGCTCCTATCTTCTTACACACATTTTTCTACTTTGAAATAGACCATAGAAACATGCCCATACGCACAAACAAACGCACGTGACTACAGCGGACGAAGCCATTGATGACTTTCTCGTTTCTATCGCTACCATCATAAATAGTTAAAGTGACATTAGTAGAAATGAGATACATATTTTTAAACATAGTTTACATGACATATTTACTGCAATATTCTTACGAGCTAAGTTGTATAGATGGACTAAATTTTAATGATACAATAAACATTTGGGATGCGTATAATTGCCGAAAAAAAGAAGTATGTCACTGGCTCGGTGTTCAGTTTAGAGTGCAAACAATCATTGATTCTTTTACTTATAGACTTTGCGATCTTCCTACAGCATGTGTAGCATCAATAGTACAAAATACTACTATCACACAAATTATTATAGGAAGGTATATGAACCAGTTTACTATTTGCTGATGTTTTATTTTCATTTGCTGTATTTTTTTTTTTTTTGTGTCTGTGCGCTTATTGAGTATAAATGAACAGATCTGAAATAACTGAACGGTCACTTTACAAATAAATCAGCATATTTTAACAAGATGAGAGGGATTTAATACTGACATAATTTTTAATACTGACAGTTGACATATTCGATATTATTTGGTGGCTATAGCCGGTTCACTTTTGTAAGAACAAACTAAGAGGGAGTTTTGTTTTCAATAGTTTGCACCTTTGAAGCTGTATGTCATGTTGGTATTAAAAAATATCACTTTTTTAAAATGTTGATCCATTTGACATATGTCATATTGAAAAATGATATCTTAATTATAATGATCATAACCTTATCAACCTAAAGTCGGTTTTACAGCGTAAGGAATATTTTTAATTGACATTTAAAGTCAGTAACACACCATAAAAGTAACTAAAATAACCAGATCTAGTATGTTCTTACAAAAGTGAACAGCTTATACGTGCGTAAACATTAAACAAGCTCAGTTCCTCAGTGAAATGAGGCGTTTTATGTCGCAGTGAACAAAGTGAACTAAGTAAAGTCTGTTCCTTTGGTTTAGGCGGAACTATATTTTCAATTCTAGTTACTTTTACCGATTGATTGAAGCTTTTGATCATTTTGTTCAAGAAAAGCCAACTTCAATATATAAACCAGTTGCGAAGGGAGGCCTCAGCTAGACTTGCCCTCCCATAAAAGCAATAAAAAAAAATGTAACAAAAAAGATTTAGGTAAACCTTCAAAAATACATCAAATTATGTTTTATACAAATGTTTGTCCAAGGCTTGGTTTACTAGTTATGAATTTTTTAAAATTTTAAGTTTAATAACTTCCGTTTCCAGTTTCGGATCTTTATAAAAAACAATAAAGTTCTTCACAATTATTAGGAGAATTTTTTAGAACCAGAACGAACTTTCTACGTTAAACCGTTCTTGAGTTATCGTGTATACACACACACAGACATACACACACACAGACACACACACACAGAGACACACACATACGGACGGCACTTCGAAAATTGGTTTTTTGGATTCCCTGGACCATGAAACGTGGTCATCAGTCGAAATCTCTACATCGAAAATTTTTGGCGATTACAATACTTGCCCCTTATATATTAATGACAACTTACAAAAATGAAAATTGCGGTAGGTTCCGCGTAATCGTTTGGAATAGACTGTATAACTAACAAATGTAAAAAAAAGAAAAATCATTCCACAACATAATACTCGATTAACTCGTTTACATATATCATTAATTAATTAATTAAAGAAAAATATAAGGCTCATAGGAAATATAACCAGTGGCGAAAGAAGACCTCCGCTAGACTTGCCCTCCCATAAAAAAAAATAATAATAATAAAAAATACATAATTTATTTTTTTAAGTTAAAAAAGATTTAGGTAAATCTTCAAAAATACATCAAATTATGTCCTATACAATTTTTTGTCCAAGGCTTCGTTTACTTCTTACGAATTTTTTTGAATTTTAATGTTTAATAACTTCCGTTTCCGGTTTCGGATTTTAATAAAATACAATAGGGTTCTTCCGAATTATTAGGAGAATTTTTTAGTACCAGAACGAACTCTTTAAGTTAAACCGTTTTTGAGTTATCGTGTATACACACAGACACACACACATACGGACGGCACTTCGAAAATAGGTTTTTTGGATTCCCTGGACCATGAAACGTGGTCATCAGTCAAAATCTCGACATCGAAAATTTTCGCGATTACAATACTTGCCCCTTATATATTAAGGTCGGGCAAGTAAAAAATATAATTCAAAAGCGTATTACGTAGAATTTTCCTATTTGAGAAAACGTGTTAAATATCTAACAAGAGTGTGTTATTATGATTATTTACAAGATATTGAGGACCAAATTCCATCTAACACAAAAAAAATTCTGGTCCTATATAAATTCTTAAAGAAAGAATCTTTTCCTAGTTATATGTCGTATAATAACTCCACTTCTAACGAAGCAGCTGATATTTGCAATTTCTTTTCTGATTATTTTAGCTCGGTGTATACGGTTCCATCTGCTGTTCCTAAATAATGTAAATTATACATCTTATAATCAAATTATTTTCGAATAAAATTCTATCAAAAATTTATTTTAAGGCGGCGCACAACCCTATAGCTCTCAATAGTTTCTTATACAAAACTAATAATCCGAAATAAAATTAATAACAATCTATATATCAAAATTTGCAGCGAATTTTTATCTATCTAATAGGATATTTTTAATTGTAGAAAAAACTGTAATGTAATTGTAAAAAAGCAAATTGCATTATTGACGCCATCTTGTAAACCAATTGACGCATATTTGCGTACGATGCGGCAAATTGTAGCTAAAGCTTCATTCTACAAATATGTTTATAGCTATTTTGCTCTATTGTGAAAAATATTTATAGTTATTATACTTGGTAGTCTATTTTTGCCGCCATCTTGAATCTGCCGCGGTTTTCAAAATATATGTTACGAGAAATATGATTTAATCTTCGTAAAGAATGCGTGTTCCAAGTGGCATTCCATTATCATCAAGTATAATATTTTTCGACGAAGGTTCTAAACTATAAGGAATCAAGTCAAAAAAATGTTGACGTATTATTTGAACATTTCTACACAAATCAATATAAATATAAAAGTTATTTGAAACCCACAAATAGATTTAAAAAATTACAGAACAATATCGCTGATGTCTATTTTTAAGTTATTGAGCGATGATATTTTTACAATAAATGTTTCTACAATTAAAAATATCTTATTAGATAGATAAAAATTCGGTGTAAAATTTGATGTATAGATTAATACTAATTTTATCTTAGATTTTTAGTTTTGTATAAGAAATTAGTAACCACTGGGGGTTATACGCAGCCTTAATGCATCTGAAATAGTTGACACAATTTTGCAATTAGACATACCTACAGGTGGAGGCTCTGATAACCTCCCATGCATTTTTATCAAAAAATATGCTGAACCGCTTAGTAAACCTTTAACATTAATTTATAATAAATCTCTTTTTAGGAATTTTCCCCATTCTTTGGAAAAAGGCTCTAGTTATTCCAGTATTCAAAAAAGGCAACAAAACACTAGTGGAAAACTATAGACCTATTTCTAAGCTGTGCATTTTTGAAAAAATATTTGAAAAGTCTTACTTTCATTTGTGAAAAGTGACATAATTTCTCAACAGCATGGTTTTTATCCCGGAATTGGTGTCTGTTGACACCAATTTAACTTTGTACACGGACTTCATCTTAAAATCAATGGACCAACGTATACAGGTGGATGCCGTATATACTGATTTTAGTAAAGCGTTTGATACCATAAATCACAATATATTAATACATAAATTAGAAAAAATTGGCATTCATGGCAACTTGTTAGCCTGGTTTCTAAGTTATCTTACAAATAGGACACAATGTGTTGTTGTAAATGATTATCAATCTGATGTAAAAATAATCACTTCCGGTGTGCCACAGGGAAGCCACCTTGGCCCTCTTCTATTTATCATTTTTATTAATGACATCTTATCTTGTTTTCATTACTGTAACTGCCTTCTCTTTGCCGACGATCTAAAAATCTTTCTACATATTTTATCTCTGCAACATTGTTCTCAAGTTCAATCTGATTTAAATAGATTATCTATTTTTCTAAATCTTAAAGAAAACCATTAAATTAATTTTATGTCATTTAAATATTCAAAAATTATGGAAAAGAGTAACGATGATATTTCACGCACACCAGAAAAAAAAAAATAAAAATTAAAAAAATGTTTATTTATTTTTTTTTAAATTTAGCTAAAAATCCTTCGGGATCGGTTATAATAAGTAATAATACAAATTGTACTTAAAATATAAAAATAAATGATAATTAATAGTGTCGTGTATGATTTATGCACGTGGTTGTGGAAAAAATGTTGAATATAATTCAAGTGTAAAGCGTAATTTCCTTTCTCAAGAGATTGCGCTCGCTACGCGTCGCGCGGCAACTGTCTCTTTCGAGCGGCAATACGCCGCATTGCTCTCTTAATGTATCATTTTCATTCTGGTGTTGGAAGCGTGGAACAAGAAATTCAACCAATAGGATCGCTCATTTTGAAAAAACCCGTACCATGGTGTTGTAGGCGCGGTGTTACAAGCGCGGTCACGCAAGTTAAGAAATTTCAACTCTAGCGCTGACCGCACCGTCGAAACCATAGAAAAAGATATATTTATTCGGAATGGTGAGATCTTTAGCGAGACACTTATATTAATTTCCTAAAAAAAAATTAAAAAAACGTAAATTGATGTAGCGTAATAGCGACTTTTACAATGTTGTCGGCAGTCATAAAGTTTATTATTATGGACTCGGTTTCAAATATCTGGTCTGCAAAAATGTCATGCAGTGGGTATACTAATAATACAACCCCAAGCAGGGGCCAACAGAATCTTCATTCTAAACTGTGATGTCAAGTAAAAAAGATTGTGTATTAAATTCTTTTCTTGTAGTTGAAGTAACTGTCTGTGTTTTTGTATCTCATTTCTTGCAACAAGTTAAAATAATCTCCCTGTTATGTTTCTATGTATATATGGGACGTACCCACCATCGCTTTTCTTCATATTGCAATAGCTAGACCTCTCCTTCGATTTGACGACATATTTCATGAAATTGAATGACCGTTTACTCCAAACACTTGTATAAACTTTTAGGTTAGATTTGGGTTAGATACTAATGTCAAAACCGAAAACGCGCACTTATCACGCCTCCAACCCCACCATGAAATTCGAATTTGTAAATATAACACCACGCCTCTCACCCCTGTCGCGCCTTTGACACTACCCTTGAAAATGATGCATAATACATAAACAGCTATTCTTTTATAAGCATATGTACCCTTTTGTCTCCTACAACTTTGTTATTTAGTATTTTTCTAATAAAATTTCTAATCTCTAATAAAAATAAAATAATGGCGGTGTCCCTGATCGCTGTTATATCCTGTATACGGAAGTTATATCCTGGAGTATTTATTCTGTAGGTACGATATGGATGCAAGACCTGAAATAACTATGATACAGAACTATTGCTGTGATGCATCTGACTTTTGTAATGGGAACATTAATTATAGCCTTGCTATACACTTCGAAAGAAGAACAGAAGCACCTGAAGAAACAACATTTATAGAAGTTGTGGATGACGAAAATATGAGAGCAGTTGTTCGTTCTAAAAATCGTTCTCTGATTATTAAACCATTTTTATTGTTAATAGTAATGTGTAACATATAAATATAAAGTTTTTAGAATTTTGAAACTTTTTAACTTTATTTTCGGACAACAGTCAAATAGATTTATATATTCAGCTGTATTTAGATAGAGGGAACAAGGTTTTTCTCAAAAACGTGATTTGCAAGCTTATATTATCTGTCTCATTTTGTAATACGAAACTAACAGGGAAACTTCATTTTTTATGTTGTATATTTAAAATATCATCTTAGGGTGGTAATTCTGAAATGGCACCTTTCAAATATTTGACATGTCAATCACAATTTTGACATGTCAATTGCAATTTTGACATGTCAGTTTGTTATCTGACATATATAGTTCTTGATTGAATATAACCTCGATATAATAATACTTAACCATAAATTTAGAAGCCAGATTTACAAGTTCACATGTTTCCATAAAAGTCTATTTACACCACATCAGTCACCAAAGTAACCAGATCTAGTTTCGTATTACAAAATGAGACAGATTATACTTGATTTTATAAAACATATTTTTAATATCTTTTAAGTTTTATGAAAAATTGCATTCTCTATAAGGACTAGAAAGTAAAGTATTTTTATTTACAAGTATTCAAAGCACCCACAAAATTAAAATAATTTCAACATTACAGACGTTTAAAATATTTTTCACTCCCTATAATTTTTGTGTTAAAAGGCCTCAACACTATCGAGGTTTATGCGCAAAATAAGTAGTTTGTTTACAAATTATAATGTGGTATGAGCACTGACAGCTCGAATTGTCATGGCAACGTGGCGATTGAAATTGATTGGGGGTAACGGCTTCTTATCTACTTTTGGTGCTGCAGTTAAAAGCTTACGAGGTTCATGTTTGATAACAGACATTTTTGTACTTTTAATAATAATACAGGATATTTTGTACTACGAATAAGAATACAGGATATTGCATGTTCTGTACAGACATAAAACGTTAATTTTCTACTTGACATATTAAATCAAAATATATTTTATATGATTTTATTTGTAAACGAATATGTAGCTAACTTTTTATACGAGGGTTACCTTTTATGTTTTTACAAAAGACCACTAGATGGCAATGTTGAAATGTGTCATTACTGTATACGTAAAATTTGACATTTTTTATTGTGACATCAGTGGTAGCTTATAAATTGACAGAATAGTTTGTTGACAGTGAGCGTTCAAAAAAACATGTTCGTTATAAAATAGATATTACTCGTGAAGGTTTTCGTTGGATGATTTTTCACGATTTTAATAAAGACCTAACTCAACAACTATGCATAGATTCGCTTCGTTCAACGTTTGGTAATGAAGCACCATCAGAAAAGACTGTTTACAATTGGTTTGCAGAATTTCCTCGTGGTCGTGCGTCCGTCAGTAATGAATCTCGTGAAGGTCGACCAAAATTGGTTGTGATTTAAAAAAAAAAAAACATCGATGCTGTGCGCAAAATCATTGAAGAAGATAGGCATGTGACTTACCGTGAGAGAGAGGCATCCTTTGGCATATCGCAGACTGCGCTACATTAAATTTTGCATGAACATTTAGCTATGAAAAAGATCTGTTCCTGATGGATTCCGCATTTGACCGAAGCTCGCAAAAAAAAGGCTCGCGTTGATTGGTATAAAAAAATGCTAAAAAAAATCAACCTAGGCACTGCAGAATCCGTATACAGCATCGTTACAGGTGACGAAACTTCGATTTATTGATATGAACCGGAAACTAAGAAACAATCCACTGTTTGGGTCTTCCAAGATGAACCGAAAACCACAAAAGTTGTCCGTTTACGAAGAACTTCCAAGAAAATTATGACTTGTTTCTTCGGTTGTACTGGACATGTACTGGACTTGTACTGGTTACAACCATTCCCTTAGAGGATCGGAGAAACGTTAATGCTTAATGGTATACAGCGAAACAATTTGTTTACCAAAAATCATCGACAAAATCAGGAAAAACAACCAAAAACGTCGCAACATTCTTCATGAAAATAGCACAGCACGTTAAACAGTTGGTTATTTGAAGATGAAAAACATCGAATTAATGTCGTATTGCCCGTGTTCACCTGATTCATCCCCTAACGACTTTTTTAGTTCCCCAATGTCAAACAAAAAATGCTTGTTTCATAGATCGATTTTCATCACTTCAAGAATCTGTTGAAGCCTTCGAAAACCATGTTTTTGAGATACCAACTTCAAAGTGGAAAAAAATGTTTCGAGAATTGGTTTGAACGCATGAATTTGAAGTGCATAAATCCCAAAGCCGAATATTTTCAAAAACAATAAAACAGTTTGTTCCAAAAAAAATTTTTCATTTCTTAGTTTTTGTAAAAACTTAAAAGGTAGCCCTCGTACAACACATCAAACATATATTGCCCTTTATATATTAGATTTTAAAATTTCTCTACTATTCAATTCACAGCTCTGCTGTGCTTTGTTGTTTTCGAACAGGACCTGAGTAGCGCTTGATGTAGTGATGCGTTTAAACGTGTTAAGACGTATTTAAACGGGCGCTCTGGTGTTGCCCATCGGCGAACTGTCACATGTCAACCTAATAAACCGCTACATAGCCAGAGGTTATACAAGCTAGCGATAAATCGTTTATCGTTAGCGGTACAGTTCAATTTGTTTATAATTATATTGCGTATTTCAAATGATGCAGTGGTTACATGAATAGTTTTAAGCGTGGTTTCTTAACCATATACTCGGAATATGACTGGCGTTTAAATGCAAAAGTAATTTTGCATGTAAGTTTCGCGACCTGATGAACAACTTTTGAACTAAAGTCGGTTTCTTTGCTTTAAGCGGAATTTCAAATCTAGTAATTTTTATCGATTGATCGAAGTTTTTGGTCATTTTGTTCAGCAAAATCCCACTTCGATATATAAAAAGTTAGCTAGTGACAATTTCAGAAAATTTAAATTACATTTAGTTCCCCTTAAAGCAGTGTTGTCAAAGGGTGTGCCGCAAACTATTTCCAAATGTGCCGCGAATTCTTAAAAAAAAACTAGCGTCGGGATTATTTCAACATCATTGTCCGAAAATACTCACAATACGATTAATAAGAATAAAGTACACGAAGTATCTTTTTATAACGAATTGAAATTGACATATTCTGAATACAAAGGAGTCTGCATTCAAAATGTCTTCTTCTGTAACTACGTAGGTGTGCCCCGTAATTTTTCTTCTTTGGAAAATGTGCCATGGGAGTAAAAAGATTGAGAAACACTGTCTTAAAGGTTTGGAATACCCTATATGCAGATCTTCGACATGCGAAGAGCGACAGTCATTCCCATCTTTGAAAATCAAGGTTTCATATCATCAACATCATCATCTTCAGCCCGAGGTGAGCCTATGCTTCCTGTCTCCAGGTTTCATGACCATGTTTTCAATCTATGTACATTCAGGAGTAATATGGTCAGTATTACGTCCATTTTTTAGCGTACACAGAAAGGCACCTACAGTTTATAGCCGGTTGCGAACGGCTAAGCAGAACCTGTAATTTGTATAAATATTTTTACCGAAATTATTTGACATAAACAGGAATTTAACTCACGTCCGTGCCCTTGCCTAGCGATCATATAGCAGGTACAGACGATTTAACATTTGCAACTACAGGCTTGCCAGGTTTCCTACATAATTATAAATTTCTAGATTCCTTCCTCTTTTAATTTCACGTATTCTTTAAGAAATTTAATTCTTTTCGGAACGATTTGGGGAAGTTCCATTGGGCCATGTCTTGGGTCATCCTTTTTATATTTAAATCCAGTATTTCTTGAAATCTTCCATAGGGAAGTGTTTCCACCATCATCAAGTCCCCTTTCGTACAATTAAATATTTACATTCTCTATAGTAAAATGCTCCCCTAAAAGCAAATGTATTTGTTAGAGGCTTTACGTAAAGATGTAAAGTGTACAATATCATTTCTTTCGATACGTCTCATAAATAACATTACGTACCCAACTGTTGTAAAATTATCTAATTCTACAACAGATTTAGTATGTGCTCGTTTCTTTTTCGTGCTACTAACTTCACTTCTAGATTGTTGTACAGTGATTTTATTAATTTTTGAAATGCTGACGTCTAATTCTGGAGCAACTCACTAAAAGGTTAATAAATAATTATTTTTAGAAAAATATTCAAGTGGAAAGATCACAGAAATAAACAAAATGTAATACTTACATTTGTCACACATTTCAGATCTATTAAATGCCCACCAATATCTCGCTCTCTTTCAAAATATTTAATGAGACAAAACAATCCTTTGGGCGCGGCTTTAAGAGCTTTCAGCATTTTTTTTATAATAATATTTGATACAATTCAAAATAAAATTTAAGCATAACTTCACTCGTTCTAATATCGAACTAACACAACAAAATGCTGTTTAAAAAGTGGAAAAAAGTGTTTAAAAAGTGTGAAAAAAGTGAAAAGCTATAACTGAGGCTTAGAATGGTCAAACATTATCCGTTGGGCGGAAAAACTCGGACTTACAGAATTTCAATATAAACATTCAAACAGTGACCGTTGTACGACTTCGCTTCAAGTATTCGATATTTTTACTCGGGGAGTAATGCTTGTAATTTAGTTATATAACATTTTGACATTGGCAATTAAATTATCAAATGTGACGTCATCTCATTCTTATCTTGAATATACCATTTCAACGGTCCATTTCTATGGAAATTTGTACAGAAGCATTAACCTTTATGAATACGGGCAAGAGACAATAATTTTTTTTTTTTAATTTTTAATTTAAGATATATTTTGGAGGCGCTTCAACTGCTGTGGTTATTAGCACCCCGGTACATTTACAGTAACTTACATTGATATACAAGAATGAATGTGGGCATTAATTTACAATGAAGCATATTTACTATTTTTAAATAAGACATTTAAGATAGATAATTTAGAAATAATAGAACATTTGGGATTTAGATTTTATGGAACAGATCTGCTTCTTTGAGGTAGTCTAATAAAATGTTTTCATTTTCTGGCCTTAGCGCTTCTTTCAGGTTGTCTGGTATTTCGTGCTTCCGTTGTTCATATAGTTGACACTCCAGAATTATATGTTCTACGGTTACAGTTTTATTGCAGTTCTCACAGTTTTCCACCTCTTTTCTTTTCATTAGATGTTGGTGTGTAATGAATGTGTGAGCCAATTCTGAGTCTTGTAAGAACTCTCTGTTCTTTTCAGTTGGAGCCCAGGGTTTGGTGTCTTCTTTTATATGGCGAAGTTTGTTGTTCGTTAGACTGTGCCATTGTTGTTTCCAGTCTTCTTTTATGTTTTGCAGTCAGTTAGATTTGATGTCGTTGGTTGGTACGGATTATTATTATTATTTTATTATTATTATTATTTATTTAAAAGAACTGAAGCCAATGGCTTGTAAAGTTCTTATAGAAAAATTACAATATTTCACATTGTTGTGATACAGGAAAGTTGAAAGAAACAAAACAATTTGATAAACAACTAAAATCAAACAATAACAAATATAAAAAGTGTACAAAAATACAGAAATTTTCAGTTTATGGGGATAGTAGCAACTGATTGAAAAGGTCCAGTCTATTTTTAAAATTGTTCACACTTGGGGCAGACACTACACTTCCAGGTAGATTGTTCCAGTCATTAAACACTCGGTTTGAAAGAAACTTGGCCCGAACATTCTTACGGAACTCTTCGTGACATAACGAATGTCTACGTAAACGAGAGTCTACATTAAGTACAAACAAACCAGTAAGATCAGCATCAAAATTCCGATGGAGTACACGGTAGGTAGTTATAAGATCACCACGACTTCTGCGATTTTCCAGTTTGGGCAAATTAAGTTTTCGAAGTCTCTCATCATAGGGAAGTCTGTTGAAATCAAATGGTAAGCGCGTAGCACGTCTCTGGACTCTTTCCATAATGTCAATATCTTTTCTAAGACTTGGAGACCAAGCAGAAACGGCGAATTCTAGATGTGGGCGAATATATGTGGTGAAAATTTTGCGTACTAATACAGGAGACGGTCTAGCATATGCTCTAGAGATATTGTACAACACACTATTTGCTTTCTTAATACACTTGATCACATGTGTAGATCAACTGAGGTTTATGCATATTGTCAATCCCAAATTAAACTGTTCAGTAACTTGTTGGATAGTAATACCGTTAAGGTAGTACTGCAGCCTAGGATTGCTTATGCCTAGATGAAGAACACCAGTTTTATAGGAGCTAATACTTATGGGTCTGTAATTATTGGCATTCAATTTGTCTCCTTTTTTAAAAATGGGTGTCACATATGACAGCTTCCACGATATAGGGAGAGTACCACTATCTAATGATCGACGAAATATGTCACATAATGGTTGTGCAAGATCGTCTCTACAATTTTTTAATAATAAGTTCGGAATTGAATCTGGACCAGATGTAGTAGAATTTTTAAGATCAGTTAGAGCTTCGAAAAAATTTCAGGTGTGATTTCAACATCTGTTATACAGTTTTCGATGTAATGTGTAGGATCCAGTGGTGGTAATGTGTCTTCAGGTTCAGATGAGAAAGCATCAGAATACTATTCAATAAATAAATTAGCTACTGATTTATCTGAAATATTTTTAGTTTTATCGGATATCGGTGTTACTGGAAGGTTTGCTGCCTCTTTTGCTGCTAGGTCTGCCTGTTCATTCCCTCTTATTCCTACATGTGAAGGAACCCACACCAAGATGGAAAAAAATTAAAATTGTAACTAAGTTTACTTTCCTTTATGTGCACTTTTGTTCTTAAACAGTTCAATTAATAAATAAATCATGTGTGGCTTTAAATCATAATATTGAATTTCATTAGCACAGAGTGCAACACTAAGCATCAAACGAACAATTAGTAAACTGATTTCAAAGATATTAATGCAACTGGAATGATCATACAAGCGTTTCTTTGATGTGTATGGTGTAATTAAAACCCGCACTAGCTCAGCGCGACATACTTTTAACTCAAATGCACTATACGACTATTACAGTTTTCAGCCGGATCACTCGAAAGTAATCAAACTTGCAATGAATAATATTTTTAAAATAGCATTAATAAACATCATATTTCTATGAATATTGCGTCTGTCAAGCTGATATGAGGGATACCTTTTATGTTTTTACAAACGACCACTAGATGGAAATATTGAAATGTTTTATTACTATATTCGTAAAATTTGACATTTGTTATTGTGAAATCAGTGGTAGTTTATAAATTGACAAAGTAGTTTGATGACAGGGAGCGCATAAAAAAAGTTTTTGAAAAAATGGATATTACTCGTGAAGGATTTCGTTGGATGATTTTTTACAATTTTAGTAAAGGCCTAACTCAACAACAGTGCATAGATTCACTTCGTTCAACTTTTGATAATGAAGCACCATCAGAAAAGATTGTTTACAATTGGTTTTGCAGAATTTCGTCGTGGTCGTGCGTCCGTCAGTGATGAATCTCGTGAAGGTCGACCAAAATCTGTTGTGATTCAAAAAATCATCGATGCTGTGCTCCAGATGATATCGGCATGTGACTTACCGTAAGATAGAGGCATCCTTTGACATATCGCAGACTGCAATACATTCAATTTTGCATGAACATTTAGCTGTGAAAAAGATCTGTTCCCGATGGATTCCGCATAATTTGACCGAAGCGTAAAAAAGGCTCGTGTTGATTGGTGTAAGTGAGTGCTAAAAAATTTAACCTAGGCACTGCAAAATTCGTATTGGACTATTCTTGGATTTATTCATATAAACCGGAAACTAAGCAAAAATCCACTGTTTGGGTCTTCCAAGATGAACCGAAACCCACAAAAGTTTTTCATTCACTAAGCACTTCCAAGAAATGGTTATGCTGGCCATGTTGCACCCATTCCTTTAGAGGTTCGGAGAACAGTTAATGCTGAATAGTATACAACAATTTGTCTGCCAAAACTTATCGACAAAATCAGGAAAAACAACCAAAAACGTCACATCATTATTCATCATGACAATGCAAGTCACACAGCACGTTAAACAATTATATCATTATTTGAACGAGAAAACATCGAATTAATGTCTCATTGCCCGTATCCACCTGATTTATACCCTAACGACCTTTTTTGTTCCCAATGTCAAACAAAAATTTCGTGGACAGCGATTTTCATCACCTCAAGAAGCTGTTGCAGCCTTCGAAAACCATGTTTTTGAGTTGAATTTCAGAGTGAAAAAAATGTTTCGAGAATTGGTTCGAACGCATGCAAAAGTGTATGAATATTTTGAAAAGCAATATAACAGTTTGTTCAAAAAAAAATTTTTTTTCTTTCTTAGTTTTTAAAAACTAAGCCCTCGTACATTTTATTTATATTTTATATTGAACAATAATTTTTTACTGACCGCCAACATATATAAGGGAGGTATTGTGATCATACCGATTTTGACATTTCGAGATTTCGATGGATCTCCACGAATTGAGGTCTCTACATAACGTTTTGACTATTTTTAGCATGATGTCTGTCTGTCAATCTGTCTGTCTATTTGTCTGTCTGTCTGTTTGTCTGTCTGTCTGTCTGTTTGTTTGTCTGTCTGTATGTATGTCTGTCTCTCTGTCTGTCTGTCTGTCTGTCCGTCTGTCTGTCTGTCTCTGTACACTTGCAGAGCAAATTCAGCTAAAAGGATTTTTATGAAACTTCATATTTAAGTTTTTGACATCAATGGCACGAGTTGATCAACTTTTGTTAAAAATCAGTTTACTAAAAATGGGAGTTTACTCGTGTCGATTTTAAGATTCTTACGAATATTTCACAACAGAGAAATATTTCGAGAAAATTTATTCAACAAAAGTTGCTATAAATGTAATAACTAATAACTTTTATATGAGACAGTTTATGATAAAACGAAAAAAAAATGAAAAATTTTTCGAAATATTTTCATACTTATACGTAACGTTTCCACGGTCATGATAAATACCATCTCTGATAGAAAATATGGGATCAAGTTATTTCTACTGGAAGAAGGAGTTTGTACGGGTTGCGGACAGCAATGAAAACTAATCAAATCAGCTGACAAGTTTCGAATAAGTTTTATTCTTCATCGGAGCTACAATAGGATAATTAATATAAGTGTATATAACAATAGAATGTAGTGTAACAATAATAAATATATATATAACAGTATGAATGAGACTATAATGTATAATGCAGAATGTATAAACATTTCTTTTAGGTTGTCACGAAAAGAGACCTTGCTTGGGTTATTTCATTTTTCACGTTGGGATGTCAAAAATTAAAATTCCAACAATGAAACCATGGAAACGAATGACATGTCAAAATTAAATATTGTTTTTTTATATTTTAATAACAAAAAAAAAAATGGGAAATTTGTATTAAGAATGACACAAAAAATCTAAATATAAAGAAAATGACATTTTAAAATGATATTAACCTTAAACAAAAAATGTTTATTGTAAGTATGATTTACAAAGCTTAAGCAAAACGGCCGAAAGGCACGATTTAAACGATGAAAATAACTAGATTGCAAAATCTAGTTCCGCTTAACCGTTTGGAACAGACTGAATATTAATTATCTTATTGTAGCTCCGATGAAGAATAAAACTTATTCGAAACTTGTCAGCTGATTTGATTAGTTTTCATTGCTGTCCGCAACCCGTACAACCTCCTTCTTCCATTATTATCTACGGCACGACTACTCCACATACGTTATTTCTCTTCTGCTGCTAGAATGTATTTTATACAAATACTCTGTGGTGTCGGTCGGTCCTGTGATGGCCACAGCCTATTTTTATATTTTTTTTTACAATTTATATTAGGACAGAACATAGACAACTACGATTCGTAAATTTAACTTGTTTTTTTTTTATAAACAATCAGCGAGCCGCTTGTTAAAAGTTTGGCAGCACACTCCTGCTTTTATCGAATTTTTTAATTGGTCTGGCACATATTTCCCACATATGACATGGGTGTCGTTTTGTTATATCCTGCGTTATTTCGTTAAGTCGTCCTTTATGTAACATAACTAAAACGCGCATAGAAGACCCGTTGAATATAGTCAGTATTACGCTAATGTATTAAATAATTTAATCTCCCAATCTTGCATTGCAACCCTTTTGGCGTTCCTTACCCAAAATGAACAATACAACTCGTTATCGCGTTTCAGAAGATACAAACTGTTTCCAGGGTTGAACTGAAGGAAATGTGGTGATAAAGTTTTACGACTACTGGACTAGACTACGACACATTATATTTTATGAAGTTGAGGTTGTTTTTATTTATTTTTTTATTGATTCTGATTCTTTCTTTTATTGTTATTGCTATTGCGTATTAAATTTTTACTGTGCTATATAGTGCAGAATTGAAATTAAAAACCAACAGTCTGATAAGAAATGGGATGATAGATCTATATAAAAAAATAAGTTATCGCCACCAGAGGACCGAATGCCACCACAGAATGCGTAATCAAATAGGGTACCTTTTAAAAAGTTTTAAAATTTTGAAATCAAGAATTTCAGTTGACGCTTCCCCACGCCGAGCGCTATTGCCTTTGGTAAATTTAGTAAATAAAATATTTCACAAAATCAAAAAAATTTCAAATAATATTTGGTACTCTAAAGCTGCATTCAGAGCTCTGTAAATCA
Organism: Liopterus haemorrhoidalis; assembly: GCA_963971575.1. Lineage (NCBI taxonomy): Eukaryota > Metazoa > Arthropoda > Insecta > Coleoptera > Dytiscidae > Liopterus > Liopterus haemorrhoidalis. The sequence continues at coordinate 230,269,249 of OZ020611.1, forward strand.
ACACGTTGTATGCTATGGATAAATTTTAAACTAGGTCATTTGGTATGATCGGACATGCTCGTGCTTTGTCGTTGCTATACTACTGTTGAGCGATATAGTACGAGCTTGTCCGATCATACCAATTGCACTCGTTTAAAAACTATCCATAACGCACAGCGTGTTAATTTACTGAGCTCTGAATGCAGCTTTATGTTGTACTGCAACTTTTTACCGACCGCCAACATATATAAGGGAGGTATTGTGATCATACTGATTTTGACATTTCGAGATTTCGATGGATATCCACGAATTGAAGTCCCTATATAACGTTCTGACTATTTTTAGCACCATGTCTATCGTCTGCCTGTCTGTCTGTCTGTCTGTCCGTTCTTCCGTCTGTGAATTAATATCTTCATTACCAATTTTTTTTTACCGACCGCCAACATATATAAGTGAGGTATTGTGATCATACCTATTTTGACATTTCGAGATTTCAATGGATGTCCACGAATTGAGGTCCCTACATAACGTTTTGACTATTTTTATCATGAGGTCTGTCGGTCTGTCTGTCTGTGTACACGTGCAGAGCAAATTTGGCTAAAAGGATTTTTATGAAACTTCATATTTAAGATTTTGACATCAATGGCACAAGTTGATCAACTTTGGTCGTTTTTACTCGTTTACGTTAGTTTACACGTGTCGATTTTAAGATTTTTGCGCATATTTCATAACAGAAAAATATTTTGAAAAAATGTATCTAACAAAAGTTGCTATAAAAGCAATAACTATAGGCAGAACATTTTCGAAACAACACACTGCGCAGAAACGAGTTTTTGACTATGAGATTACTGCGTCTGCGCGCACGCAAGCAGTGGCGTGGTGTATGACTTATTATTTTATTAGTCAGCTGTCTCTTTGGTACCTTGTTTGTTTCTCGGATTTTTAGATCGCGACGAAATTCTGCAAACCAATTGTAAACAGTCTTTTCTGATTGTGCTTCGTTACGAATCTATGCATTGCTGTTGAGTTAGGCCTATACTAAAATCGTAAAAAATCATCTAACGAAAAACTTCACGAGTAATATCCATTTTTTCACAAACTTTTTTTAACACTCACTGTCAATAAACTACTAGGTCAATTTATAAGCTGCCACTGATTTCATAATAACAAATGTCAAATTTTACGACTATAGTAATGACACATTTCAATATTGCCATCTAGTGGTCGTTTGTAAAAACATAAAAGGTAACCGTCGTATTAGCAAAAATAGGAAATTTGAACTTGTTTGCAAACTTATTGCTCCCTCTATCTTAATCAAATTCAAATATTAATTATGTTTGTTTTATTCTGTCAAAATTATTACAAAGGTGTGTAAAAAGTTCAGTGCTACTGCCGGCTTTAATTTTAATATTACAACTGATTTCGGCCACATAACTATATAACTGGTAAGTTTTTGTATTTTTTTGTTTAAATTTTGATTTCTCCTCCAGTTGCTAGAGCCGCTACTGTCCGGTATTGGAAGTTATCTTTTACTGTTACTTTTATTTTGTTTAAACGTCATTAAATTTTTATACACCATTAACAGGAGACAAAGTTATTAGTTATGGAGAAAGGATGTTAAAAGCTGACAAAAGTTTAATAAAACAATGAAATATTAATATGAGTTTTGACAAATCGTTCTTGTTTGTAATTAAAAATAAAAGAAATATTATGAGTTAAATAAATACGAGCTAGTTGAAAGGCTGTCACTTAATGTGATTTATAGTTTTGTTTTATGTTAGATACAACCGTTAAACTTGCTGAATATGATGGACTATCTGAAAAAGTTCTATTTGTTAAACTATTCCATCGACTTTGTAATGGATGAGTGACAGAATTTTTTATTGCACTAGAACTGATAAATGGTGATGAAAATCGAAATCTTAATGTCTAATAGTTATTAGCCTCCTAATCATCATCTCCAAGATCTTTGAAAAGCGAAATCTGTTAAAAAAAGTGACCTAGCATATACCAGAATATTAATTTTAATTCAGACAGACACGAAACCACAGAAAAAATCCACCAAAATACTATCGTAATTAAAAGAAACTTAGAGGGAAAAAAGAACTGCTCAACAGCCCTCTTGTACATCACGTAAGTTTTCGACAAAGTCTGGCGCAATGGACTTAAATATATAATTTTAAAAAAAATGCTGCCGAATAAATACTACCAAATTGTGAGATCCTCCTTAACACAAAGATATTTTTAAGGGGACTTCTGAAATAAATACTCCGCATTATTTCTATCCAAGCAGTAATCCCACAGGGAAGTGTTCTGGGTCCTATCCTGTATCTCTTGCGTACTGCGGACTTTCCACTATCGCCTTTTGAGGCCATAGTAGGGTAACTGTGATTTGCCACAGTTGCCAAATTGCAGACGACACCGCCATTTTGACTTCAATTAAAGATCCACACACAGCATCTGACGCACTATAAGCACACCTAGCACCTATAAAAACATGGCTGCTTAAACGCAAAATCAAAACAAATTAATCAAAGTCGATTCACATATCATTTACAACACGCAGACAAACAAGCAAGATTTTTGGGGTTTCAACTAGATAACAAAATTGATTGGAAGGCTCAAATTGAGTCAGTGGCTGGGAAAATCAATAAATTCAATTTTGCTGTTTTACAATTGACCAAGGTTATAAGCTACTTGACCTGCAAAATAATCTATTTCTCATATGTACAGTCCTTAACCTTAGCATATGGCATAACCTTAGCATATGGCATAATTCTGTGGGGAAACTATCTAGATTCATTAAGATTGTTGCGATTGCAGAAACGATTTATTCGAATCTTAAGCAAAGTTAAGTGGAGTACCTCGTGCAGGGAGCTTTTCATACATCATGAGATATTGACACTCCCATCGCTCTATATTTTAAATATACTGACAAACATTTAAGAAAACATCACAAGTTTTCATACTTATTGTGACACTTATGGATACAATACTAGAAAGAAACATAATATCAAGGTGCCTTTTACTAAATATAACCCTGGAAATCAAATAAACATGGTTGGAATAAAATTATTTGACAAGTTGCCTGAGAAAATTAAATGCCTAACCAGTGCGAAATTTAAATCTACGTTAAAAAAATGTCCTAATAAAAAAGGCATAATATAATATTGATGAGTTTGAGAAGGATTTAAATATAAATATATGTGTATATGTGACCAAAATGGAAAATTAAAAGTACTACTCTGTCCAAAAAGTAGCGGGAATTTGTAATTTAAAAAGCCCGCGCTAATAATTTTTTTTAAATCTTTTTTTCATAAGTTAGCAGCACTATCCCTAATCACTGTGTCAAACATGAGCGCCATCTGTCAACCAGTTTGATTACATCGGTTGTTTTAGTTAACACACTTCAGTAGTGCGTCGATTTTTACAATGAACAAAACTACTGAACAAAGAGTTTGCCTTAAATTTTGTGTTGCGAATGGAATTACGTGTGCCGACTCGTTAAAAATGTTGGATAAGTGTTATGGTGAATCAGCTTTATTAAAAACACGGGCGTACGAGTGGTACAAAGCTTTTAAAAACGGTCGAGAGATCGTCGAAGACAAACCACGTTCCGGACGGCCTTCGACCGCTTCAACCGACGAAAACATCGAAAAAGTAAAGGAAATTGTGCTCGATAATCGGCGTTCTAGCTTAAGAGAGATTTCACGTGATTTGAATTTTTATCACGAGTCCGTTTTCGATTTTGGTGAATAATTTGAGCATGAGACGCGTCGCCGCTCGTCTCGTTCCAACAGAGCTGAATTTTCTACAAAAACAGTACCCTAAACAAGTCTCTTTATACATGCTGGATCGCGTCAATTTTGATCCCACATTCATGGAACGCATCATAACAGGTGATGAGACATGGGTCCATGAATTTGACATGCAAACAAGTCAGCAGGCATCAGAATGGCGGACAAAAAACGAGCCAAAACCAAAAAAAAACCACGTCAAAGTCGCTCAAAAGTCAAAATCATGCTCATTGTTTTCTTTGATATTCGTGGTTTAGTGCATCATGAATTCGTCCCGACAGGGCAGACGGTGAATAAAGAATATTATTTGGCCGTATTGAAACGTTTGCGTGAGAAAATTCGTCAAAAACGACCAAAATTGTGGAAGAACAATTCGTGGATTTTACATGATGATAATGAACCATCGCATAGAGCAGCAATTGTGATTCAATTTAAAGCCCAAAACGGGACAAATACCATTGAACTACCACCGTATTCACCAGATTTGGTCCCGTGTGACTTCTTTTTATTTCCGAAATTAAAATTGCCGCTACGTGGAACTCGTTTTGAGTTGATCGAGGCCATAAAAGAAAATTCGTGGAATGATCTGAAGGCTATACCGGAAAGCGCCTATATAAGGTGTTTCGAAAACTGGAAAAAACGCTGGAAAATGTGTGTTGCATCAAATGGAGCCTACTTTGAAAGAGACAAATTAAATTTTGAAGATTAAATGAAAATTGTGTGCTTTATTTAACAATGTGGAGATGGTCGTGTCCGTAATGAGTAGAAGTGGAACGGTTGTACGGGTATCGGACATAAATAAAAACAACTATCTACAGCTGACCAGTTTCGGAATAGTTTATTCCTTAAGCAGCTCTGAGGAAGGTACAACCTTTCCACTTTTATTTAACAGTTCCCGCTACTTTCCTGACAGAATTATATTCAATAGATTTTTCGTCAAGTTCCTAAATATGGACAATGATATGTTCTGTGTTAATATCTCTGTTTCGTTTATCTTAGGATTAAGTTAATTGATAAGACGCTTTGATAAATGTACTACATTTCACAAATAAAGATTTACTATGATATTGTAGATGCCAGAAACCGTTCTACGATTAAGTCTGTTTAATGTGTGGCAAAATGTTCGTATCCAAAATTGATCCATTCAGTCTCGAACGAACTCCCGCCGAAGTTTGTAAGACACTTTTTAATAGCGAAATGTTGTCAACGATAAAATATCTTCGGGAAAATTCAATTTTTCAATTAACGATAATTATAAAAACCATCTTTCTTCATCATGCTAATCGGTTTGAAATAATTTAGAAAATAAGAATTTCCATGGGCATGGAGAATTTTAATAATTTTAGAGTAAAATGGAATTAAAATTAAGAATTTGCTGCCTGAAGCCTGTTTGAAATTGCTAGCATTTAGACGGTCTCGTTCTCGACAAGGATGAGAGTTCTTCAAGTAATGCGAGAAACTCACAGTCAGTTTTACAACCAACCAGAGTTTCTCAAACAATGTTACAACTGGAACATTCTTTAAAAGATTATAATACTATGCATTGTAACGCATTAGTATCCAAGTGATATGCCCTTATTTTTAACTAAGGGGTCGATTCTGTCTCGAGTTGTATTACAATGAGAATTTAGACCTTCTTTTATATTTGAGTGATAAAACTGGTCAACAAATTTAAACTTTTTTTGGTGACTTAGATCTGATACTTGTTTTTAACGCTACGTACAACCCCCGGATATTATTAGTTTCTTATACAAAACTAACAATCTAAAATAAAATGTGATAATCTATACATCAAATTTTGCACAGAATTTTTATCTATCTAATAGGATATTTTTAAATGTAGAAAAAATTATTATAAAAATGTTATTGCTAAATAACTTAATAATAGGTATTACACAATAATGTTCTGTAATTTTTTAAATATATTTGTGGGTTTCAAATAATTTTTATATTTATACAGTTTTATGTAGAAATGTTCAAATAATACGTTAACATTTTTTTCGACATGATTGTTTATAGTTTAGAGCCTTCGTCGAAAAATATTATACTTGATGATAATGAAATGCCACTTGGTACAAGTATTCTTTACACAAAATGAAACATTTTTATCTGCCGCACCTATATTGAGAACCGCGGCAGTTTCGAGGTGGCGGCAAAAGTAGATTACCAAGTACAATAACATAAGTAATTTTCACAATAGAACAAATTATCTCCAAACATATTTGTAGAATGAAGCTTTAGCTACAATTTGCCGCATAGTACACAAATATGCGTCGAATGGTTTACAAGATGGCGTCTATAACGCAAGTTGTTTATTTACAATTACATGACAGTTCTTTTGACAATTAAAAATATCCTATTAGGTAGATAAAAATTCTCTGAAAATTTTGATGTATAGATTGTTACTAATTTTATTTCAGGTTGTTAGGCTTCTATAGGAAACTGTACGGTTATGCGCACCCTTAACTAATTTTGGGGTGATGATTTCAAAAATGTTAACAGTTTCTGCCTATCACGTAAAATTTTTGTTCTATCGTATTTTGACTTTTTTCACCTTTTCACGTTCTGATATACGTCTACTTTAATTTCAACTTCGTTCTTGTTGTCCAATATATTTCGTAGGAACGCCTTACATGCAGGTACTTGTTATAGACCTTTTTACAACGGCGGGGATTGCAAGGTCAAGGGTAAGGTACTAAATATGACCGCTGCATCCATTAAATGTTCCATTAAAGATGGTGACTGTTTCAAATATATTTGAAACATTTCAAAGTCTTAGTAATGAGAAGCTAAAACTGGCATTTTTGACGGACCACAAATTAGAAAATTAGTGAATGATCCACATTTCACTGTACATATGGATGATATGGAGAAGAATGCATGGCAGTCTTTCGTGGCGCTCATCAAAAATTTTCTTGGGAATAAAAAGCCGAAAACTATATGGAGGTCGTTGAAAATTTGATTGAAAATTATCATCATCTGGGGTGCAACATGAGCGTGAAACTTAATTTTTTAAACAGTCATCTTGACAAATTTCCTGTCAATCTTGGAGATGTTAGTGATGAACAGGGTGAACGTTTCCATCAGGATTTACAAGAGATGGAGAAACGTTATCAAAAAAGGTGGGATACTCACATGATGGCTGACTACTTTTGGAGTATTATCGGGAATGGTGCACTCCAGAAGATCCTACAAACGACCATTTAATCCTTAAATTATTTTGTATTTTTATTTTAACACTCCAATGCATTAAATGTAATTAAAACTGTTCTCATTTTCTTTCTTTCGCTATAAATAAAATTTTAAGAATATTTTCTAATTATTTAGTCCTTATTGTTCGCCAAATTTGTACCAATTACAGTATCGACGTCTAAAATTAAACGATAGAAGCATTATTTGGCTTAAAATATGTATTTGTTGTAGAGCAGAAATCTGATGTGATACGCAAAAACTGATGTGATATTTAAGTTCAGCAGCAGCAAATTAGTAAGAAACAATTCATAGATGTAAGTCAGGAAAAATTGTGTAGACCAGTGTAATTATTAGTGACTGCAATACCGGACCAAAAATACAATACCGGTATTCGGCATTTTTTCAAAATGAATACCGGAATACCGGTATTAAAACCGGTTTTAATAAGACCAAAAAAAATTATTTTTTTTCAAGGCAGTTATTAATTTTTCTTCTCTTTATTCATATTATATAAAAAAAAATCAGTACGTTATCAATAATATTGATTTGTCAAATGAGGTTGTCTACAAATGAAAACGTCTACAAACCCGATTTATTATTTTTATTAAACAAATAATAATAAATAAATAATATGGCTAATTGCCACAGCAGCAAAGGCCATTAAAATAATAAAAATAATAATAATAATAAGATCCCAATGCGTAGATTGGCGTATAAGGGACAGAGAAGGTAAGCTTTTCGTTTCTAAACCACCGGCAAAACATATGAAAGTCCCATGGTCAGTGTGACATTTCGACCAATCCTATTATCACTGTATAAACAGGTACTCATCTTTAGTATTAAATACTTGAGGCGACCTCAGAGCTGCCTGCACATTATTAAAAATCTGAAGGAAGTGGCCATTTAGCCATTAATTAAAAAAATAATTAATTTTGTCGGAATCGGATCAAAAATTCCTCTCGTACGTTTTCGGTTTAGATCAATGTACATTACCTATAATTTTTAGTTTAACCCCTTAAGGTTAAAGAGTGCGGGACAAAAACTTTTTTTAGCACATTTTTGGCTAAAATCGTGTTAAGAGAAACGAATTTTAAAAAACTGCTTTTCGTTCCTTAATCTGCGTTTTGAGACCTTTTTTTGATACAACAAAATAAATTTTTACCAAAAAACTTTTTTCCCGGAGCTGGATCACACGAACCACTTGTTAAATTTGCCCAGTGTCAGGCAAAATACCCAACAGTTGCGTTCACTAAACGTACCAATGATAATATATTGCTCTAATGTAGACACGTTATTATACAAGGTGTCTCAAAAGAAATTTTATATTTAGTGGATCGATTAAAAAAAAAGTAAACCGTATATAGAAAAAATGTTTATTAATTATTAAAATACACTTTTTGGGGATTTATTTCTTTAAAATAATATCGTCTAAATGTATAAGAATCGAACAGTAAAATTACTTATGACGTCTCGGCAGGTGGACTCAGGGATGGCTGCCATTTCGTGACGGATATTTTCTTTCAAATGCGCCAGTGAAGTCGGTTTATTGGCGTAAACTTTAGATTTAAGATAACCCCATAGGCAAAAGTCCATAGGGGTTAAATCTGGACTGCGTGGAGGCCAATTTATGTCACCTCTCCGGGAGATCAATTTGCCTGAGAAAATTTCACGAACACGTGGCAGAGACATATTGGACGTGTGTGAAGTTGCTCCGTCCTGTTGGAACCATGTTCTTTGGTTATAGCCAGGAAAGTTTTGCAGTTCAGGTACCAAGAAGTTGTCTAAGATCTCCACATAACGCTCTGAATTCACTGTAACTGCACGCCCCCACGAACAGACTGATTAACATTCTCCACGTTTTCTACCGTTCTTGATGACCTAGGTCGCCCGGATTTTGATTTATCCAGCGTTGTACCAGTCTCTTCAAACTTTTTAACCCAATGTCGAATGAGAGGAATGCTTGGCTCATCATTTAAGTGGCGAAAACCTCGAATACTGCAGAATTTTCTACGCGATACAGTCGTCGAATCACCGTTTTTGTAAAACTCTCGCACGCATAACGCGCGGTCTGCTCCCGAGAAACGCTCCATAGCGACTAAATTCCCAAGAGCCAGGCTACCGATTGACATAACCCCCGCGCCCGTCGGATACGTTGCGTTCACGCAGTAAGCTAAATAAATATAAAATTTCTTTTGAGACACCTTGTATATAGTACCTCGACAGCAAAAGTTTTTCATTCACTGTTTATTCCCATATTCTAATTGGTTATACGCACGGTAAACAGCCTTGAACGCGAATGGGGGTCTTCATTAAGGCCTTAGATACCTCGAGATACATGTCAGATCTGGCACCAGGGGCGCGAGGCGGGGCGGACGAAGGGGGGCACTTTAATTGGTATTGTTATAAGGGTTAACGTGGTTGCAAACGTTAATGCTTCGCACAAGTGTATTAGAACACTGCAAGGCTGTTTACTAAATGAGAGAGAATTTTAAAGAGAATGGATATTTAAGGCAGGGCGTGTCAACTAAAGGGTTAAATTTGTGTAAAGGTTGTACTGACCACATTTGAACAAAAGTTTGCATAGAAATTAACATTATGATCCTGCAATGAATAGCAAATTCTTCTGGGTTAAAACGTTGTTTGTTTAAAATATTCTTGAACTGGCTTTACAATTTCGATTTTATGTGTACCGGGGGGCCGCGGCCTCCTAGGGGGCCGTGAAGGATTCGTCGGGGGCCGCGAAGTCAGACAAGATCGAAACATGAAAATATAATAAAAATGCACTCAATCTTGCAAGATATAAATTTTATCCATATTTATAAATATCTTACATTTATATTCATATAAATATACCTTTCATAACATAAATAAAATAAATAATCTATTTATTTTTATACATAATTTACTTATTTTGATAACTAATTTAAACTACAGGCTATTTCAAACGTTTAAGTTGTCACTAGCTAACTTTATAATGAGTAAATGGGTTTTACTAAACAAAATGAACAAAAGTTTCATTCAATTGATAAAAATTACTAGATTTGAAAATATAGTTCCGCTTTAACCAAATAAACAGACTATAAGTAGACTATATCAAGGTAAAATAAATTGTATGTGTCGGTTGATGGTATTCTCTGACAATGGTTCGCGTTGGAGGTACTTCAAGTATTTTCAAGTTGTTCTTTGAAGTAGGTTGACTTGAAAGTGCAATATTTTTTATTATATATTTTTTTAATTGCTCTCCGAGCTACAGATAACTCAAGAGTAAGGATGCGAATGTGTTTAAACTAAAATGGAAGGCACTTTGAACACTTGTAAATAAAAATACTTTACTTTGAAGTCGTTATAGGGAATATAATCGTCATTTAAAAATATCACAGTTTTTTGTCAACCGTAAAAGATATTAAAAAAATGTTTAAGTAAAAGTTGTTGAAAAGTTTTATCCAAAGATATCCAATATGACATAGGTTCCCATTTATAAATTCTAAATTGTCCTTGATATCCTGTACGGTTTTTTACGGAAAATTTTAACACTACCATTTAATTTTGTGGATAAGTTTTAGTTCAAAAATTTTCCCAACTTGCTCACACGTCGCTTTTTCGAAAAAAATCGTGTTCCTATTATCTTGATACACCATAGTATAGGGGGGCCGCAGACAATATTTACATAATTTTGGGGGGTCCCAGGCCATAAAAGGTTGAGAAGCACTGCTCTATTGCACATTATTGAAAGTCTTTATAATTGAGGCACACATATTTCGTACTCGGGATTAAATCAAATCTATTATACGTGATATTTCATAGCTAACAGTCTGCCCCACTGCATTAACTGAAAAAATGACCTTTCAATTTTTTTTTTGAGATTTTTTAATTTTTACACCTTTCAGGGTTTTGTAGGTATTTAATAAGCTTATGAAGCCAACAGACGGTATGCCAGCGTTCGCCAGCGCTAGTTCTGACGCTGACCCTGACATGTAGCACTGGCGAACACTTGTGTATCCTAAAGACGAGTCGTTCGTGCTGGCAAAGTACAAAAATAGCGAACATGGGCCAGCGCTTGTAAAATGGCGTCTGACAGTGAAAGTGAGGTTATGGTCGCAGCTTCAACCTTGCTTTGGATATTTTGCTTTGTAAAAAAATACTTTTTACTTTAAGTAGGCTTCATAATTACGCAAAAAAGGTTAAAATTTTCCTTTTTAGCACAACACTCTCGACTGTTGTGATGACAAGTACGGTACTAATATACATTTAAGTCTGCACCGATGTTGGTCAAACTCCTTTGACTTGTGATAGATACCGTTTCAAAAACGAACGTCGGCCAGCGCCAAACCCAGCCTACGCTGGCTGTGACTTGTGACTTGTTATCCCTACACACGATCCGCGGAGCTAGACAAGTATAAACATTGGCCGTGGCTTACCACGCCGTCTGTAGGCACCTTAAGAAGCCAACAGAATCCTAGATGTTTAGGAATATTTGTTCTTTGATCACATCAAAATCAACAGTTTTTAGATAATCATTTTAAACCGAATTTAAATAATTTGCAAATATTTCCTCACAATAAAATTTAAATTAAAAAATCCCAGCGTTTTTACCGACCGCCAACATATATAAGGGAGGTATTGTGATCATACCAATTTTCACATTTCGAGATTTCGATGGATCGCCATGAATTGAGGTCTACATAACTTTTTGACTATTTTTAGCATGATGTATGTCTGTCTGTCTGTCGGTCTGTCGGTCCGTGTACACGTGCAGAGTAAATTCGGCTAAAAGGATTTTTTGACATCAAAGGCACGAGTTGATCAACTTTTGGTAAAAATCAGTTAACTAGAAATGGGAGTTTATTCGTTTTAAAGATTTTTGCAAATATTTCACAACAGAGAAATATAAATGTAATTTTCAAGGGTATATATTAAAAAAAAAAAATGACTTCAAACTCCCTACTTGCACACTTTTACATACGTTTTGAATACTTTTGTTCCCATATACTTTTGAACCGCGCAGTCAGCGCCAAAATTAGAGGGAACATTGACTGCAGGTCTTTATCGCATTTCGTTTCTGAGAAACGCAGAGGCGAATCAAGCGGTGGGCGGACTGGGCGGCCGCCCGGGGCCCACGAATCCGGGCGGCCTACCGAAGCCTATATATAACAAATATTTCCATTTTATTTAAAATAAAAGAGCGCCCATTTTAATTTCGCCACCCAGGGCCCCCAAGCAACTTAATTCTCCACTGGAGAAACGTCCATGCGAAGATGAAAATTTCTATGAAACACGCCATATAAAGTTTGTCTTAATTTTAAAATACGCAAATCGAATTAGACCTCTAATTTTTCTGGACTAAATAAACTATGAGGAATCCAAAAAATTCTAACCTCAGGTTGTTTTTTCTAATCAGTTTTTAAGATTAACCCTAGCCGGACCAAAATAATATTGATTTTTTTGTGATCAAAAATGGGTCATACGTGACCCACTTTTCAAAATGTGTTTAAGACGCATATTTCAAGTTTTATATTTATGTCCACTTAAGGGGCATATTCTGTAACTTTTAACAAGATCTTAAGATGTTAATTTTACTTGTACATAGTATGTTTTCATAGTAACCTGTCAATTTAACACCATGTCAAAAATCACAGAATAGGGTCTAAATAATTTAATTTTGAATAATAAAATTGAGTAAAGCATTAAAACAAATATATATTTATGACATTGCCAACTTACATGAAAATCAAACAGAATTCATAAATGTAATATATAACAAAATATAATAATTACATAGACACAAAAATATAATTACATATAACATATCAGAAGAATTTTAATTATTCTCCATCTTCATCTTTTTGGCAGTAATTGCAAGTAATTTGTTTTATTGCTATTACAGTTGAATGTTTTGGACAAACGAATTTATTGCATTTGTCACATTTCTTTAAATATTTGTTATCATTTCCATGGCAACTAAAACAACGGCCTCGTTTATTTCCTGAACTGCTCGGATCTTTTGTAATATTAATAATAATAATATTATTATAATACAAACAGAACAGTATCTTAGCTCGGTCGATTGAGATATGATGAAAAAGCAACTGTGAAACTAATAAACTTGTCAAAACTTGCATTATTGCAGGTGTGTAATTACGCATTACGTATTGATATAAGACATTACTAACAAATCCCAAAATCGGGTCAGGCTAGAACCGAACTGTAAAACCAGAAATCGGCTTGATAAAAAAAAAAAATTAACATCATAAAATAAATAGTTATAATATATAAGGAAAAGTCCTAGTACGACATTAAATAACTCTAAAAAATAAAAGAGTTATTTAAAAAAATTCAACTTTCGGGTCAAATTTGACTCATAAATGGTCCGGCAAGGGTTAAACGCATTAAACGATTTAAGTCCCAATTTTTTTCTAGACTAAATAATTCAGGAATAATACGAACCCAAGCCCCTCTGGCCTAGCAATCAGGTGCACCACTACACCTGACCACTACACCTGACCACTACACCACGACGATCAGCCGAGTGTAGATATAAATTGAACCATAATTTGCATATCATATTTAAAAAATTAAGATAATCTATGCTAACAGAAAATATTCGTAACTTAAGCCAACCATGTTTCTTGTTCAAACCAGTTCGCATTTAAGTTTTTCTAACATAAACTTGAATCTCGGCACTTTAGTTCTCATTTCCTGCTTTCCTTACTTCCGACGTCGACATTACCCCTCCGCCATTTCAAACCCCTTGCCTATGGTTCTACCACAACACGACGTTGAAAAATTAAATAAAAGCAAGAAATGCATCTCTCGTCAAATCATATTATACAAAATTGGACGGAATTTTATTTAGGTTTTCTTATTTATTTTAACCTGTTGAACTACGCTCCATTTATTAGAACTGCTTTGATGATTTAATACTTAGTTGCAGACAGCTAAAATTTTACTAACGCGGACCATATTATGTCCAGCAGAACATCGCGGGAGTTTCTCAAAGTATCATCAGTCGGTTATCGAGGCGTTACAGGGAAACAGGGATTCCGGCCGAACAACATCCGGAACGTGGTCGCTGTACAACAGCAAGTCAAGACAGATTTTTGGTCTTAAATACTAGAAGACAACCTAATATTACAGCACACGAATTGGAAAGGGAGTTAAAGAGAGCGCATAACTTAGCGTTAATCGCGATACCGTAAGAAATCGTTTCTAAACAAAAAGAAATACTTCCCTGAGAAACCAAGAAATAAAAAATAAATTACGTCCAAAAGATCCAATGACAAAAAAGGGCAATCCAGATGATCTACCAAGCAAAAGAAACAGGAAATGCAAAAGTTCAAATTAGCAAAAAAAGGCAATCTCAATCATTTGCGGAGCAAAATAAAAAAATAAAAATAAAAACCTGATAAGAAAAAACAAGGAAATGGCTACGGGAGTCACATACGGGGCTATCTTTTAAGTAATTACAAAAACTAAGAAAGAAATTTTTTAAGGTGGTTTTAAACTGGTTTATTGCTTTTGAAAATATCCGCCTTTAAGATTTATACACTTTTGAATGCATTCAAACCAATTCTCGAAACATTTTTTCCACTCCGAAGTTGGTATCTCAAAATCATGGTTTTCGAAGGCTTCAACAGTTTCTTGAGGCAATGAAAACCGATAACGTATTTTTTGTTTGAAATTGGAGAACAAAAAAAAATCGTTAGGGTATAAATCAGGTGAATATGGGCATTGAGACATTAATTCGATGTTTTTCTCCTTCAAATATTAATTGTTTGACGTACTGTGCGGGAGCTTGCATTGTCATGTTTTTGGTTGTTTTTCCTGATTGCAAAAAAATTGTTGTATACCATTCAGCATTAACTGTTCTCAGATACTCTAAAGGAATGGTTGGGATATGTCTAGTACAACCGAAGAAACAAGCCACCATTTACGTGGAAGTGCTACGTGAAGGAACAACTTTTGTGGGTTTCGGTTCACCTTGAAAGACCCAAACAGTGGATTGTTGCTTAGTTTCTGGTACATATGACTAAATCCAAGTTTCGTCACCTGTAACGAGGTTGTATATGGATTTTGCAATGCCTAGGTTGAATTTTTTAGCATTCCCTTACACCAATCTTTATCCAATCAACACGAACCTTTTTTTTTAGCTTCGTTCAAATTATGCGGAATCCATCGGGAACAAATCTTTTTCACAGCTAAATGTTCATGCAAAATCGAATGTATTGCAGTCTGCGATATGCTAAAGGATGCCTCTATCTCACGGTCAGTCACATGTCGATCTTCTTCAATTATTTTGCGCACAGCATCGATATATTTTTGAATCACAACCGGTTTTGGTCGACTTTCACGAGATTCATCTCTGATGGACGCACGACCACGACGAAATTCTGCAAACCAATTGTAAACAGTATTTTCTGATGGTGCTTCATTACCAAAAGTTGAACGAAGCGAATCAATGCATTGTTGTTGAGTTAGGCCTTTATTAAAATCGTAATAAATCATCCAACGAAAACCTTATACGAGTAATATCCATTTTTTCACAAACTTGTTTCTTTAAACGCTCACTGTAAATAAACTACTCGGTCAATTTATAAGCTGCCACTGATTTTACAATAATAAATGTCAAATTTTACGAACATAGTAATGACACATTTCAATATTGCCATCTAGTGGTCGTTTGTAAAAAGATGAAAGGTAACCTAAATATCATTTAATAAAAAAAATATATATTTAATATACTCAATTTTTTCAACTTTTTTCATCTTGATAAGTTAACTGGAGATTAAAGAAAAAAATAAATAAAATGTAAAAAAGCGGAAATTCATTAATCGACTTGATTTTTTGTTCTGAAAGGACAATATTTAATCACGAAGCATCTGCAAACTTCCAAAGCTAAATATAGAGACAGATTTGTAAAATGACAACTGCCGTTAATAAAAGAAACTTTTTAAAATTCAAGATATTATTTGATCTTTTAAGAAATTATACATTTTCTTTTAAAAGTACCGCAAAGTTAAATATTCATTTTAAAAGAATTAATTTTCTTTTGTGAAATTTGCAGACAAGATACTGTTGAATATTAACAATTATTGTTCGGTTTTTTACGAAATTTCAACGAAATTGATAATTATGAAAAAATGTTTTATTCTCAGTTCTCTTCCTCATAACCGATTTTTTTTTTGAGTGAATTTAATCAGGATTTTATTACATTTTTTGGAAGTTCAGAGAGTAGTATTCATATTAGAAGCCTGCATTTAAGTCACTGATTTTTTGTGTGTTTTTTTTGTGTATTTATTTCAATAAGAAAATGCGTGAATACAGTATCCCACTTTTCTAGCAGAAATTGAATTACGCGACGAAAGAATGGTCTTTTAAGCCGATCCACTCAGCAACTAAATAGCGGAGTCCACATTCTGTAGGTTGTGCCACCACCATCCTGAAACAATTATGCACATTCTGTCTGCTTGTCCATCTCTTGCAGCGTCCAGCTACGTGTCTCGACATAATGCTGCTCTCTGCGTGCTCTACTATCATCTTAGACATGCCTATGGTATTGACCAAATACCGGTTATACCGTACGTCCCTTCTGACATAGAATCGGTGGTGGAAAATTCCAAGTGCCGAATTTATTGGAATTACTCCTTCCTCACCTCGAGGTTACTGACAGCCACTAAGCCGGACATAACCCTCCTGGATATCGAGACCAAACAGATGTT
The DNA here is from genome assembly GCA_963971575.1 of Liopterus haemorrhoidalis. Classification (NCBI taxonomy): domain Eukaryota; kingdom Metazoa; phylum Arthropoda; class Insecta; order Coleoptera; family Dytiscidae; genus Liopterus; species Liopterus haemorrhoidalis. The sequence goes on from OZ020611.1 coordinate 230,285,933, forward strand.
TGTGATCGAATTCTCAAGTCCAGCTGAGAAGAATATCTCTCTCAAGGAGGAGGAAAAGAGGTCCAAGTATATGGACCTCTTGTCCGAGCTTAGAAAGCTGTATCCTGGGTATAAAGTTAAGCTTGTAGTCCTGATAGTTGGTGTTTTGGGTGGCATGAAAGCCTCCTATCGAAGGGAAATCGAGTCCATTCCTGCCTGTAGATCTTCTGCGAACTCTTTGATCTGCAGGATGCAGAAAGCAGTGCTGCTCGGGTCACTCCGCACTGTGCTGGCACTGGATCTAGCGTAATTTCCGCGGCTGCATATCGCCAGGGTTTGGGATGCAGTCGTGTGTATTTAGCTCCACTAGTCTCTAGTATGACGCGGCTCAAAAGGTTGCTGAAGTTTGAGATTAGTGGACGCTTGTCAAGACCTGACAAACCCCATAATAATAATAATAATAATATTTATTGACCAAATTACATTTAAAAAAAATGGTTTTAGTCAGTCAAATATAATATCAATAATACAATGTTTACAAAATTTAATCAAAACTGACATTTTCAAACTCATCAATGACATAGATTGGATTATTTGTTAGTACGTTCTTAAGTTTAAATTTGAATTTGTCTAGTGATAGTGTACAGATTCCCTCAGGCAAGAGATTATATAATTGAACAGCAAAATAATTTGAGCAATTTCTTGATTTATTTAGACGCAAAAATTTACCGCGGATATTATTTTTATTGCGAGTGTTGTGATCATGTGTCTCACCAAATGTACCGTAATTCGTTAAATTTTTGCGTATAAATAATAAACAATGATAAATAAATAAAGAAGGCAAAGTCATTATTTTGAGTTTCACAAAAAGATCTCGACAATCCGCTCTGAAAGGAGCACCGGCAATTATTCTTACAACTTTTCGTTGTAATGCAAAAATTCTGTTTGCTGCAGGTGAATGTCCCCAGATTATTAACCCATAGGTTAGGTGGGACGGAATGAGGGAAAAATAGGCTTTTAAAACAACATCTGAGTTGACTTCATGCTTTAGATTTCTTATTAGAATTCTTCTTTCAACAGATATAATTTTTCGGAATGGTGAGATCTTTAGCGAGACACCTTATATTAATTTCCTAAAAAAAAATTAAAAAGACGTAAATTGATGTAGCGAAATAGCGACTTTTACAATGTTGTCGGCAGTCATAAAGTTTATTATTATGGATTCGGTTTCAAATATCTGGTCTGCAGAAATGTCATGCGAACAGAATCTTCATTTTGTGAATCAACTGTGATGTCAAGTAAAAAAGATTGTGTATTAAATTTATCTATCGTAATTGAAGTACTCTCTTTGTATTTTGTGTCTCATTTCTTGCAACAAGTTAAAATAATCTCCCTGTTGCCTTCTGTTTCTATGTATATATGGGACGTAGCCACCATCGCTTTTCTTCATATCGCAGTAAGTCTAAATGTGTATATAAAAGAACTAGACATCTCCTTCGATTTGATGACATATTTAATGAAACTGAGTAATCGTTTACTCCGAATACTTGTATAAACTTTTAGGTTATCACGCCTATAACGCCACCATGAGATAAAAACCATCAAATCACCACGCCTCTCACCCCTGTCGCGCCTTTGACACTACCATAATGCATTAGTAGGGTTTTCTTCCAATTAAGCTTGCAGTTGCCGACCGGCGTAGCGTAATGGTAACACATGTGCTCTGCGTTGCGAAGGTCTCGGGTTCGAAACCCGTTTAGGTATGGAAATTTTCTCAAATAAAAATTGTCCTGGCTAATTGCCACAGCAGCAAAGGCCATTAAAATTAAAAAAAAGCTTGCAGTTGTTCATCTCATATGTTACTTATATTCTTGTTCTACAAAAATTTTACGATGTACAGGTACACCAGCTGGTTGTTTTCTAAGATTAAATTATAATTTCGCACAGAAAGTAGAGTGAGTATGTAGATTTCCGATCGATTTTTTTGTATGGACACGCAAGAGTATTTTGTGTTATAACTTTTCACGCACCTCGTAAACCAGTGATGTAACAATTATGACAGCTGTTGAAAATGCATGTTACAGTTGTGTGCATTTCCAACATTGTTTTGAAGTTTGTAAATTTCCAAGCTTGTTCTACGGCTCTACATATTTTGGGTTAACCGCATGGCAGCTTGCAATACTCGTTATATAATCAATGAATTGTGAAAATATTTCAACTATCTGTACAAATTGTTAATTTTAGTTTTGGTGCATTAACATTAATGTTTATTTAGTTTAATTAGTACAATTAGTTAATTAAAGATTAAATATAAATTGTTTAAATAATCAACATGTTTTATGTTAATTTACATTCATTTAAAACAACTTTGTTTAAGCTAACTGAATCCAATATTGGCATCAATAACGACGATATAGTTTATTTTCTCTGTGGATGTAGTTATGCCTGATTCAGGAAGTGAATAACGTTTTCTTCTTTTCAACTAATATTTACGCAATATATCATGTTTTATTTTACATTTAATAAATTTTTTAGGGTTTCGATGGTATGATATGTGAGATCGACAAAACTTAACAGTTTTCTGTCTGTCTGTCCGTCTGTCCGTCTGTCCGTCTGTCCGTCTGTCCGTCTGTCCGTCTGTCCGTCTGTCCGTCTGTCCGTCTGTCCGTCTGTCTGTGTACACGTGCAGAGCAAATTCGGCTAAAAAGATTTTTATGAAACTGCATATTTAAGCTTTTGATATCAATGGCACGAGTTGATCAACTTTTGGTAAAAATCGGTTGACTAGAAATGGAAGTTTACTCGTGTCGATTTTAAGATTTTTGCGAATATTTAGCAACAGAAAAATATTTATAAAAAAATTATTAAACAAAAGTTGCTATAAATGCAATAACTAATACTTTTATTTGAGACGATTTTGATAAAACGAAAAATTTTGAAAAATTTTTGTAAAATTTTGGAAATTTTGGAAGTCTCAATTTTTTCATACTTACATGTAACGTTTCCATGGTCATAATAAATAATATCTCTGTTAGAAAATATTAGGCCAAGTTATTTCTACTCTGCTGCTAGAATGTATTTTATACAAGTACTTTATGATGACGGTCGGTCCTGTGGTGGCCACAGCTGACTTTTTAATTATATTTTACTTTAAGACTTATTTATTTTAAGTAGTTTAGCGTGTACAGTGCGATCATTATTTCTTGAACGTTATGCAATACTTGCCAGAAACATTTAGTTATCAAACTTATTTCCAAAGAAATGTACACATAGGCGTACATTCTATTTTTGTTACCTTCTACGAATTGATTATTAAATGAATACTATTTTTCTCTACACACCAATGAGTTGATAACAAATATTAAGTTAGAAACACATCTTCGTTTTTCCTCGGCTGCGTTCGGACCAAAAAGTAATCTGATTGGTTCTTTGTTAAATTGGTATTTTCAGCTGTGAATTAGAAAACAGTTATGCTATTTTAAAACCCATTGTTTACCATTATGTAACGGTCAGGATTTAATGATCGCACTGCATTATTCGACAGCAGAAAGGAATCAAGTACTATTTTTTAGTCAAAAAAAGACAGGAAATGGCATATTTTACTTTTTATATTGTATTTGCTTTTACGACTCTAATAAAAAGCACTGTTTGAGTCATACAAAGTTACTTTGACATTATTTAAAAAATTTTGGGTACCTGAACTTGTAATCTGATTTTCTTAACATTGTCAACATTTCACTCAGTCGCTTTTCACAGTATAGCAAAACTATATAGCAAAACTATTGAGATTTCAAAAAACATATCGCCGGCAAAATATAAAAAATTATGGGTATAATTTTATGGACATGAATTTTTGCCTGGCATATATAAATTGGAAATGAATATTTGTAATAATTTTGAATATTTAATTGTTTTATGTTCATACTAAAAATCAAACTTAAAATTAGTTATATATCCTGTCCTTTAAAATTTAAACTGTGAATTTTGTTAATAATAAATTATAACAACAATAAATTATAAAATTTTGTTTAATTTATTTTTTTTAATACTTTAATAAATTTCTTGGCGAAACAAAAACTGTTAGATGTCATAAAATTGGGCTACCAATGTTAGGTTTTTCCATAAACGTTCATAAAAAATGTAATTGCAAAATATTTTTTACAAATATTAAAAAATAATTAACGATTATGGAAAATTTGAAAATTCCAGTTCAATTTTGTGACTTCTAATAGCGTTTTTTTTTTCATCACTGAAGCGCCCGCTTAGGGCGTACCTTCTTGTATTTTTCATTTTTTATCCTAAAGTCTATTTTTGTTTCCGTTTAATTATCAATTTTACTTAATTTTAATAAATATTCATTTCATAGACAAAACATGTTTAGAACCTCACTATATTTTATTCCCAAAGTACAAATATATTACCATATTTTACCCGATACAATAATATTTTATATAATAATTATATAATTCTATAATAATTTATTATTGTATTAATTTAAAAACCTTATCTTAATTTATTTAAATATAACCATTTGTTTTCTTAACTATAACTTGTTTAGAGCCGCTGGTAAGACATCTTCCAGCCAAATTAATCCATTTTATACATTAATATTTTTCCGATCAAAGTGAGTAGACGTGTTTTTGATTTATAATTGTGAAAGAGTTTTGAAATCAGTTAAATTTAACTATAATTGGTATTAAGGGTTAATTAATATACTAAGGATATATTAATTATTAAATTAAATTTGTTACAGTAATTTATTCTGAAGTTTTTCCCTCCCGATTTCTTGGTGTGGTTAAACTCGGTTTTGTGGCAGTAATTTGTAAATTACTGCATTTTTGTCTGACCAAGAGAGAAGGGTTTATTAATAATCTCTAAAATTTATTCATAAAAGTTGTGATATTAACATTAAATTAAAAATTTCATTTGGTTGTGTGACGTCATATAGTCGATGCAACTCAGAACGCGTGGTTGACCGTTTCCACTTGTTCGTTCTGTTTAAGTAATAATTATTTATTTGTTTAATTTAGCCCAACATATTTATTATAAATTTATTTGAGAAATCATGTAAATTCATTTTTTTTGTAAATTTTAATATTCATTTTTTTTCTATAAATTTAAAATCAAGATTTTTTATAATTTATTTTTGGAATTAATTTAGAGTAATTCATCGTATTCCCAGCCGCGCTTACCGCTATCAATTGTTGCAGTCCGAAACAATTAAAATTATTTAATTTTGTTTTTGTACAAATTATTTTTTTACAGACTAAGTTTTTTTTCCAACTATTTTTTTTGATAATAATTTTTTCTCTCTTTTTATTATCATTCCTGGCAACGCTTATGCAACAAGAACCTGACCTTATTTTTATTATATTAAATTCTCACAATTATATTTTTGACATTTTAAGTCAATCCTTGTGTGTCGTCCTGGACTCCTACCCTACCTAGGCCAGGAGCAGGCGCCACAATCACCAAATATAAAAATATCTCTGATTTGAGATTACAACAAATGAAATTAGTAATATACTTCTAACTAATTTCATTAGTTACCCCAACAAAGGTGGATACACGGGCAAAAGATGATCAGTTTGTGAGACAAATAATTTTTTGTTACCATAAACACAAGCAAATAAATTTACAAAATCTTCTGAATCCATTTTACTGAACACGATATTTTTTTAAAGGTTATATTAAACACAACAACCTGTCAAGCGACTACCGTTAAACACAGGCCAACGCAAGTACGCAGGCGTAGCGACGAAATGTTATGTCCGATATAAACGGTTTCATATTTTTTATTCTTGTGTACTATTCTTATTTCCCATTCCATATTCTTGTTCCGTATATAAACAAACCATGAATCGAAATCATTCAATAGTAAATTTTGAGAAGATATTTTTTTTTTCAAATATTTTTGGATTAATGAGAGAGAGAGAGAGAGAGAGAGAGAGAGAGAGAGAGAGAGAGAGAGAGAGAGAGAGAGAGAGAGAGAGAGAGAGAGAGAGAGAGAGTTAGAAAGAGAGAGGGAGACAATGTGTTTTCACAGCTGTATAAAATTATTTTTTTACACAGATGGATCCAGAGTGGACAATAAAACAGGGGCAGGTATAGTACTCCCACAATCCAGTATGTCATATAGACTACCGGATGAAAGCAGAACATACACCGCAGAGGTATTCGCTATCCTAAAAGCACTCGAGCAAATTAAAGAAAAAAATGAAGAACACCAAAGATATTTAATAATTACAGACTCACTCAGTGCTTTACAGGACATATGCCATCCATACACACAACACCCCTTCACAGGACGAATCCAAGAGCTCATCCACCAACTCCAGCTAGAGCAAAACACCGTACACTTCATCTGGGTACCGTCACATGTCGGGATAAATGGAAATGAAGCGGCGGACCAAAAAGCAAGAGAGGGCACGAATTTAATCCACCCCGAAGAACACCTTAAAAGCTTAGACTATGACTGGAAGAATTATGCAAAAAAGCAAATAATGGAACAGTGGGAAATAGAGTGGCAGCGTACATCAGAAAACAAATTAAGAGAGATCAAGAACACTATTAAACCGTGGAAAATACCCGGCTCTAGAAGAGAACAAATACTTATAACCAGGTTAAGAATAGGGCACTGCCAATTAACACACAAGTTCTTGTTTGATAGCACAACAACCGATAGATGCCCTACCTGCCACACAAAAACCTCAGTAAAACATGTCCTCACCGAGTGTCCCCAATATGTCGAAGAAAGAAGAAAGCATGCGATGCCCAACAATTTGTGCAAAGCCCTATGCAACGACCCAGTGCAACTACAGAAGACCCTTAATTTTCTGATAGCCACAAAATTAGACAAATATATTTAACTATTAAATAAATCTACTCATTATAAAATGTAATTAATGTAAAACCAAAAATTGTAAACCAATGTAACTGTTATAAAGACGCTAATAGCAGCACGCTGATGCGTCTCTAATTATAAATAAAAAAAAAAAAAAAAAATATTTTTGTATTCCCTGAACATGTTATGTCCTAATTTGTTGTCTCACTTTTCTGGAAAATTAGAGAATTTATTTTCCGACTGTGTAAACAAACACTAATTTAATAACACTGCGAGCATATGAGACAATACTTTTTAATTTTGCTCCTGGGATAAATTCGGAATGATAATATTCTTATTTAATTTTTTTGAAGGCTTAGGTATATTTTTCCATACCTACAGTTGGTGTTTTTCAGTTACTTCTTTACCAGAATTTACAAAATCTTCAGTTATAACAACAACAATAATAATAATAATAATAAGAATAATAATAATAATAATAGCAGTGCTGCTCGGGTCACTCCGCATTGTGCGGACACTGGATCTAGCGTAATTTCCGCGGCTGCATATCGCCAGGGTTTGGGATGCAGTCGTGTGTATTTAGCTCCACTAGTCTCTAGTATGACGCGGCTCAAAAGGTTGCTGAAGTTTGAGATTAGTGGACGCTTTTCAAGACATGACAAACCCCATAATAATAATAATAATAATAATCGATATCGAGACAAAACAGATGTATGTCATCGAATTCTGAAGCCCAGCTGAGAAGAATATCTCTCTCAAGGAAGAGGAAAAAAGTATAAAATATGGATCTAAGTATATGGATCTCTTGTCTGAGCTTAGAAAGCTGTATCCAGGGTATAAAGTTAAGCTTGTGGTCCTGATAGTTGGTATTTTGTTGGTATGAAAGCCTCATATCGAAGGAAAATCGAGTCCATTCCCGCCTGCAGATCTTCTGCCACCTCTTTGATCTGCAAGATGCAGAAAGCAATGTTGCTCGAGTCATTCCGCATTGTGCCGGCACTAGATCTGGCATAATTTCTGCGTCTGCATATCGCCAGGGTTTGGGATACAGCCGTGTGTACTTAGTTCCACTAGTCTCTAGTATGACGCGGCTCAAAGGTTGCTGAAGTTTGCGATTAGTGGACGCTTTACAAGACCTAACAAACCACAAATAATAAGTCGTGCTCTTTCTGACAAAGATCTCCACACAAATCCACTCATTTCCTTCTCTCAATTACCCTTTTGGACAATTGGTTACCAGTTGCACTTCTTATTTCGTCTTGTGCAATCGTCAATGTGCTTCCTCCAGCCATCAAGTCTCAACACATTAAATTTCAAAAAAAAAAAAAAAACCAAGACATATTTAATATGCAGGGCCTTCTACTCCACTGATGAGTATCTGATAAACGATTTCAGTGACTTGAAGGAGGTTCTATGATCACTCAGTTTGTCCAGCTAAATATCATGTACCTATGTATGAGATTTGTAAACATACTGTACATTTATAACTTATATATAAAATATAATATGCATCTTGTAATGTCCCCTACATATTTTGTTAAAGTAATGTTATTGACGATTGTAAAAATTGTAATATTTTCAGCCCATAATAAATATTATTATTATTATTATTATTATTATTAATACTAAATATCTACGAAACCCTGATTTGTGTGAATATTCATACTTCAAATCACTGTTTTTTAGTGTCATTTGACTATACAGATCCATGGAACAAACTTTGAAAATTACAAATTTCAAATAATATTTGAAATAATACTGAAAATGAAAATTTTGCATACTGCAAGTCAAGACAGGTCGCAAGTTAATAATTTCATGTCGATGTGGAAAATATACAAAAGTTGGAAATATGTGAACAATTTTCCTTTTGTTTTCCTTTTGTTTTTCTTTTGATATGATTTATTGTTCACAGAGGTATTCACTAAGTTTTTAAATTAGACTTCATAATATAACCCTTGTCAAAATTATAAATTTGTGGAGGAAATATTTAGAATAAAGTTTTTCTCAATAGATGGCATTCAATGATTTAATGGAAAATTGCTGGAGAGAAATGAAAATCTCAGTTTCGAGATGATGAAATTCAACGCCGTATCCTTTGCATGGGGGGTTGGTAATCATCAATTTTAACATTTTATACAGCAGCTTGGAAGGGATATTTATACAGGTGAAAACAAAAAATGTTATTACACTCACAAATTACATTTTCTGTAATTTGTGAATAGGCCACGTACTTCTTACTTCAGGAAATTAAATATTTTCAGACCCATATAAATATGGTTAGATTGAGTTCGAAGTAAACGGTACTTAGGGAGAACTAAATTGTTCCTGTGTCGGGTTAAATGATCGTGCAGTTCTTGGTGAGAGTAGAATCTTCTCATGTTGGATTTTATATATAGTAGACATTCTAGCGTGTACACTGCTGGAATAGTAAGAACCCTTAATTTAAAAAATAGCGGTTAACAGTCTTCTATGTATTTAGCCGGAGCTAAATTAGAATGGCTTTTTTTAGTCTAAAAATAGGTAAATATCGCGAGAGCTGCCCCAGAATATTATAGCAAATTGAAGGATGGAATGAAAAAAAATCAAAATATGTAATTCTTAAGACGTTATGATTAATTTGCTAACTGCCTTAATAAAAACAAGGCCGAATTTAATTTTTTTATAGTGGATTCAATTTGAAACTTCAAGTTTCAATGTGGATCTTAAAATACTCCCAACAATTTCACCAGACTGTTGAAAAAGGGCAGTTGTTCGGGTCTGATACCAAATATAATAGTTTGAGTTTTGTCCTTATCTACTATTATATTGTACAAGTGTGGTATGTATGTTCTATTTAACTTCTGGTGTATCTTCATTTTTCCGGTAACGCGGAGAGAGGAAAATGAACCGCCGTCTTATCCGGGTGATATTTTTTTTAGTGCTTAGGCTTAATTTTATTTCGACAGGGGGTACTGACTAATTTTTATTGATAAAAATCATGCATTTTTTCCTCGAATCCGTGTCGAATCAAAGTCACCATTGATCGGCACGGACAGGTTTTATCAGACGATAATTCAAAAATATTCTTAATACAAGACGGCCTGTCCAGAATATCTACGGCGAGAATCAAAGTGTTAAATGGTAATAATGGTTCAAGATAGCTTTTTGGACGTGAGAGATAATATTTTGAGGTATCAGAAAACATTTTTCAAAGAATCTGAGCCATTATTTGAGCATTTTGACTCAAAAATATACTTACAAGGTTTCAAAAGGAGACAGCTATCAAATTTTTTGCATTTTAAAATGGGACGAGATTTCATATTTTGAACGTGTTTCTTGACAGAAGAATACTAATTAAGGATTTAAGGTGAATTAACGATAAAGTTTAAGATATTTTCAGGGTGAATTTCCATAAAATAGTGTTAAAAAAAGATTTATATATAAAAAATTTCAGGGTTAATCAAAGAGTTAAGTGGTGATAATGGTTCAAGATAGCTTTTTTGACGTGTAAGATAATATTTTGAGGCAAGAGAAAACATTTTTCAAAGAATCTGGGCCATTATTGGATCATTTTGAGGCAAAAATATGCTTACAAGATTTCAAAAGGTGACAGCTGTCAAATTTTTTGCAATTTAAAATGTGACGAGATTTCACATTCTGAACGTATTTCTTGACAGAAGAAAACTAATTAAGTATTTAAGGTGAATTAACGATAAAACTTAAGATATTTGCAGGGGGAATTTCCATAAAATAGTGTTAAAAAAACATGAGCGACGAGTTTTATAATCGACAAGTGCGACAAAATGCCTTATTATATTAAAACGAGTTTTAACAACGTAGGGGAGAAGACCGGCGTAGCCGGGCTGAGGCCCCTAGTTTAAACATAAGTGCAGTTGAAATTTCTGTGTGAAGGTTGTAGATATCGGCAAATCAGAGTGATATAGTTCGCGAAAAGTACACAGTTGGCATGTGATATATTACTTGGCGGATTGTTATTATAAATAAGAAAAAGTAACGGTCCTAAGATACTTTCCTGTGGAACACTGTGTTTCAGGACTTTGTGATCAGATACTGCGTTATTTTAGTACACACACTGACTACGGTTGTATGGTGGTAATGAGATCGTTCGCGATTCCTCTGATTCCGCATGATTCTAATTTGTTTGCGTTGATAAAGTGATCAACACAATCAAAAGCTTTGCTTAGGACGCTCATCAATGCCTATGCATATTGACCATGTTACAAGGCTTCGTAGATTGTTCCCAGGACTTCTTCGATAGCAAGATTTCGGACGAAAACCAAACTGCTTATTCGTAAGCACATAATTTTTGTTGAGAAACGAGATTAGTCTACGTTCAACACAAATTTCAAAATTTTTAGAAGAAACAGGCACAAGAGAAATGGACGTAAAATTCGAAGGGCCGTTAACATCACCTTTCTTCAAAATAGGTGACACTTTTGATACCTTAAGACCGCAGGAAATCATCCCAGTTCACAATATTTATTAATAGCTGTGCAAGATAGCCATTAGAATAGATAAGACTGCTGGCGGGAGATTTTTTAGACACAGGTATAACAAAGCTCATACCTTAGCTCACGACGTGCATCGATCGGGAAGCGACTACGTCGAAAAATAGTGTGACCTATACTAGGGATGGGAAAAAAGCATCGATGTATCGAAAACATCGATGTTTGTTTTAAAAACATCGAGTATTTTACCATCGATGTTCAGATGGCGATAGTATCGATAAAACATCGATGTCTACTACCGATGTCGATGTTTCAACTTTGAAATTCAGAAACTACCGCTAGAGCGCTGGAATCTTAAAATTTTAATTTTCATTAATATTAGTACAAAAAATATAAGCGCCATCTATTGAGAAGTGACATTACCGTTGGCGGCGCTGTAATACAATGCAATATGGTTGAATTGTCTAGTATTCAGCTGTGAATATGCTAACAGGGAACAGGTTAATTTAAGCACAGTACATTTTTATTTTATGAAAATGTATCTATCAACGTTCTAACAAAAAAACAACACTAAAACATATGCAATAATTTCAAACTGTACTACAGTCGCGTAGTACAATATTTGACCACCAGACTGCGTATTCGAGCGTGTCAGTTCTCAATTGTGATATAACAATACTAATAGTGTTAGTTCTTATTCTTTTTAGCAGTTAGCAGAATAAGAAGAAACTTCTAATTTTTGCAAACAATGCAACGACCAACGACGCCAACAAACTTGTTGCTTTTTGAGTCTTGTTGACACTTTCCTAGTTGTTATTCCTCCAATCCCTGGAATTACCGTATTGGTAAATATAATTATAATTTATTTATTAATAAAACTATTATTAGGATTATTATATTGTAATTTTAGTGTGAAATTAATATTAGGATTGCTATGTTAGTGTTATATAAAATGTAATATGTATTTCAACTTAAAAAAGTGAAAAAAAAATAAATGTGTATGACAGTATGTTATTTTTATGTTAAATAATATAAAATAAACATTAAGATTACTATATTAGTATTATAATAAAATGCAATATTTCATTTTAGAAATGTCAAAATAGTAGGAACAAATTAGGATTATTATATTGGATAATGTTAATGTGAAATTAATTACTATTAAAAAAGAATATTTCTATTTAAAAATCTAATAAATGCTTTTTGTGTATTATAAGTTACTGTTTTTCGTATTTTATCTTTACATTATTAAATAAAACCTATATAATATAAATAAATAGCTTTTTTTAATATTAATAAAACATCGATGTATCGGAAACATCGATGTTTTTCTTTCGATGTTTTTTCAACATCGATAGTAAGGCGCCGATGTTAACACTGATGTTAAACATCGATGTTTTGCCTTCGATGTACAACCCTACCCTATACCTAAAATAGCTCTGTATTTTTTTTAAATAATTTTTTTTTTTTTTTTTAGTTTTTAAAAATTCAGTATTCTTATTTTGTAGACATGCCTCGTAATTCATTGAAAAATAATAAATAGAATAGAAGAGAATAAAAAAATATTATGAAATGTTAAAATTGCATCAGAAATCCTGATCAAACAATGTGATAGGAATTAATACAATCCAGATTTACCTCATTAATCTTTAATCAATTACAATCCAATTATTAATCTCCCCAGTTCCTTGATCTAGATAAAAATTCAATAATAACATCAGTGGAACATTTAATATCTTGTGAGAGCGATGTTTCTCGCTGGGAGCGTAGATAAATCACATCTGTTTTCTGGAAACCAACACGAACGACTTATCTCCAGGATTAAATAATCTCAGTTTTGACCTAACTTCCGTCTTCTCATGATTGAGGGGATAAAAATATATATTTTGACATTTTGATGTCGTGATAAAGTGAATTATAACGATTTACGCTATATTATGGAATGATTCAGAAGCGAAATAACGGATTAAATATTAAGTTAAAGTTTTTTTTTATCTTTTTCATCCTTAGGTACACTTTATTTATAGTTTTATAAATTGACACCGTTTTGCGTATTTGAAGGCTTAGGTAAGCGTTGTTCTGACAACATATATTCAATGATTTATATTTTATGATTTTTAGAAACAGAGTACCTACGTAATAAACCATGATAACATTTGTTTATTCATATTGAACAGTACTTTCATCTATAGTCTATATATAGAAAATGCAACGTCTCTCTGTCCGTCTGTCTGTAGATGCGATTTTCACTCGAGAACTGTATTCTCGACCAACATAAAGGAATCTCTCAACTTAAGCAGTTTTTTTAAATTCGTTTCTTTCAACACGATTTTAACCAAAAATGTGCTAAAAAAGTTCCTGTCCTCCCCCTTTTACCTAAAGAGGTTGAACTAAAAATCAAAAAAAAATAGGTATTGTACATTGATCTGAGCCGGAAACGTGCGAGAAGAATTTTTGATCCGACTGCGTTTTTGAAAAATATTGCATTTTTGTGTTTTTGACAAAATTAATAACTTTCTTAATTAATGGCTTAATTATGGCTAATAATGTCATGGACTTTTTGTATTTATGGCTAAAATAGTGTGTGACTTTTTTTGAAATTAAAAATATAATTTAACAGCTGAGGACCGAGTTTTGAACACCACACTAGTGTTCAATTATTTTATTACACCATGAGTTCAAAAAGAAATTATATAAGGGTTGACTGTGGAAAAATAAAATAATGTCTATTGCAAACTTTATATAACAATTGACTAACGTTTAGGCCATATAAACTTATGACAACAACAGTGATGTTAGTTAATTTATTGACAGTTAAAGCTTGTAGTACACATTATTTTATTTTTCCACAACCAATCCTTATGTAATTTATTTTTGAACACATAAGACGTTGTGATTCAACATTTTGTTTTTAAGGTATCAAAAAGGAATAAACCATTTATAGTAATGAAATACTTATAAATCAAATAAAACATTGTTAATAGTGATACGTTTCTGAAATTGCAAAAAAAATTAAACCATTTATTATTAATTTAATAAATACAGAAAAAAACGCCGGAATTTTAGGCAGATTAATTAAATTTTGTTTAAAAAAATTAAATGGATGCTCTTAGTACTCAAATAACGAATAAAAATGGTTATCAAATATTATTAATTAATCATATCAAATAATTTTGATGTAATTATAGAACAAATATTCCTAGACATCCAGTATTATGTTGGCTTCTTACACTTATTAAATACCTACAAACCCTGAAATGTGTGAAAATCCACACTTCACATAATTTTTTTTAGATTAAGACAGAAGTTTTTTTTAATGATATAATTTAGATTACTGTGAAAATTATGAATTAAAAAAAAAAGCACAACTCAAAAAGGGTTAAAGATAGCGACCTGTAGTTAAAATTTTTGGATTTCTCGTAGTTTATTTAAGCAAGAAAAATTTTTTTTTTCAAAATGTTGATATATCCTAACTAAAAAATGGTTAGAGATAGAAATCTGTGGTTTGAATATTTAAAATTCTCCTACATTGTGTAGTGTAAAAAAAATGGGATTTAATAAACCAATTATTAAGTTTTGTTTGAGCAGTAATCCAAAACCATTGAAAATGGCCAAAAATCGAAAAAATCGTAAGGGGTGATTTTCAAGCAAAAAATTTGTGTCACCAATTTTATTGAAAATTGGTGCAAATATGTATTTTTGGCCACAGATCAAGAAAATTTGGTCAATATTAAATTTTGGGCAAAAGTTTTTGAATTATAGGAAAAAAATAACCTAAATTGGCTCTAAAACAAAAACCAAGTAAGCATGATTTTTTAAAATATTTTTTTCATAATTCTCACCCCAAAATTAGCTATAAACTATATTTTGGATAAAATAGTAGTCAAAAATTTTTTGATCAAATTGTCAAATTCTTAGGGATTTTTTTTTCATATTTTGGCCTGACGTTATTACTAACGCTCGCCTTTGGGAGAGAACCTACCAAAGCCCCATAGACATCCTGATAAAACAGCGGAAGTGGAGACAGATAGGACATACCTTAAGGAACAACCCTTTGTCCGTCAGTAAAACGGCTCTTGATTGGAACCCAAAAGGGAGCCGTAGATGTGACAGACCAACGGATACAAACGTAAACTAACCATGAAAGAAGCCAGCGAAAGCGGCAAAACATGGAGAGGAAACAAGGAGCTAAAACATCTAGCGCAAGACAGATGACAAAAAAAGTAAAAAAGGCAGTCCATAAAAAGGCCCAGAGCCGATGAAATGTGAGCCTGCGCTATTTTTTAAACTTTCTTAATGCACTAATATTTACTTCCCATCTATTAATATATATTAATAAAATTGAAGGCTATATCTTTTTTTTTTTTTTTTGAAATCTCACATATAATTTAGGTACGTTACATCAAAATATAAGTTTTAAAAAAAAATATAAGTAATCCAGCTAGTATCAAAAAATGTGTACGTCTTTAATTTTAGTTATGTACATGTGTAAATTGATATAAAAATTTATATTTTTTGTTGGAATAAAAATAGTGAATTCATATTATTGCACTCATGCCATAAATAACTGGGTACGCTGCTGAGAATGTATATATTTGAGCGGTTGTTTTGGCGCCCCTTACAGTGGGGCGCCCTGGGACTGTGCCCCTCTCACCCATGCCTTTCACCGCTGCTGGTGTATACATAGGGTTACCAACTCGACCCAGTCCAAAAAGAGTACATTTCTTAAATAAAAATCATACCCATATTTTATATAGCAATTCCTACGTACCTACCAACTAATTATCGTCTTATCATTTTCGTCAATAGTCATTTATATATTTAATAAATAAAAAATTGCTAAGATATGAAATACGTGTATTTAAAAAATCAAAATAAACAATAAACTTATTACAAAACATGTTATACGATGAACAAAACGCAATTTACTCAACTACGATCAGCAAAATTATATTTGGTTTTGCTTCTCACTTCTTTTAACAAATTTTTATTGTCCACACAATATTTAAAAAATTGTTCACAATTAAAATTTTTTAAATTAAATTGTACCGTCAGTAAGTTTTTTACTGATTCTGGCAAGAGTCTATTTCTTTCATCAGTCCAAATACTCTTCATCGTGCTGAAAATCGTTTCCGCATTTGCGTTGTGCGCTGGAATCGTAAAAAAAATGAACATATCTTTCGGAATTCTGAAGATGTTGTTTGATTTCTTTCTTCAAAATATATAATCCATTTTGAATCAGCTGACAGTTTTGAAAATTCTTCATTTCTTCAATTTTTTTTTAAAAAAAGAGTACATTTATTGAATTTTTAGAAAAAGTAAGAGTACATAATTTTACTTGCTCAAAAAGAGTACATGTACTCTTAAAAGAGTACGGTTGGTAACCCTATGTATACATGTTCAAACTGGTTGCATCACGTCCAAACGAAAGTATTCAATCCTTGTCAAATAAACATAAAACACTATAATATTTCTTAAATATATTTATTTAAATTAAATTTCAATTAAAAAGTTAATAAAGAAAACAACACAATTTAAAAATAATTATTACTTTTAATTACATTCTACACACAATCTCCTTTTAGAAGCAGTAAAAATTAAAATAAATACAATTTAATTTTTCAACCATTAAAAAAGTTTACTCAAATAAACCTTCCGCTAAAATAAAATTGTGTCCTTTAATAAAGTAAAATATTCACACCGCCTAAATAAAAGCGTGGTCTGTTAATAAGCCGCTGACGTGGCTTTTCTCGTGTCATATTTGCATTTATCACCATCTAGGGGTAGGTGTTAGAAGTTGAAAAGTGAGGGTTGGAATAAAAGCTGTCTGTTTTGTCACGAATGTACAGATGTCACTGGCTTTCGTAATTTGTCACTGACATTCTAGAGCAGAATGCAATAAAACTGATTTTTAAAGAGGACGAAACATTTGAAAATTCATCTCTTTAAACAACTAGCGTCTATTAAACGGTAAGATTCAGAATAAAAATCAACCTAATATTTTAATTTTAAGAGATAGTATACTCGACTTATGGTGCGATTATGGTCATTTCAGTTAAATATTTAAGCTCTTTAAATATGAAGGTCACAGGCTTTAGCGTGAAGTGCAATTACGGTCACCATTTAACGTTAAATAAATCCATAAATTTTTCTTTAAGCTACAGCGAGATATATCTCTCCATAGCGCTAAATTTGAGGTTGTGTTTGACACTGGATCAGACTGTAACGTTTCCCGAAATTGTATTTAAAGTTAAACATTTTCATTTACAAGAAAATGGAATTGATCCATGTTTTAGTTCATTTAATTGCCGATGAAGATGACAACAGGTAATAAAACATAAATTTATAAACATATAAATTATCAAAAATATGTACTAAGTATTTTTAGGAACAATCTTAGCATAGAACGAAGATTTATAAGAGACACAGAAAATCCGTTTGAAATGCCTAATGAGAGCTTTAGAAATTTTTTTCGGCTGTTAAAAGAAATGATTTTCTACGAAATTTAGCAACCACTACATAATAGACAACCTACAGGGCAAGACGAACTTCCACTACATCTCAAAGTGTTAGGAACTATCAACTTTTTGGCAACTGGTTCTGACCAAAAAGTTGTGGGGAACTCCATTTTTAATTGTATGAGCCAGAGTAGTTTAAGCAAAGCTATAAACCAAGTATGCAGGATCATTACGAATCGCTTAAGCTATGTGTGTTATTTTGTATGAAAATTACCTATGAACATACATTTTTATCTTAAAATTATACTTTTACTATTTATTATTTTTGGGTTAATATTGTAAACATGGTTTAATAAATCATGTACTTTGAATTCATTTTGCTATGTATTTTTTTAATTTTTCTTCAATAAATAAAGATTTTAAGTTTTTGGTATATCACGTTATATGTTCTGACAGCCAGCACTTAAAACACTAAATTAACATGTCTTTACTAGTGCTTTCTCTCTTCATTCAATGCGCACAGACAAAGACAGACAATGCTCAGTTGAAGGTTACTTAATAAGCCTCTAACAAGGTCACAATTCTGTAGCTGAAGTGTTTAAATTTAGTTGACCATAATAGCAAAATTTTAAATAATTTAACAGTCGAAGTTAAAGATTCATTTAGCCTTAAATTCTGTAAGATTTACATGTTGGACCATAATCGCACCATTAACACCATAATACGAAAACTAAATAAATCATTATCAGTAGATATTTAGCAGTTATAAAGAGATGACTAGCTTGCATACAAATGACAATAACCCGACAGAAAACTAAGCCTTTTCATTTAATACCCTACATTAAAATTCAAAATAAACACTGAATACTAAAATGTGACATTTATATAATTTATCGCATTGTTCCAATTCCGATTAAGAGCGTAATGTACCTAGGTTACTCGCAACGGAAACGGATTTGGAAGGGCCAAAGAATTTGAACCAAATGTTGTCGGATCAATTTGATTTTTTTTTTAATTTGAAGATAAAGATTGGCCCCGTTGGATTTCAGAGTTAAAATTATTACATTAATGATTATTAACATAATTTTTTGATTATAAAAAAAACTATTATTTCTACAAAATTAACTGTAAAATCAGAATCGGTAATAAATATTAATCACTTTTCACATACAAGGGCTTATTTAAAAGTTAACATTTGTAATTTTTATTCATTTACTTAGAAACAGTGATGTGAAATGAAAAAAAGGTTTAGCGCCGTAAAATTGAAAATTAAATAAAAAATTTTCTTTCAAATCTTGAAATAAAAAAAAAATCAAATTGATTCGAATATATTTAGTCTATATTTTATGATTCCGAAACATAAGTTGATTTAAAAATATTAGTATTTTTCCCTCTCCCTGTAAGCTACTTCGAGGTGCCCCCACCTCGACGTAGCCTGTGTGGCCACGCCTCCAATGACGTAATAAGGCATCTCGCCACCGCACCCCGCGGCCAACTTTGACTTTGGAATTGGCTACATTATACCCTTAAAGTGTACTATTCTGGCTCAAAACAATGTCCATTAAGACCGTTACACACGTACAAGTAAAACTGTGCAGGTCTACTTACACAGATATGCCTGCAATGGTAAACTGAATTCGTTAAAGTCGCTCAACACATACATACCAGCGCATTTGATCAGTAGAGGCGCGTCCGTAGAGCCGGTTTGGGTAGCAAACTCAAAGTGTTCCGAGTCACTCTGTTTAACTCCAAACCGCTCGAGGAAACGCGTTGAGGCATTAATAATTCCATTATTTGTTGATAAAAAAAATTTAATTGTTAATCCATGTATCAAAATTGATTTTTTCTTCAATAAATACATATTTTTATTTACATTTTTCACGGGATATATTTTTGAAGTCTCAATATTTCTCTTACTTATGTTCAGTTCTCTAAATCAGCCGCATGGCCACAATTTGTACCGTACGAACAGACTCACGTGACGGAATATGCATTTTTTTATTATACCTACGAAAACTTAAAAATAACATTTAAATATGTCTTTTCTGTTAATTTCAACACTAATAATAATAAAATATAGCTTATTATTATTGTAAAATACATTTTTTACAAGTTATTTTGCTGTTCGATTATGATAAATTTGTTAAAGTTTCGTTTCATTGGACCTTCAGAGGGGGCCACTGGTTGTGGTTAACAAATTTTATCTTCAACTCTCCAAGCAGCGCCGTGTAATCTGCTAGTCCTGGGAGGGGCCCAGGCCCGTCAGCCTCCCCCTTGGCTGCGCCACTGCACTCAACTGTCTTGCCATAAATACGTTTACAAAGTTTTCAGTTAAATTCTAAAAGATGTTTATATATATATATATATATATATATATATATATATATATATATATATATATATATATATATATATATATATATATATATATTTAGTACATAATACATAGATGCATCTTAAAGAAGAAACACCAATCAGTTTTCAAAATGACCACCTCCGGCCGTTACACAGGGCTTAAGTTTCTGCGGGCACTCATCAATAGAATTACGAAGGTTTTCTTGAAAAGATTTTTAATATTAGGGAGTCTTCAAACCACCAGAACGACATGGTGTATGCTAGGGATGGGAAAAAACATCGATGTATCGATAACATCGATGTTTTTAGAACAAACATTGATGTTTTCGACCATCGATGGTCAGCTGGTGATAGTATCGATAAAACATCGATGTCTACTACCGATGTCGATGTTTAAACTTTGAAATTCAGAAACTACCGCTAGAGGTGCTGGAATCTTGAAAATTTAATTTTTATTAAAATTAGTACACAAAATATAAGCGCCATCTATTGTGATATAACAATACTAATAGTGTTAGTTTTTATTCTTCTTTGCAATTAGCAGAATACGAAAAAATAAGAAGTAACTTCTAATTTTTGCAAACAATGCGAACGACCAACGACCCCAACACACTTTTTCTTTTTGAGTCTTGTTGACACTTTCCCAGTTGTTATTCCTCCAATCCCTGGATTTTTGTAAGTTGTCATTAGCTATTTTTTTATATATTGCAGTTGGCTTTTCCTGAACCAAATGATCAAAAGCTTCAATTAATCGGTAAAAGTAACTAGAATAGAAAATCTAGTTCCGCCTAAACCAAAGGAACAGACTTTATTTCAACTTAAAAAAGTATAAAAATAATTGTGTATGACAGTGTTATTTTTATGTTAAATAATATAAAAATAACATTAAGATTACTATATTAGCATTGTAATAAAATCCAATATTTCATTTTAGAAATATAAAAATAGTAAGGTCTGTTCCTTTGGTGTAGGCGGAACTATATTTTCAATTCTAGTTACTTTTACCGATTGATTGAAGCTTTTGATCATTTTGTTCAGGAAAAGTCAACTTCAATATATAAAAAAATATCTAATAACAAATTACAAAAATGAGAATTGCAGTTAGTTCCGCCTAATTGTTTGGAATAGACTGTAGGTACAAATTAGAATTATTATATTGGGTATAATAATATTATTGTGAAATTAATTACTATTAAAAAGGAATATTTCTATTTCAAAATCTAATAAATGCTTTTTGTGTATTATATGTTACTTTTTTCGTATTTTATCTTTACATTATTAAATAAAACCTATATAATATAAATAAATAGCTTTTTTTAATATTAATAAAACATCGATGTTTCCGATACATCGATGTTTTTCCTTCGATGTTTTTTCAACATCCATAGTAAGGCGCGGATGTTAACATCGATGTTAAACATCGATGTTTTGCCTTCGATGTAAAACCCTAGTGTATGCTACAAGTTGGTGTATCAGTATGCTGT
Organism: Liopterus haemorrhoidalis; assembly: GCA_963971575.1. Taxonomy (NCBI): domain Eukaryota; kingdom Metazoa; phylum Arthropoda; class Insecta; order Coleoptera; family Dytiscidae; genus Liopterus; species Liopterus haemorrhoidalis. The sequence goes on from OZ020611.1 coordinate 230,307,501, forward strand.
ATCGTATGCTGCTTCAGTTATAGTTTGATGGAGCGGAAGCTATGACGGTAGCACGTCGGTCAAAGTAAATTAAAAAACCGTTTTGAAGTCGATAGTTAAAGAACTGAACAACTCTCTCTTCGGTGGGCACCAGTGAGACAGCCCAAAGAGGCTGATCTAAAAATTGTCAACGACTATATTTACCAAAGGGGATGATTTAAAATTCTGACTATATTTGAAGTAATGCACATTGATGTAAAGCTAAATGCACAAACGGAATTTTCGATGATTTCGAAAGTTATTTATTTTTAAATTTCTTGTAGCGTATTAAATGAAATTTCTTAATACTTATATTAGCACACAACAAATTATTTTCAAAGAATTAACGCGATTACAACAAAATTTTGTTCCAGATATTCAGAATTGGGACTCTGTTGACCGCCTTCACGCCCCTACGAAACCATGAAACGTATAAAAATTCACATTTCACATCAATAAATTAAAAAATCTTAATTTTATTATTATTTTCGATTGGATAAATTTTTAAAACTTTTCTCTAACTTGGCAAATCCTTGAAAATCTGATATATCCCATAATCCTGATAAATAACATAAAATTTTCATATTTCAATAAGTTCAGGTGGATTATATTCATCCATTTAGTTTCTGTTGACTTGCCAAAAATTCTGTAGACTGAAAACTTGATGATAGATTCATTTTTACACCGTCCCGAAAACCAGCGTCAGCGAAAATAACTATCTGTTACGTCATACTCATCTGATCCATTTAACAAGAGATAAGGACAAATATATTTTCTACTTTAAAAATTGGTGTGGCCAATTTTTGCTAACAATACGTAAAACTTGTCAAAATTCTCATTAAGTAAAATTATAATTGTTTGTTTTCTTTAATATATACGTCTATTATACATTATATTAACAAAAACATTCAAATTCCTGTATTAATTCAATGAAAATGTTCCATGTTTAGAAATATTTAATTTTTAAAATTTTTACCAAGTCTATGATGTACATCCTCTCATAGTGTGGACAATTAGCGAAGTGGCAACATGGGAAGTTTTTCAACTGTGACGTCATCTCATTGTTATGGTATAGTATTTCCAAAATTAAATGGTCACTCTTGTTAAGAGGCTTAACAATGCAGTAATGGGTTTATGGCAGTAATCCTAAGACTCCCTGCTTTAAAAAGAATATAAGAGGTATTAAGGAAATTTTAAATTTAAATCGAATAGATGTAACACTAGTTCAACTGAAGTTTATTAAAAACCATTAAGAATATTTTCCAAATTTATAATCCTATTGTTTCTAAATTTTAGGGGCTGTTATACTTGTTTTTTAGTTAATTTTCAACGTTCATAGCGTGCATACATTAACAACATGGCTCTTTGGCTACCATTTGATTTTGAAGAAATTCTTAATTTCTGTAGTGAAAATAGTGAATTTGTGCAAGGTGATTTGGAGTGCCAAAATGTGGACGTGGCTCCTAAAGAAAAATGTAAGTTGTCAGAAAGTTCTGATAATGAACGTTTAATAAAGTTAGTTTCGGAAGGTAATGACAAATCTATACTTAGAATTGCGGAATTAACTAGTGTTTCATACAGAACAATTCAACGTATCATTGTTAAGGCAAAAATCAGCAGCGAAAACGACCCGATTTACAAGTGTTCAAGAAAATAGACAGTTTTATGTCTAAAACAAAAATAAATAAAATATACGACTTCTATTCGAAAAATATAGTGCTTACTGTGCATCTTTTAATAAAAAAGTTAGAAGAAGACGGAATAGAATTTCCATACAAAGTTAGCCATATGTATAATTATTTGAAGCTGCTAGGATTTATCTTTGTTGCAAAAAAAGAATGATTTTTGGTTGTGCAAATTCGAAGTATTAAATATAGACTATAAAGACTTTAAAACAAAACGATTTTTAAACATGCCTATATTTATAATTCAAATATAGCCAGTCCTAAGCTGCTAAAAATGTGAAAGAATGTCATGTGAGTATATACAGTTCATTCTAAATAGCTTACAAGAAAGCGTTTATTTAAAAGAATTATTACGGTCCTGGCAACTATTATTAACAGAACCATAAACTCAGCAGGTATAATGGTTATACTATGTCATTCTTGGAATCAATAAGTGAGGGTGGTTATTTAATTTTGGAAATACTATAAATGGGCAATAGTTTCTCATTTAAGGCAATTTCATGTTATTTTAGTTCCTCCTTTTTCAACTGCCATCTCCGTTTTTAAGGTTGGCCACCAGCATAGCAATCTTAACCTTGGATGCTACCGTGCAGGGGGTCTTTTCTGTAAGCTTTTTGACAATTATTTTTACATTATCCTATTGAATTTTTCTACAGTACAGTATGCATAAATATGACCTTGACAGTGAGAAAGTAAATGTCAAGTTATAGAATAGAATCCTTGAAAATTGATATTCGTCGCCTGCTGATCTCTTGCCATTTATTTTTCGTTCCATTATTAACTGTAATAAATGGTATTTATTATTTCGTATTACATGGCCCAGATATTACAACTTCTTCTTTTTAATTTTGAACGTTAGTTGTAGTTGTGTTCCCATCTTGGTGAGTACTTTTTCGTTCTACTGGTTCACTAAATGCGCAATATTCTTCTGTAAATCCACATCTATTCTCCTACTTAACTCTTTACTTAAAAGTCCAGGTCTCTACACCAGGGGTTCTTAAACTTATGTAGTCTGAGGACCCCCACTTGAACAACATTTTTTTTGCGGACCTCATCCCAACCCTAGGCATTTTTCGTCGTTCGGACTTAATTTCTGGCTCAATAGTCTCATAGGCACTACGTTATAATAAATATTGGTAAAAATGTATCGCTGGTTAATTTAATAAATGGTCTTGCGCATTTATAGAGAACATTTTTATTAGCATATAGAATAAAAAACATAAAATGAATAAAAATAGTAATAAAAGAATTAAAAAAATTACAAATTATCATACGTTAAACTCATACAAAGATTTCTTGGTAAAATATTGATCAAAATAGATCTTATTATAATATGTTTTCTGTAAATAATTTGCATTTGAATAAAAATAATTAAAGTTTTACTAATTATTGTTTAGTTATGTGAATAACTAGTTAGATAACAACAAATACAAAAAGTCTTGACCATGTAGGATTTTTATTAAATGAGTTATTTGAATAAAATCGAAAAGTTGGGGGATGTAAAGTTAATGTCAAAATTGTTTCACGGACTCCCAGTAATGACTCCGCGGTTTAAGAACCGCTGCTCTACACCATATAACACTACTGAAAATATGCATTTCACCAATCGAAGTTTTAATTCGATTAGTAAGTCGTGAGATGTTAGTAGTTTCTTCATTTTACCATTTTGATTTACGTGGCTAAAATACTAAAGAACTCTTCTTTGAATAATCGTAGACAGTCTTATTGTAATCTTGATTGTATCAATTCGTTTTACCAAGCTTTATTTGAAATCTCCTCGTATTAAACTAGTCTTTTATCATAGTTATAATTTGTTTCTTTCTAACAAGTAACAAGTTCTAACATACTTTTCATAAATGTAATTTCCATGTTTCCGGATTACATCTGCGCATATTCATCATATTTCTGGAAAATCTAAGAATATCTAAAACTGTTAAGTAAAGCGCAATACTTATAAAGTATGCATCTGCTTTCTTATTACTTCGGCAAATTGAAATAAAAGTTCTTTTCCTTTCCAAAACTACAAAATTGATGTAGATAACAAAATTCTCCTCATATATCTTTTAAAATAGTTCAGAATAACTTGTAAAGACATCTGTATTCACAAGTAACAACTACTGAATTTAAATTTTCTCTTTTATGTTGGTATTCATCAGCTGTAAAATACAGTACAGGCACACACAATATTGTAACGTGGTATAAAATATATTTTACCTACGACCAACATATAATAAATGCATTATGTGTCCTACTGTAAATACATGATGCTGCTCATATTGCAACAAGTGTAAAAAAGTGACGTGCATGCGTCCTTACCCCGAAAAAATAATGTTTTTTATACTGCAAGTTTTTAGATAGTAAGTTAGTTAGTTAATTAAAATGAGTTCAGCAATGATGACTATTTGCGCCTCACGCAGCCCATATTTATAAGTTAGAATACATCAAACAATAAATAATAGTATTTTAAATAGGAAATTGATTTGTCCGTTACTTTGTGATATTCCATATTAAATTAATAAAACACTAATTGCTATGCAAAATATCACTTTATTATTACTAATAACACGACTAGTTTCACCATACAATGGCATTATCTGTCCAAGGCCTTTGATTGCGTTTATCATTCTGTATTAGAGGAAAAACTAGCCCACTACGGTCTAAGAGGTAATGTACTTCAACTGTTAATGAGCTATCTTAAAGATCGCAAACAAATAGTATTATTTAACAATATTCAATCAAATAGCATTGTTATTAATTCGGGCGTACCCCAAGGTTCTATTTTGGGGCCTATCTTATTTCTATTTTATATAAATGACTTGCCTTTGCATATTAATTCTAAAACTGTGATATTCGCTGACGACACAACTTTCATTAACCGAGGGAGGAGTATCTCGGAAGCAGGTAGATGCTTGGAGAATAATATTAGAGACGCCCAAGATTGGTTCCGTGCTAATAAACTAAGTTTGAATGCCAGTAAAACAATTAACATACTCTTCTCATTCAATCCGAGAATAAATATAACAGCTGATTATAGCACGGAAGCAAGATTTTTGGGGTTCCAACTAGATTCCAAAATTAATTGGAAGGCTCATATTGAGTCAGTAGCTGGGAAAATAAATAAATTCAATTTTACTCTTTTACAATTGATCAAGGTTACAAGCTACTTGACCTGTAAAATAATCTACTTCTCATATGTACAGTCCACCTTAGCATATGGCATTATTCTGTGGGGCAACTCTGTAGATTCATTAAGATTGTTTCGGTTGCAGAAACGATCTATTTGAATCTTGAGCAAAGTTAAGTGGAGTACCTCGTGCAGGGAGCTTTTCATACCTCATGAGATATTGACACTCCCATCGCTCTATATTTTAAATTTACTGACGCACATTAAAGAAAACATCACAAGCTTTCATACTTATAGTGACACTCATGGATACAATACTAGAAAGAAACATGATATCAAGGTGCCTTTTACTAAATATAACTTTAGAAATCAAATAAATATAGTTGGAATAAAATTATTTAACAAGTTGCCTGAGGAAATTAAAAGCCTAACCAGTACAAAATTTAAATCAACATTAAAAAATATCCTAATAAAAAAGGCATACTATAATATAGAAGAGTTTGAGAAGGATTTAAATATAAATATATGTATAAAATAGCCCAAAATGGAAAGTGTATTCAATAGATTTTTCTTCCAGTTCCCAAATAGGGATAATATATTTCTGTGTTAATATCTTTGTTTCCTTCATCTTAGGATTAAGTTAATTTATGTGACGCTATGATAAATGTACTACTATTGAACTCGCTTTCAATAACCGGACAATATGATGTGTTCGTTATTAATTTTAAAACTTTTATTTTATATCGTGACTATTAACTAAGCTCTGATGAAGATTTAAATAAAATCGAAACGTTAGCGAAGTTAATAAATTTGTTTTTATTTTCTGACTGGTCCGAATCCTATTACCTTCAACTATAATTACTAACTTACGGACGTAACTCATCTAATCAAGATAATGCAATGCTTTTAAACAATTTATGTCAACAGAATGACCGCTGGATATATGTTTACAATCTTTAAGATGTCCACTAAATGTTGAGTGGTATATGTCCAAATCAGAATGAAAGGTTCTATTGTATTCTTTTAATCTAATATTGAAATTTCTTCCTGTTTGACCAATATAAATGCTATTGCACTCGCAAGTCAGCTCATAGACTCCAGGCTTAAAAATGGTGTCGATCTTTAGCATTAAAAAGACAGTTAGATATTTTTGTCGCGGGTTTAAAAGCAATCTTTATATATCAGATACAATTGCCAATTTACTTAAAAAACATAACTTAAAGATTATAAAATAACTTAAAGTTTTGCCTCTATTTAAGAAGGGTGACGTTGATGATGTTAATAATTACGGACCCATATCCATATTGCCAGTTTTTTTTAAGATGCTTGAAAAGGTGCTCTACAATCAAATTTTGCAATATTTTAACAGCAATAATTTATTCTCCGACAGTCAGTATGGTTTTATGAGTCACAGGAGTACCATAGATGCAGTTATGGATTTTGTCGCGTATGTCTCGGATGCGTTGGAATCTGGAAAATACTGCCTCAGCATTTCATCTCATGATATTTTATTAAGCAAACTATCTTTTTATGGTTTCGACGACATGAGCCATGCCTTGCTTAAATCATATGTATCTAACCGAAAACAGTTTACCCAATTTAACAGTAGCACTTCCCAGTATCTTCTTTTGCATTTCGGAGTGCCTCAAGGTTCAATTCTCGGACCGCTACTGTTCCTAATATATGTAAATGACATGCCTCTCTCTACAAACGCCAAAACAATTCTCTACGCTGACGATACAAGATTATTAGATTGTAAGAATGATTTAGATTCTCTTGCTAAGGAAAATGTCTCTCTGGTGAACAGTGTAAACTCTTGGTTTGCCTGTAATAAGCTAAGTTTAAATAAAGAAAAAACTCAAGTTTTACTGCTGAGCACCAGAAAACATGATATTGCCAATCCCCCCTCCATAAAATTTCTTGGTATCCACGTTGACCCTCATCTTCGTTGGGATCAATACGTGGATATACTTAGCCGCAAACTACGCTCAACTGTGTATCTAATAAGGAATCTGAAGCATGAACTCAGCTCAGATGTTGTATTGAAAGCCTATTTTTCCCTCTTTCAGTACCACCTAACCTATGGGTTAATAATCTGGGGACATTCACCTGCAGCAAACAGAATTTTTGCAATTATTCTTACAACTTTTCGTTGTAAGAATAATTGCCGGTGCCCCTTTCAGAACCGATTATCGAGATTTTTTTGTGAAACTCAAAATAATAACTTTGCCTTCGTTATTTATTGTTTATACGCAAAAATTTAAGCAATTACAGTACTTTTGGTGAGACACATGATCATAACACTCGCAGTAAAAATAATATCCGGGGTAATAAAATGCGTCTAAATAAATCCAGAAATTGCTCAAATTATTTTGTTGTTAAATTATACAATATCTTGCCTGAGGGTATCTGTTACTACCAGTAGACAAGTTCAAATTTAAATTTAAGAACATACTAACAAGTAATCCAATATATGTCATTGATGTGTTTGAAAATGTCAATTTTGATTAAATTTTGTAACTTTGTATTTTTAATATTGTATATGACTGACTAAAAACATTTTTTGTAATTGTAATTTGGTCAATAAAATTATTATTATTATTATTATTATTATTATCCTTCATTCTATCTTCCCAGCATTCCCTTATTATTTTTCTATTCTCTGCCCTTATGTACTGATCTTAATAAAAGATTTATATGTTGTGCAACGCTGTGACTACGGTATGATTATATTAAATTTATTAAATTTTCATTTCACTGGCCTTTAAGAGGGGCATGTGCCTCCAGTGTCCTCCTTATCCTGAATACACCACTGTCTAGTATTGATATTGAGTCCGACTACAGACGTATAAACCCTGTAATCCTTTTTTAGTCCATATATACCCAATTTTACTAGATTTGAAAGTCACATGTTGATAGTTGAAGTGATCTTGTCGTAAATGAAGGGTCGGTAAATTCATCTAATTTGTCTGTGGGTATATGTTGGTCGTCCTCCCTGCTCGCATGCGGTGAACGTGAACGTGAACTCGAGAGGAGCGTGTTCGCTCACGAGGTCACCTCTTCACAGCACACTCTATATAGAGGGCCCCGGCCATTTGTAATTTGATATATATAGGACGATGATATTATGAGTTACAGAGGTGGAGAACTATCAACTATCAACAAGAGCCCTCCAAATTAAGGTTCATTTATGAAATTCACAAGATTATTGCGATCGATATTAACGTCATTTTACTACAATCATAATTGCATTCAAAATTGGTATAGAACAGTGGTTCTTAAACAGGAGATATTTAGAAAATTTTAAAGCAGAAAATAAAATGCAATGTTTTTTATTGAGACCCACATCATTATATTTTATGAATTCAGTCTATTCAAATGAAAAGAAAACAACTACCAGTGATGAATACGCAGTAGCGACTTGTCAGGTGAGGCAATTTTGTTAACAATTTTGAAATTTCGAAGATATGCAAGCCAAACTTGAAAATATAAGTTCTTTGGCTAATTTAGTTGGCTTAAGCATACCGGGTGAATTATTTAAGGAGCAACATTCATGTTTCACATATAATGTTAATGAAGTGAGTTATTTCAAAAGCAACATAGCCATAAAACAAAGGCTTATCGTAACCGTAGAAAAGACAAAATATTATTTTTTTTAAATATTTTGTGGACTTAGCTACTAAGGACATTATTATTTTTGTTTGTCTGTAAATATAAACAAACTAATAAAAATTCATTTATTTTTTCTAATTTATTATTTTTTAGTGGTCTAGGAACTTTATCATGTTAAATAACTATTATATCTAATCACCATTGCATATCTGTTGCCATGGATATGAGCTTGCTTGTATAATTTGCTATGTTGCAACATGTATGTTGTTCCTTAAATAATTCACCCGGTATATAAGGCAAAAACCAAAGTAATGTGGATTGATACTAATAACACCAACAGATTTTCCATAAACGGCGAAGACCTAGAAGACGTGGAAGAATTCTGCTACCTCAGTAATGCAATAACGAAAGATGGAGGAACTTTGAGAGACGTGAACAGCAGAATACTGAAAGCTCAACAAGCATTAAGCTTGCTAAAAGAAGGCCGGAAATCTAATAAGATTTCTCGTCCGCATAACACTAAGGTCCACATATTTAAAACGCTTGTAAAATCTGTTCTGTTGCATGGCTGTAAAACTTGGAAATTATTAAAGAAGTTACCCATAAACGAGCTGCTGAATCTCGTGAAGGTCAACCAATATCGGTTGCGGTTCAAAAAAAAAAGATCGGTGCTGAGCGCAAAATGGTTGAAGAAGAAGGGTATGTGACTTACCGTGAGATAGAGGCATCCTTTGACATATCGCAGACTGCAATACATTCGATTTTGCACGAATATTTAGCTGTTAAAAAGATCTGTTCCCGATGGATTCCGCATAATTTGAACGCTCAAAGCACAAAAAAAGGCTCGTGTTGATTGATGTAAAGGAATGCTAAAAAAATTCAACCAAGGCACTGCAGAATCCGTATATAACATCGTTACAGGTGACGAAACTTGCATTTATTCACTGGAAACTAAGCAACAATCCACTGTTTGGGACCTCCAAGATGAACCGAAACCCACAAAAGTTGTTCGTTTACGAAGAATTTCCAAGAAAATGATCGCTTGTTTCTTCGGTTGTACTGGACATGTCGCAATCATTCCTTCAGAGGATCGGAGAACAGTTAATGCTGCATGGTATACAACAATTTGTTTACCAGAAGTAATTGACAAAATCAGGAAAAACAACCAAACGCGTCGCATTATTCTTCATCATGACAATGCAAGCTCCCACACATCACGTCAAACAATTGATTATTTGAATCAGAAAAACATCGAATTAATGTCACATTGCCCGTATTCACCTGATTTATTCCCTAACGACTCTTTTTTTATCCCCAATGTCAAACAAAAAATGCATGGGCAGCGATTTTTATGACCTCAAGAATCTGTTGAGTCCTTCGAAAACCATGTTTTTGAAATACCAACTTCAGAGTGGAAAAAATGTTTCGAGAATTGGTTTGAATGCATTCAAAAGTGTATAAATCTTAAAGGCGAATATTTTGAAAAGTAATAAAACAGTTTGTTCAAAAAAAAAGTTTTTGTAAAAACTTTAAAGGTAGCTCTCGTATTACCAGATTTTATAAACGTTACAACATTTACCACTAGCAGTTTGCTAAACACTACCAAGGACGCGGCGGGATTATGTGTCATATTCAACATAATCTGTGAGCTGGTAGTCATTGACAGATCACGTGTGCAATAAGAGAATCCTAAACAAAGTCAAAATCCAGGAAAAGAGCTAAAAATACTGTTTCCGATGAAGAGAAGAAAATTCGAATACCTGGTCATAGAATGAGAAATAGAGAAAGGTAATAACTTATTAATATTGCAAGGTATACGGCCGAAGAGTATCCGGTCGACCTCGTTTGCTGGCTGCAGAAACTGCGCCAATGGTTTTCAGCTACCTAGTAGTTGTTAGTAATAGTTCTTTTCCGGTCAGCTGTAGACAAAATGAATAGCAAACATCCGAACCGGATACGCACCACAAGAAGAAAAATCAATTCATAAATAAATAGAACTGGCTCTTACCTGGCTTCTTAACCGAGAGTCCGCGGATCGTTGGGTTATTTGCCTGGAAGGTGTATCCTCACCTGTTTATCATCGCCATTAAAATTTTGTTGCCTCTTGTTTCTAGCTTTTTATAAAATAATCCATGAAAAAATAGCATATTTCTCACATGAGAAACAATACGGGAAGCCTTACTTTTTTTACAGATATACTTAATGTAAATTTGTAGTTTTTTGAAATACGTAAATAAATTATCTTTAAAATAATATATTCACCGATCCACGTAAAAATATTGAATATTTTACTGGGACGTGATAAATTTTTTGTTAAGAAGCATTATTACTGTATATCAGTTAACTTACTACTTTTCTGCAGTAAAAACAATTGGGTTAATCATTTGTTTTAGAAATTACGAGATGAAATTGCCATCTACCAACAAAAATTCTATGTTGAAAGTTAGTTTAACACACGAGAGATGTTCAGTATAAAAACGTGAACGATTGTATGTCGATATTGAAGAAAATTTAAAAACGCTGCATTGTGTGTATTGTTGTGAAGTGAAGTGAGAAGTGACATCTGAAACTCGTCCAAAGATGCGATATGTTCTGTTGGCGACATGCAGATATGTGAAATGAGCAACATAACGTGCCAACACATTCTACCAGTTTCCTCACGTTTATATATAGCACCAAACATTGCAGGGTTGGAATACTAGGGATATTCTTTTCTTTTATTTAGAATAGCGCACTTTTCTAGTTATTTGTCGAAAAAAACAAATTAAAGATAAACGTTTTCTTCTTTGGGCATTTTTTGAACAGTGAAAAAAGTCCAAGGAGACCGAGAAAAACTTGGCACCAAGAAACAAAAGAAGCTACAAAGAGATGTGCCAAGTGGGAAGAAATGAAATTATGCGAAAGACAGAACACGATGGAAAGAAGTATGGAGAAGAACGCCAGAAAATAACTAACTCCTTCCTAACAGCCTTACACCGCATGGTAGAAAGCCTTCAGGATTTAAGTAAGTAAGTAAATAAAATACTATTTCGTCCGCTGATAATTTTTAACAAAATAAGATTAAACAATACTCATAAAATTACATAAATTTTCTATTACGTAGTAACATTTTGAAAATAAACATTTTTATTTAAGGGTCGGCCGGAGAAAACAAACATACGTGACACAATTTACGGAACGCTACAGATCATGTAATAGTTAGTAAAATTGAAGGTCATATAATTCCTCAAGCCACTTTATGTGATCTTTCAAAAGCATTCGATTGTGTTCCTCACAGTTTGCTATTGGACAAGCTTGAAAAGTATGGCATCCGTGGCAATGCAAACGATCTCATTAGATCTTATTTTTCTAATAGATACCAGTTCGTCTCGTTGAATGACGTAGATTCTACTTATAGGAAGGTCAATTTAGGTGTTTGTCAGGGTGGAATTTTGGGTCCGTTTTTTTTTTCATCGTTTATATCAATGACTTCCCAAATTTGCTGCCTGAAAGTGTCAAAGTTATACTTTACGCCGATGACACTACTGTCCTGACTAATCATACATCTGTTAACGATGTGGTCAGTAATATAGAACAAGAAATGGTGATAGTTAAAGATTGGTTCACTTCAAACCGTCTTACTCTTAATAATAATAAAACCCAACAAATTATTTTTTCACTGAACCGCAATATTGATATTAATATTCAGTTCGGGGGGCCAATCAAATTTCTTGGGATGTATATCGATAGTACACTTAGCTGGCACGATCACATTAACTATTTGGCTAACGTTCTTAAAAGGGTTATCTATGCGTTCATCAGGCTGAAAACGTCTGTGTCATTCGATATGCTGCGTATGTTTTATTTTGCTGCTTTTCAGTCGCGCTTAACTTACGGCATAATTCATTGGGGTTTAAGTTCATCTGTCAACAGAATTTTCTTGCTCCAAAAACGTGCTGTAAGAATCCTGAATAATGTTCCTAACAGGCACCACTGCCGAGAGCTCTTTCAGAAATGCAGCATTTTGTCTTTCTATAGTTTATTCGTTTATGTTTGTCTGGTATACGTTAAAGAAAACCCGAACAAATTTGTAACCGTATCCCCTAGACATGTTTACAATGTTCGCTCTGCTGGCAACATCAGACTACCAAGACTTAGATTGTCTAAATCTAGGAATGCGATTTTTGGCAGCCACTTTCTTTAACTACCTACCAGTATCTTTAAAAAAATTGTCAACTAGATTATTAAAGTTCAAGATTAAAAAAATTCTTATTGAGAATTGTCTCTACAATTCGGACGATTTTTTTAAAATTAATTTCAATAATTTGACCTAACATGTGAGCTGTTTTTTTTCTACCTTTGTTAATTTTATATATACATATTTTTTCTCTTATCTATCATAATTATTTTTATTTTTCAATGTTTTCAAATGTTGTTCTACTTTTGTTCAATTAAATTATCATATATGTACTGACAAATGTAAACGTCGTAAGATGTATAGCATGAAATAAATATTATTATTATTATTATTATTAAAAAAAATATATGTCCAGCAAAAAATTCACCAATATTTGCACATACCACTTATTACAATACTGTGAATCAAACCAAAATGGCAGTCGAAGCACACCATCCACAAATCTTTCGTCCACGCAATATTTCAAAATGAACTTGATACAATGATTTTGGTGAATTTTTCTGACCTGGTAAACCGTAACAGAATTGATTAACCACAGATATGACTGTGTATGACAAATCTTCATTAATTCCATCGTTGTTATCCCATTAAATATAATTGGTAAATGTTTGGACAAAGGGCTTTAAATCAAAAACACCACTCAACGACATTTCTGAACAAATGTGTTTATTACACACAACACTACATAAACACATTTAACATGATTAAGAGAACACCAAAAATCGGAGATTAAACCAGAAATAATTTCCACAAACGGTTTAGTGCATAAAATATTATTAAATAGAAATAAACAAGTTCATATAAATTTCTAATATTGAAGATATTGCTGCTTTTACCATAAATATTCATAAGTTTTCATCGAAAATTCACAAAATGCTTAAAGATATTTTAATAATCTATTAGTATATGCTTTTTTATTTAGTATATAATTCATTTTAAACAATCAACACCAATCACTTTTCAAAATAACCAAATCTGACCTTTGGACAGCTCTTAAGTCTCCGCGGCCACTCGTTTATAAAATTACGAAAAGTTTCTACAGGAAAACTCTCCACTCTATTCATCAATAAGCGCTTCAGACTAGAAAAATTAAGGTATCTCTTTTTATAGGCCATGTCCGGAATCATGGACCACAATTTGTTGTCCAGGCGGTTATGGTTAGAGTTACTAGACCGATAATCAGCAGGAGAAATGAAGGTGCTTTTAAGCCACTGCTGCGTAGTTTTCGTCTTATGGCCTTGATCTGAATCTTGCTGGAAGCTCCAGTGGTGACCAACGAAGAAGGAGTTGTACAGTTCTTTAGCTATCTACTTTTTACCTTCTACTATCTACTATACTATCTGCTATCTACTATACTATCTGCTATCTACTATACTATCTGCTATCTACTATCTACTATCTACTATATACCTACTATCTACTGTTTTAACACGGTTTTCTAATAGACTCTAACCGATGTTTTTACCCATTTCACGTAAAAATAAAGTTTGGTGGTACTGTCATAACTTCCGCCCCATCAAACCATAACTGAAACAGGGCAATGGCCCTTCTGTAGCTTTGGTACTTTCTCACGAGTTTCTCGTGAAATTGTAGCATATACCCTGGTATTTTGGTGGTTGAAAGACTCCTCAATATTAAAAATCTTTTCAAAAAACCCTTCGTCGTTCTACTGACTATTGGCGGCAGAGACATAAGAGCTGTGCAACGGCAAGAAGTGGTAATTTTGAATAATAATTCGCGTTTCTTGCTTAAGATGCATCTATGTATTATTTATTAAAATAAAATTAAAATATTTTTAAGCATTTTGTGAAATTTCTCTTGAAAACAGCTCTACAGCAGTGACAGTATTTATGGTAAGACAATGTCATCCAAAAAATATTTGGACATTTATATCATACGGCTATAAGAAGACTTATAAGTTTTGATAATTGAAATTACTATAATCTTCAAAAATTTTAAGATAAAACACCTAAGTGCAGGATAATTACCACAGTTCTCACAAGTTTACCATACAAAACTAATAATCTGATATAAAATTAGTGACAATCTATGCATCAAAATTTGTAGCGAATTTATGTCTACCTATAGTAGGTGTAGGCTGCGAGCCACCGTGTCACTTAGGGCCGGTTTCTGAAAGCCTAGTTATCTATAGCCAAATAGTTAGAAAATGGTTGCTATGGCTATTTATGTGATTGTTATTTTGTGACCGTAGTTAACCATTTGCTTATAGTTTACTAAGCTTTCAGAAACCGGCCCTGAGTGTTTTTGGTGGCACTTACTTTTATAAAAAATGATTTCTTCTCGATTACGTTCTTATAGAATTTTGAGAGATATTAATGGGTCAACTCTTAGATTACGTATACAATTATTACTGTGATTTTTGACAATTTAACAAGTTAAAAAGCTTGCGTTTAATCGTTTTGATCAAAACAAAGTACAGGAGAGTCAGAATCTTTAACGATGAAGGCTATGGTTGCATATCCCATTTTGTATAATTTATAAGTTTAATTTTTTATTTAATTTAGGTTGTTTATTTAAATTTATATGTTGCCGGTCACCGTGACGTAGTGATTAGTGTAGCGATGCTCTGACTTCTGGGCCATGGGTGCACGGGTTCGAATCCTGGTTATTGCATGAATATTTGTGTTGTCCAAAATTGTACAATCATCAAATTCTGTAAAATTTTGAAAAATGCACCTACTGGAAAGGTTTTTAGTAGCTAAGTCCGTTACGAAAATATTTTTAAAAAAGAGGCATGTGTAATTATACTTGTTACTTCATAAAATAAATAAATAAATAAATAAATAAACAAGATTTATTTTTAAGAAAAACTAATTGTATAGGCATATTTTAAATTTGATTAATAGCTCTGTAGTATCAAAAATTATGTGAGTAGTTCTAACGTTACAAATTAATTCAGAGACATATATATTATTTTTTTTCTCGGCTACTCTGACAAGTTTTTTTTTCTTTTTTTGAATCAAACCTTATAATAAATTCTTATTTGTTTTATTTAGCTTTTTTATGCAAAATAAATTAATGTTTAAAGGATCTAAAGAATCACTGCAACCAGCAAACAAATGCAAGTTCAGGTTCGAAGCCGCTCGCGGCCTGTGAATTTATATGTGGGATATTTCAGAGGTTTAGATCATAGATTATTAATATCAATATCTAAATTAATTAGCCAACATAGTTGACAATAATTATAAGGACGGTTTTCACCTCGCTCTACTAGCTCGGTGTCGACAATTGACGAGAAGTTGCTCCGGATAGATTATAATGTGAGATGCTTATAAAGGAGGCCAAGACTCACGATGGATTGTAGTGTCATGAAGAAGGAGAAGATATATGGAAAGACTTAATGCTTAAGAGAGCAAGATGGAGATAAAGGACTTGTGACAGTAAGGCTAAAAGGTCAACGAGAATGACGGTGATCAAACTGAACTCTCTTGAAGTTGTCATCGCCTATACAATTGAAAAGTTGAAGTCGGAAAGGGTTAAAGTGCCAGAAGTGTAAAATTTGTTTTTTTTTTTTGCTTAATCGAGTGAATGTTTCATGGTCTCTAATTTGGTTGCAAGGCTGTAAGTGTCTTTTCAGATTGGAAATATTTTGAAATTATGTCGAAAAATTGTGTAATATGTATGTAAAGGATGATCCAAATTGGATTCCGGGATTTGAATTGCGCACCATTTTCGTTCACTGAATGTTGGAAGTTTGCATTTTTACAGTTGGTATTTAAACACATTACAATCATGGCGCCGTATACTGTGCAGCAACGCATAAATATCGTGCAAGTTTATTATAAAAACAGGCAATCAGTTACGATTACGCGAAGAAAACTTCGACCACTTTTTGGACGGAATAATGTTCCAAATGAGCGTGCAATTCGTGAACTACTGCAAAAATTTGAAACAAGTGGTATGCTTATTGATACACCAAGAGTTCGCTATCAACGCAGAGGTCGTTAGGTGAAAATATTGCTCGTATAGGTGATAGTATGCAAGAAGAACCAAGCACGTCAATCCGTCACCGTCCACAGCAATTGAATCTTTCATATGGCACTACTCAACGAATTTTAAAAAAGATCTGCATTTAAAGGCTCATAAATAATTGCCCAGTCTGTACATTACGCTAATAACAATAAAATTAGGATTTTTCCAATATGATATGTTTTATTCAAAAAACAAATCCTAGAGTCCAAATTGGATCACCCTTTACTAGCCGATCTGATTTGACGAGGAGTGAATGTTTTAATACTGAAAAAAATATATATGTATGTTTTTGGCACCGTCATCTGTGGAGCCCAATTTCCAGTCTTAAATTATTAAATCCCTGCTGTTCCAATACTAAAACTATAAAGCAATAAAAGTAACATCCTCTAAAATATAATCACAATAATTATCTTCAATTTGTCTAAATATTTACATTGGGCGGCAAATATTTGCTGGTGATATTTACGTATGTTACGGTCCTGACAGTTCAGTTGTTACCCAGCCTCCTTCTCTGTGCGTGTACACGGTTGTCATGACTACAGCAGTTGCTCTACAGCAGACCAACCACTTATTGATCGTGTGAGAGATGATGTTAACACTATTTGTTTGGATGACTGTATAGGCGGTGACAAAAATTAAAAGACTGCATTTTTCACAAATAAAATAATATGTTAAAGTCAATAATTAATACAATATTCAGTAATTTAACTTTAGAGTCGAACCAACAGCGCAAAGTCTTAGAGGAGACAAGAATTGGAAAGTGGAGATGGATTGGCCACATTCTGGGGAGAGACCACGATGATGTCGTTTAGTAGACCTGGAATGGAACAACGAAATCGACTTGCTTATAAATGAAGAAAACCAGTCGTCCAGAAAGAATTTGGATCATCCTGGAAACACTTTAAAACCTCGTCGCATAACAGACCTAGGGGGCGAAACTTTATTAAAATCTTTTGCTCCAGAGAGTAAATATAGGCAACTCTCGAAAAGTGTGGATAGAAACTCGCAATTTGTTGTCACAAATTGGTAGCGAATAAATAAGGGAGGTGCTGTGTGTTATTGAGGTAAGGGTGCTTATATCTAAACTAAAAATTCTAAACTGATTGCCAGTAATTAAATTATTTTTTGAAATGTAGAAAAGAAAACCATGAATTAAAAACAAATTGCTATGTGATAGCTTATTCACAAATGACATTTTCCACTCACAAAATGCGAACGAGCGAGTAGATTTTTCCAGGGTTGAATATAGGAATATATAGATAACATTGGAAAACTGGCCTAGTAGTGGAGTTTTTGGTTTTAGGTAACAGGTCGTTGAGTATCAAAAGATCTCATATCAAAGAAAGAAATTTGAACGTCTAAATAAAATAAAATACAGTGATTTTCTTAATATATATCGTTTATTGAAACTTGAAGATCTACGGAATATAATGTCAGGCAAATAAATGTTTCTCATCGCTACGCAATATTAAAACCATATTTTACATTACTTAAGGATGGTTTCCAATTGACGTAGACGTAGAATTCTACGTCTACGTGAAAATATAAGTAATAGGAAAATGCATGCTACGATTTCCAATCAGACGTAGATGGACGTAGAAACGTTCACGTAGAATATTCATATTTTTATATTTCACGTCTACGTTTTTACGTCCGGTCAATAGGAAAGAATTATAGAACATGACAAAACATACTCAATATGTCGTATGTAGATCGAACCTTTCATCATTTGTTGCGTTCACGGTATTGAAATAAGGGAAATAAATAATTGCCATGGTTAGATTATTGTTTAATAATGAATATATATTGTTTAACATATAATAGATGAACTCATTGTGGAAACTTTACTGCGTACAGGGCTACAACGTGTGAACTGCACTTAGGTGACGCAGCAAATGGGCGGAATTTGGGGTCAATTCTAATGAATCCTACCTGCAGAGGGCGACATTCGGTTCGATTCTAGAAAAGCCGGTCTTTTGTTGTTTGCATATGGGCAGCTGACACCATTGTGGCGTATCTGGTTGCAAAATTTGTCTAAACTACCACCGTGCTTTAAATACGGCATAAATGATATGGTAGAGAATTATGTGGCATATATGTCATGAAGCTGTATCGAAGGTCAATATAGCCCTAAAAATAGCAGACATCCAATATCATTGAATTCACAGAGAACTCAGTAGTTAAAGGGGAACTTTCGTGACGTTGTTGTTGGAGTAAGTGTTGAAATGTGCGAAAACGACATCCAAAATATGATTGAACTAGGGGCCTCAGCCCGGCTACGCCGGTCTTCTCCCCTACGTTGTTAAAACTCGTAAAAAATATAATAAGGCATTTTTTCGCACTTGTCGATTATAAAACACGTCGCTCATCTTTTTTTAACACTATTTTATAGAAACCCCCTTAATTCACCTTAAATACTTAATTAGTTTTCTTCTGTCAAGAAATAAATTCAAAATGTGAAATCTCGTCATATTTTAAATTGCAAAAAATTTAAGAGCTGTCACCGTTTGAAATCTTGTAAGCATATTTTTGCCTCAAAATTATCCAATAATGGCCCAGATTCTTTGAAAAATGTTTTCTGATGCCTCAAAATATTATCTCGCACGTCAAAAAAGCTATCTTGAACCATTATCACCACTTAACACTTTGATTAACCCTGAAATTTTTAATATATATAAATCTTTTTTTAACACTATTTTATGGAAATTCAACCTGCAAATGTCTTAAACTTTATCGTTAATTCACCTTAAATCCTTAATTAGTATTCTTCTGTCTAGAAACACGTTCAAAATGTGAAATCTCGTCCCATTTTAAAATGCAAACAATTTGACAACTGTATCCTTTTGAAACCTTGTAAGTATATTTTTGCCTCAAAATACTCAAATAATGGACCAGATTCTTTGAAAAATGTTTTCTGATACCTCAAAATATTATCTCGCACGTCCAAAAAGCTATCCTGAACCATTATTACCATTTAACACTTTGATTCTCGCCGTAAATATTCTGGACCGGCCGTCTTGTATTAAGAATGTCCGGCCCGATCAATGGTGACTTTGATTCGACACGGATTCGAGGAAAAAATGCATGATTTTTATCAATAAAAATTAGTCAGTACCCCCTGTCGAAATAAAATTAAGCCTAAGCACTAAAAAAATATCAGCCGGATAAGACAGCGGTTCATTTTCCTCTCTCCGCGTTACCGGAAAAGTTACCAGAAATTGAATAGAACATACATAACACACTTGTACAATATAATAGCAGATGGTAAGACATCGCATCGCTGCCAAAGTCGGTCATTGGGCCGACAGTATATGCCATATATAAGGGCATCTTATTTTATTGTGATTCTCTTTATTTTTTGAGCGATATGTTTTTGTATATTTATTATAAACGGGTCACAAAACTGTATATGTAAGTCAAAATTCAACTCTCTAGTTCCAGCCTGTTAGCAACAATATTTCGATGGTGTAATTCTAATACCTCGTAACCTCAGGCGATCGACTTTAGTGCTATACCCTGTGAAAAAATACCTCGTATCCATTATACCAAAACTGGTACAAAAAACAAAATACCAAAACTGGTACAGTTGTTGGTATTGGTACCTGTTTGAATATAAGAAAAGAAATTTCAAACAAATTTATCAGTTTTTCAATCATTAGGAACGCTTTTTTGTTCTCTTGAAAAGTTGAGTTGTTTGGGTTACGAGGTATTAGAATTACACCATCGATTTACCGTAAAGACGGACAGATATATTATCACATAGGTAATCCTAGGTCAGGATTACGACATCTAGACATTGTGACGGTCAGCTGTCTGATTAAAAACTATTCGTCAGCGTCTGACGTATGTGGCCTGATTACGAAAATGCAGACATCACATTTTCATAAAGAGGAAATATTTGTCATGACGAATGAATATTGGAACTGAGTTAATTTTCGTTACAAAAAGGCCGGCAGTCACAAAATATGGAGTGAGTGGAACATAGCCAACTCCGCTGCACGTATTAGTCCAGAAGGTGACGACCACGACACTGACGCCAGATTCTTGTATCGAGAGATAAGCCAAACAAGTAGTGACCATGTGAGTGGGAGAAGACTTCTCCAGGTTCCTCGACTCCCGGATGGGTAGCCCCCGCCTCGGAGATAGGTCCAAGCCGATCCTGGCCAACACGGGGTGGACCGAAGACTTCCCCAACTCCATGGACCAATTCAAACATTATTTTGTAAATGTGATATACATATTTAATAAATTTGTTATGTTGAAACCAGGATTTGTGTCTCAATCAAACCACCCACGTGACAATATGAATGACGGTATAATTTTTCGCTAATATTTAGAATTCTTTATACCTAGCCCTATCTGCAAAACTGCGTGTCTTTACACCCAATGGTTTTTCTGTATTGTTGAATGGTTACACACCGTGGAAAAACACCATTATCAACGAGAACATACTACAAGTTTTGTAAATAAACACTTACGTAAAATCTTCCATATCTTCTGAACAAACTTTACTAATAATTCAGATTTTTGCAAGGATATACACAAGACGCATTGTAGAGGAAATATAGCTGCGTGAAGATGAATTCAGAAACAAAGCTGCGTAAATGTAGAAGGACACACATTAAACATTTCTTTTAAACTAACCAAGATACAAAAAAAAAAATCCGAAAGGCAGTCGTAATTGATGTAAACCACGCTTGATTGGAGAGATGTTAAAGTTCTGGCTGGTAACCTGGTTGGTTCGTTAGAGAAGCATTCTGGATAGTTATTCTATGTTCCTTGGAAGAATGATAAGAATAATTAATTTGATAGGAAAATAAATGCGGTTGTTGTTTTCTAAATTCTACCCTTCTACTTAATTTTTTTTTCAATGGAAGTGTAATATCATCGGATTCATGTAAAAAAATGTATTTTCCGGTCTCTATATTTGTGATATCGACTTTAAATTATTAACTTTGCTTCAAATTGGACTATTGATTTAAAAATGGAAATTAAGCAAATAAAAGTCATTTTTGTATGAGTTCTAAACAGATGTCAAAGCAGTAGAAACTGGTCACAAACGTGCTGGTAAAGAACGTATGGTGTAATGGTAGTTCCAAAAATGGCGTGTTATGGGCGAAAGCCTTGAAGATGAAGAAGGTCGCGGGCGTCTTTCTTCAATTAATAATGACTGAAAGCATTGGTTGAATCAAAATCATTCAAAATATATCTAGATCTTTCACAAAAGTTAGGCGTTAGCCATCCAACAGTTCTGGACCAACAATCGACCAACGATCTTCAAACAAAATGTAAAGATCTTAAACCGCTATTATTTTCCTACCAACCTAAAATACAGGATAATCCAAGAAGAACCTGATAAACTTAAAAGGTGTTTTCTTTGAACAATTGCCACAAATATCGACACTGGAACAATTCGCAAAGTTCTCTTAAGAACATTTTAAGTTAAGAAAATAACGCTTTTTACTCAAAACAAATTACAAATCTAGTGGGATAATTCTATTTAAATTACATTAACTGTTCAAAGTGGTCACCTGCTTCTTCAATACACATTTCAGCGCGCCTTAAAAAGAAATTAGTTGCATTTTCCAATGTTTTAGGTGTGTTCCTACTAGCCTACTAGCTAAATCAATTAATTATTAATGTACTGATGCATTTTTTAGGGTTTTGTAGGTATGACCAAAAAACCCTTATACTTTCAAAGGGTTGAAAGTTAAAATTGCGCATAAAGTAATAGAATCCAATGTTTCTCAAAATGTTATGTAGGAAATTCTTGAAGCGTAGTTTAAACTTAATTAAAATTAATAGAAATACAAGAGGGCCGAAAATAAATAAATAAACAAAGAAGTAATTGTGAAAGATGTATTTTAAAGGAGAATTATAAAGTTTGCGTACGATTACATTTGGATTCCGATTATCCAAGTAACCGTAACCAAAAATTTGATTGCGATTACTACATTGCTTTAGAAAACTTCAATCATAATGAGCGATATATTAACAAAATGGACTTAGAGAAGGCAATCTACTGGCAACTCTATAATTTAATACTGCATTGTAACGTTATAGATATGTTCGTAGAACCATTTCTAACGGTTTATTATCGTCAGACGCAAGCGCAGGGTTCGTAAGAGTGTATTTAAATTATTCTGCACTTGCATGTTACGATAATAAACTGTTATAAATGGCTCTACGAACAGAGCTTTATTCAGAAGAGTTACGGCAAACTTAAAATCAGACCATGCTTACACCATACGAGGTCTGTACGGAAATTAAGTGAACATTTTGTATTACGCGCCAACGGGAATATTTAATGATATTGAGTTGGCAGCATTGCGTTTCGCTTAACCTCCTCTGTAACCGCAAGTTCTTGGATTGCTGATATCTCGTTTAGTTTTCGTGATATTTTTATTTGAGTGCAACGTTTCTAAGTGTTAGTGGCGAATTTTGAAATGTGCGATTTTCTGGAGCAACGATGTGACGTAAAATTTTGAGTCAACCTGGGGAAAACTTTGGAATGTTTCATCGTCATTAGCTTGTTCAAGGAGTTGCCGACAAACGTGCACTCGATTTTGTTTCTGTTCTTCGGTTATCCGACGAGGAACAAATTTTGCTGCAACTCGATGCATGTTCAGTTTTTCAGTCAAAATTTCATGGCGTGACCCAGTTGTGATGCTAACCTCTTCTACAATTTCTCTGGGAGTCAATCGGCGATTTGCAAGCACCAGATCGTTGATGTTATGAACGGGACTCATCAGTTGAAGTCGAAGGCCTTCCTGGTCGAGAATAATCTTTAATTGCTTTTTGTATTGATATCAATTATGTTAATAAATGGCCGTACGTAACTGTACAGCCGGAAACTCATCATTGGCGCGACAACCCGAGCTTTGGCCTCCTGTTTCCAGGTTTCATGCTCATGTTTTTTCAATCTATGTGCATTCAGGAATAATATGGTCAGTATTACGTCCATTTTTTAGCATACACAGAAAAACACCTACAGTTTATAGCCGGTTGCGAACGGCTAAACAGAACCTGTAATTTGTATAAATATTTTTGACACAAATTATTTGACATAAGCAGGAATTGAACACACGTCCGTGCCCTTGCTCAGCGGACAAACAGCAAATACAAGCGCTTTAACGCTTTCAGCTACATGCAGAAACTATTGTCCGCTATTTTAAAGACCATCTTGGTCTTTTCAAATAGCATGTAATACTCATTTAGTATTTTTATTCAATGAGTTGAAGAAGAAAAAGACTATATTAACAAACAAAATAGTCACTGGGGCGATGAAAATTTATGAGTGGTTTCTTAGTAACCATTACACCCTCTCAGAGTGTAATGGTAGCATGTGATTTTGGTCAGAAATTGTAATCGAACCACATTTCTTCGAAAACGCGACTTTGTACAGCGACCACTGCCGTGACATGATCAAAAACTTACTGTCACATCAAAGACGAACTTTGGAGAACATCTGGTTTCAACAAAGGTGCACAACATCACACAGCACAAGCCACAAACTACATTTTGAAGAGAATGTTTCCGAACAGATTAATCTGCAGAAGCAGTTTCACGACATTGACAGTGACGACTGTGTGGTTATCATAAATCACGTGTCTATGTCAACTATCCAACGTCGATTGAACAACTAATGAACAATATTCGAGCTGAAATAGGTAAAATATCTTTTGAAATTTGTGTAAATGTTGTGAAAAATATTGAAAGATTGACAATAGGTCTGTTCTTTTCGCTACCTTGCGTTTACGGTTTACTGCGGCGTCAATATTTTCTGTTCGTTTGATTCAGCAGTTTGGCTTAAATTCTTACAGCCGCAGTAATAAACTTAACGCCGCGTCAATACAGCCGCGTCTTGCAGTAAGACGCAAGGTAGCGGAAAGAACAGACTTATTATATTCCATAAATAATTGCTAGGGACATATACAGCGCTTGTACAACTAGTATTTTATTTTACTAGCATATAATGTAAGCTAGCCACTATATGGCGGCCGATTACAATATTTTATCTGGGTTTTGGTAACTTTTGCAAGATTTCAATATGGTCATTGGAAAAATAGTAAATTTAAATTAAAAACACAGAAATTCTGAGCATAAAATTTCAGAACTAACATCAAGATGTCTACCGAACCATTCGTTAGCCGAGTGCCGAAAATGGTAGCTGAAGACAGAAACCTGTCCTTTATATAAGTATTGTATACAACACCGAAAATATAAACAAAAATAAAAAAAAAAAATAGATTAATAATTAATGATATTCCACCATTATGGTATTAATACCAAAATTCCACATAAGATGGCAGACCAATGTCCATAATGTATATGATAAAATTAATAATTAAATTCTTTGGTTAATAATTGTACTTTTGCAATAACATCAATCTACAAGTCACCTGCGTTTAATAGCAATAGCTTTTTAGACTACCTTGAACAATATATCAACGGCTTCTGCGACAAAAACTGAAATATTGACAGGGGTTATTAATATTGACATCTTGAGTACTACTGGTTATGATAATACAGCGCACAATTATATGAACGTAATGTATGAAAATGGTTTTCAATCATATATTTATGATCATACCAGAGTTACCAAACACAGTAAGAGTCGTCTTGACCATTACTTTCTAAAATCTAGTTTAAATAATATTTCAATATGTCCAGTTATACTAAAATCCAAAATAACGGACCATTATCCCACATTATTATATATTAACTTTAAAAATGCATACGACCCGCAAACCATAAAAAACAATATTAAAAAAATTTCACAAGTAAATTACAAAAAATTAAGTAAAATCATGTCAGAAGTAAATTGGGAGAACATGGAAGTACATGATATTGACAATTATTTAGAAAATATTCTAAATATTATTAACATCTCTGTGGATAAATCTACACAAATATTAAATATTAAAAACCCAGTTAAAAAAGATCTCCCTGCATCACAAACGGTCTCGTCAAATTTACTGAAGGCAGGGACAAACTCTACTATCATTCATCATAACATAAGATGGCCGATCAGTGAATAATTGTAGATTATTTATAAATTAAATATTTTAATCGATTACTATGATTATTTAGATTTAAGTATTTTCAATTTCTCATATCTTTTATTTACATATTGAATATGAGATAATTTTTGGTACTGAAAGTTGGTTACCATCATATTGCCGCCCTTCAAAAATAGGCGCAAGTTTAAAAATCGCAACTGTCAGTACCTCCCGACTGGTTCCGCCATTACGTGCCGTAGTTTTGATGAGAGCTTTGTTTTATCATGGCTACTACAATTGAAGGTCCCACTGCATTTAAGATTTACTCTGTGAACCCTTATCTACAAGCAAAAGGCAACAATGCAGTAGAAATTTATCGAGAATTGTGTATTGTGTATGGGGAAAACATTATGAGTGATAGTGCAGTGCGAAAATGGTGTTGGCGTTTTCGGGAAGAACGAACTGATGTCCATGATGAAGAGGGTCAAGGAAGGAAGTCCGTAGCAACAAACGACATTGTCGAAAAATTGAACAAAGTTCTTCGTGAGCGCCTAAGTTTCAAAAATTTCTGAACTCTCTACGGTTGTCTACGGAAAGCAAAAATTATAGTACTGTGGAGATTATTTTGAGGGGTACAGTTGTCATTTTTGAGCGATATTTAGCAACAAATACAGTGCATTGAGTAAAACCCCTCAAATGAGCCATATAACATAATTCGTGGCATATTAGATATCTTGTTCAAACCTAATCTAACATCTAGTATCAATTACCAATATTAATATTCATGCTAACATAATCTGAACCGATAACAGCGATGCACGCTGCATGTGTATAATATATTAATTGACAGCGACCAGTAACGCCATCTATGAATGCCAACACGTACTACACCCAAAATACAATGCCAAGTTAATTATACTGAAATTGATTTTGTATTTGGCGGTTTTTGGCGCAGTGATTATTAATTTCGAACACGATGTAATCTCGTATATTTTTTTTTTCCTACTAGATTACATATGTATGATGGTTTCAAATTCGAGTAGAAAATTGGATTGTTAGGTGTAATTAAAAGTTTATATGTTTTTAGTTTCAACTCGTTGGATGAAAGTTTAAAAATAGAAATGGTGTCAGTTGCAGGATGGAATATTTTATCAATGCGGTGAACAGATTTTTTAATTTTGTTAAAATAATTTACATATTATTATCATAGATGCACTTGATAATTAGGTTTAAAATTTAAATAAGCTTAATTATTAATTTGCATAGAAGAATATATTTAATTGTAAAATTTACTTTTTAAACTTTCGCCAGCACTAGTCTCATGTTAAATGAGAGATCTTTTAAACGGTTCACTTTTTGCCGTTAAAGAAGACTGCTTAGCAAGTAGTTGGTTAGCAGTCGAACCATCCAGTTCTCGACCAAGACTTTGCACATATTTTCGGGGTCTCGTAGATTTAACTAAGAACTCCTTATACGAGGGTTACCTTTTATGTTTTTACAAACGACCACTAGATGGCACTATTGAAATGTGTCATTACTATATTCGTAAAATTTGACATTTATTATTGTGAAATCAGTGGCAGCTAATAAAGTTTTCTGCGTTAAATAAAACAAATTTGTAGAATGGATATTACTCCTGAAGGTTTTCGTTGGATGATTTTTTACGATTTTAGTAAAGGCCTAACTCAACAACAATGCATAGATTCGCTTCGTTCAACTTTTGGTAATGAAGCACCATCAGAAAAGACTGTTTACAATTGGTTTGCAGAATTTCTTCGTAGTCGTGCGTTCGTCAGTGATGAATCTCGTGAAGGTCGACCAAAATCGGTTGTGATTCAAAAAATCATCGATGCTGTGCGCAAAATGATTGAAGAAGATCGGCATGTGACTTACCGTGAGATAGACGTCCTTTGGGATATCGCAGGCTGCAATGCATTTGATTTTGCATGAATATTTAGATATGAAAAAGATCTTCCAGATGAATTCCGCATAATTTAACCGACGCTCAAAAAAAGGCTTATGTTGATTGGTGTAAGGGAATGCTAAAAAATTCAACTTAGGCACTGCAAAATCCGTATACTACATCGTTGGATTTATTCACATAAACCGGAAACTAAACAACAATCCACTGTTTGGGTCTTCCAAGTTGATCCGAAACCCACAAAAGTTGTAGCACTTTCAAGAATATGATCTCTTGTTTATTCGGTTGTACTGGACATGTCACAACCATTCCTTTATAGGATCGGAGAACAGTTAATGCTGAATACATCAATTTTTTTTTCCAGAAGTCATCGACAAAATCAGAAAAAACAACCAAAAACGTTGCATCATTGTTTATCATGACAATGCAAGCACCCACAAAGCACGTCAAACAGTTGATTATTTGAAGGAGAAAAACGAATTAATGTCTCATTGCCCGTACTCACCTGATTTATATATTAACGACATTTTTTGTTCCCTAATGTCAAACAAAAAATTCGTGGACAGCGATTTTCATCACCTCAAGAAGCTGTTGAAGCCTTCGAAAACCATGTTTTTGAGATACCAACTTCAGAGTGGAAAAAATGTATCGAGAATTGGTTTGAACGCATGCAAAAGTGTATAAATCTTAAAGGCGAATATTTTGAAAAGCATTAAAACAGTTTGTAAAAAAAAAGAAATGTTTTTGTAAAAACTTAAAAGGTAGCAAAGGTGTTGTATATAATTCCGTGCTTAAGTTAATACCTGATATACAGAGTAGGAAACAAGGTTTAAATTTTAGCAACTAGTTAAATTGTTACTTTTTAACCACCATTTTAACCAAATATTTTTAACCACAAAAGATACAGATTAGGAGATTTTGGAAATGATTGAGCAGCACAATGAATTTGTAATTTTCCTTTATCAACTACGCTTGTTTCCTTTCGTTTTTTATGCAATATATTTATAAAAACCATTAATCATTCCATAATTTACTTGTTTTTAGTTTTGTGCTTGTCCAATAATTCATAAAATCGTTCACAATTTCACACATCAGCAGTCCATTATATTTGGCTTTGAGACTGCGAATCACAAACATATTTTCCATGAAATAGGTCAGTCTACTAATACGTATAAGCCGTCCTTTCAAACAGTTACTTTTCCTCAAATTCCTCGTCATCTAATGTAATTCCAAGATTTTCCCATGTTACCGCATGACGTAACACAGTCCGTTAGGTAGTTTCCGGGTCTGTTTGGTATCCCTGCCGTCTTCAACCACCTCCAACCACCCCCGGAATGTGTTGACCGAACAAGTTAGAGAGCAAATTGGGCTTTATTCACGCTCTAACTTGAACATTCTTCATAGAACATGTCTAATAGCGGGGAGAGCAGGGATGCAGCAATAAGATGGCATTATTGTGTGGATGGTATTCGAGATGTTTTGATAGTTATGGGAATAGGATGCTTTGACTACTGTCTATTCCTAAGAGAAGTGGTTCTTAAACAGTGTGTCTCGAGGATAGCTGCGGTGTGTCTTAACATGTTCTAAAAACTGAGCGTATCATTTTTATGTAATGCTAATTCCAAAAATCTGTCTTTAATGGAAGAACAAGTATTGCCATAAATAAAAAATAATAGTATACATAAGATCAATTCAATCAAAGAGTTTTTAAGTTGCTGTTTTTTCTTTTTATTTATTCTTTTTTAAGAGAGATTTGTAAAAAATTCATAAAGGGTTACGAATTTAGAAAAAATAATCAACAAATAGTATATGGTCTTAACATTTTTGTTCGATTTTGATCGATTGCATAGCATGAGTAAAATCTATCTCATTATTAAATTTGTTATAAAATCTCGCTCTTGCAGTTTTTGCCAACACCATGCAACTGATCTAAATCAAACAAAATTATATGTAAAGATCAAATACTATTTATTGATTTTGTTGTTTTATTATTATTTTTAAATTCGTAACCCTTTATGGACGACGGTTTCAGAAATTTAGCATCTTATTTCAAAATAAGACTCGGGCCAGATCCTGCCAGTTGTTCGACACCACTGGTTTAACTTATTACACCATATCTTGCGAGGTCTTCCTACTGGTCGACGGGTGTTCAATTTTCATTCCCATCTTTTTTTAGGGTTTTGTAGGTATGACCACCAAAAAAACCTTTATAACGTCACTCATGTGTCTGTCTGTACGGTAGAAATTGTAGCCAAACGGTTGACAATAAAAGGTTGAAATTTGGCATACTTGTACTACTTTGTGACCCACATGTAGGAAAACTATTGAGAGTTCAAAAAAATACAGCGCGGTATAAATATAAACAAATATGTATTAAATGGAAAAATAAATATTTTTTTAAAATGTTGAGTGGGGTATCTAATGAAATCTCTTAATACGTGGATGCACAAATTTTTATTTTTGTATATTTTTTATAGGGTTTTTGTCAATATAATGGCAAAAAAAATTGTCCCCCACCCTATCTCCCAGAGGGTTGAACTAAAAATCTGAAAAAATCTCAATAATGTACATTGAATGGAACTGGAATAGTTCAACAGGAAATATTGATCAAATTGGTTTTTTACAAAATATTGATTTTTTTTGTATAGTCATATTTTTAAAAAAAATTTATTGTGTGGTATCAAAAGAAAGTTCTTAAGACGTAGATAAAAGAACGCGAAGTAGTTTTTTATTTTAATACGATTTTTTCCAAAAAAGTACTAAAAAATCAGTGTCCCGCACCTTTTAACCCTAAGGGGTTAAATTAAAAATCTGAAAAAAATTCTAAGTAATGTATATTGCTATGAACCAGAAACGTACGAGAGGAATTTTTTATCTGATTTCGTTTTTGGAAAATTTTACAGTTTTTGTGTATTTGAAAAAAAAAAATATATATATTGTGGGGATATTAAATGGAAGCTCTTTAAGTGCAGATTAAGGTAATTGATTTTTAAATTCATTTCATTTTGACCAAATTTTACCACGTAATAAAATTTTCGTTTAATAACTTAGCTAAAATTAAAAATATATATTTGTTTATACATGCATATATTTTGTTACGGGTAGAGAAAAGGTACGTAAATTTATTTTGCAAATATCGTCTAGGAAAATAAATAAATAACTGGTCAGTTGCTGGTATTCCATTTCTAGTAGAGAATCTGTTAGTTTTTCATATAGTCGCAATATAAACAATGTCTCTGTAGGCGTTATGCTCTTGCGTGACAAAAGATGGTCGCAGTGTTGCCAGGTCTAGATTTGAATGATATTTTTGCAATTACACAAAAAATCAATGTTAAACGAGGTAGATCTATGTTGAAACAATGCTAAACGAAGTATCGCTATGTCGAAACAATGTTAAATGATGTAGATATAAGTTTAATCAATGCTAAACGAGGTAGCGCTATGTCGAAACAATGCTAAACGAAGTAGCGCTATGTCGAATCATTGTTAAATGAGGTAGATCTATGTCGAATCAATGCTAAACGAGGTAGACCTATGTCGAAACAATGCTAAACGAAGTAGCGCTATGTCGAATCAATGCTAAATGATATAGATCTATGTCGAAACAATGCTAAACGAGGTAGCGCTATGTCGAATCAATGCTAAACGAGGTAGATCTATGTCGAAACAATGTTAAACGAAGTAGCGCTGTGTCGTATCAATGCTGAACGAGTTAGATCTATGCCGAATCAATTCTAAATGAGGTAGATATATCGAAACAATGCTAAACGAAGTAATACTATGTCGAATCAATACTAAACGAGGTAGATCTATGTCGAATCAATGCTAAACGAGGTAGATCTATGTCGAAACAATGTTAAACGAAGTAGCGCTGTGTCGTATCAATGCTGAACGAGTTAGATCTATGCCGAATCAATTCTAAATGAGGTAGATATATCGAAACAATGCTAAACGAAGTAATACTATGTCGAATCAATACTAAACGAGGTAGATCTATGTCGAATCAATGCTAAACGAGGTAGATCTATGTCGAAACAATGTTAAACGAAGTAGCGCTGTGTCGCATCAATGCTGAACGAGTTAGATCTATGCCGAATCAATTCTAAACGAGGTAGATATATCGAAACAATACTAAACGAAGTAGTACTATGTCGAATCAATGCTAAACGAGGTAGCGCTATGTCGAATCAATGCTAAACGAGGTAGCGCTATGTCGAATCAATGCTAAACGAGGTAGATCTATGTCGAAACAATGTTGAACGAAGTAGCGCTGTGTCGTATCAATGCTGAACGAGTTAGATCTATGCCGAATCAATTCTAAACGAGGTAGATATATCGAAACAATGCTAAACGAAGTAGATCTATGTCGAATCAATGCTAAACGAGGTAGATCTATGTTGAATCAATGCTAAACGTGGTAGATCAATGTCGAATCAATGCTAAACGAGGTAGCGCTATGTCGAATCAATGCTAAACGAGGTAAATCTATGTCGAATCAATGCTAAACGAGGTAGATCTATGTCAAATCAATGCTAAACGAGGTAGCGCTATGTCGAATCAATGCTAAACGAGGTAAATCTATGTCGAATCAATGCTAAACGAGGTAGATCTATGTCGAATCAATGCTAAACGAGGTAGCGCTATGTCAAATCAATTCTAAACGAGATAGATCTATGTCGAATCAATGCTAAACGAGGTAGCGCTATGTCAAATCAATTCTAAACGAGATAGATCTATGTCGAATCAATTTTAAACGAGTAAGCGCAAATAAGGATATTACTAGAAATGTATTGTTCAATAATAAAGTAAGACTCATCATGAAGAATATTACAAACTAACTAGATCTAAATATCCCCAGTACTATTAAAAATTCAAATAACAGTGACAGTGCTTAAGAAGATGGAGAGTTTTTGAAACTAAACAGAATGAAATCCTAATTTCCAACGCTCAGAGGTAATTGTGTTGCAAATGTTCTGTGAAATATTTAAAACTCTTAATATATTCTAACGTAATTTTCCTCTAATTTACACTCGTAATAAAATTAAAGTTTAAAGTGGTATCGATATGGAGATAACATGTAACAAGTTTTAAGTTGGAACTGTAGCTGTAGGGAGCAGAGAGCAGAGAGCAAGGCAAAGTAAGGGTGAATGTGATAAGAAAGTTATTCTGGTTAGAAACGGCCCTCTAAATACTTATTTAACGTCTCCAAGTTTGATAACATTGTCTAAGTGGATTACGTGAGGAAGTATGTGTCATTCAATTGTTTGGTTCGCCAGAGACAGCTGAATGAGCGTTAGTGGGGATTAGTTACAGGGGCGTGCGAATTTCATCCTCCACAGATTAGCAGCATCCTTTTACAAAAAAATAAGAATGCTCACGTTCTCTACGTCTGAAATTGCATACATCGTTGGTCTCTTCTTTAGCCCTCTAACCGCAGGCCAAGTGGTTATTGCGTTTAAGATATTTTACACAATTCCACTGGGTTAGGGATGGGAAAAAACATCGATGTATCTAAAACATCGATGTTTTTACCATCGATGGTCAGCTGGCGATAGTATCGATAAAACATCGATGTCTACTACCGATGTCGATGTTTAAACTTTGAAATTCAGAAACTACCGCTGGAGGCGCTGGAATCTTAAAAATTTAATTTTTATTAAAATTAGTACACAAAATATAAGCGCCATCTATTGTGATATAACAATACTAATAGTGTTAGTTCTTATTCCTCTTAGGGCCGGTTTCTGAAAAGTCAGTTAACTATGGTAACAACTGACTAATGGTCAAGTCTGACTGATGGTCAGTTTTATTTTGCGTTGCATAAACATTTTTTAAAGCTTGGTCAGTGGAACAATTGGTTTACTATGCACAGATATTTTTTGCTAATGTGAACTGTACTTCACGTGACAGTAATCAGCTGTCAAGAATTAAAACATTTTAAAATGAACTAATAAAATGAATTCACGAACACCAAACTTTACCAACACCGATAAAAACATTTTTCTAGATATTTTCGGTAAGTAAGTATACATATATTTTTATTTCTTTTGAAATCTAAATATTTTTAAATTATTCTTAAAACATAACCTAAAATTTGTATTTATCATTTTTCAGATATTCCCATATTACTGAAGACAAAAATGTGATAATTGAACAATTCAAAAAAAAGAAAATTTGGTACCAGATTACAGATGAATTTAACTCAAGTTGCGTGAAGAGACACAAAACAAATTAAATATTTGTATTTTAATTTAAAAAAAATAATAAACAAACTAAAAAGAACATTTGTGAATTAAATGTACGCTCTTCAGTATCTGTTTAGGAGCTGGTTTCTTGAAAAAAACAGTTTTCGATGTAGTACTGATATAGTGTCGATACCGATGGAAACAACAAATTATTGAAAATATGTCG
The DNA here is from genome assembly GCA_963971575.1 of Liopterus haemorrhoidalis. Taxonomy (NCBI): domain Eukaryota; kingdom Metazoa; phylum Arthropoda; class Insecta; order Coleoptera; family Dytiscidae; genus Liopterus; species Liopterus haemorrhoidalis. The sequence continues at coordinate 230,341,444 of OZ020611.1, forward strand.
ATAACTGTATTTTAGCCTATATATTTTACCACCACCTCCTGCCTACCTAACTGATTCAGAACTGGCTTTAGTTCATATTTTTTATCAAGTTGAACCAGAACCAGAACCTGAAATGCAACAAGAAGCTAATCCTGAACCTTCCAATCCTAACAAAAAAAAAAGACAAGCAAGAAACATAATTTAAAAAAATAATAATAATAACACATTATAAAAGTTTATTATAAGAGTAAATACCAGGCTGCGCTAATAGAGAAAAATAAAGCAAGAATGCTGTACAATTATGACTTAAATATAAATTGAATTAGAATTAATAAAAAAATTAAACTATAAAAAATAATAAAGTGGTTTTGTTTTAATTATTACATTATATTGTATTAATTTTTTTAGGGTACACCAATAACTGTTTGGATTAATGCACTACGTACAGCCACATTGGTATAATTACCCTCTCTAATGTTTGGTTCATCGCTCTGCAATAGTTCTACAGGAATTTATATCGTATCATGCTGTTGTATACAAAAATTATGTAAAACGGCACAAGATATAATTGTCGTTAGGACACGGTCAATATTAATTGCCATTCCTGTTGCAACATGGGCCCTATTAGAATTTTTCTCTACTCTTGTATGTGTATTCAAAGGTAGTGTCAGGAAAAATTGTTGATAAGTGCACCAATTGACTGACTTGGTGCATAATCAACATTATTATAATGTGCATAATCTGTAGCTCCGAGTACTTGTATGATATAAAATTAGTACTTCACTAAAGCCTTTTTTCGCCGTCTGAAGAATCTTATTCCATATCTTCTATTGAGGGCAAGGAACATAGGCTGGAAGTTGAAATTTTTCTATTGCTCGAATAGGATAAGGAAAAAATAATAATAGAAACCTAGAATTATGTACGAATAATCAAAATATGTAAATATATAATGATTATATATGTATTTAATATTTATTTACAGTGGTACAAAATAAATATATATAAATTATTCATGTATTTAATATTTCTTTTACAATTATATTATAACGTTATTGAAATATCAAATTAAAAATTGATTTTGAATTTATAAGGAAATTTTGTAGGTTATGTTATATTAAAGTCACATTCATTAATAATAGTTAGGTGCATTTTCATTTTAAAACACAAATTAAAAATTTAATTTACCGTCTTCTTATTTAAATTACTTTTTTCTCTTATTTAGCCCAAAAATTATGAAAATAAAATTTATGAAAAAACCGAATATTGACGTATATCGCAGTTAAACTGTGATCAAGGTATAGTCAGAAAAATTCAATTGTTTGACTCGAGTTCAAGTCGTGACCAACGTTTGTGCAACACTTAACCAAGGAAGCCTTGGTTGAACTCACGTCAAATGCGAAGTAAACTATGCATAGTTGACTTATGGTTAACTTTGGATTGTTTTTTGTTCCTGCAACAGTTTACTAAGGCAACCGTAGTTTACCATTAGCTTATAGTTTACTGAGCTTCTAGAATCCGGCCCTTAGCAGTTAGCAGAATACGAAAAAATAAGAAGAAACTTCTAATTTTTGCAAAAAATGCGAACGACCAACGACGCCAACACACTTTTTCTTTTTGAGTCTTTTTGACACTTTCCCAGTTGTTATTCCTCCAATCCCTGGATTTTTGTAAGTTGTCATTAGCTATTTTTTTATATATTGAAGTTGGCTTTTCCTGAACAAAATGATCAAAAGCTTCAATTAATCGATAAAAGTAACTAGAAATGAAAATATAGTTCCGCCTAAACCAAAGGAACAGACTTTATTTCATCTTAAAAAAGTATAAAAATAATTGTGTATGACAGTGTTATTTTTATGTTAAATAATATAAAATTAACATTAAGATTACTATATTAGTATTGTAATAAAATCCAATATTTCAGTTTAGAAATGTAAAAATAGTAAGGTCTGTTCCTTTGGTTTAGGCGGAACTAGATTTTCAATTCTAGTTACTTTTACCGATTGATTAAAGCTTTTGATCATTTTGTTCAGGAACAGTCAACTTCAATATATAAAAAAATATCTAATGACAAATTACAAAAATGAAAATTGCGGTTAGTTCCGCCTAATCGTTTAGAATAGACTCTAGGTACAAATTAGGATTATTATATTGGGTATAATAATGTTAATGTGAAATTAATTACTATTAAAAAGGAATATTTCTATTTCAAAATCTAATAAATGCTTTTTGTGTATTATGTGTTACTTTTTTCGTATTTTATCCTTACATTATTAAATAAAATCTATATAATATAAATAAATAGTTTTTTTTAATATTAATAAAACATCGATGTTTCCGATACATCGATGTTTTTCCTTCGATGTTTTTTCAACATTGATGTTTTGCCTTCGGTGTACAACCCTACACTGAGTACGCTATTATCGCGTTGCAAATACTTTTTAGGATATTTGTACATCAGGAAACTTTATTTCTCTGGTTATTCATTATTATTCTTTTTATTTAATTTTGAAACATCACCTTCATCAACAATGCCAGCCATCGTCTGCTGTAAGTCTCTCCTAGATTTTTCCCTTCTGCTTCGTTGTTTGCTCTTGCTTTCCAATTATGTCTTGCATGCCTTTTGAAGTCATAAGACCACCTAGTTTAAGGTCTACATATGGGTCGCTTATTCGGTCTTGGTCTCCACTCTATTAATTTTCCAATCAAACTGTCATCTTTAGTTCTTTTAATGTGGTCTGCCCAGCTCCATTTTAATTGACAAATTCTTGTAACAACATCAGTTACTTTTGATGTACTAGGGAGCCAGTCATTTGGCTTTTTGTCTAGCAGAGAAAAGCCCATCATGCGCCTTTCCATGGCTCTTTCTGCACTTCTTGATTATGTTTTTATTAAAGTCTCACGTTTTCGGACCGTAAGCAAGCATTGGAAGGGTACACTGAAAAAACTTGCGGAGCCCATTTCAGAATAAATTTTTATGGCGGAGCCCCTTAGGCCTACCCTATGTCTTACAAATTAATGGTGTTAACATGTTACGGGGGAGGGGGTAGATGTGTTCACTATATATTCCAATATATAGTGAATAGTTGAGTCGTGCAATAGTTCAGTTATATATGTGCAATAGTTGAGTCGTCTACATTAAATTTCGCGTGCGACTGCTACTGTATGTTCATTCAAAAAATTGATGTGAAGTGTGAATTTTCACACATTTCAGGGTTTTGCAGGTAATTAATAACTGAATGATGATTATTTGGGATGCCAAAACAAATTTTATGTCAAAATATTTTTTTATGAATTTTAATTCGAATGCCGAATACCATTATTTAAGTTTCTAAATATGTGCAGTATTTTTTTTACATAGATAGGTTCATTAGGATTTTGAAAATTGCGCATATGGCTTCTATTGGTTGCTTAAATCATTAGCCCCGCCCTCTGATTTCGTATACATCAAACAGAATTAAGTTATAATTTTACACTTCCCACTGGTTATTAAATTTACGCTTTTAAAAATTAAATGCAACATTTACCAAAATATAACTAGAATTTTGACAAAATAATTGAAATAAAAGAAAACTGCAAAAAAAAAAACAAAAAATTAAAATCGACAGGATTCGAACTCTAGTTTGCAAGTTACCTGTTTGACAAATTAGAAAACCAATGACTAAACGCACATCGCTATGAGCGCTGACGTATCAACGTGGTTACATAGCGAATTAAATATTTAACATATTTTGGTTAAAAACACAAAAAATGCATTATTTTCCGAAAACATAATCTGATCAAAAATTCCCGTTGTACTATTCCGGTTCACACCAATATACATTACTTAGAATTTTTTCAGATTTTTAGTTTAAACCATCTGCGGCTACAGGGTGTGGGACAAAAAATGTTTTGCACAATTTTGACAAAAATCGCGTCAAAACAATTTTTTTTGCAAAAATAAAATTTTGATCGTTAATTCACGTACTAAAGGCTTTCATTTGATACCCTATTCAGAATTTAAAAAAAAAATTTTTTTTTTCGGTGAGTACATATTTGTTTATATTTTTAGGGGGATATGTTTTTTAGATGTTTTAGTATTTTTCCTATGTGCGGGTCAAAAAGTTGTACAAGCATGCCAAATTTCAACTCTCTAGGTTTAGCCGTTTGGCTACAATTTTTACCGAACAGACAGACAGACAAACAGACAAACAGACAGACAGACAGACGACAAAATGACGGTATAAGGGTTTTTTGGTCATACCTACAAAACCCTAAAAAAGGGCAGATGGAAAATAGAGGCAGATATATGAAGAGAGACAAGAATCTGGTTTTTGCCAAAAATTTGTCAAAAAACTTTTGTCCCCCACCATATCTCTCAGAGGGATGGATCTAAAAATATCAAAAAAACCTCTATAATGAAAATTGATGTCGTCCAAACGAAGGAAAAAAAAAAAAAAAACGGTATCTTTGGAATGTAAACTTAACATTATCAAGGATTTTGATAGCAGAATGAAAGAAGGTCTCAGCTTAGTTGAAAAGGGCTTGAAATTTTTATAAACACACCAAAGGACGCGTTGTAGCTAGAAAGCAAGGAATACAAAAATTATTAGCTTGCTACGAAGAAATTTTGCTTGAAAAATTTGGCGTTTTGTCGTCAGCCAAATTTGTTAATGACTTTTTTACGTAATTCATTTATTTATTTTTTTATTTTATGGTAATATGTATAAATAACTGCAATTTTATTAAATATTTTTCTTTTAAACTAGTGTTTTTGTTAGTCTTTGGTCCCAATTAAACACGATTGATATGTATTTATATGCAAAGTTGAACCCCGACTTACGCGAATTCGACTCAAGCGATTTTCGTCGGACCCACCTATCGCGTAACTTCGGGGTATTACTGTACCTACAAATCCCTGAAATGTGTGAAAATTCACACCACATAAATTTTTAAGTCTGCGCTTATTATCACTTATTGTATTCTCATTGTGTTCATGGCAATTCTACCAATCACTAAACTATTCCCCATATAATTGTTAAGAAAACGTTGTAACCATATAGGGAGCGCCACTGTAGTTGTTACCCTTCCCTCAAGTGTTCGAGTTACAGAAGTGAATGCGTTACCAAAGACAGTTCAAGAGTTTCAGTCTCGAATAAGCATAATGATGGAGGGTGGCAAGAATTTAAGGCATCTTGGTTCTGGCAAGAACATTAATCTCTTGACAAATTAACATTTTAGGTTTTTGGTGGAAATGTTTCAAAGAAAATTAGAGACGATGTCGTTAAACAAAATAAGTTAATTCTTTGTTGTTAAAAAATTTCCAAAATTAAGACACTGTTTCTTATACACTGATAACATTATTTGAAAAATAAAATATGGACTATTTAAGTACAAAATTGTAATAGTACAAGGTGTCTCAAAAGAAATTTTATATTAAGTGGATCGATTAAAAAAAAAGTAAGCCGTATATAGAAAAAATGTTTATTAATTATTAAAATACACTTTTTGGGGATTTATTTCTTAAAAATAATATCGTCTAAATGTAGACCCTCGCGTTCTCGGCACTCATTTAATCGAACAGTAAAATTACTTATGACATCTCGGCAGGTGGACTCAGGGATGGCTGCCATTTCGTGACCGATATTTTCTTTTAAATGCGCCAGTGAAGTCGGTTTATTGGCGTAAACTTTAGATTTAAGATAACCCCATAGGAAAAAGTCCATAGGGGTTAAATCTGGATTGCGTGGAGGCCAATTTATGTCACCTCTCCGGGAGATCAATTTGCCTGAGAAAATTTCACGAACACGTGGCAGAGACATATTGGACGTGTGTGAAGTTGCTCCGTCCTGTTGGAACCATGTTCTTTGGTTATAGCCAGAAAAGTTTTGCAGTTCAGGTACCAAGAAGTTGTCTAACATCTCCACACAACGCTCTGAATTCACTGTAACTGCACGCGTCTTCGTCTTCAAAAAAGTAAGGGCCGATAATTCCTCGCGCCGACATCGCAGCCCATACGGTCACTTTAGGCGAATGTAGGGGTTTCTGATGTTTGCGTTTCGGATTCGTTGCACTCCAGTAGCGGTAGTTCTGCTTATTTACGTGGCCATTAAGATGAAAATGAGCTTCATCCGAAAACAAAATGTTGGTAAACGTTGAAAATCGCTCAATCACCTGATTTACGAAATTAAGCCTCTGACTGGCCTCTTGGGGCTTTAATTCTTGCACCAATTGAATTTTGTAGGGGTGCAGCTTTAGGTCTTTGTGCATAATGCGATGTAATGATGATCTATGCACATTTAAAGCACTTGCGCGCTTCCGAATTGAAAGGTTCGGGTCGTCACGAACAGACTGATTAACATTCTCCACGTTTTCTACCGTTCTTGATGACCTAGGTCGCCCGGATTTTGATTTATCCAGCATTGTACCAGTCTCTTCAAACTTTTTATCCCAATGTCGAATGAGAGGAATGCTTGGCGCATCATTTAAGTGGCGAAAACCTCGAATACTGCAGAATTTTCTACGCGCTACAGTCGCCGAATCACCGTTTTTGTAAAACTCTCGCACGCATAACGCGCGGTCTGCTCCCGAGAAACGCTCCATAGCGACTAAATTTCCAAGAGCCAGGCTACCGATTGACATAACCCCCGCGCCCCTCGGATACGTTGCGTTCACGCAGTAAGCTAAATAAATATAAAATTTCTTTTGAGACACCTTGTATTACAGTGCGAATTTAAGCACAAACCGTTGAGCCCAGTTCCGAAAATGGCAACAAAGGATAAAAGTACGATGTAAACAAGATTATTTTTATTATTTTATTTATTTTACATCGGCCTATTTCTGCGACGAGGCTAATCGCCAATGCCAGGAGGCGAGCTCCTACACCTGAATGAGGGGTGAATGATTGTGAAAATGGGAGTAATGTTAACATATTATTCTCGCCCGAATAATGAAAGCAAGATAAAAGCATAAAATGGCAGTACGGTAAAAATTAATGACAATTATTTTTGTTTAAGATATTTAACAACTACGGCGACTGTCCCGACATCTTGTCCAAGGCAGTACCTTACCGGGGTTTCAGAATCAGAGACACATTCTTTACATGTAAAAGAATGACTACTATGCATTATAAAATGAGTCCATTACTTCGTATGACATTGGTAACAGTATTCTCGCTAAATACAGATCTGTTGATTTATTTAATATGACTTACTCCAAGTTCAGCAAAATTGTATTAATATGACTTATATATGATATATAAGGGCACAATTTCTCGCGGCCCGCGCCTCTAAAGGAAAGATAAAAAATTGATGTGAAGTGTGAATTTTCACACATTTCAGGGTTTTGCAGGTATTTAGTAAGTGAATGATGATTATTTGGGATGCCAAAACAAATTTTATGACAAAATATATTTTGACATAAAATATTATTCACAAAATTTGAATTCGATTGCCTATTACCATTATTTAAGTTTCTAAATATGTGCACTATTTTTTTTATATATCAAGGTTCATTAAGATTTTAAAAATTGCGCCTATGGCTTCCATTGGTTGTTTTTAATCATAGCTCCTCCCCTTTGATTTCGTGTACATTCAAATATAGAATTAAATTATAATTTCAACAATTTCCACTGGTTATTAAATTTACGCTTTTAAAAATTAAATGCAACAATTGCCAAAATATAATAGACCGGCAGCTCATGACATTTTTGGTCTCCGATTTCATACAGCATGCCTTTTGGAGGAGAGAATATTTACCCTGTGACAACAAAAAAGGGATGGTACTAAACCCCTGCACGCTTTCCGATCCTAGGGAAAATTGCATTTCCACTTGCACAAAATTTTTGTGTTTTTCTCTGATTTAATATTGCTTGCCCTTTTGTCAAAAAAAAGTTATAACAAATTTAAAGTCTTAATTATAGGCATGCTGTATGAAAACGCGGAAAATCATATTTTTTTATTACAAGATCACATGACCGTTTTAGCCCTTTGGGACCCTCCGAATCTCATGCATATATTTAAAAGACTTTAAATTTGTTATAACTTTCTTTTGACAAAAGGGCAAGCAATATTAAATCAGAGAAAAGCACAAAAATTTTGTGTTTAAGTGGAAATGCAATTTTCCCTATGACCGGAAAGCGTGCAGGGGTTTAGTACCATCCCTTTTTTGTTGTCACAGGGTAAATATTATCTCCTCCAAAAGGCATGCTGTATGAAATCGGAGACCAAAAACTGTCATGAGCTCCCGGTCTATAACTATAATTTTGAAAAAATAATTTAAACAATATAAAAATGGAAAAAAAATAAAAAATAATATTGTCTCCTCTCGTAGGATTCGAACTCATTTTCTTGGGCAGAATGCCAGTACCTTAGCCACTGCACCAAGATACACGTTACTGTTTAGCGTGTTATATAACTATAAGTTTTCAACATTATTAGCAAGAAAACACAAAAAATGCTTTTTTTTCCAAAAACATAATCTGATCAAAAATTCCTGTTGTACTATTCAGGTTCACATCAATGTACATTACTTAGAATTTTTTCAGATTTTTAGTTTAAACTATCTGGGCTACAGGGTGTGGGACAAAATTTTTTTTGCACAATTTTGGCAAAAATCGCTTCGAAATAATTTATTTTGCAAAAATAAAAATTTGATCGTTAATCCACGTACCAAGGGCTTTCATTGGACACCCTACTCAGAATTTAAAAAATATTTTTTTTTTTTCGATGAGCACATATTTGTTTATATTTTTAGGGGGATATGCTTTTTAGATGTTTTAGTATTTTTCCTATATGCGGGTCAAAGAGTTGTATAAGCATGCCAAATTTCAACTCTCTAGGTTTAGCCGTTTGGCTACAATTTTTACCGAACAGACAGACAGACAGACAGACAGACAAATGACGGTATAAGGGTTTTTTCGTCATACCTACAAAACCCTAAAAAATGATATTCGATTTTTTTACTGAACACTATATTTTTTTATTTAATTTTAATGCGTACTATATAATTAGATTTTTGTATGTAAAAGTAAAATTTTCAAATACCAGCCGCCCCTCTTGATTGAGAGACACAGATATAGCCTATGTTACTATGATTTAGTTTATGTTACTCAGGAAAGATTAAACTATACACCACTGAAAGAATTTTTTAAATCTGTTCGATAGTTTCTGAGATTACCCAGAAAACAAAAACAAATTAGCTACTTTATAATATAATAAAAAATTATGTGAAGTGTGAATTTCCACACATTTCAGGATTTTGTAGGTATTTGATAAGTGTAAGGAGCATAATGCAGAAATTCTTGCATAATACTGAAAAAAATAAATAAATAACAAACTGTTTGTATTATTATTCTAATATTGTGCTTAACCTAAATTTTGCAGATTTTCTACACTCTACACTCTACTGTATAAAGTGTAGTGTAGTGTTCAAAACTCGGGCCTCAGCTGTTAATATATTTTTTAATATTTCTACTTGCCCGACCTTAATATATAAGGGGCAAGTATTGAAATCGCGAAAATTTTCGATGTCGAGATTTTGACCGATGACCACGTTTCATGGTCCAGAGAATTCAAAAAACCTATTTTCGAAGTGCCGTCCGTGTGTGTGTGTCTGTGTGTGTGTCTGTGTGTGTGTGTCTGTGTGTGTGTGTGTATACACGATAACTCAAGAATGGTTCAACTTAGAGAATTCGTTCTGGTACTAAAAAATTCTCCTATTAAATGTGAAGAACCTTATTGTTTTTTATGAAGATCGGTTGACTATAAATGGGAGTTTACTCGTGTCGATTTTAAGATTTTTGCGAAAATTTAGCAACAGAAAAATATTTCGAAAAAATTTATTGAACAAAAGTTACTATAAATGCAATTACTTATAACTTTTATTTGAGACGTTTTTTGATAAAACGACAAATTTCGAAAAATTTTTGTAAAATTATTTAAAATTTTCTCAATTATTTCATACTTATATGTAACGTTTCCATGGTCATGATAATTAATTCGTAACTAGTAAACCAAGCCTTGGACAAAAATTTGTATAGAACATAATTTGATGTATTTTTGAAAATTTATCTAAATATTTCTAATTTTTTTTTTTAAATTAAATTATTATTTTTTTGATTAGATGAGATACGTCCGTAAGTTAGTAGTTATAGTTGAAGGTAATGGGATTCGGACCAGTCAGAAAATAAAAACAAATTTATTAACTTCGCTCGGATATGGTAGCGAAGTTAATAAATTTGTTTTTATTTTCTGACTGGTCCGAATCCCATTACCTTCAACTATAACTAATTATTATTTTTTTAAAATTTTTTTATGGGAGGGCAAGTCTAGCGGAGGTTTCCCTTCACCACTGGTTAATTTTATAAAAAGACACACAAAATCTTAGACATAAACACAAAAAATCCATAACATTATTAGCAATAATTAAGCCTTGAATTAAAAAAAATAATAATAATTTTATCAAAGCCAATATTTTTCAAAAACGGAATTGGATCAAAAATTCCTCTCGTACGTTTTCGGCTCAGATCAATGTACATTACCTATAATTTTTTCAGATTTTTAGTTTAACCCCTTGGGGTAAAAGGAGGCGGGACAAAAACTTTTTTAGCACATTTTTGACAAAAATCCAATAAAAACAATTGATTTTTCAAAAATAAAAATTTGCTGGTTGATCCATACATTAAGAGGTTTCATTTGGTATACCACTCAAAATTTTAAAAAAATATTTAATTTTTCACTAAATACAAAATTGTTTATATTTATCTCGGGATGTGTTTTTTTGAACTCCCAGTATTTTTTCTATATGTGGGTCAAAGAGTTGTATGAGCATGCCAAATTTCAACTATGTTAAGCCATTTGGCTACAATTTCTACCGTACAGACAGACAGACACATGAGTGACGTTATAAGGCTTTTTTGATGGTCATACCTACAAAACCCTAAAAATAATAAGATAAGATAAAAAGTGATATATTTTAAGTTTAAATATAGGTAGTGATACCATAGCCTCCCAAATATTCATTTTATTAAGTAACATAAACCGAAAAAACTAAATTTATAAACTAAATTGCGCATCCGTTAGCCATAGCGTAACAATATTTCAATCGCAGAATGCCTTAACTTATTGAAACATATTTTTTGTAAATTTTATATAATCAAAAACTATTTCCGTGAGTAAAGTAGAATTTTATAAAATGAAACTAACTCGTACAAATACTTATGCCACACAATATCCTTGAACATAAATCAACATCCTGCATGTAACCACAGTTTTCAATTTCCTCGTCAGCGCTGTCAAAACAACTACCATCCAACTCCTCAAACATCGCAATCACAATGCACAGACTACAGCCCGTCATTGCGCACTTACTTTACACTGCACATTAAATAAAGGCACTTCCGCAAGATTTTCATCTCGCACACAAATTTACGCTAAGGTTCAAATTTATATTAGGCATATCGATTCGGATATGGTTTATAATTTGGGTGAAAAAATAAATAATTTAATAAAAAATTTGATTATTCACCGATTCCTACACAAATTACAAAATAATAATATATAAAGACGATTTAAAAATGAAATGAGGGATAAAAATTAAAGCCAGGAAAGAATATACTATTATATAAAAAACTGATGTGAAGTGTGAATTATCACACAATTCAGGGTTTCGCAGGTATATAATGAGTGAAGGCGGCATGCTGAGTGTGTAGGACAAAATTTGCTTTTTAGTAATCACGGCAAAATGAACGATATTTTTAAAATAATTTATCGTCTGTTAATCTAAGAGCTTTAAAAACAAATTTTATGTTAAAATATTTTTTTGTTAATTTTAATTCGAATACCTAATACCATTATTTAGGTTTCTTAATATCTGCAGTATTTTTTTTTTTATATATATATAGCAAGGTTCATTAAGATTTTGAAATTGCACCTAGGGCTTCCATTGGTTGTTATAAGTCATATGCCCCGCCCCTCTGGCTTCGTATACATGACACATAGAATGAAAACATACTTCCAACAGGTTATTAAATTTACTCTCTTAAAAATTAAATGCAACATTTACCAAAATATAACTAGAATTTTGACAAAATAATTCTAAAAAAATAAAAATTAAAAAAGCAACAAAAAATAAAATTGTCTCCTCTGGCCGGGAGCGAACTCTAGTTTGCTGTGTAGCAAGCGAGAAAGCTAGCCATTAGACCAGGATACGCCTTCTAGTATAGTGTGTTACATAACTAAAACTTTTGTACATCGTCAACCAAAAAAACACAAAAAATGCGTTATTTTCCAAAAACATAATCTTATCAAAAATTCCTGTTGTACTATTTCGGTTCACACCAATATACATTACTTAGAATTTTTTTAGATTTTTATTTTAAACCATCTAGGCTTCAGGGTGTGGGACAATTATTTTTTTTGCAAAATTTTGGCCAAAGTTGCTTCAAAATAATTTATTTTGCGAAAATAATATTTTGATCGTTAATCCACGTACTAAGGGCTTTCATTTGATACCCTACACAGAACTAAAAAAAATAAATATTTATTTTCGATGACCACATATTTTTTTATATTTTTAGGGGGATGTGTCTTTTAGATGTTTTAGTATTTTTCTTATGTGCGGGTCAAAGAGTTGTATAAGCATGCCAAATTTCAATTTTCTAGGTTTAGCCGTTCGGCTACAATTTTTACCGAACAGACAGACAGACAGACAGACAGACGACAAAATAACGGTATAAGGGCTTTTTGGTCATACCTACAAAACCCTAAAAAAAGACTTAAATTGTGTAGTGAACTGGTGGGAAAAAAATAAACTCAAAATGAATATCAACAAATGCAAGGTGATATCCTTTACACGCAATATAAAAAATAATAAATAAAATAAATAATAGGTTCCCAACGCCTAGATATAATGACGTATACGCCATACGGAGCAAAGAATGTAAGTTCTCCGTTTCTAGACTACGCAATATTGTCACATAGGTAATCCTAGGTCAGGACTAGACATTGTGACGGTCAGCTGCCTGATTAAAAAACTATTTGCCAGCGTCTGATATATGTGGCCTGATGCATACCAAATGCATACGCCGCATTTTCGTAATGAGGAAATATTTTTCATGACGAATGAATATTGGAACTGGGTTAACCTTCGGTACAAAAGGATGGATGTCACAGAATATGGATGCAGAGGAATATAGCCAACTCCTCTACACGTATTAGTCCACACGATGACGACCAAGAGACCGACGCCAGATACTTGTACCGCTGGTGAGCCAAGCAAGTCACCATGTGACTGGGAGAAGACTTCTCCAAGCTCCTCGACTCCTTAATAGGTAGCCCCCGCCTCGGAAATAGGTCCAAGCCGATCCTGGCCAACACGGGGTGGACCGAAGACTTCCCCAACTCCATGGACATCGTCAAACCATATATCGTAAATGTGATATACATATTTAATAAATTATATTGTTAAAACCAGGCTTTCATTTGATACCCTACTCAGAATTTAAAAAAAATATTTTTTTGTTTGTTTTTTCGATGAACACATATTTGTTTTTATTTTTAGGAGGATATATTTTTTAGATGTATGATTTCCTATGTGTGGGTTAAAGAGTTGTATAAGCATGCCGAATTTCAACTTTCTAGGTTTAGCCGTTTGGCTACAATTTTTACCGAACAGACAGACAGACAGGCAGACAACAAAATGACTGTATAAGGATTTTCTGGTCATACCTACAAAACCCCAAAAAATGATTTTGCGCGATTAAAATATTTTCCCTTATTAGATTTCTACGAAACCCTAATAAGCGCAATATTAATAAAGGGATTTTATTTGTGGAATTCATGTTAATTATAAACTTATGTAACACATTTTTATATTTTATTAATTTGGTCAAAACAAACAAATGTTTATTTACCTACCAAAAACACACAACTCAAATAAAAATATATTTAGGATTTATAAACAAACATAAATTACAAAAAAAACACGAGTTTTTTTATAATGACGCCATTAGAATTCCATGTTCGTATCAAATTAAAATAACTATTATTTCCATTAAAATAAATTTAAAGGAAGTAATCTGGAGATATTAGTTCAGTTCGTTGCACAAACTCAAAATTAATGTACGGGAAATGCTTCCATCTTTAATAAGGTTCTGTACCTTTAGGGTTCAGACGCACTAAATGGCTCTGTACGTCTAATAGTTGGATTTAGCTTGAATTACTATTCAGCTTTTCTGTAAGACTACAGAATAAATGTTATTATTCTACAAAGTAAATTTAATTTTCTTTTTATACTTTGCGTTCACAATAATATCATTGTTACACTGAACAGTTTAACAATAGAAGCTATTGTTAAACTGTTTAAACTGTTAAACGTAAACGAGTACCAAGATTATTAAAGTAAAGGTTGTCTCGTAGCTTCTGACCAATCAGAGCGTGAGAGGGAAAACGTCACACGTATACGTAGTTCAAACTACAAAATTAATATAGATGTTGCACGTTTTTAAATATTTTTATTGACTATTTTCATAATAGATATTTATTTATTTTTGTAGGTATTACCAAAAAACCCTTATACCGTCATTTTGTCGCTTGTCTGTCTGTCTGTCTGTTCGGTAAAAATTATAGCCAAACGGCTAAACCTAGAGAGTTGAAATTTGGCATGGTTATACAACTCTTTGACCCGCACATAGGAAAAATACTAAAACATCTAAAAAACGTATCCCCCTAAACATATAAATAAATATGTGCTCGTCGAAAAAAAAACATTTTTTTTTAAATTCTTAGTAAGTGGATTAATGATCAAAATTTTATTTTTGCAAAATAAATTATTTTGATGCGATTTTTACCAAAATTGTGCAAAAAAAAATTTGTCCCACACCTGTAGCCCAAATGGTTTAAACTAAAAATCTGAAAAAATTCTAAGTAATGTACATTGGTGTGAACCGGAATAGTACAACAGGAATTTTTGATCAGATTATGTTTTCGGATAGTAACGCATTTTTTTGTGTTTTTAACTAAAATATTTTACATATTTAATTCGCTATGTAACACAGTAGATAAGTAAGCGCTCGTAGCGCAGTGCGTTTCGTCGTTGCTTTGTAATTTGCAAACTAGAGTTCGATTCCTGTCAATTTTAGTTTTTGTTTTTTTTTTTTGCATTTTTATTTTGTTTAAATTATTTTGTCAAAATTCTAGTTATATTTTGGTAAATGTTGCATTTAATTTTTAAAAGCGTAAATTTAATAACCAGTGGGAAGTGTTGAAATTATAATTTAATTCTATGTTTGAATGTATACGAGATCAGAGGGCGGGGCTTATGATTTAAGCAACCAATGGAAGCCATAGGCGCAATTTTCAAAATCTTATTGAACCTTGCTATATAAATAAAATACTGCACATATTTAGAAACTTAAATAATGGTATTAGGCATTCGAATTAAAATTCATAAAAAAATATTTTGACATAAAATTTGTTTTGGCATCACAAATAATCATCATTCAGTTACTAAATACCTGCGAAACCCTGAAATGTATGAAAAGTCACACTTCACATCAATTTTTAAATACCTACGAAACTCTGTGTGAAATTTCATACGACAAACCCATCAATTTCTTTATTTGGAATAAAAAAACTGAGGGTTAAAAACATTTAATAAATTCAATCGATCATTAAAAACTTCTTTCCATCCCGGAACAGGCGATTAAATTTTTCAATCTATTTAATCAAACCTCAGAACGTTACCAAAACAATACATTACCTAAAAATTCCCAACTTTAACCCCCATAACATTCAAATTTAACCACAACGTGATATAAATCAGTAGCCGATAACCATTAAACGAAATGAAAAAAGTTTTTTAAAGTCATCAATGCGCATGCCTGATTTAACATTCGTTCAAAAAACCTTGGGTTAATTTCATCAAATCAAGTTTTTATCAACGAACAACTGAATGAGAACGAACAATATTCTGCAAATTATTCAAATGTCATTGGAGATATGTCACTGAACAAAAGAGAGCTATGAAAATGACAAGTGCGTTTGACAGTACAAATGAATGCAATGATTGGCCAAAAAATTTCTCGTTGGCTAGTATATTACCTCAGGTTTAAACTAGATTGCTTCTGTTAAGGTAAACTTAAAGAGATTCTTTACTTCACAAATTATTTTATTTTCACTATACGTACATTTCGGCTACGAAGTAGCCATCTTCAGTAGTTGAATAAAACTGATAAAAATTACAGATTTGAAATTATATATACACACAAACTAAACTCTATAAATAACCTAACTTAGAACGTATTGGGTTTCTGTCAGCTATTCGCATATTGGGGGTGTAATATTACACGGCTGAACTGTTTTTAAATTTTTTGTTTTCTAAACCTGTTAATTTACGGTGATATAATCCTTCGACTATTAACATGTGGGAGCAGTTTGTTATGCTTGTATAACATTTACAATATTTCTTATGGTCCTTTGAGGTCCGCCGAAATACATATGTTATGACAATAAACCCTGTATTACATGGAAATTACAATAGTTGGTATTATTATGTTAACTATTCTACTTTTTGTGTTTCATCATTTATTCTCTCGTGTCTCATTGAAAGTGAAGTTGTATGAATTAATAATATAATTTCCTAATAGAAAAGTAAAGAGTTGAAACATAAAACGAAAAAATAAAAATTGAAAATCAAAAAATAAAACACAATTTTTTTTTTTTTTTTTTTTTTTTGATAAAATGTAATGACGTATTTCAATTTGTAATACATTACTAGATTTGAAATTCTTAGTGGATCTTACTTTCGTGATGAATACAACCTTTGGTGTATCTATGTGAAACAATATTATGTTGATGTCAAATGTATGAAATATACAATAGAAATTCATTTATCTTTGTTACGTATGTACGTATAGTGAAAATAAAATAATTTGTGAAGTAAAGAATCTCTTTAAGTTTACCTTATCCTAAACTTCACGTTAACTCAACAATTAATATTTAGATTGCTTCTTTTAGATTTGAGAATTTAAAATAATGCTGCACTACAGACTATTCAAAAACGTTTAAGCGAAACTAACTGGAATTTTCATTTTTGTAAGTTCACGACCTTAAAATAAAAGGGTTCTATTTACAATTTTGAGAAAAGTGAGAATTTTAGATAAAAGGGTTCCGTGTGTATTAACTTTACCTTTCAAATAATGTTACATTGCAATTTATTAAGGTAAAAGTGAAGTTTTTGAATTTAAAACGTTAGAACTAAGAAGAGAACCGTGATAGATTTTTATAACCGTTTTTGCATGAATCTCGAACAGACACAGACAAAAAAAAAGTTTTTGCGGATATCGCTTATAATCATCTGAAATATGTAGAAACCAAATATGAGGTAGAAAAAAATTTAAAAAAAAGATATATACAATCTGTTCCAAACGGTTAAGCGGAACTATGGTCTATTTCAAAGTAGAAAAATGTGTGTAAGAAGATAGGAGCTGTTTGTCCTTGCTTCGGATTGGTTTAGATCGTCATCCCTATTACACTGTAAAAATATTATTTTTAGTCCAAGTTGACAGATGTTCAGTGTCGTACATTGGAAATATATATTATTTATATTATTTAATTTTTCTCATATATTTTGTTATTATTTACATATTTAGACTTTTATTTAAATTCTTGGTGTAGATTTTATGGAGAAAATTCTCCATGTAATTGGTTTTTACGTAGTTATATATTTTTTAGGTTATCTGACATATAAATATTTTTTGACACTTGACATTTAACAGATCAAGAGAGAGGACTAATGTGAGGCCAAAAGACAGCCCAGCTGATTGTGCCCAAAGAAGAAGTTATTGATATAATTTTTAGACCTTCATATATAGATATATTTTTAATTTTTATTTCCAATAATTATTTAAATAAGAAACTTTAGCTCTGAAGATGTATTGTTGTTTTATTGCTTTGTTTAAACTCCTTTAGTCAAATCACTCTTTTTATATATAGTACATAATTTTAAAAATTAATATTTTTTGAACTTTTTTTAATTTCACATTATATAGATTGTATTATCTGCCATGTTTATTTCAATATCTTATTAACCTTTTTATATTAAAAAAAAAAAAATCACTTGCTAACCCAGTTGCTACGCCCATGCCCCAGTTGTAACTTATTTTAAATTTCCCGCTATACTGTATTTGATCAGTGTAAATCGTACTCGGTTCGCAGCGCTATCTACTTTTTTCTACTTTGAAATAGACCATAGATTTTGCAATCTAGTTACTTTCATCGTGTAAATCGTGCCTTTCGGCCGTTTTGTTTAAGCTTTGTAAATCATACTTACAATAAACCTTTTTTGGTTAAGGTTAATATCATTTTAAAATGTCATTTTCTTTATATTTTGATTTTTTATGTCATTCTTAATACAAATTTCCCATTTATTTATTTTTTTGTCATTAAAATATCTAAAAAAAATATTTAATTTTGACATGTCATTCGTTTCCATGGTTTCATTGTTGGAATTTTAAATTTTGACATCCCAACGTGAAAAATGAAATAACCCAAGCAAGGTCCCTTCTCGTGACAACCTAAAAGAACTAAATTCCCATTTAGTTCCGCTTAACCATTTGGAACAGACTGTAGGTTCAAATTTTATTAATTTAGACTAGCTTATTACCCATCAACAATGACGGATTTATAATATAAAAATTGCAATTGTCACCTGTCAGCTAATCAAGAAACAGGGTGTCCCCAGTTAGCCAATCATGAGAACCTTAGGAAAAATTGTCGTCATAATGTTACCGACACTACATACAGACACTGAGTAATTATATAGTTAGATTATTTATTCCTGAACTTTTTAAGATGGGAAAACGATTAATTTTTACTCAGTACATTACATTTATTTTGTTAAAACTAAAAATAATTTGACACGTTAATTTATGTCTACGAAACCCTAGACATTTATGTAGGTAATTATATTCGTAGATTCTTAGAGAATAAATCTGCAAAATATTGTTTATATCGGTCAAATGATATAAGAGTGTCTAAAGTTTCTTTTTTATTCCTACAAAATCCTAAATATTTCTATATATAATTATATTTATAGATCCTTAGAGAATATATCTGCAAAATATTGTTCATATCGGTTAAAGGATATGGGCGTGTCTAGAGTTTCTCTTTTATGCCTACGAAATCCTAAACATTTCTATATATAATTATATTTGCAGATTCTTAAAGAATAAATCTGCAAAATATTGTTCATATCGGTTAAAGGATATAGGCGTATCTAGAGTGTCTCTTTATGCCTACGAAACCCTAAACATTTCTATATGTAATTTTATTCGCAGTTTCTTACAGTATATTTTTACAAAATATTTTTCATATCGATCATAGGATATAGGAGTGTCTAGAGTTTCTTTTTTATGCCTACGAAACCCTAGACATTTCTGTAAATAATTATATTTTTAGATTCTTAGAAAATAAATCTGCAAAATATTGTTCATATCAGTCAAAGAATGTAGGAGTGTCTAGAGTTTCTTGTTTATGCCTACGAAATCCTAGACATTTCTATACGTTATTTTATCCGCAGATTCTTAGGAAATAAATCTACAAAATATTTTTCATATCGATCATAGGATATAGGAGTGTCTAGAGTTTCTTGTTTATGCCTACGATCCCTAGATATTTCTATATGTTATTTTAACCGCAGATTCTTAGAAAATAAATCTGCTAAATATTTTTGATATCGATTATAGGATATAGGAGTGCCTAAATTTTTTTGTTTATGCCTACGAAACCCTAGACATTTTTATACGTTTTTTTATCCGCAGATTCTTAGAAAATAAATCTGCAAAATATTTTTCATACCAGTCATAGGATATAGGAGTGTCTAGAGTTTCTTGTTTATGCCTACGATACCGTAGACATTTCTATATGTTATTTTATTTGCAGTTTCTTAGAGAATAAATCTGCAAATTATTATTTATATCGATCAAATCATATCGGAGTATCTATAGTTTCTTGTTTATGCCTACGAAATCCTACACATTTCTGTATGTAATTATATTTGTAGATTCTTAGAGAATAAATCTGCAAAATACCAGTCAATCAAGAGACCTCAAGAGTCCCCAGTTAGCCAATCACGAGCACCTTAGGAAAAATGACGTCACTGTGTTACCCAGATCACTAACACACAATAGCTAATTATATATGTACGATTCTAATTTTATAATAAATGTCACTTGTTTCCATTTTAAGATTTAGACATGGAACAAGAAATAACCTAGCCAAACTCGGTTCTCATAACAAGGAACTCCCGATCAAACCAGCTCACACAAAAGAAATGAAATATACTGAGAAAACCACATTAAGCAAGAAATATAAACAAATATGCCTATTGTCTAAAAAATTATTGGCAAATAATTTACTTTTCATAAATTTTGCTCCACCTGTCTTCAACTTGAAGTTAAAATAATAATCATCTAAACCAAAGTTATATATCATGTCTCAGTATTCAATTTGTACGCACCCCCCGATAAATCAGAGTGTCATATGAAGAAGAAGAAGGTAGATTGGGTGATAGGAACTGCGGTGTTGCTTGCGGCCGTCTTTGTTAAAACAATAATCATCCAAACGGAGAAATATATCAATTCTATATGTTCGCAATAAATCAGCGAAACACGAAATCTGACATTGAAGGAGGTATTTGCAGGGTTTTGTATTAATTATTCATAAAAATTAAACATCGAATTCATTAAATATTTGTTATTATAGTATATTATGTTACTAGGAGTAGAACGCGCTCTTTTTTGTGCTGAGCTCAAATGTTGCTGCCGAGGCGCAGCCGAGGCTTGCATATTGAGCGAAGCACAAAAAAGGCGTTCTACTCCGAGTGACATATACTATTTTTTCTATTTATTAAAAATACTATACTAGTTATTAAAAATTTGCAACCATAAATACTTATGACTTTATAGTTTCAGATGCTATTGCTGCTAATTCCGGCGGTGTACATTGAATTGGTTGAGACATTTTTTAATTTTTAATCTTTATATTGTGTATTTTGTAACTAATCACAGAATGATCACAGAATAATAATAAAGTAACTCACTAATAACGTAACTACTTTCTGAATTCACTACAAACAACGCTACAAACATATTAAATTGACAGATGTTTTGTTTATGGCGACTGCTGCCATCAGTGCCATCTGTTGATAACTATATGAACTATCATTTTTTAATTTTTAATCTTTATATTGTGTATTTTGTAACTAATCACAGAATGATCACAGAATAATAATAAAGTAACTCACTAATAACGTAACTAATTTCTGAATTCACTACAAACCACGCTACAAACATATTAAATTGACAGATGTTTTGTTTATGGCGACTGCTGCCATCAGTGCCATCTGTTGATAACTATATGAACTATAATACTAGCATAAAAATGTTCACATTTTGTTACTAGTAAAAAAATTTATCATTTCTACCGAATGTATTGAACAGTGTAATGTTAGCATTATAATCCGCTTGAAGAAAAAATATAATATACACCAGTGGCTTTTGTTTAGGTTTGAAGATTTTCTCAACCCCCCCAGAAAAGACAACTAAAAAAATATAAAATTTTTCGTAATAATAATCTATGAAAATCAGTCTATTTTTATGCGTATCATTTTTATACGGTTTTGTAATTTATGCGAAGCATTAAATTCGTGGATTCCCATTGAGTTTAACTTAATGCTACGTATAACCCCCAGAGATTATTAGTTTCTTATACAAAGCTAACAATCTAAAATAAATCTAGTAAAAATCTATACAAAAAATTTAGCACCGAATCTTTATGTATTCCACCGTAATATATGCTAGAAAGCCTGCGTAATGGCGAGCTCGATAACGCAATTTAAGTTTATCTCCGAACAGTTTGTTGTACGACGATTACAAACTTAATAAGTCAGCTACCTCCTTTTTTTTATTTATTTATAGACACGTCAGCTACTTGGCTCTTCGTGTCTTTGTTACTATCTTACATTGTTTCTAGCTACTGTCTTAGTGTGTAGTTACATTGGATGCGGAAACGTGCGATTTTTTGAACACACGAGAACTGACAACAAAACAAACGCACGAAGTTTAATGAGCATGGTTACAGAACATACTTGCATACTTGCGTGCGGTAACTTGCGTCGACGCACAAACATGTTTGTTTTTTTATAAGCCAAAAATATGAGTTTTGATCCAGACTTTTCTTTACAAAATTAGAAGAAGAATAGAATTGTTAATATGCCGCTGCATAACAATGATGATTTTATTTCGTTATTTACCTGTTTATTTATTTAATTTGTTTTCTTCATTTCTTTGAAGTTCTACAGAAACAAATAGGTTTGTTTCTGTCCGAAAAAATCAACAAAAAATTAATTTCTGTCTGTCTGGTTTTTCACGTAAAAATTATTATTCATCCAGATGAAAAAGTACTTCGGACAATAACTTTTGTTTTTTTATTCTAAACAATTTGTGTCATACACGTTTTTGCTGTTAACAATAATGGAGATGTTTCAAGATAACCCCTTAACTCCCCAAAAATTCTTCTAAAAATGCATAGAACAAAAATAATTTGTTTTATTACTATAAATAATGTTGTTTTTGCTGTTCAGTAACAGATATTTAAAATAAAATAAGTGAAGTAAATAAGTTTAATTTGAATGAGACCGCACGCAACTCGCACGTATGTATTGAAACCACGCATTCGCGGATCAGGACAAGAACGTTCAGTATAAACGCTCGTTACCGCACGCACGGATACAGTGTAACCGTAGCCTTACTGTGCATATGTGCGATAACTTAAAAGCGATTTTATTTTCGTAAAAATGTTTAAAAGTTTAATAACGGAGCCATATTTTAGTCGATCTTCCACCGATAAGTATGATATTAATAGACAAAGAAGATCTACACTGAATTTAAATAAAGCAATCCGTCTCCAGTAAAAAAAGAACATTTAATCCGGATATTTATAATAAACATAAGTTGATACATAGTAGTGATTTAAAAAATGCAATTTTTAATGCACGTTTCCCTTGTTTGTCATAAATTGTTTTTCTTTGTTTGAACTAAGGCGTAATGTTGGTGAGTCTGAAAGTTAGTTTTCATTTCATTATAAGTGCTCTTGTAAAAAAATAAATGTTTATCTCGTAAATGTGCATAGTTAGTAACTTTTAACTTATAAAACCTATAATAACTGGTACCTATAAATGTTGCAACACCTAGAATTCTACAGCACGAACCGTCATTGTTATACACAATTATTATATTGTAGAAAGGTGTACTTACCCAGCCTTGCGTACGGCGCCAGTACAGTTGAAAGATGCGGCGGCAGTACCCGTACTTTTTGCTTTGTACGGGGAGTTCATTACGCTTTCACCGTCATCCTCGTCCGACACCGCTGTCGTCAAAGACATGCGGTCATCATCCGAGATCTGGAACAAATAGAAACAATCAGTCATAAAACAAACATGTGGGAGTGGTAATTTCAGAAATAAAATTTCATTATTATTTAAAATAAAATTATTCAATTAGTTAAAAAATATTCAAATATAAAAACTAATCTATTTTAAGATAAACATCCTCAAAGATTAGTTGAGCTATCATATATTTTTCTAGTTAAGTGTTGAAAGATACGGGTAGAATTACCGTCGTATATTATATAATTTAAAAGAATGTTATTGTTTATATCAAATAACATGGGCAAATGTTTATAGAGATGTTGATAGGCGACCATATATTTTCAGTGATATGGACTTCGTAGTAATTAGAGTCAAAATTAATTATTTGGGTTAACAAATTATTGGTAATAGAAATATGAGTCTTCAAGATAAGTTAAAAGGGTTTTGTTGTTAATTGGAGAGCTGATTATTTTTACGACAAAAAATAGAGTTTAGAGATCAGATTATTAGTTTAAGAAAAGAGCTGGAAAAATCTTGTGAGAGACAAAGTGAAGTCATGAGTAAACCGCACCATGTACGGACGAACCTCCCAAGCATTTTTGGTAGAGAAACCCGGTAGCGTGTAGTGGGTAAAACCAGAAGTAATCTGGAAGTATTGAGGACAGTTTAATGAAATAAACGAACCTCGTTAACGGGTTAAACACTGTGAGTGTTGTGAGGTGTTTAGCGGCTTGTGAGCTGATAACGGTGATTGTGAGGTTTTTGTGCTTGAGTGTATCTCATGGGATTTTACAGCCAGCATTAAATTGTAAGTTCTAATGTAATTAATAACCTTCGATCCTAACTAAACGTTAAACGTAGATTAAGTAAATTGCGGACTTTAATTCAAACACCCTTATTCCTCTCATAAAGAATCTAAGCAACCGACCGGCGGATCCTTTAGGTTTTCAGACTTTATACCGCTCGCAAGTCTTGGAATCCACTATGTGGAGGGCCTTTCAAAGTAAATATTATGAAGTACAATGAAATTATTTAAATTCATTTAGCCAACCTTGACGTTTAGACCGATCCTAGAAATGCCCCCACAAACAATAAGGACTAAATACTAAGACAGTTATCAACCATTATCAATAAATGGATAGAAAACGCATGGAATAAAACCTCTTGTTTTAAAAGTATCCATGAAGCAATAACTTTCGGTAAGGAAGTAGGTATGGGAACTCTTGAGGCTAACCCCTTCCCTTTTTCTGCGGCGAGTTCCCAAAGATTCAAATGGCAGCGTTGGCAAAATGACGTCACAGTTGATATGATAACAGACCCCTTCTTCTTATCAGGATAAGAAGACCTAATAAATAACTAATAGACTTTATATAAAATCTGATAAAATCAGCTGATCTGGTAAAATCGACCAACCTGATAAAATTAACTGATAAATTCTCAACTGATGGAAGTTGCTGATTTTATCGGGTTTCATATAACGTCTATTACTTACTTATCAGGTCTTCTTATCATCTTTTCCAACGCTGCCATAGGGATCTTTGGGAAATCCCCCTTCAAGGATCCCCATACTTACTGACGGACATCAACACTATGTGAATTCCCTTCCATGTTGGTATAACAGGGAACGAGAAGGCATACCGCCACGCCAAATAAGCCGTAGAGGTAGAAGTTACCGAAATAGAAATACCAGGTAGCAACATAAAGGCTTTAATAAAGAAAGCCATCAAATATCAATGGAAGGAAAAGTGGCATTCAAATAATAGCCATCTAAGGAATATAAAACAAGATACCAACAAGTGGCCAAGCAAGGGGAGTTGCAGAGAACAAGTCGTCCTAACTCGACTAAGGATTGGCCATACTTTACAGATGCACAAACATATACCGTGCGATCAAAATTTCTTGTCAATTACATAATAGTAAACAATGAGTTTAAAAATATCAAAACTGTATTCTAATCCACAGCTAAAAATCCCAATTTAACAAAGAACCAATCAGATTACTTAATTCTCCCGAACTCACCCGAGTAAAACAACGAAAACATGTGTTCCTAACTTAATACCTGTTGTCAACTCATTGGCGTGTAGAGAAAAATAGTGTTCATTGAATAATCAATTCGTATAAGGTAATAAAAATAGAATGTACGCCTATGTGTACATGTCCTTGGAAATAAGTTTGATAACTAAATGTTTCTGTCAACTATTGCATAACGGACAAGATTTCTTGATCGCTCTGTATTGGAAGGGGAAAACCACTCGACGTGCAACATATCATTGCATCGTATCATTACTGGCGATGAAAAATGGATTTATTTTGAAAATCCCAAACGCAAAAAATCATGGGTGAACCCAGGCTCACCATCCACATCAACTGCAAGACCGAATCGCTTTGGCAAAAAGACAATGCTCTGTACTTGGTGGGACCCAAAAGCGTGTGGTCTATTATGAATTGTTATAACATGGTGAAACAGTTAATACCCAACGCTACCAACAACAACAGATCGAATTGAACCATTCGCTGCTTATAAAACGACCAGAATACGAAAGAAGACAGCACAATGTAATCTTTCTTCACGATAACTCTCCATCACATAAGGCAAAAGCAGTTTGCAATACATTGGAGGCACTCAAGTGGGAAGTGCTACCCCATGCCGCTTACTCACGAGACTTGGCCCCTTCAGATTACCACTTGTTCGCATAGATGGGTCACGCACTTGCCGAGCAGCACTTTTGTTCGTATGAAAATGTGAAAGAATGGCTAGATGAATGGTTTGCGGGGAAAGGGGAAGAGTTCTACTGGCGAGGTATTCACAAATTGCCTGAAAGATGGGGAAAATGTATAACTTCTAATGGAGCATACTTTGAATAAATAAACTTTTACTGTTCTTTTGAGTTTAATGTGTTTTATTTTAAAAAAATCCGCATTACATACTTGTAGACCTGGTATGTTCTCTATAAAGATTAAAGTTCATTTTATTATTCGACCACAAATTAAAGAAAATGATAAATATATATTGACTTAGATTTAAATAAATAACAATTTTGGTTATAAAGTGATACAGTGTCTGCAAAAACTCAACTGTAATTCTTAAGTCACATTGACGGAGGGATATATAGTCCTGTTACAGTTCATATTTTTTTCAATTTCAGAAACGTATTTCTCACTATTAAAAATGTGCTATTTTTTTTGTAAGTATTTCACTACTATAAATGATTTATTTGGGAAAACATCACAATAAAATTTAAATTAAATAATCCCAGCGATTTTTTCTGCATTTGCTTCATATCTAAGTCTTCATTAAATTAATAAGATTGATAAATGGCTACAGTTTTTCAATTTCAAAAACGTATTTCTCATTATTAACAATATGTTGTTTGGTGTTACACTACTAAAAATGATAATTCTTTTTTGATACCTTAAAAACAAAAAACCTTTTGGTCACAATGTAGAAAAATAAGTTACATTTCACTTTTCAGGCTAATGATGCCATTTGTTACCATGTATTTTTAAGGCTATTTATTAATTTACGGCTCGTAGATGCCATTTGTCATCATTATTTAGTGGAGTTAGTATTCTTACAAGTGACTGTATTACTTAAAAACATACACGACTCAAACTTTCAAGCAATTAAAATAAAAATATTATTTTCTCATCTAAAAATAATAAAAATTCCATCACATATCACCTTTCAAAATTTTCCTATTATCCTGTATTCCCTAATTCCCAACATATTCCTACTAATAATCCCTAGAAATCGAATTTCCAATCAAATGAAAGAAAGCTCTCCCGCGTGAACCCCTCACCGTTGGCTGTAGTGCGTCCCCCAGGGGCGGCGGTCGGGGGGAGAACGTCCAACACAGCCGACCGCCGATAATTTATTATTAGCCGATGAGAAGGACTTATTTAGAGGAATAAAGAAGATGTAGAACTGTCAGAGACAGGAATGAAATGGATTCAAGGACTTATATAAAGGGAAATTATGTATTTTATTATCAGGGTACAGTGGGCGTGCTGAGAAATATTTTAAATGAAAACTTTTTATGAGTTTTTATTTTGAAATTAGAAATTAAAATAAATATTGTTATATTCAAGTAAAAATACAAGGTGTCTCTAAAGAAATTTTATATTTATTAAGCTTACTGCGTGAACGCAACGTATCCGAGGGGCGCGGGGGTTATGTCAATCGGTAGCCTGGCTCTTGGCAATTTAGTCGCTATGGAGCTTTTCTCGGGAGCAAACCGCGCGTTATGCGTGCGAGAGTTTTACAAAAACGGTGATTCGGCGACTGTAGCGCGTAGAAAATTCTGCAGTATTCGAGGTTTTCGCCACTTAAATGATGCGCCAAGCAATCCTCTCATTTGACATTGGGTTAAAAAGTTTGAAGAGACTGGTACAACGCTGGATAAATCAAAATCCGGGCGACCTAGGTTATCAAGAACGGTAGAAAACGTGGAGAATGTTAATCAGTCTGTTCGTGACAACCCGAACCTTTCAATTCGGAAGCGCGCAAGTGCTTTAAATGTGCATAGATCATCATTACATCGCATTATGCACAAAGACCTAAAGCTGCACCCCTACAAAATTCAATTGGTGCAAGAATTAAAGCCCCAAGATGCCAGTCAGAGGCTTAATTTCGTAAATCAGGTGATTGAGCGATTTTCAACGTTTACCAACATTTTGTTTTCGGATGAAGCTCATTTTCATCTTAATGGCCACGTAAATAAGCAGAACTGCCGCTACTGGAGTGCAACGAATCTGAAACGCAAACATCAGAAACCCCTACATTCGCCTAAAGTGACCGTATGGGCTGCGATGTCGGCGCGAGGAATTATCGGCCCTTACTTTTGTGAAGACGAAAGGGGGCGTGCAGTTACAGTGAATTCAGAGCGTTATGTGGAGATGTTAGACAACTTCTTGGTACCTGAACTGCAAAACTTTCCTGGCTATAACCAAAGAACATGGTTCCAACAGGGCGGAGCAACTTTACACACGTCCAATATGTCTCTGCCACGTGTTCGTGAAATTTTCAAAGGCAAATTGATCTCCCGGAGAGGTGACATAAATTGGCCTCCACGCAGTCCAGATTTAACCCCTATGGACTTTTTCCTATGGGGTTATCTTAAATCTAAAGTTTACGCCAATAAACCGACTTCACTGGCGCATTTGAAAGAAAATATCCGTCACGAAATGGCAGCCATCCCTGAGTCCACCTGCCGAGACGTCATAAGTAATTTTACTGTTCGATTAAATGAGTGCCGAGAACGCGAGGGTCTACATTTAGACGATATTATTTTTAGGAAATAAATCCCCAAAAAGTGTATTTTAATAATTAATAAACATTTTTTCTATATACGGCTTAATTTTTTTTAATCGATCCACTAAATATAAAATTTCTTTTGAGACACCTTGTATATTGCTGGATTAGGACCTCCGGGATTTTTTATTTTTATGTGGTTACAGACGAAATCGCCCACGATTCCTGACATTCCCGCAACCCTGTGGAACTCTTCTTTTTTTCTTAGCAACTCATATGCTGTATTTGGGAATTTAACAAATTTGCTTTAATGTCTCGCTAAAGCACAAACAACTTTTTTTATTATTATCGACCTAGTCGATTGAGAAAAACTATGTAAATCAGCAACGTATTGTTGATATGCCCCTTTCGCTAAATAACGAATAGTTGCTAAAACTTGCACTTCCACAGATATCGGTAACCCTTTCCTATTATTAATAGCCACCAAATCATTTTTTACCAATTGTACAACTTTTCGAGCGCTATCTTTCTCATTCTGTATATTTTTCGAAATTCTAAATCATTATATTTATAAAGTGGGTTAATCCGAGTTCTATAAACCTTTATTTTTCCTTGCATTGCGTCGGCCGCTTCTCCTAATATAGACATCTTGGACATCTTCCATCCTCTCTTGCAATTCCGCAAAAACCATATCTAATTAAATTGATATTTTATATGTTTTAATTATTTGGCATAACTTAAATAATAATATATTAAATAATAAATTAATAATATAAATAACTTAAATTGAAATTAAAAATAACCTTTTCGCAAAAAGTTCCTTACACGTTGCTTACACGACAGTTTTGGTACGTGAAAAAATTACCAAAGAGTGGAAGCTGCATGGCCTCCTTGCACGCATAAACTGTGTCTATAAATACGTTTTTTTTACCACGCACCTTGCACGAAAATTTACACGTTTCCATAGTACTATAAATACGGCTGTAAATATATTATTATTATTAACATATTAGGTATAATGGCGCTAAAATAATAAGCCCATCAGTTGTCCTGCCTCTATTGATCCTACCTAATTTCTATCCAATTACCATAAAATGGTCGTAGAATGCAAACAACCGTATATTGTTCATGCCCCCCAACTCAATATTATAATTCAACTCAGGTAATTTCAATAATTTCCAAATTAGTAAAATCCTAGATTAACTAACTTTCCCTAAATATCGTCCTAAATAAACCATCTCATCCGGATGAAGATAAAATATCTAATAATATATTCAGCCCAACCTTTTCAATAATTTCCTTCATAAGGGTCAATCCAACCCTTGAGTGGACATATATCACTTTATATAGCCTTCATCCAGGGCCGTACTTTACAAAATTAGGCTTTTGTCCTTTTTTTAAGTACTAATTAATACAGGACGCCTTATATTCATTAGCTTAATTAATAGCCTCTAAAAAGTTCAAAATAATTACAAAGCAGGTTTTAGTATTTTAAATTTAAGTTTTTTTATTGAAAGGTTTTTACTTGCCCGACCTTAATATATATAAGGGGCAAGTATTGTAATCGCGAAAATTTTCGATGTCGAGATTTTGACGGATGACCACGTTTCATGGTCCAGGGAATCCAAAAAACCTATTTTCGAAGTGCCGTCCGTATGTGTGTGTGTGTGTGTGTCTGTCTGTCTGTGTGTCTGTCTGTCTGTGTGTATACACGATAACTCAAAAACGGTTTAACTTAAAGAGTTCGTTCTGGTACTAAAAAATTCTCCTATTAAATGGGAAGAACCCTATTGTTTTTTATGAAAATCGGTTGACTAGAAATTGGAGTTTACTCGTGTCGATTTTAAGATTTTTGCGAATATTTAGCAACAGAAAAATATTTCGAAAAAATTTATTGAACAAAAGTTACTATAAATGCAATAACTAATAACTTTTATTTGAGACGTTTTTTGATAAAACCAAAAATTTCGTAAATTTTTTGTAAAATTATTTAAAATTTTTCCAAGTCTCAATTTTTTCATACTTATGTGTAACGTTTCCATGGTCATGATAATTAATTCGTAACTAGTAAAGCAAGCCTTGGACGAAAATTTGTATAGAACATAATTTGATGTATTTTTGAAGATTTATCTAAATATTTAATTTTTTTTTTTTTTAAATTTACATTTTTTTTATGGGAGGGCAAGTCTAGCGGAGGTTTCCCTTCGCCACTGGTTTAGATTAGGGAAAAACGATTAAAATTCCATTTGAAAGTTTTCATAGTTGAATTTTAGAAAGATGTATTTTAAAATTGATTTTAGGAGGGTTACCTTTTATGATTTTACAAACGCCCACTATATGACAATATTGAAATGTGTCATTAAATTAAATATTGGTAAAATTTGACATTTGTTATTGTGAAATCAGTGGCAGCTTATTAATTGACCGAGTAGTTTGTTGACAGTGAGCATTGAAAAAAAAAGTTTGTGAAAAAAATGGATATTACTCGTGAAGGTTTTATTACTCGTGAAGATTTCGGTTGATTTTTTACGATTTTAGTAAAGGCCTAACTCAACAACAATGCATAGATTTGCTTCGTACAACTTTTGGTAATAAAGCACCATCAGAAAAGACTGTTTACAATTGCTTTGCAGAATTTCGTCGTGGTCGTGCGTCCGTCAGTGACGAATCTCGTGAAGGTCGACCAAAATCGATTGTCATACAAAAAAACATCGATGCTGTGCACTAAATGATTGAAGAAGATCGACATGTGACTTAGAGATAGAGGCATCCTTTGGCATATCACAGACTGCAATACATTCGATTTTGCATGAAAATTTATCTGTGAAAAAGATCTGTTCCCGATGAATTCCGCATAAATTGACCGAAGCTCAAAAAAGGCTCGTGTTGACTGGTGTAAGGATGCACTAAAAAAAATCAACCTAGGCACTGCAAAATCCGTATACAACATCGTTATAGGTGACGAAACTTGGATTTATTCATATAAACCGGAAACTTAGCAAGAATTTACTGTTTGGATCTTCCAAGATGAACCGAAACCCACAAAAGTTGTTCGTTCACGAAGTACTTCCAAGAAATGATCGCATGTTTCTTCGGTTGTACTGGACATGTCGCAACCATTCCTTTAGAGCAGGGGTCGAGAACATTTTTACTCATTACCCAAAGATATATTTCTTTACACCGACGTTGCCCCATTGGCTTGTAAAAAAACCTCACCTCTCAAAATCCAAATGACGAGCAAAAAAAAGGTTCTCGCCTCCCAAAATCTAAATGATGAGCAAAAAAAAGGTCCTCACTTTCGCCCCTAAGAATTTTACCCCGTTTGGAGTAATTTACCCCTGTTCCCCGACCCCTGCTTTTTTAGAGGATCGCAGAAGAGTTAATGCTGAATGGTATACAACAATTTGTTTGCCAGAAGTCTTCGACAACATTAGGAAAAACATTCAAAAACGTCACATCATTCTTCATTATGACAATGCAAGTTCCCACACAGCACGTCAAACAATTGATTATTTGAAGGAGAAAAACATCGAATTAATGTCTCATTGCCCGTATTCACCTGATTTATCCCCTACGACTTTTTTTTGTTCCCCAATGTCAAACAAAAAAATTCGTGGACAGCCATTTTCATCACTTCAAGAAGCTGGTAAAGCATTCGAAAATCATGTTATTGAGATACCAACTTCAGAGTGGAAAAAATGTTTTGAGAATTGGTTTGAACGCATGCAAAAGTGTATAAATCTTAAAGGCGAATATTTTGAAAAGCTATAAAACAAATTGTTCAAAACAACATTTTTTTTCTTTGTTAGTTTTTGTATAAAGTTAATAGGTAGCCCTCGTATTAATGCTGGAATATAAAGGCTTTAACTCTTAAGGAGCGGTGCTACTTAAAATGTACCCCACAAAATTTGAATGAAATAATCGTTCTTGAGTTTTATAAATACCATAAATACTTTATTTATCTACTTATGAAACAATGTTGGTAAATATTTTTTTCATTTTTTATTTTAAACACCTAATATTAATTAATTTATTTTTCATGAATTTTATTGGTTATTTTTAAGAAAAGGGCGGAGTCAACTCGGGTGAATTCCCTAATTATTGCAAAGCAGCTACCGCCTAAACAACCGCTTCAGTCTGAATCTGGACGTCGGTCAGGACGGACGTATCAGGTTGGGCGTATACTATGCTTTGCTAGAAATTTAGTTGGTTAGTATGAAACAGGATTTTATGAATGTTGGACGTATGAAAAAATTGCAATTGAAAATATTGTAATTTCAGCTAAAAAACATTTTCAATATATTCCATAATATACCTGAATACAAATTATTAATAAATTATTTATTTACGATAAAATAAAAATGGGGTACATTTGTACCCCACAACGCAACCAAAGGACACCGTAACGTAAGGGTTAACACACTAGAGTTAATATTAACGTCTTGACTTGGAAAATTCAAGTTTTTACATTCGAATCGAAGTAATTTGCGTGTGATAGTATGAAAAAAAAAAAAACCTAGGTTTTAATGACTAGTTAAATGGAACAAGTTTCAATTCCTGTGTCTATTTATCCAGGTTTGTCAAAAAGCGCGTGCGCCAACTGATGCCCGCTCGCTCTTAGCTGTTTTGCATCTTAGTCTTTTTTTTTACGTTGAGGTTAGTTTGTTGTATAATTGTTATTTTCGAATGTTATATTTTTTTAAAAATGATTTTGGAAGAACAACTAATTAATTTAGTGAAACCGCACAAATAAACTTTTCAAATTAAAACTGTCAACTGTCATAATAACACTATGTACGCATGCGCAAACAAAAAAATTCCAAGTCTTAAATATTATTCAAATACTGTGTGATAAGTCAAAACCTACAAAGACGTGGATCCTGAAAAAAAAACCTACAAAATTAAAACTTGGATAGTAGTCCGAGAGCTAGCAACGTTTTCGAGAAAGAATTTTAGGTCGGCTGGTTCTTCGATATTTCCCTTTCTTACTGAAGTTAGGTAGGGATGCGGTACGTCTGGCACCTGGGAGCGGTTGCGTTTACCTGTGCGCATCTCGCCTGTACAGGTAAAAAGGATATTTTGAAATCATTTTAAGACATTTTTTTTTTATACATAATTTTCTATGTCTTTTTAGCATTATAAATTTATAGTTGCCAGATAGTTTCGTTGTTGCTAACATTGCACCAGATCTAATTTAAGTAATTAAAAAATAATAATTTTCAAACCATTTTAGTATAGCTGTAATTTTAATATGATATAGTTCTGTAGTCGAAGAATACAATATTAATTTGCCAGACGGAAATTTCGTTGTTTAAATAGGAACCAGACCAATTTAAGTCCCGGGGATAATAGGTAAGTTAGAAGAGTGTGGCAGCTTATTCGTTGGTTGCGTGAGAGAGATAGCTGCATCAGAGGGCGTTAGAGAGAGACAGGTTATATAGGTTAGAATTTCAAAAAAAAAAAAAAATAGAGCAGAATAATAATTAAAGTAAAATGAGATGAGAACAACTGATAAAAAATATTATTAGCAAAATAAAACAAATCATTTATTTTAAATATGTAGGAAATGAAACATAAAATGTAATTCAGTATTTTTATTGAATAATTCTGTCACAATAAAATGTCAGTATCATTGTCACTGCTATCATCGTTATCACTCCTTATATCATTATTATTATTGTATTCAGATGTATCGTCATTTTCTAGGACCTGATAATCTGTAAAAAAATAAAAAAAAAATAAATAAATAAAATTATTATTATTTTACCACTTTTTTCTGAACAAAAAACACATTTTTCTTTTTCCTCACTCATCACGATAAAATAATGCTTTATTTTATTTTATAAAAACAAGCAAACATAAACACTCATGTGGTCGACGCCAACTTAAAAAATAGCAGCTGTGATTGTTTTACTGTTATCTCTTCTAAGTCACCTATTCTCCCCGGGACTTCATTGGGTCTGGTTCCTAGTTAAACAACGGAATTTCCGTCTGGAAAATTAATATTGTATTCTTTGATTACAGAACTATATCCTATTAAAATTACAGCTATACTAAAATGGTTTGAAAAATATTTTTTAAATACTTAAATTAGATCTGGCGCAATGTTAGCAACAACGAAACTGTCTGGCAACTATAAATTTATGCTAAAAGGGCATAGAAAATTATATTTAAAAAAAAAATGTCTTAAAATGATTTCAAATTATTTTAACCTGTACAGGCGAGATGCGCACAGGTAAACGCAACCGCTCCCAGGTGCCAGACGTACCGCATCCTTACCTAAATTCAATAAGAAAGAGAAATATCGAAAAACCAGCCGACCTAAAATAAACTTTTTTGTGACGTTGCTAGCTCTTAGACTATAGCGTTCTAGTGTGATACGCCCTTAAGTTTCCATTATATAAATATAGGCGCAGATTATTTCAAGAGTCCCCTTTGCTATTAGACTCCTCAAATATGAGGACGAAACAAATAAATAAATAAAATAAACAGATGTATCCTTCAATTTTATTTATGTAGATAATTTTCCCTCTATGCATAATACGAAAGACTCTTTGTCTTACATTTGAAGACAAATGCTATAATAAAATTACAAAACAATAAAAATAATCTGTAAAGTTATGATAACCGGTATAGTGGTGGAGGTAGCCATTAAACTATGGCACTATTTCATATCAGGATTATTACACCTGGCGTGCGGGTTTAGAGGTGCACGCTAGGTGGCCATAACTGCGGTGGTACACTGCAGAACAAGCGCGGTGACGTCACACCCAGCAGCTTTATGTATCACCAGCAGTGACAGGGTTAATGGAGGAATAACAGACGCAATATATCTCGGATTGTGTTAAGGGTTGATTCTCAGTTATCATGTTATATTTTAATTAGATTTTGAAGATTAGGAACACGTTTGCTAAATGTATTTATACTCTTTATACAAGTAATGGAATCGTTGGTAGTTTTTCTTAGTGAAACTCGAATATATAGTGCGTTCGAAGGTGAGTTTGCAGTATAGCTCTTATGGAAAATGGGAGCGGTGTTGCCAAATGCTGTAAAAGTGTCAAATGTGTCAATTATAATAATATGAAAAACTCGTATGATTTACAAAAATCAACTCTTATAAAACTCAAAATAACACTCAACAAAAACAAATGGCCATTTGTAGAATACTGCGTTTTCACAGATCAGCGCGTTTTAGTGCTGGCAACGTCGACAAGCAAGAAAGGATAGTGTCATTGTGTAAACCCATTAGAGAGTATGAAAAAGAACTACTCCATATGCCCTGTACTGCAACACCTTCGAACGCACTATAGGTAACAGGTTTTTAAATGAGGTACTAAAGCAGGTTAAGTTTCACAATATTATTTTTATACTTTGCGTTCACAATAATATCATTGTTACACTGAAAACAGTTAATAATAAAAACTATTGTTAAACTGTTTTTGGTGACCTTTTATTTTGAGAGATTGGCAGTACTACTTGTCTACGGCGTGTCATTGATAACCTCAAATATTTTAAAATGTTTATTTAATACAATTTGTAAATATTACCATGTCAGATAGTTATTTTATATTATTATTATTAAGGTCCGGTATTTCCACCTTACTGTTATCTATAAGAATAACTATCAATCGGATAATATTATCCTCTTGATAGTCACTAGGATAAATTGCTTTCTGTATTTCCAACTCTAGTTATCCCGTAGATAGCTATTCTGATTGATGTTTTTACCGACCGCCAACATATATAAGGGAGGTATTGTGGATTCACGGTAAGTTCATCGAAAATCAATTCATTGAAAATCAATTCATCGAAAATCAATTCATCGAATATCAATTCATCGAAAATCAATTCATCGAAAATCAATTCATCGAAAATCAATTCATCGAAAATCAATTCATCGAATGATCAATTCATCGAATGATCAATTCATCGAAAAAAATATTTTGTAAATAATTGAGAGGAATGCCGAGGGGATCGGAAAGCCAAAAAAGCAGTGGTCAATAAAAGTTGACAGACTACACTTATTAAATAACTATCATACTTGGTCTATTAATAATTTTTAAATTTTCCATTCAGAAAATACGCCAGGTAAAAGATACCTGTTGGATTATTTTGAAATCGAACAGGGCGCCTTAGATCAGAAAAACCCGATTAATGGGATCATAAATGTACTTAATACACCCATTCTTAAAGGATTATAAAAATGTTATTTCCCCATCTGTTAAGTCTTAAGGGTTTTGTGTTATGTACATAGTTTTACCATTCATATTTACTATACCACACATGATTTGATCAATGTACGGTGATTCTAAACAGGTGGCATTGTTATGTTAGTGTGAGTTTGTTTTGTCATTAAACTAGATGATGGGTAGCTCGCTTCGCTCGGCTTCTTCTAACCAAACCCTTACTAACCTAACCTAACCTAAGATAGTGTTTTGACATTAAACTAGAAAATGGGTAGCTCGCTTCGCTCGGCTTCTTCTAACAAAACCCTTACTAACCTAATCTAACCTAAAATAGTGCTTTGTCCTTAAACTAGAAGATGGTTAACTCGCTCCGCTCGGTTTTAGACTTTTACTAACTAAACCTAACCTAATTACCTTGCTTTTAGACGCATAGTACTTTATTTTCCTCCATATTAGCCCAATTAAAATGCGTATCATTGTGTATGAATTTATAAATATTATTTGCGTGCAATTGCCACTAACCTGTCTTATTAAACCTTAAAAACAAAAAAAATTAATTTCTTTTATTATATAAGTTTTTTTATTATATTTCTTTATTTATATTCAAACACTATGTCACTTTATTTACCTTTTTTTAAACCATATAAAAAAAATTACGCAATTATTTCTTAGTCTGTCTACTTTTATTGACCACTGCTCTTTTGACTTTCCGATCCCCTCGGCATTCCTCTCAAATATTTACAAAATATTTTTTTTCGATGAATTGATCTTTCGATGAATTGATTTTCGATGAATTGATTTTCGATGAATTGATTTTCGATGAATTGATTTTCGATGAATTGATTTTCGATGAATTGACTTTCGATGAATTGATATTTGATGAATTGATTTTCGATGAACTCGTCGGTTAACGGTATTGTGATCATACCAATTTTGACGTTTCGAGATTTCGATGGATCTACTCGAATTGAGGTCCCTACATAACGTTTTGACTATTTTTAGCATGATGTCTGTCGGTCTGTCTGTCCGTCCGTCTGTCTGTCCGTCTCTCTGTCCATCTGTTTAAGTCCACAGACCATAGGAGCTTGATTATGGTCTTGTAGAGCAAGATTTGATTTGAAACAAATAATTTTGATTTTGTACCAACAAGCCAATATATTTGTCAAAATTTTAAGTCTAACTGCATACGTTTAATGTGTTTGCTCTAGTTCAATCGTTGGTAGTCTGCTATTAACAATGTATTTTTTATTATAAATAGCAGCATTACATTTTATAAATTTTAAGAGATATAGTGGAAAACTCTCAGCTTTATATAAATACGTAGTATCTAACAATAATTTATAAAATTCTTTTAAAAATTGTTCCACTTAACTTGCACATCTTTCTCCTTTCCTGAATCTTGGTTTTTACTCCGGAGCCATTATTTAGAGACCCCACTACACGATGTCTGCCAGTAAAATGGTAGTTTTTGTTAATTTTGCGAAGTAAGTATCATCATTCACCGATGGCGGCGCTGTTACCTGTACACAGGTGTTTCCAATGATACATTGTTGCATGTAATTTAGAATTCCATCTACAAGTCATTCCAGAATGAGATATTGAACGAGTTAATCGCTATTTTACTGTTTGTTCCGGACATTTTCAAAACGATTCGTTAATGGTGGCTATTTTTCCTGTTTTAATGCCTTGTATTTCATTTTTAGGTTTTTATTTTCGCATTTAAATGATGAATGTTAACGAAAAAATAATTAAAGCTTTGAAAAATTGTTAGTTTATTTAAATTAGAATTTTTGCTGTTTTATCTGGCGTGCTGATAACAAAATTATATTGAAGTTTGAATTCTCACCAGCTTCAGGATTTCGGAGATATAATCCATATACGATATTTCATCTGAAAAGGCTATCGGTTCGGTAGTAATTGCTGACAAACGGTTGAACATAAAAAGTTGGAATTTGGCATTCTTATACAATTATTTGACCCACATATGGGAAAACTATAAAGAGTTCAAAATTATGTAAAATATAAAAAAAAAGTAATAAACAATTTTTTTCTTTATTTTAAGTGGGGTAACAAATAAAGCCCTTTAATGCATAATTTAAAGCATTATTTTTAAAAAATACAATATTTTTATGGAATTTTCACCAAAAATTTGTTAAAAATCCTATTTCCCAGAGGGTTTGGTCTAAAAATCTGAAATTTTTTTCTATAATGTACACCGGTGAGAACCGGAAAATTTCAACAGGAATTTTAGATCAGATTATTATATCGAAAAATATCGATTTTTGGTGACGTGGAAAAAATATACTCATTTTTAGAGTTTTGTAGCTATGACTACCAAAAAACCCTTATAACGTCACTCCTGTGTCTGTCTGTACGGTAGAAATTGTAGCTAAACGGCTGAACATAGAAAGTTGAAATTTGGTTACTTGTACAACCTTCTGACCCACATATAGGAAAACTATAGAGAGAATAGGAAAACTATAGAGAAAAAATACTGCGCGGGATAAATATAAACAAATATGTATTTAATAAAAAAGTAATATTTTTTTAAAATTTTGAGTGGCATACCAAATGAAACCTCTTAATGCGTGGATCAACAAACAAATTTTTATTTTTGAAAAATAATTTTTTTTTATTGAATTTTTACCAAAAATTTGTCTAAAAATTTTTGTCCCACACACTATCTTTCAAAGGGATTGATCTAAGAATCTAAAAAAATCTCCGTAATGAACATTGATGGGAACCAAAATAGTTCAACAGTTTTTGATCAGATACATTTTTCGAAAATTTTGTTTTGTTTCGTTGGTAAAATAAAATCTTTTTTTTAAAATTTATTGTGTGGTATCAAATGAAAGCTCTTAAGCCGTAGATTACGAAACGATAGATAGTTTTTGAAATTCGTTTCTTTTAACACGAATTCAGCAAAAAATGTGCAAAAGTTCTTGTCCCGCACCCTTTTACCAAAAAGGGTTAAGCTAAAAATCTGAAAAAAATATAGGTAATGTAGGTATATCGATCTGAGCCAGAAACGTACGAGAGGAATTTCAAATCAGATTGTTTTTCTGGAAAATAAGGCATATGTTGTTTTTGAAAAAATTTATTATTTTTTTAATTCATGATGATATTATGGCTAAGTACACGTATGATCTCGAAAAACAAATAAAAAAAATATATAAATCTTTACTTAAGGCACAAAAAGCTAAAAATCTTAAGAGCTACAAAAAAAAAAAACAAGTATGTTTATCTAAATTTTGTTTTGCGCCCTAAACTTACTTGCGCCTGTGGCGGGCGTATCTTTCGCCACGCCCTAGTTACGGGCCTGTTAAAGTGACTTTGACGTATCCATGTAAACCAATGCTATTATAATATTATAATTGTATTGTAAATATACAACATGAAAAATGAACTTACCCTGTTAGTTACGTATTACAAAATGAAACATATAACCAAGGCCGGCCAGAGGGCGGTACGAACGGTGCGACCGCACAAGGCCCCGCGCGACCCGGGTTTTTTTTTTTGCTTTATAGAATGACTAAATCGGTTCGTTTCTTTTTAAATATGTATAAACAATGCAGCCAGTACCGACATTTGTGTTTTTAAAATAATTTGTGATACTTATTTGTGATATATATAAAACTTCGTGAACAAAAATTCGTCGCCTAGAAATACAATTTTAGAAATTGTAGATTTACAAGAACAATTTATCTGAACTGTATCCCAATTTTGAAAGTAATACTGACAATTCCAGTAACAGTTGCATCGGCAGAGAGATCATTTTCCAAACTGAAAATAGTAAAAAATTATTTACGATCTTGTATAAGTCAGGAGCGATTCTCTTCATTGGCATTTTTGTCAATCGAGTCCCAGTTGGCAAGAAAACTAAATTATGACGAGATAATTAACAATTTTGCAATAAAACATGCCAGAAGGAATGAGTCATCATTACTGGTACGGCCTTCAAGGCCCTTGAAGGCCGTAGCCGTCTCAATCGTCTTCCGCCATTCCTTCAGATTTTGTGTTATTGTCCTCTGTTGTGTGCACCGATAGACCGAGCATCCTGTGTTACACAATCAACCCATCTTTGGTCTACCTCAATTCTACCTACTGGCACAATACGAAAATTTCTTTGTGCATGGTTTATTTCATTGGTTCCAGTCCATCCTAGTCGATTTAATTAAACTTTTTTCTTCATACCGATTACACAGTTTGAAATTATATCCGCATTCAACGTTCTATAGGCATCTGGGTCGCGTCATGATTTCAGTACTGTTTTCAGAATGAGATTTCATAACAATAGGTTTCCTATGGGCAGTGGTCGTTATGAAATAGGTATTTATAGATCTTTTTAGCTATTTATATTGTTTTGTTAAATATAGGGTGACCTTTTTTGTTAAAAAGACAATGCGGGTCGGAGCAAAAAAAAGGTCCTCATCTCCCAAATCCAAGTGAACAGCAAAAAAAGGTCCTCACCTCCCAAATCCAAGTGAAAAGTAAAAAAAAGGTCTTCATCTCCCAAAATCCAAGTGAACAGCAAAAAAAAAGGTCCTCACCTCCCAAATCCAAGTGAAGAGTAAAAAAAAGGTCATCATCTCCCAAAATCCAAGTGAACAGCAAAAAAAAAGGTCCTCACCTCCCAAATCCAAGTGAAGAGCAAAAAAAAGGTCTTCATCTCCCAAAATCCAAGTGAAGAGCCAAAAAAAAAGGTCTTCACTTCCCAAATCCAAGTGAAGAGCAAAAAAAAGGTCCTCATCTCCAAAATCCAAGTGAAGAGCAAAAAACAAAGCTCTTCACCTCCCAAATCTTTGGATTGAAAATGTTAAAATGCGGGACGAATGGTCACCCTAGTTAAATATCAATTATAATTATTCATAAATTATTAGTGTAACTAATATGTACAAATAATAAGTGTAATATTGCAAAATACAAATATTTTGAATGTTTCTTTTTTTTTAGAAGTAGGCGGCCGCACGAGCTTCTTGCACCGGGCCCCGCTTTTTCTCGGCCGGCCCTGTATATAACATCA
This sequence comes from Liopterus haemorrhoidalis, assembly GCA_963971575.1. Taxonomy (NCBI): domain Eukaryota; kingdom Metazoa; phylum Arthropoda; class Insecta; order Coleoptera; family Dytiscidae; genus Liopterus; species Liopterus haemorrhoidalis. The sequence continues at coordinate 230,383,286 of OZ020611.1, forward strand.
ACAATTTGTTATCATTTACTAAATACCTACAAAACCCTGAAAGATGTGAAAATTCACACTTCACATAAATTTCATTTCTTAATACAGTTTTATGACGTGAGTCATTTTTATTAAACCTCTCCGTGCAAGTAAAAAAGAACTACGTCTTAATACTAAAGTTTTTATGCTACACTCTTTCCGTTGGTGTATGAAAAGTTGCATAACCATCCAGGCGCATTATTCTTCAACCTAGCATACTATTTTTCTCTTAAATCACGCAGATGATCCGCTTGCATTACCATAAATACCGTGTGCTCAGTGTCCTACATTGCGTGCGATAAACGGCAGAGCATATTTCTTAACTTGGCAGCGGTGGCGCTCGTTCATTCCTGTTTCAAATAAATCTACAACTTGCATCACATACTTTGCTAAATTGCGTTTGTGTTTATTTATTGCAACTTCGATATGTTTTATGTTTTGGTTTTTTAAATAGGTGACCGAATTTTAAAGTTACTGCTTAAAACTTTAGGATTTATTTGTCAGTTTCTTCTAGATTAGTGGACTCCAATGTGGGATACGACACTTGTCCACTTGATACTTGGGAAAACTCGAAGAAATTAAATATTTTGTATTGTCCTTTTTAATTATGTAATATCGAATTATAGGTTCTAGGGTTTCTGGAAACTCGAGTTTTCCGAGTCCTAAATTTAGAACGTCGAGTCCGGATCTAAATCTAAACTGAAATTAATAAGCGAGAACATTTAATATTTTCTCAATAATGATTCTCATAGGTGAAGTTTTTGTAACAAGAAATAAAATACAAAATTTGTTAAAATTAGAATTATTTATTACATCACAAGATTGTCAACTGAAATTTGTGGTCGTTCTAATGCTGCGTTCAGAACCTCTCAATTATAAATTAGAATTAACGTAAAATTAGTACTTAACATAAAATTAAGAATTAGAAATTAAGTTGCATTCACAATATAAATTAAGAAACTAAAGTTAAGACACTGACATCTAGTATTTTAGCTACAAACTTTTATCGATTTCTACTTTACCGATCGATCTGTTAATATTTGTAATAAGTTTTTGTGTGTTTAGAAGCATTTTAGAAGTCTGTGTGATAGGTCTGCGTCATTATTGTGTTATTTCCAATTCAATTCCAATACAATTTAGACGTTTACTTTAATAATAATATTTTTGGTTAGACAGATTGACAGCTGCTTACTGCGCACGCGTCAATTAGAAATTAACGTAAGAGTTTGGCGTCCCCTAACTTCTAATTTTAATTTATAAGTATAATTTTGAAGGTTGTGAACGATAAAGTACAGTTACGTATAACAAACATTTACGTTAATTCTAAGTACTAATTCTAATTCCTAATTGAGAGGTTCTGAACGCAGCATAAGAAATTAAAAATAATCGGCCCAATTCTGTAAGCAAGTTACTACAAAAAAGTTAGAATAAAAGTTGCTAAATACAAGGTCAGTAACTTTTTTAGCAACTTTCACGAAATCCGTATTCTGTAAGAAAAAAGTTACTATGAAATTAGTAACTAGTTGCTAAAAAAGTTATTATGGATAACAACTAACAGAAAGCAGTTGCTACACTTAGTAACTTCAAAATAACTTGTTAAAATCGTGAAAAATCGCAATTTTTCTGTTTAATAATGAATTATTTCAAGCATTTTACAATGAAGGGTACATAGAGACAATAATTATAGAAGGATTTTTATTTTATTTTCTGTATAGCACAAAATTCTTCGAGTTCTTTATTTCAATTTCTATTTTTTTTTTTTTTGTTTATTTACATTTGTTTTATAATAGTATAACAGTACAATATTTTTTAAATGTATTAACTACGACTGTCAATAGAAGCCGCGCACAGAAGGGGGTGGTCGACGAGTTCAGACCCCCTCTCCCAAGGATTTGAAAAATCAAATCTTATTTAATAAAAACTAAGCGATTGCAAATAAGAACCACCTTTTTTATTATTAAAAATTAAATTATAATCAAAATTAAATTAATATATAAACCCAGTCCTCTCCATAAAAACACAACAAAACATTTGTATTATATTACAGATATTTTTTCGAAATGGACCCTTCCCAGATCAATGTTTTAAGTGCGCGCCTGTTCAATGGCTATCCGAACTTCTTTAACTGTATTTCACGCAATTCATTTAAATTTGGACTATAACTTGCACCACCACATAGAAAACAGTAACCACATAGCACATCACCACAGCACCACCACTCGTTCCTCTCAATTATTTTTTAAACACTCGTATCACCGACCATGACAGGGTTATTTTCCAGGAAATTCAACAGAATTTTCATCTGTTTGCAATTTTTTTTCTGATTTTGTTTATAAAACATTTTTCGTTTAACCTCAGAAACTCACAACATAGCTGTCAAACTCAATTAAAAACGAATACCTCGCCTGCGCAGAACGTAATCTGCTTCTAGCTTCACGGTTCTTTCTAGCAACGTTACTAAATATAACTTGTTATAAGAACGTTTCTTGTGCTTATGCTTGGAGAATACCAATTGTTTGGCGATTGATAAGAAAGTTACTATAAAAGTTATTTCGTAGCAACGTTACTCAGTAGAAACTAACCTAGTAACTTTTTACAGAATCGGGCCGAATATGTACTTCAAAACAATAAATAAAACATAAATCTAGAAATTTATCAAAGCATTTCTAGAAAGCACCTTTTGAATTTACTGGTTTTTACTTAATTTTAAAAACGTGGACTCGTCGAGTATTAGTGTCGAGTCCCGAGTCCGAGTAATTACCCAAATATTCGACGAGTCCGAGTCCAGAAACCCTAATAGGTTCCTTTGGGATCTTTGAGCTTTCTTAAAGAAATCAAGGTGTCGAAGCAGGGGCAAAAGGACCACAGGCCCGGAGCCCAGAAAGGAAAATATTGGCATAATAGTATTTGACTGAAGACTTTTTTAAAGTTTTGTAGGTATGACCACCAAATAACCCTTATAACGTCACTCATGTGTCTGTCTGTGTACTGTAGAAATTGTAGCCAAACGGCTGAACATAGAAAGTTGAAATTTGGTTACTTGAACAACTTTTTGACCCACATATAGGAAAACTATAGAGAGTTCAAAAAAATACAGCGCGGGATAAATATAAACAAATATATATTTAATAAAAAAATTAATATTTTTTTAAAATTTTGAGTGGCATACCAAATGAAACCTTAATGCGTGGATCAACCATAAACTAATTTTTATTTTTGAAAAATCAATTATTTTATTGGATTTTTGCCAAAAATGTGACATAAAACTTTTGTCCCCCATCCTATCTCCCAAAGGGATTGATCTAAAAATATAAAAATAATCTCTGTAATGAATATTGATGGTAACCAAAATAGTTCAACCGGAATTTTCGATCAAAATGGTTTTTCGCAAAATATTGTTTTTTTGTCTTCGAAAAAAAAAAATATTTTTTTAAAAATTTATTGTGTGGTATTAAAATAAAGTTCTTAAAACGTAGATAAAGGAACTGGAAGTAGTTTTTTTTATTTATTTTAATCCGATTTTTTCCAAAAAAGTACTAAAAAATCAGTGTCTTAACCCTATGTATGGGGTTAAATTAAAATCTGAAAAAATTCTAAGCAATGTATATTGCTATGAACTGGAAACGTACGAGAGGAATTTTTTATCCGATTTCGTTTTAGGAAAATATCAGTTTTTGTTAATGATTTTTTTTTTTTTTAGTATATAATATTGTGGTGATATTAAATGGAAGCTCTTTAAGTGCAGATTAAGGAACGGTAATTAAATTTTATAGGAAAAAAAATGCGTTAAAATATATATTATGATATATGTTACACGGTAGAAAAAATCTAACTGCAACCTTCTTGTCGTGCCTGTTGAATTAAAGGATTTAAAACCAACACTTGTAATTGTGTTATGTAGTGACGAATTCATCGTTTGGCCTTCTAATAATCATCATTCACTGACTAAATATCTACAAAACCCTGAAATGTGTGAAAATTCACACTTCACGCCTTTTTTTTATTTCACATTAATAGACCATATTAGTGTGTAGTCACATACATGTGCTGCCATTTCAGAGCTGAGTCCTTTGGAAGTTTTTGACTGGTTTATAATACATGTGACATTACTTTTGTTACCTTAATTTTATGAGTATCTTCAATTTTGGAGCAAAAAATATGTATTTTTGATAAATATGTATTAATATATACAGTCCAGATACTTTATATTATAGAATAATGATTTTATAAATATATAAATAAGGATTCTGATATAAAAGATAAAGATATATTTATAGGTTATGTTTTTAAATAATATGAAAATCAAAATATCTTTAGTATTTATTTAATTAACACTAAGTAATCATTAATATTTTGTTTTAGAACGCATAATAGTGTATTGTTTTGCTCCAAATTGTAACCATTACAGCTACATTCTTAATTGCAATTTTTTTCGTTTTTTAACAGTTGAAAATAAAAACAATAATGGATAAAATAAAAACAACATATTTTTCCTTCAAACCATTTAGATATGGCACACACACTTGCTATGTTACTTGCCATAATAACGATTATTAACGTAAAATTTAGAAAATTAACTTGCAAAATAATATTGTTCTGCAAAAATAATGACATTAAATTATAATGTATAAAATAAGAATTTTAATAAATAAATATTGACTTGTAGTTTTGATGTGAAGCATTCTCTTACTTTGAAAACTTAATTTATATTTTCAAAATACAATTTAACAAAAAAACAACATACTAAATTCAAATAAAAGGAATCCAACTGCGAGGCTGCAGCACTGAATCCTATTTTGTGACGTAGTTACTAATATGGTCCATTGTCTTTGGTACTAAGGAAAATAGCCAGGATAATCATTTTCTTCATGATGAAAATTCTATGCTTGAATTCCCTGCAGGACACGTGTGTTACCACTATGCTACGCCGGTCGGATGCAGTTGCTTTTTAAATTTGTTCAAAATATGCATTTTAATTTTGAAATTTTGTCGTAGCTACCAAAAAAAGTATGTCGTGCCACTGGAAACGTTATATTCCTGAGGCATTATAACAGACTTGAAGATTTTCTCGCACGCCTAAATATATTATCTATCAAATATGACTTCTATTTTTAGAATATTGCCAACATATTGAACAATATATGTATTTTATTTGTAATATTCCTAGTCTAACCTTTCTGACACGTATGTATGTGGGGGAGACAAATTTAAAATAGCGGTTATTTGTTACGTTGAAAGATTTTCTTGATGAAATTTGATGGAAAAATGAAATTGACTGGAATTTTATTGAAATATCGTTTTTTTGTGAAAAATTTTCCTGAAAAAAGTTACGAATTTTTTGCTGAATCATATGATGAATATGTTTTTTTCAAAGTTTTTTAGAGATATTGAATTTATTCATAACATATAATTATAGTTTTTTCATTTCAATTCACAGTTTTTTCATATCTTTTACAGGTTTTTTATGCCTTTTTAGTTACCATGACAGCATTAATTTTCGATGGTTTCATTTGAAACAAATTTCTTTATTCCCTTTAATATGTTTCCGAAACTTTATTGCTCGTGACCCAAAAATTTAAAACCTATTGCCTTGAAGACCTATTGTCAGAGCCGGCTGCAAATTTTGCGGCACACTACTTTATGATTTCCCTCTCCCTAATTTACGATTTTGGGATAATAGTGAATAGGAACTTTTGTATTCAGAATAAGTTAGTACATAATAGCGAAATGAAATTCTGCAATTACCTGTTATATACCTGTATTATGATAAGTGATAAATAAAAAGATTAAGAGCCACAAGCTCAAAGAAACAGAAGTACAAAATAGATACCAGGAAATATTGGAAAGGAAACTTAAAGAACACAGAGAAACCAACAACCTAGAAGATAACTGGGAACAATACAAAAGAAGTATACTTGAAGCAGCGAAAGATAGTTGTGGGATGGCCAAAATTACAAATAAAGCAAGAAAGAAGTCAGCATGGTGGGGTGACGAAGTCAAAAGACTGGTGAAAGAAAAGAAGGATAAATGGAAGAAATATTTAACAACAACAGACCCAATGGACTATGAGGAATATAAACGAAGAAGGAAGATAGTTTCGAAAAAAGTGAAAGAGGAAAAAGAAAATTCATGGCAAGAATTTGGACACAAAATGAAAGAGGCTTTCAGAGAGAATCAAAAGATGTTCTATGGAACCATAAAACAAATGAGGAAGAAAAAAGTAACAACACTGAAAAACGTCAAAGATGAGAATGGAACAATTCTAGTCAAGGAAGAAGAAATTATGGAAAGATGGAAACAATATTTCCAGGATTTATTACATATTGAAAGCATAGGCCGTAAAAATGCAACACAACCTGAACAAAACGCAAAAGAAAGGATAGAAAATAATGAAGATACTGGAAGTAAAGAGTCATATAAAATATCAATGGAAGAACTAGAAGAAACTCTGAGGAAATTCAAAAACGGAAAGGCACCTGGACACGACTGTATCACTAGCGAAATGATTAAGTACACAGGAGAACACGGAAAAGAAAAACTTTTGAAAATTATGAATCTGGCGATAACAACAAGTAGATCCCCTCTAGACTGGCAAACTGGTATTATAACACCCATATATAAGAAAGGCGACAGTAGAGAATGCTCAAATTACAGAGGAATAACCCTGCTTAGCGCAGTAGGAAAATTATATGCAAGAATACTCGAGCGAAGAATCAGAAACGCACTGGAAGCAACCTTGGAAGACTCTCAATATGGATTTAGGTCAAAGAGAGGGGTGCAAGACCTCTAAAGCTCAGAAGCTCTAAAAACAAATAGCCAAATCCACCTATGCTTCATAGACTTGGAGAAAGCTTTCGACCGAGTGGACAGAGAAGACGGCTGGTTGACACTTAAAAACAGAGGTATCCATGAAAGCACCATCTCAAATATTAAAAGTTTGTATACCGACAGCAATAATTATGTAAGAACAAAAAATGAAGTATCGAGATCTTTTATAACGGAAAACGGACTCAGACAAGGGTGCGTACTCAGTCCGCTACTGTTCTCAATGGTTCTAGACGACGTCATAAAAGAAGTGAGACAAAATATTAAAGAATATTGTGTGGGCTACTGGAAAATGGAAAATGTGAAAGTAGCAGAACTTTGCTATGCGGATGACATGGTCATAATAGCAAGGAACGAGGACGAACTACAAAACAACCTGAACCAATACAATAAAGAATTGAAGAAAATAAATATGAAAATTAGCACACAAAAAACAAAAACAATGGTAATAAGCAGGACAAAAACGCAACACAAGATAAAAATAGATGACAAAATAATAGAACAGGTAGGAAAATTCAAATACCTAGGTACAGTTTTCGCCGAAGATGGAAAAATGGATGAAGAAATTATGGAAAGAGTAGGCGCAGCAGGAAGAATGTTCAACAGCATCAAAGCACCGTTCTTAACTAAAAAAGAAATACCAACTAACATCAAGGTAGAGATCTTCAAAAAAGTGACGGTACCCATTTTGACATATGCCTCAGAATCCTGGACCACTACAGAGACGCACAGGTCTAAAATAAGATGCTCCGAAATGAGATTTTTAAGGAAAATCGAAGGTAAAACAAAACTGGACAGAATAAGAAATGAAGTATTTAGGGAAAAACTAGGCACAAAACCAGTAGAGACTATAATAGAAGAAGGACAGCTAAGATGGCTGGGACATATACACAGAATGAGTGAAGACAAAATAGTAAAAAGAGTTTATGAAGCAAGAACAGTGAAGAAAGTTAGACCAGGAAGACCGAGAAAAACCTGGCAACAAGAAACAAACGAAGCTGCAACGAAGAGAGGAGTAAAGTGGGAGGAGATAAGAAAATATACAAAGGACAGAACACGATGGAAAGAAGTATGGAGAACAACACCAGAAAATAAGTAACTCGACTATAGCCTTACACCGCAAGGTAGAAAGGCTTCAGGATTAAGTAAGTAAGTATACCTGTATTATTCAAGTACAAGGCCACTAGCTCACGTAGAGTTAACGAGATTAGCAGGAGATTCCACACAAATATTTACACCGTAAAGCAACAGATTTTTATTTCAGCATTATCCGACATCCTAAAGTGTTCCAAAGTAAATAAATTTCAACATACCTATCTATTGCCATATATGGGATGTCGTTAGGACCATAATTATTTTAAATGACTCATTGTTACCCATTAACCTGGGCCCCTTTTTAAAGAAAGCTAGCCTTGAGATAGTATTGCTTTGAAGAAAGGATCAATTACAAAATTAAACGAATTTTCAGCTTTAAATCTGCTGTAGATTTCCGATTAGTTCAGGTTTATCTGTTTTATTCATGTATCCAAAACTCCAATATGTTGCTAGTTTTTTTGGCAGCTGAATTATTTTGTTAGATTAAAACTACGTAAACTAGAATAATCATTGGCAATAAATCTGAAGAATTATCGTAAAAACCCTAATAAATCTCCATACAACACTTTTTCCTATCCTCCCATGTAGTAAAATTGACGTCAAATGTAAAAGTAGGCCCGTTTGAACCGGTTAGGTAAATTTACGTAACGTAGATCGGTCCTAACATGTCGAATGTTACCGGTTTGAAGTTAGAGAGAAACGTATGTCCGCAGGCACTTGGGAAAATTGCTTTTTTCACCAGAATAGCATCGGAAAAGTCAACTGCACATAGGCGGGCGATTTTCTACGTGACATGAATTTTTATTTTTGTTTTTTTTTTTGTTTTAGGTTTTAATATTCTTGATTTATTGGATATTTAGAATGAAATATGTGGACATATATTTCATGAAGTCGGGTTTATATTGCATATACGATTATCAGGGGTGTATTGATAATAATTTGTTATTTTTTTGATAGGAAAAATTATTATAGTAATAAGGGCCAGTGATTATGAAAAAAAAGTAATATATTTCTTGTTCTGACGCATGTCGATTTTTCAATTTGTGGTAGGGTGATATTTCCTATTGCAAATTCTTTTAATCCGATCCTAGGTCTTGTTGAAGAGTCTTTTATGGCGGTTTAAGCATATTTACTCTGGTGTAAATATGCCTAGCGCAGGGGTTAGAAATACAGATGTAAGAAGGGACAAAAGTCTTAAAAAAAGAACTTCGTACTACAATACAAGCAAAAATTCTGCATACATCAAAAGAGCTAAAAAGTCAAATTTTGGTACCAAAAGAGCCATATGTTGCTGACTCCTGGCCTAGAACGTAAAATGCGTTTTTATTTCTTCATATTTTTAGATTAACCCCCACATTTTTAGGGTTACAGGGTGAGGGACAAGTTTTTTTTTTTTTAATGTCTTTGAAACATTTTGCAATAGTCTATTATTAATGCAGAGACCTTTTTAGGGTTTTGTAGGTATGATCAAAAACCCTTATACCGTCATTTTGTCGTCTGTCTGGCTGTCTGTCTGTTCGGTAAAAATTGTAGCCAAACGGCTAAACCTAGAGAGTTGAAATTTGGCATGCTTATACAACTCGTTGACCCGCACATAGGAAAAATACCAAAACATCTAAAAAACATATCCCCCTAAAAATATAAACAAATATGTGCTCATCGAAAACACAAATATTTTTTTAAAATTCTGAGTAGGGTATCAAATGAAAGCCCTTAGTACTTGGATTAACGATCAAAATTTTATTTTTGCAAAATAAATTTTTTTGATGCGATTTTTACAAAAATTGTGCAAAAAAATTGTTGTCCCACACCATGTAGCCCAGATGGTTTAAACTAAAACTCTGAAAAAATTCTAAGTAATGTACATTTGTGTGAACCGAATAGTACAACAGGAATTTTTTATCGGAAAATAACGCAAAAAAAACAAAAGAAAAACATTTGTACCGCAATGAATTCTTATCTTAATAACTACACCTCATTATTTTGGTATTATATCCGAGATGATCTCAGTCACTCTTTTGCCATTGGTCAGTTTTTGATAAGATATTCAATGCCAACGGAGTGGCCGCGCGCATTAAGTAGTGCGGTTTTAGACTGGTAGAAACAGTCTGAACTGGGCGGTCGGTGGTTCGAGCCTCCATCGTTGGTGATATTATTCGGGCGAGAATAATATGTTTACATTACTCTCATTTTCACAATCAATCACCCCTCATCCAGGTGTAAGAGCTCGCCCCCTGGCATCGGCGATTAGCCTCGTTGCAGAAATAGGCTGATGTAAAATAAATAAATAAAAAAGAGATATTCAATTTTTATACGCTACACTATTTGTAAACAGAGCACATTACAAATATATATAATTATATTTTATTTCAACAGATAAGACATGTGCCGCTTTTTATAAAAAAACACCTACTAAAAGTACCGTTGCATATAAGTGTCGGTCCCTGATAATTACATTGGTTTTCAATTCTTTGGATTTACATTAATTGTATTTTATAATAAGTACATTTATTTGTTATTTAAATATGTTTTGTTGACGTGTTTCCACTTGTCGTTTGCTCGTAGCGTACTCCTCTCTCGGACAGTTTGAAATTTGAAATTTTGACCCAGGAAAATTGAAATACCTTTGAGACATGTAGATTTCAAGCGAGCGTTAGGTAAGTACGTGATATACAAGGTGTCTCAAAAGAAATTTTATATTTATTTAGCTTACTGCGTGAACGCAACGTATCCGAGGGGCGCGGGGGTTATGTCAATCGGTAGCCTGGCTCTTGGGAATTCAGTCGCTATGGAGCGTTTTTCGGGAGCAGACCGCGCGTTATGCGTGCGAGAGTTTTACAAAAACGGTGAATCGGCGACTGTAGCGCGTAGAAAATTCTGCAGTATTCGAGGTTTTCGCCACTTAAATGATGCGCCAAGCATTCCTCTCATTCGACATTGGGTTACAAAGTTTGAAGAGACTGGTACAACGCTGGATAAATCAAAATCCGGGCGACCTAGGTCATCAAGAATGGTAGAAAACGTGGAGAATGTTAATCAGTCTGTTCGTGACGACCCGAACCTTTCAATTCGGAAGCGCGCAAGTGCTTTAAATGTGCATAGATCATCATTACATCGCATTACGCACAAAGACCTAAATCTGCACCCCTACAAAATTCAATTGGTGCAAGAATTAAAGCCCCAAGATGCCAGTCAGAGGCTTAATTTCGTAAATCAGGTGATTGAGCGATTTTCAACGTTTACCAACATTTTGTTTTCGGATGAAGCTCATTTTCATCTTAATGGCCACGTAAATAAGCAGAACTGCCGCTACTGCAGTGCAACGAATCCGAAACGCAAACATCAGAAACCCCTACATTCGCCTAAAGTGACCGTATGGGCTGTGATGTCAGCGCGAGGAATTATCGGCCCTTACTTTTTAGAAGACGAAAGGGGGCGTGCAGTTACAGTGAATTCAGAGCGTTATGTGGAGATGTTAGACAACTTCTTGGTACCTGAACTGCAAAACTTTCCTGGCTATAACCAAAGAACATGGTTCCAACAGGACGGAGCAACTTCACAAACGTCCAATATGTCTCTGCCACGTGTTCGTAAAATTTTCTCAGGCAAATTGATCTCCCGGAGAGGTGACATAAATTGGCCTCCACGCAGTCCAGATTTAACCCCTATGGACTTTTTCCTATGGGGTTATCTTAAATTTAAAGTTTACGCCAATAAACCGACTTCACTGGCGCATTTGAAAGAAAATACCCGTCACGAAATGGCAGCCATCCCTGAGTCCACCTGCCGAGACGTCATAAGTAATTTTACTGTTCGATTAAATGAGTGCCGAGAACGCGAAGGTCTACATTTAGACGATATTATTTTTAAGAAATAAATCCCCAAAAAGTGTATTTTAATAATTAATAAACATTTTTTCTATATACGGCTTACTTTTTTTTTAATCGATCCACTAAATATAAAATTTCTTTTGAGACACCTTGTATTACAGGTTCGGCTAGCTAATCTGGACCTGCCTTAGTGCGTTCTGTATAAATGAATATTCTTAAAACGATAATAAAAACACTATGCCAAGATGTTAATATGAAAATTTGTGCTTTGTCCGCCATTTATGAGATACTCAGTATGTACATAGTTTTAAATATTTATGAGAAAAAAGTCCTTAAGATGGATAATCTGCAAGTTCTCGAGCGTTTACTGTAGTTTATTCTTATTTCTTATGCATCTGAATATTTTTAACCAAAGGAAAAGATCTACTTGTAATATTTATAAGAAGGGAACTGCAAAGGATTTAAAAAAGTTCTTTCACAGATTTTCAACGTCTTAAAACGTCTGCTGATGCAAATATATTCCTAAATCGAAATTTCTAATTGAATTTTTAAATAAATAACTTTTGTAAAGGATCTGTTTATTTTTTAAATGGACTTTTTTTTACAAAGTTTGAATGAAATTATTAAAAATTTATCTCTGCTTATTTATCAGGAATATTCATAAGTTTTATGTCAAATTTCATTATAATTTATAATGAAAAAATCACTGTGATTTTTGAATTCTCAGACCTTTCAGGGTTTCGTAGCTATCTAACAGCGGGAAGAGACCACAGAAATGCTGGATATTAGGAGCATTTTTAACTGTAATAAAAGACAGTGAAAAAATGGATATTACTCGTGAAGGTTTTCGTTGGATGATTTTCTACGATTTTAGTAAAGGCCTAAGTCAACAACGATGCATAGATTCGCTTCGTTCAACTTTTGGTAATGCAGCACCATCAGAAAAGACTGTTTACAATTGATTTGCAGAATTGCGTCGTGGTCGTGCGTCCGTCAGTGATGAATCTCGTGAAAGTCGACTAAAATCGGTTGTGATTCAAAAAAACATCGATGCTGTGCGCAAAATGATTGAAGAAGATCTGCATGTGACTTACCGTAAGATAGAGGCATCCTTTGGCATATCGTAGACTACAAAAAATTCGGTTTTGCATTAACATTTAGCTGTGAAAAAGATCTGTTCCCGGTGGATTCCGCATGATTTGACCGAAGCTCAAAAAAAGGCTCGGGTTGATTGGTGTAAGGGAATGCTAAAAAAAAATCAACCTAGGCACTGCAAAATCCGTATACAACATCGTTACAGGTGACGAAATTTGGATATATTCATATAAACCAGAAACTAAGCAACAGTTCACTATTTGGGTCTTCCAAGATGAACCGAAAACCATTAAAGTTGTTCGTTCACGAAGCACTTTAAGAAAATGGTCGATGGTTTCTTTGGTTGTACTGGACATGTCGCAACCATTCCTTTAGAGGATTTGTAGAACAGTTAATACTGAATGGTACAATTTGTTTGCCAGAAGTCATCCACAAAATCAGAAGAAACAACCAGAAACGTCGCATCATTCTTCATCATGACAATGCAAGCTCCCACACAGCACGTGAAACAATTGATTATTTGAAGGAGAAAAACATCGAATTAATGTCTCATTGCCCGTATTCACCTGATTTATCCCCTAACGACTTTTTTTTCTCCCCAATGTCAAACAAAAAATGCGTGGACAGCGATTTTCATCGCCTCAAGACGATGTTGATACCAACTTCAGAGTGGAAATGTTTCGAGAATTGGTTTGAACGCTTGCAAAAGTGTATAAATCTTAAAGGCGAATATTTTGAAAAGCAATAAAACAGATTGTTCCAAAACAATGTTTTCTTTCTTAGTTTTTGTAAAAACTTAAACGGTAGCCCTCGTATTACCTAAAATACGAAAAACTATGGGCCATGTTCATAATTTTGGTAACGATTTCCCGAAAGTTAATCTGATTTATAATTCTAAAACGCATTCGAATCCTTCTTGAGCTATCTGTAGTTCGGAGCATAAAAAATTAAAATATTTCACTTTCGTACTTACAAACCGAAGATTCCAATAGCGATATATAATACAAACAATATAATTTTTTATAATACCATTGGATTTATGTCTTTCTGAATATATGCTCACTCACGCTCTTCAAGTATTTTTTTTAAATTTCTGTCTTCTCCACTCTTGAAATGATTTTCTAAATATCTGACTATTTTTTCTAAAAAAAAAAAAATTCCTTCTTAGATTTTGTAAAAACTTAAAAGGTAGCCCTCGTAAAATGTATGCCGATGAAGCTGTATTCACCACAAATGAGACAGTGTCATCCCAAAATTCAAGATACTGGAGCACGGAAAATCCTCACTGGGTTATTAAATGCCAAAATCAATATTCATAAAAAAAAATCAACGTATGGTGCGGTTATGGGAAAATGTTTATTTGGACCATTTTTTTTAACAATATTTTAAATGTTCTTTTTTTATTTTCTTACAAAATTCGTTTATAAACATTTTTACTTCCTGTAAGATAGTGGTTAAATATTAATTTTCCACAAAATTGGATTAGACGGTCTTCTATTACTGACTTTGCAATAAAACTCTTCTCATGAGGTTATTTAAAAAATAAGGTGTATGTAAATCGACCACAAAATCAACAAGAATTGCTTCCAAGAATAATAATAATAATAATAATAATAATAATTTATTATTCCTTTGACAATTACAAAATGTATAGGAAAAGTCATACAGGTGCAATACATACATTATTGTGTACAATCTGACAAATATTCTTCCACAAAGTAGTAACATTTAGATATCAGAAATTTTTTTAACTGGTTTTAAATTTATTTTCTATAATTAATGCTTTTAAGAAATTCGGCAAGGCATTATAAAGAGTAATCTGACAATAATTTGGACAATTTTTAAAAGTTGAAAGTTTGTGTTTAGGAATTTCCAATTTATTATTGTCAGATCTAGTGCTGTAGTTGTGAAAATGATTCAATTTTTTGAACGAGTAAAAATGTTTCCATACATGAATTAAATGTTTGTATATGTAAATGCATGGTAAACTTAATAATTCTAGCTCTTTGGATAACTTTTTGCGATTTGTTCTTTTGGGAACCCCCGCAATAGTTCTAACAATTCGTTTTTGAATATAGAATATTCTTTTAGCTTCGGTAGATTTTCCCCAAAACATTACGCTGTATGAAACTAGGGAGTAAAAAGTAGCGAAATAGTAGGATTTCAAAGCAGATAAGTTACAGACCTGTTTTAGCCTGTAAATTGAAAAGCATACCCTTGCTAGCTTTGTAAAAAGAGCTTGAATGTGTGGATGCCATTTGAGGCGCTTGTCTAAAATAACCCCTAGATAATTAGCTTCATTTGTTGAAATAATTAAATTATTATTAATACTGATAGGCATGTCCAAGGTACCATTAAACTTTCTCGTCTCAAAATGAATAACGCTTGTTTTATTCACATTAAATAGTAAATTGTTATCTTTACACCATTCATTAAAAACGCTTAGATCTTGGTTGGTTAATTCAGACAACACCCTCGAGTTGGCTGCACTTAGAACAAAAGCAGTGTCATCAGCATATGTAAAGAGCTTACCCTGTGTGTTGACACTAGCCAGATCATTGGTGTACAAAATGTATAACAGCGGAGAAATTACTGAACCTTGGGGCAGACCAATATTAGTTAATATCTCGGTAGATTTTAAGTTATTTAATGAAACTAATTGTTTGCGGTTACATAAGAAATTTTTAATCCACTCGAGAGCTACACCTCTAATTCCCATACTATCTAATTTATTAAGAAGCTTTTTATGATTTACACTGTCAAATGCTTTGCTTAGATCGATTAAAATACATAAAGTTTCTGAAGACTTATCATTATTAGCGTGAATATTATTTAATAATGTGATAATGGCATTTTCTGTAGATAGAGACTTTCTGAAACCAAACTGATGGCTATGAACAAGATTATAATTATCATAAGGGAAAAGTGTGATGAAATACCACCAGAAATGATTAAAAATACCACAACTGCTATGCGCTAAGAACTGAAAAATGTGTTTTGGAAGCAGGACAATCAGTGGAAAAGAATTAGTTTAGAATAAATTTTATTATGTTTTTTTTATCTTATTATTGAACACCCAGTATTACGTAAAATAAATTTGATAACGTTTTTGGGAATTTGAGACGAAGCAGGAGTTTTTTTGAAGAGCGACTTTTTTCGTAAAATTGATAGTAAAAAAGTTTTCCATTTGTATCTAATTTCTTGGATCATATTATGTAATATGGATTACAAATAGTATGTAAACATAATAGACAGTTACCTATGACGTCATTGTCTTTATAAAAGCGGACTCTACCTTAGTTTTGCTTGTCCATTTTTCATTTGTAATACAAGTAAAACAAAACGTGGGAGAAATCCTACAACATTAAACAAAGAACTCTTGTGAATACCTTATAATACACCCGGTATTCAAGACAAAAGAAATTCTATTTTTATTAATAAAGTTCTAAAAAAGCGTTCCTCGATCTAACGTTAAAGAGAACAGTGATTCTTTGTCTGCTACGAAGGGTCATACATGCAACAAACAAAAGACACTTGACACAAGAGAGCCATCTCTTAACGAGACCTGGGATTTCGCCTGTTTCTACAAATAAGTTAGGTTATGTCAACCTGTAGCATATAAAGGAATATTTCGGATGAAATATTATCTTCAATTCTGAAGAAAAACCTTTTAAAAATTGAATACATATGGTGCAACGGGTTTTTATTACTAGAAAAATTTATTGTTTTTGAATTCTTCTGACAGAAATAGAAGAAGATTCAATCCTATTTTTTAAAAACTGTCTCATTTTAGTTTTGTTACAAATTGAATACTTCGTGAATTGATATATTAGAAATTTTACGAAGAATATGTCACTTTTGTGCAGACAACAAACAAGGGTTGTCTCTTATATTTCGGGATTACGCTAAACTAGTGCTGCCATCTGGCAACTGACGCATCTATCATAAAGTTTGACATTTTTGACGGATACGTAGGCAGAACGTTTTGACGTATGAGCGCTATTTGTGTTGTTTACAGTAACTTGAAAAAATCATCTCGGCTAAAACTGGAGTTAAATCGTGAACATTTTCGAGCGATTATATTTTACAACTTTCGACGTGGATTAGCCCAACAACAGTGCATCGATGAACTTAATTCGACATTTAGCGATGAAGCACCATCAAGGACTACTGTTTATCGATGGTTTGCTGATTTAAATCGTGGCCATAGTTCGCTTAAGGACTAATTTCGTGAAGGTCGTTCAAAATCGGTTGTTGTTCCGGAAAACATTGATGCTGTGCGTGAACTGATACTGCAAGATCGTCATGTGACTTATCGTGAGATTGATATTTTTGGACATTAGTGGGACCAGTATACATTCACTATTGCATGAACATTTGGCCGCCAAATAATTTGTTCGCGTTGGATCCCACATAATTTGACAATCGCTAATATTGGCGGAGGTCGGTTTCGCTGTTACACCCTGTATATTTTAAAATATTAATTATGTACATTTGTTTTAAATTAAGTAAATTGCTTATTTGAAAAATTTTAGTAGATGGAAAATATTTTGATTTAATTAGTATAGTTTTGATTATCATTTTTTGTACGTCTAATTTACTAACATGTCTCTCTCTAGCACCGCCCCAACCAGTAATACCATAAGAAAGAATAGACTCTACTAAAGCATAATAAAATATATTTAATTGTTCTATCGTGAAAATATTCATTTTTTTTTGTCAGTTTTTGTAGTTGATAATATTGCCAACTTTAACAGCTTATTATTTGACATTGGCTTAATATTTTGCCATTCTGTTTTTTTTTTTTTTTTTGTTGGAAAGTTACACAACTCGCCTGTTTAAAGAAATCATTGTATGTTCTAAAAAATATCAAAACTTTTTTAAAAATAAATTTTGTTCAAAATGGAACTACACACGAAATCGGAAATTCGCACTAAGTATGAGTTCTTACGTGGAACTACGGCATCGCGGACCGCGCGAAACTTTAATAGTGTATTTGGCTCTAGTGTTACTACGCAGAAGACTACCAAATTGGTTAGCCAAATTTCGTACAGGTAACTTTAAAAAAAAAAAAAAAACTAGCTCATCCATCACAGCAGAAATATACTGCAACCAACTGGACGAAAGTTGCAAAAACTTAAAACGAAATGTTGCAAAAAAGAAAAACAGCCTACATTGGTCAACACACTGCACAAATGACTGTGGCAAAACTACAGGAATTGGAGTTGGAATTTCTTCGTCATCACCAGACCTAGCTCCCACTGACTACCACTCCTTCCGCAATTTGGACAACGTTTTAATAGGAAAACAGTGTAATTCCAACAATGCTGTAAAACTGGCCTTCCAGGAATTGACTCTCCTCCGCCAGGGATTTATACCACCGGCCTGAACAACCTGCCGCTTAAATGGCAAAAGTGTATAGACAATATGGGTGCATATTTTGATGAATAAAATAATTCCTTATACAGGGTGGGCAATTGGAACCGGACGTTTTTAAAATGGGTAGTACTCTGCTGACAGGGGGGGGGGAGTAGTTTCCATTCCAACCGTCAGTTCGTGCAGTTTATTATACATCATGGCTGAATGGGGTGTAAGACATCGTGTGTTTTTGTATGACGCGTTTGTCAAAAACGGTGAATCAGTAATAGCGGCGCAGGAGCGTTTCGAATTGAGTTTAATGTTGGGTGCCGTGGAAGCATCCCAAGCTGAAACACAATTCTCAAATGGGTCAACGACTTTCGAACAAGCGGGAACATCATGAATAAAAAACCGCCTGGATGAACTAAAGGATGCCATTCGTGCAGAAGTCCGGGCGATTGACGAAGCTCTACTGGACCGCGTTCACCAATAATTTATGAACAGACTTGAAACATCTTATGAGCAGAATGGTCATCACATGACTGATATAATTAAAAAATTAAAATGGCATATAATATTAATTTATGTTAATACTTTTTTTTTTGTCTTGAGAAATCATTGTGTAATGTTCATTCAAAAATAGTCAGGTTCCCATGGCCCACCCTGTATTTGTAAGTTATCAACCAACTTTGCCTTTTTTTCTACAAATTTCATCCTTGACGACCTAATATAAACATATTTCCTAAGTATTTTACTCATCGAGTTGATATGCTAATCCTGCTTTAGGAAACTAACGACTATCTACTATTCAAATTCATCAGAAAAACAATATAATTTTATATATATTTTACAAATAAAGTTATAATGTAATATTAAACAATATATTAAGGTAGTAACAAGAGTGTTTCAGTATCAGACATTCTGTCGAGCGCATTCTCCAACTATTCGATTATTCGACATGCATGTAAACACATGATCTATCTGCAAGTAACATGGAAGCTGGCTTCACAACACGGAAAATAGAGCGACGCTTTATGGGTATTTTATGTCGTTTTTAAAGTGCCGTAAAATGTGATGTTCTAAAGTGTTTACTTGATGGTTAATTTTTAATTGGATGTAAAGTTTTTAGCTTTCTTTGTGTCCTTTACTATGATACTGTAACAGTTCATCAGTATAACTAATTTGAAAATTATTACATTTTTGGGGTTTTATAAGTATAACCAAGAAACTCTTCCACGTCATTTCAGCGTCGTTGATATTGTCACAAAAGTAATCCTAGGTCAGGATTACGACACCTAGACTTTGTGACGTGCAACTGTTTGATTAAAAAACTATTTGTCAGCGTCTATCATACGTTACCTGATTACGTAACGCATACGCTGCGTTTTCGTAATAAGGTAATATTTGTCATGACGAATAAATTTCGGAACTAGGTCAATCAGAAGTATAAGTACATGGATGTCGAGTTTCCCAAGCTGTGCTCCGCGAGCAGATTAGACAGAAAAGTAAATAAAATAAATGTGATCAGAGGAGAAAATATTGTTTGTGTTTTTTCGAAATAAACGAAAAGCCAGTGCAATAATATTGCATTGCCCCAAATAAATGTAAATAAAGCTCGAATCGCAATAGTTCAACTGGTCATTGAAAAAGTTTTAACATTTGTGAAATACAAATATACAGCTGAGTGACTGTTCTACTGCAGGGCTGATATATTATAGGAGCGGCATATAATGCAGTAGAAATTCCTTAAAATTTGCCAAATAATAGATAATGGGTATTGTATGGTATGCAATGGGAATATTAATTACCTATATTGTCAAATATATGAAATAATTTAAATATTATTATAAATGAATTTAAATACAAATTAAACTAAATACAACTCTGTTAATTTACAAATTTAGTTAATTTATAAATTATCAGATTGTCACAAATACAGGTCATCCACATCTTAAGAATAACTTACTCTGTACCAAATTGACCCGTATTCGAGCACGTATCACATGTCATGAAATTCTTCCACGGATTGTTTTTATATAATTCATATATAAAGAGCTAAAAGTTCTTAAAAGAGACTAAGTAAGAGATAGTAATTAGTAATCAGTACTCTTGCAACTATTACCTAATGAGCATTGACCAGTAATGGGCCTACAAAGCCGTGGTTATGTAAGTACAGTTTAAAATTATATTTTTGTATTTGCTCCAGATGTGTCTCACAACTTGTAAGTAAAACTCTGACGATCCGGAATTAATTACTTAATTCAATTATTGTGTCACTAGGTTGAACCTATGCCCTACATAGAGCCCTTATTATAAGTTATTATTGTATGTCCAATGATAGGGACTAACTTAAAAATTATTATTATGCTGCAGTCTCGATACTTTAACTTCATCGTTGTACGATAACGATTTATCGATTTGTGTATCGACTTGTATTGTATTACGATATTATTTAATTTGGACACCCTTAACCTGGCGTGGCCAGTATTGTTAGTAATTAGAATTTGTTTTCGTCTCAGAACGTCCAGTAGACGACAAGTCTGCTAAAATATTATACAGATAGTATTTCAATAGTTTTTTTATCGGTATTTTCTATATTGTATTTTGAAAAGATTTTTTTCCCAATTTTAGTTATCATTTTACCATCCGCCACATAAATATACATATACGGGAAGTATTGTGATCATACCGATTATGACATATTTAAATTTCGATGGATGTCCACGAATTGGGGTTCCCACTATGTTTTTACTATTTTTAGCATGATGTCTGTCGGTCTGTCTGTATGTCTGTTTGTCGGTTCTTGGACACGTGTAAAGCGAATTTGGTTAAACGAATTTTTATGAAACTTCATTTTGAAGCTTCTCACATCAATGGCATCAGTTAATCAACTTTTGAGATATTTTTTTAATTTTTGAGAACCAATGCTCGTGTATCTAATAAAAACTATAAAAAAAATTACTCTATAATTTCCACATTTCAACTTACTAAAGTTAAAATAACCATTTCAAAAAGCCATTTATCAAAGAGCATAATTTGTAAAAAGGTGGCGTTACTTTAATGCGAAATAAATTAGATTTGAAAAAGTAAAAATACAAAAAAAATAACATCTACGAGTTGAACTCTATATGAAAATTGATAAAAGTTCTTCAAATTTCATAAAGAGGATTAGATGAGGGAAATTGTTCTGTAGGAAAACTTTATGACAGTTGCAATTACTTTCAGATTAATGATCTCTGACAAATAAAACTCTCTGAAATATGGCAAATAATGTTCATTAATTTTTTAATGCTTTGTTTCATAAACTTTTTATTACGAAAAATAGAATTATTCGCACATTTGTATGTAGTCATAAAATTGCAGTTTTCAAAAGTAATTTAAAAGTACATCAAAGGTTTGAAATAAAAGTTTTCCTATAATATTTCCTGTAACATGAAAATTATTAGTTATTGCTATTGTTTGAATAAACTTTGAAAAATATTAACCAAAACCATTCAAACCAATAATATATAATAGATTCCCAATACCTGGAAGGCACATGGAACAGATAAATTACAGGAAACCCGTTTCTTTCCAGATTGTATAGAATCCAATTGTTATAACTAGTTATTATATGAAATAACATTGTGGTTTGATCAAACATTTGTATTTTTTTTTTTTTTTTGTAAAATAATTGTAAAAAGTAATAGTTTTTTTTTTTCTAAATAGTCAAATAGTTTATTTTAGACATATTTTGTTTCTTTTTTTTATTGTTTTCAAAGCTTGCTACGTTCAACTTATGTTGATTATTATTTTGTAAATAAATGGTCGCCATTTTGAAATGGTTAACATAAAAATATGATTTTTTGGTGTCATTGTAAAGCTCATGTCATTTTGAAGAGATTGTTGCCAAAAACTTTTGTCTTACACTTTATATTCCAAAATGATTCATTTAAAAATCTAGAAAAAAGCAAGAGAAATGGTTTAAATAAATTATTTGAACCGGAATAGTACGCTCGGAATTTATGATAAAATTATCGTATTTTTTGTATTATTTGAAAAAGTATTGTGTTTTAATTTAATGCGAAGCATCAAGAGAAGCGTAGATTAACGAAAAAAAAAAAAAAAAAATACTTAATTTTTTATATTGAAGCAATTTGTATCAATATCGTATTGAACGAAATTTAACAAAAAACTTTTTTCCTCCACCCTATTAGACAGACAGGTTTAAAAATTATGCAAAATGATTATAATAGTAGGGAAAATTAATGTGAAGAGAATAATGTACTCAAAAATTTCTATCAAACTAATTTGTAGGAAGATATCATTTTTACCGACTGCCAACATATATAAGGGAGGTATTGTGAACATACCGATTTTGACATTTCGAGATTTCGATGGACCTCCACGAATTGAGGTCCCTAGATAACGTTTTGACTATTTTTACCATGATGTCTGTCGGACATGTCTGTTTGTCTGTGTACACGTGCAGAGCAAATTCGGGTAAAAGGATTATTATAAAACTTCATATTTAAGCTTCTGCCATCAATGGCACGAGTTGATCAACATTTGGTAAAAATCGGTTGACTATAAATGGGAGTTTACTAGTGTCGATTTTAAGATTTTTGCGAATATTTCAACAGAAAAATATTTCAAAAAAATTTATTTAACAAAAGTTGCTATAAAAGCAATAACTACCAACTTTTATTTGAGACATTTTTTAACAGAAAAATATTTCGAAAAAATTTATTTTAAAAAAATGCTATAAGTACAATAACTAATAACATTTATTTGAGACGTTTTTTGATAAAACTAAAAAATTTTAAAAAAATTTGTAAAATTTTTCGAAATTTTTCTACGTATCTATTTTTTTCCTACTTATATGTAACGTTTCCATGGTCATGATAATTAATATCGCTGTTAAAAATATTAGGCCAAGTTATTTCTACTCTGCTGCTAGAATGTTTTTTATACAAGTAGTTTGTGACGGCGGTCGGTCCTGTGGTGGCCACAGCTGATTTTTTTATTATTATTAAACAAAATTAGTTATTTTTCTTGATTCAATGTGAGACACCAACTAAAAAGTCTTTTCAAACAAAAATTTACTAAAAAATTTTGACGCAATTTGTCAAAATATTCATCAATCTAGGCATCTGATGACCTGTTTCACTTAATAAATACCTACAAAATCCTTAAATGTGTAAAAAATCACACTTCGCATAACTTTTTTGTGTTAATAGATTCTGTAGACAGACCGTTCCGGCACTGTTATGGAAGATTGAAATGAAAATGTTGAAAATTAAAAAACTTGTAATACATTCACAGAATTGATTGAATAAATTTGTATAGATATTTACATTGTCAAGTCATGCATGAGGGATGATCCTTTGACAGGAGCTCTCCTTCCTACTCAGCCCCACCACACCCCTTGTCCTGTTGACTGATTTCACCTGACACGTTCTGCATTATAATACAGAGACATATTTATAGAGGGCAAATTGCTGTGCACACCCGTTATGCTGGTTGCCTATGCATGACAATGTTTGTTTTAGTACATAATTTTGGAACTGTGACAGTATTTGATATGTTATAACAGTAGTTCTCAACCAGAATTAATTGTGGACGATAGGGCTTGAGTTTGTATTCGTCATTAATTTTAACATCATCAGCAAGTTTTGTCCATCATCGGGTGTTTTTTGACTACATCTAAAAAGAACATACGCCAGTGATGGCGAACGAATGACACACAGAGACCAATATAACGAATTCAAATGACGCGTACAAAATAGATATTTGACTTAATTTGAAGATTAGGCTAAAGTTGGTTTTACACAGTTTAATTAATTGATCAATAAATTGATCAAGTTTTTTGTCAATAATACAATGTTCCATTACTCAACGAAAGTAACCGCGGTTGAAGTTTCCCGTTCCGAAAGTGTACGACATTAACCTTTTCAGGAAAATTGTTATGTTTCGGAACGCGGTTACTGAAAATTTTGGTTACTTTTTTGTAACCAAACTAACCGTAGAAATATCGCGGTTAGTGTGGTTATTTCCTCCCACTACAAACTTCAGATCTAATGTAAACTACAAAAGGCGGGAATTTCAAAACAATTACAATAAGGCGAGAGTTAAGTGGAGGGAATTAATCGTTTCTTTGTAATGCAAGTAGTAAATTATAATATTATTTTACTATAGTCTATAATTAAAACAGTAAGAATGAGTGTAAGTAACTGATTTTTAGTAATATTGATCGGTGTCGTGAAAAATAATATCGGGAAAAATCATATATGTTCTTATATAATGTGCCATTGTAAACAAGTACTAATAAAACAAATATTTTTATTAATAAGTTTGTAACAGAATATTTATAACCTATAACGTCCATACAATGACAGTTCAGTTGTCTGTTTTATCAACTGTGAAGTGTGACTACCGTTCCGTAACTAAAACTCGTTTTCAGGTAACCACTGGGTAACCACAACTTACCAAGACTTTACCGTAACCACGACCGCGGTAGTTAGGTGTGCAGTTACGGTAGATTGTATAAATTGAAAAATTTATTGGTAACCTTAGAAACAAAAGCTTCACTTTACACACATCAATTTATTTATCAATTTTTTTGAAAACTTTTACATTACCAACTGTAAACCATGTTGACATATTTATCAAAATGAAAATATTGAAAAAAATCTTCACAAAATTACGAACTGTGAACAAAAACAAAAAAAATAACCTAGATGATGGTAAATTAGAACGTTCGAGATTATGCCACATTTGAAAACGAAACACAAATTATATGTTTTGAGGTTATGCTACAACTAAACAGTTGGCAATATCTTAACACATAAAAATATACCTAGAATTCCCTAAATAATTGATGAAAAATTGACGAAAAATAGAACTTCTACTAGTTCTATTTTCAAAATAATTTGATCAATTTTTTTGTCAATTAATTGATCAATTAATTGTCGAAATTTTTACACTTTACACACATCAATTAATTGAATGTCAACTTTTTCAATTAATTGATCAATAAATTGAATCGTGTGTTTGGACCCATAATTATAAATCACTGATTTTAGCAAAAAACAAAAAGGTCATAATTCTGAGTTGTTTTCGTCAAGATATTTAGGCGCGAACTGCTGGCCATGCGTTCATTTCGCTTTGTTTACCAAAATACGTATCACGTGATCAGTACTCGATCACGCGTCGGATAGCGATGCTTCCGTCGACTCTCACTCTCGACATTTACGGGTAATGGCGAAAACGTCGAGCTAAAAGGCAGTCGAGTGGCGGGGTATTACTGTAGTGCGAATTTCCGACAGTTCCATTTTCAACAAAATTAATTTTAAAAAAAAGTTTTTGATATTTTTTAGCGCATACAATGATTTTTTTAAACAGGCGAGATGCGTAACTTTCCAACAACACAAAAAAACAGTAAAATATTAAGAAAATGTAAATAATAAGCTGTTAAAGTTGGCAATATTATTAACTACAAATTTCATCCTTGACGACCTAATAATTATTTACATCTAACATTTTAAATCAAACGTCTTCTTCGTTCGAAGATATGACTAAGCTTAACTTGTTTGATTTTGCGGGTACTAGCTTAGCTCGTTCCGCAAACATCTCGCTTGTTACACAAAATAAGGCATTTCCTTACTGGGTACCAGTGATGGGCGCGTAGAATACATGATGTAGACTAATGTAGATTTTACGCGTAAACATGTCAAGTAGAATATGCCTTTGTTTACGTGTCGAATGTAGAATGTAAACTGTACATGCGCAGTACGTTTAAATGTAATATTTGAAATAATAGAATGGTAATAGTTTAAATAGTTTACTTTAATGTTTACATTTATTTCAATTTTATGTAGTTCTAATTACATATATTGTTTCCAAAAATGTTATCTCACAAATCGTATGTTGTTATGGACAATATAAATTACTTGGTTTCTGTCTGTATGAACTACTAAAGTAAAATTAAAATTAAAAGTTAGTAGTTGTTTTAATCAGGAAGCTGTCAAAAATCTTAAATTTGAGTTCTTTACTGCCTCTTCTGCTTAAAACTGGCGGTATTTTATTTTTTTACACGTTACATAACCTCATTTTTCATTATTCTACGCTAGATTCTACGTGTCTACATAGTCTACACTTCTCTACGCTGTCTACGGTAAATTTACACGTAGACGTAAAAAATTCAAGTTTACGCGTAGACGCCCATCTCTGCTGGGTACATACATAAATAAAGTTAATGTTTTTCATGTTGAAGAATAATTTCCATTATTAAATATTCCATATAAAAAATCCGTTCAATCATATTCTAAAAATACTACAAATATGACAAATAATATAATAAAATTTTCCATGAGTCAATTTCATACATCAAAGGGTGTAAATAACTGCAAATTATGTTATATGAGAGAAAATAAACAAGCTGACTATATGCAACCTACATAGCATGTATGTAGGGCAATTTGCAGTATCTATAAATAGGCAGTACAAAAAGAAGGAATCTTTGTAAATTTTACTTTGATGTTAATATCAGATGCCTGATTCTTTTGTTGCGATTCATTATGGAAGAATTTGAATAATTTTTCTTAAAATGGTGCATTAGTATCATTTTAAATACATTTGAGGTTTTCTTTGATATGTCGTTACTTTGATATAAATGCGAATATAAATGATATAAAGACGACATAATAACTAGACTTGATCGAAAAATTCGCTAATATCATAAAACTTTAAAGAAGCAGTAATTGTTTAATTTTATTTTATTTATTTATTATATTTAATGAAAAATACAGTTGTGACTGAGAAGCAGTGGCGGCGTTAGGCGTCGGCAACGTCGGCGACTGCCGTGGGCCTCGCGCTTTAGGGGGCCTCGCAACATTTTTACAAGTTGTTGAAACGCAGTACAAAGTTAATTTTTTCAACACAATGATAGTCGACACTGAATATCGATTCAAAGCGCTTAATGAATATTTTGAACGATTTGGTTTTATTTATGACATCAATTATTTGAAATTTTTGCCTTTTTTTAAAAAGAGGACCTTTTCAAGCATTGTAATTATTTAGGTACAATACTTCGGGAAGGTGAAAACAGCGACATAGATCCTTTCGAACTTTATGAAGAACTGCAAATTTTAATATCTACTTCACTAGAAAATATAAATGATGCAAAACAACTTATCCAGTACATTTTAGAAACTAATTTTGAAGAAGTATATCCAAATCTTTACATAACAATCAGAATCATGCTCACAATTCCAGTAAGTACAGCTTCTGCTGAGAGAAGCTTCTCAAAGTTAAAACCGATTAAGACCTACTTAAGAAGCACGATGAGCCAAGAAAGACCATCTGTGTTATCAGTTTTGTCAATTGAAGCTGAAATAGCGGCTGGTGTTAGTTATGACACGATTTTGAAAAGATTCAGTGAGGTTAAAAGCAGAAAATTTCGCCTTTTTTAATTTGTGATTGTTCGTATAATTTTTATTATTAATTCATAATTAACAATAAAACACATATGGTACTCATAAATTTGAGTATAATTCAGCTTATTTAATTTAACGCTTATTTGACCTAAAACTTTAAAATCATTAATTTAATTTGATAAACATGAAAATTAATATTTAAGTGTTAAGAACAAATAAGTGTAAATACTTATATTAAAATTAAGAAGGGCCTCGCAAAGCTAATTTCGCCGACGTCCACGATTGGTCTAGCGCCGCCGCTGCTGAGAAGTGACACGCCTGAATACGCTAACTGATGGCTGAATTATTGAACTAAAACTGCAGTTCAGTTTCCACTTATTACGTATATATATGTCAAAATAAATCACTCCGACTGATAATTAAAACTACGGACAAAATATTTTTTGACCCACTTGCAATGGCTGCTACTAAGATTTGAGACATTTGCTCTTTTGCCCTGCTTGGCATATGTCCATTCTAAAAACATTTGTTTAAGAAATGAAATGCGGCGCGATGCGAATTTAAGTTCTAAACATTTCAATAACTAAATATTAATTTAAAATGGGTAAAATGGGTAACATGTCACTAATTTTTTATTAAAGATTTTTTTTCTTTTTCAAAAGTAAATAATTGGGAGGGCAATTCCCCGTTGCCCTCCCTGTACTAGCCGCCACTGCTTGGCATTTCAAATATTCAAAATTATTACCTAGAACACAAAAAATCAACTATTATAACAAGCCTCCCAATTTATGCTGAATAAAAATAATGTTTCTCTATTTACGACCTCACATGTTTCAGTAAGTCTGTTATCATTAGAGACCTGTAAAAATATGCAACGGTACTTTTGCCATAGGCGTGCTATTTTAAACTTTATTTTAACAAAAAACCATCAAAAAACAAAAGAATAAAACACTTGTACCGCAATTAATTCTTATCTTAATAACTACACCTCATTATTTTGGGATTATATCCGAGATAGGTAATTCCGGTCACTCCTTTGCCATTGGTCAGTTTTTGATAAGATATTAAATTTTTATACGCTACACTAATTGTCAGCAGGGCAAATTACAAATATATATAAATACGCCAACGGAGTGGCCGAGCGCATTAATTCGTGCGGTTTGTGCTGGTGGAAACAGTACGACTGTCCGGTCGAAGGTTCGAGCCTCCTTCGTTGGTGATATTATTCGGGCGAAAATAATATTTTTACATTACTCCCATTTTCACCCCTCATCCAGGTGTAGGAGCTCGCCCCCTGGCATCGGCGATTAGCCTCATTGCAGATATAGGTCGATGTAAAATTAATAAAATTAAAAAAATATATATACCGTATATTCCTGCGTATAACGCGCACCGGCGTATAACGCGCACCTCAAATCTGAATAGATTTATTTTAATTTTTGCATGTATTCCTCGTATACCGCGCACCCTTATAATCTGCTTTCCTGGATACTATTTTATGCCAATATTCCTTCATAACAACCGTATGTATAAGCCGGTAAGGTATATCTGTTAATCGGTTTCGGAAAAGGTTTTGTTTTAAGTTTCTTGGAAACATATTAATGTCAATATTCTGTCATAACAACTACTCCTATATGTTTTGGAAAAACCTCATAAGTGGATAAAATAGGGATAAATTTGCTATATAAACTGGTTGTCTCTTGAAATAATATCATTTATATTTTAACAGTTCTAAATCCAAATGGCTCCTACCAATATATTTTATACCCGGCGTATAACGCGCACCCAACAAATTTGACAAAACTTTCAATGTTAAAAGTGCGTGTTATACGCCGGAATATACGGTAATTACATTTTATTTCTACAGATAACACATGTGCCGCTTTTTATCGAAAAACACCTAACTAAAGTACCGTTGCATATGCATTTTAGCATTTTTACAACAAATATTTTTAAGAGCAGGTTCTAACTTATAATTTTGTTGCTATACCAGGATTATAATTCAATAACACTTGTTACATTCAAATCGGGATTTATGAAAATAGTTTATAAAATAGTTTTGTTTCTCTAATTATGGCCGATAATTATATAGAACTGTACTCAAAGCAGATCACATAAGAACTGAGAGATAGAAGATTACTGTGGATAGGCCACGTAATAAGGTTGAAGGAGGATAGAATGGCAAATATGATGTGAGAAGGAAAATTGAATACCAGTCGAACTAAAGAGATGAAGAGATCACTAACCGAAGATCTAACAAGTATTGGTATAAATGACATTTGGAAAGACTTATCATTTAACAGATTAATATGGAGAACTTACACGAGTGAAGCCAAAAGTCAACCCGACTGACAAGTTTCCAAAGGAGAAGAAAAGAAAACTGCTGTATTTTAATTTATTTAGACTCCATTACATCATTATATTTTCTTTCGTCCACCCTATACATTTACCACAATTAAAATATAATAATAACTAATCCTCAATTCTCAAAACTGAGTAAAATATATAGCAGTGCGGAAAGCGTTGAAGAAGTAATTTGTAATAAAGAAGTGGGTAAATTGTGCGAGAGGTATAAAAACAAGAAGAACAAATGGATAGGCATGATTTAGAATAGTAGCTAACAGGATCATCTCAACTGTGAAAGGAAATAAAAGTTTATGGTGAAAATAAAATGTGAAAATGGTGGCGAGAATAAATGTTAATGGACAACAGGAAACGTGACGAAAAGAATTAACCTGATTAGGAAATGATATAAGACAAGGAAAGAATTATTTTCTTATATCTAAACATATTATATAGGATGTTCATATTAATTTGTCCTATATTGCTCTCTCGAGAACTATAAGAGTTACGAGGTTAATTAAATTAGACAGCAATTTACCTTTTATAAAATAATACCAATGAGTAAAGTAATACTACTATAATGTTTCGATCAATGATTCTCAAAATAGGTTGTGCAATGTTCTTATTTTAAATGGGAACAAACAATTGTTTTTTACTTATTCTAAAGAGTTTTTTTTCTGAATTCCACGATATAAACAAGTTATAGCCATAGCCAGAGATCACAAAATAATTGAAGAGTGGAAATAAAAATGAGAGAAGAAATTTCAATTTATGCTTTTTTTTTACTGCAGATACTGGTTGAATATTCCACGGCACGCAACTTAACAGCAGCACGAACATCATTCATAAAAATGGAGAAAAGTAAAGGGCCTAAATAGAGCCCTGCGCTACCCCGAAAGTAATATTAGCAAAACTTTTGTTATAAATTTACTCATCATTAACGGAACTGGAAGTGCCAAAACTTACTAGGGACATTTAGATGAGATTTACTTAGAGACAAATTGAGGTAGAAAAAAAAAACTGTGTATTTTTATAAAATGAGACTTTTACTACTTCTCAACATAATATTTCTCAAAATAATAATTCCCCACGAATATTAGTACACTTGTCCCAAAGATTAACTAGTTTTTTTTATACCTGATGCAAAGAAATCTTTGTCTTGTTGTTGAGCCAGTTTTCTACAAATTCTTTGACTTCCTCGTTGTTGCTGAACTTTTTTCCACGTAATGCCTCCTTGAGTAGACTAAACAAATGAAAATCAGTGGGAGCCAAATTTGGACTGTAGAACGGATGAGGTAGTATTTTCCAACCCATTATTTCAATGGTTTCTTGGGTCAGCTTGGCGGTATGAAAGCGAGCATTGTCAAGGATCAATATCACACCTTTTCTTTGAGATTCGCGACATTTTCTCATCTCATTTCTGGCTTTAATTTGTTTCAGCTTGTCTGAGTAGTAGGCACTGTTTATTGTACGCTGATCTTCCAAATAATCACAAAAGACGACACCTCGGGCATCCCAAAAGACATTCAACATGACTTTTTCCGCTGATGTTTGCGTTCTGAATTTCTTTCGGACAGGTGAGCTGGTGTGCTTCCGTTCCATGGTTGTTTTTTGGATTCTGGTTCAAAATAGTGAACCCAAATTTCTTCACAAGTTAAAATCTCGTTTAGAAAAAAGTTACCTTCCCTTTAATAGCATTCTTTCAAGTCTGTACACACTTTCAGTCTTGTTTCCTTGTGTTGTTGCGTTAACTGTTTCGGGACCCAACTTGCATTTGTTTTGCTGTATTTGATCTTGTCAATGATAACGTGATGAACTGTGCCAATACTTACTACAACTTTTTTTACTATATCTTCAAAATTAATACGTCGGTCTTCACGAATAATGTCGTCAATGCGGGTTTCAAGTGAAGGAGTTGACACTTCAACTGGCCGGCCAGGACGTTGCTCCTCAGTCACTGAGGTTCGACCATTTTTGAACTGTTCTACCTACTTATAAAAATTTCGGCGATTCATACAACTTTCACCATACTGTAAAATCATTCGAGAAAAGATTTTAGCCGGTTTTTCACCATCAGAAAGCAAAAACCGGATCACTGAACGTTGTTCAACTAAAGTGGAAACTCTAAGCGGGCACGCCATCGTTAAATGCAATTTTGAGGTTATAAAAAAGACAATTTTTTATCAGTCAGGTGTTCTCCGCTCATCCCAGTGATGCCAAACTAAAGTTATAGTACCAAACTCCTCCAAACTCCTCCTACAAACCGTTTATTTTTATTTTTTCTACATCAATTTGTCTCTTTAATTATTGAATATCCCTCGTATAAAGAAATACATTAAAATGAACTTCAACCACCAATTCCCCGAATTCAAACAGAATATGGAGAATAATTTTTCAACAGGACAGCGCAGCTTTCCATATTGCAAAAGTAGTTTCAAAATGGCTTGAGTTAGTTAGTTAAAATTTTTGGCGCACAGCAACAAAGGCTATTTGCGCCTAACGCAGCCCATCTAAATGACTACACTACATATTAAAAACAATAAATTAAACAATTAATAGATAGATAAAATCAATAAAATTACACATATCCAATAAAAGAAATCTTGCACAGACAAACACAAATAAATAAGATAAAAAGTCTGTTCGAAAATTTGAACAGACTCAGGGTGATGGTAAGAGGCTGTAAAGGGGTCAAAATGGCTTGAAGATAATAAACAAGTTCCTGTTATGAAATGGCCATCAAATAGCCCCGATTTATCACCTATCGAAAATATTTGGGGGAAAATGAAACGTAGGTTGCAAAATCATCCATTTCCAACTAAAGAGCAATTATGTGAAAAAATTATGCACATATGAAGAAGCTTTACTCCAAAAATATGCAAAAACCTTGTGCAAACCATGCCAGACAGAATTAAGGCAGCTAAAAGAAAAAGTGACTGCACAAAATGGTAGAGCTATACGAAGAACTATTTTGACGGCATCTGTTGATTTTTATCTATATGTTAATTTGCAAGAAAAGTAGAATTTGTTATATTTTTTGTTGATTTAAGTTTATAATATGTCTTCATAATGAATTAAATAAAAATTTTGCTTTAGTTATGTTGGAATTAAGAGACAAATTATTTTTTAACAATATTTAGCCTGAAACAATCATTGGACGAACAATTATGACCAGAGGCTCGTAATATTTTGATTAAAATAATTCGAAGGACCGCCTTTTAAGTTTAGCAGATTTCTCTTTAATCACCTTGTATATTTTTGATTATGATTCTTACACTTTGTTCTTTATTTTTAGAAAATCCCTCGCTCATTTGTTTTAAAAAACGAAGCCAGAAGTGATTCATTTCCTGTAAACTATGTAGGTACGTATTTTTCTCATCTATCAAAATAATCTCAACAGTTTTTCACTAGAATAAAATAAAATAGATCGAAGAGTCGTAATTCAGCGTCGGTTCTTCGTGTATTTTATTCACCTGTAAAATCCATGTCCTTTCTTTGAGTTCTATTTTTACAGGAAATTCACCTTTTATATCTTCAAACACGGTTTCTAATAGATTTTCAAACGTCGCTTTACGACCAGATATTTTACAGTATTGACTTTGAATTATTTTAGATAAAATTTTACTTGCAATGAAGTATTTGCGTGGTAGAAGTATTGCAGTGTGATTTATACGTAGTAAACGGACAAAAAAAAATCTAAGAAATACGCGAAAAACGTTCATTGAAAGCGGCAAACTTATTCTAATGTGTTTAATTAAATATTTTATCCACGATCATCAAATAATAAATGCATTTTGTGTCCAATTGTAAATACATACAGCTGTTCATACTACAAGCAGTATAAAACCAGAGGCAAAGGGAGACCTCTGCTAGACTTGCCCTAAAAACCGAAAACAAGAGGTGAAGCAAAATAAAAAATTTATTTAGGTAAATCTTCAAATATATCAAATTATGTTCTATACCAATTTTTGTTCAAGGCTTGGTTTACTAGTTGTGCATGTCAATCTTAACAGCAAGATGTGTCTAATTTCAGGCACAATTATGTCAATATTAGGTACCTGTAATATGGCAAGCTGCGCTATCCTGTTGAAAAATTATTCTCTATATTCTTTTTGAATGAGGGGAATTGAAAAATACATTTTCAAGTATTTCTTTATATGTTTTGGCATTTATAATTCCCTTAATGAAGAGCAAATTCCCAAGAAAATTTTTGTTAATGTTACTTCCGGGGTGCCACAGGGATCGCATCTAGGTCCTTTACTTTTTTCGTTTTTATGAATAATGTTCTCGCTGCTGTCAAGTTTTATGCCACGGAATAACCACTCTGACTCAGTGACTCCGCATTCTAAGTCACAACTCCCCCCTTCTATTAAATTTTCGAAGAAGCATGGAGTCTACACAAAGGACAACAAAATCCTCGGTAAAACCCAGCTACCCATAAACGAAGACTTCGTATATTTGGCCAATAAGCAGTTTCGTTCCAGACACTTTAAGTTGAAAACTACAGCAGGCTTGCGCAAAGACAGCTTTAACATTGAATGGTCCAATATTACCTGATGATCCAAAAATCATAGTAAATATGGCGAGTTTACATTTGAAAGATGACATCCAAAATACAAGATACTGTCTCAATTTTCGAATGTATTTGCAATAATAATATTACTGAAGCACGGAGCTGGGAGGAGATCAAATGCGTGGCGGAGCATGATCTAAAAGAAATCAAAACCTGGCTCGATCTAAATGTACTTTCTTTAAATTACAGCAAAACATATTGTATGCCATTCTCAATCTATAAAAATACGCAACCCGAATTCGATCACATTCTATTGCATGAAAATATTTGCTCAATGGACGATATTTGCAATTGTTAGAAATTTGCAACAATAAATAAAACTATTACGACAAAATATCTCGGACTAATAATAGACAATCACTTTCGGTGGGACGCACATACAGAAAAATTAGGCTGCAACTTAAGGAAAACATTTTATTTATTTAAAAAATTAAGAGAAATTTTACCAAAAAAGTTCTCTATCAATTTTATTACGCGCTGGTTCAGTCGATTGTTTCTTACGGAATAATAGCATGGGGAGGAGCAGCAGAAACTTACTTGAATAAAATTAAAACCAACAAAAAACCAATAATAAAAATAATGCTTAAAAAAAATGCTCTCTACCGAACGGTTAAACTCTATGAAGAGGCAAATTTAATGGAAGTACCCCAATTATATATTTTGTCAATACTCAGATATATATATAAAAAAAAAAATCAACAGATGTTACTAACTTAAATCATACATATAACACAAGAAA
This sequence comes from Liopterus haemorrhoidalis, assembly GCA_963971575.1. Taxonomy (NCBI): domain Eukaryota; kingdom Metazoa; phylum Arthropoda; class Insecta; order Coleoptera; family Dytiscidae; genus Liopterus; species Liopterus haemorrhoidalis. Next base: position 230,418,578 of record OZ020611.1, read on the forward strand.
AAGGTTACAAGCAGGTGTAAAAAAGGTATCTAAAACTACCGGACAACGTTGCTTTTTATATCACATGCCTAAAATATACAATGCATTTCAAAAATTTATTAATGAGAATACTGAAAATATAACTTTTAACTAAACTACTCCGTCTGGACAAAGAAATTTTGTAAAAAATTAACTAAAATTGAATTCACTAATATCTTAAATAAGATATAATTTCAATTAACTATTAAAGAGCAATACATAAAAACAGTTTTTTAAGTAATTGATACGCCCTTTTAACAATAAAAATTATATATAAAGCCACACACAGACTATTACAGTTCTATGTGGTAGTAGCCCTGTACCGACATGTCACTGATTCAATCACATCTTAAATTTAACTAGGGCATTAATTGTAAATTTTCTTTAAAATATATGTATATGTAAGTATATATATACGAATTTGTATATACACATGTGCGTATGTATGCAAGTGTATACAGGTTTACCGGTTTACATATTATTTATGTGTATATAATTGTGTATAATTATGTTTTTTATTTGTATTGGAAAATTAACAATAAATTTCAATTTCAATTTAATATGCCTTTTGCCCAATCCGCATGCTAGACTAGCGTCGGCGAATCAGTGCAGTTACGTCACAACACGTAACAAACGAATGTATTGTTTGGAACAATGCAATTGTTTGTTACGTCGTGTGACGTATCTGCACTGATTCGCCAACGCTAGTATACTAACATTTTGTAAGTGAAAGTAAAAATCAAACTTGTTTCACTCGAGTTTTGCCTCTTAATAATAAATCCATATTTCCCTTCTTGTACATCCCATCCTTTTCAATTTTCCATTTCATTTGGTTTTCTTATCATTTTTCAAATAATTGAAAAATATTGTAGGCATCGGGAAGATATTTAAAATTTATTTCTGCACCGAACCGATCTGACTCTGGATGTAATTAAGCTTGTAAAATGACTTGTATTTTTATACAACTCCCGAACGGTCGCTTAAAATATGATATCGCGAAAAATGTTTAGAGATAAATATAATACAATAAAGGACTGTAATAAAAGGGTTTAGAGATGGAAGATAGAAATAAAATGAATTTGTTTTGACACGTTATATGTTGTTTTGTCTCATTAGGGCAAATACAAAATACAAAGCTGAAAATACAAAGAAACGGTGGATGTTTTGGCTGTCGGAAAATTCACTGTTGTTTATACAAGTTGTCTCAAAACTTATTAAACATTGTAAATTGGAATTACACCCCATAAAGTTGGCGTGGAGAGATGAAGTTCACGATAGAAAGATCGTACGTCGGAAATTTAGTATCAATACCGAACTTAATGAGTAAGTAACATGCCTTATGGCGCCTATTGACGGCATGGTAAGTCACGGTCAATATTTATACTTGTCTAGCTCCGCGGATCGTGTGTAAGGGCAACAAGTCACAGTCAGCGTGCGCTGGGCTTGGCGGTGGCCGACGTTCACTTCCGAGGCGGAAATGTTACCACAAGTCAAAGGAGTTTGACCAACATCGGTGCAGACTTGTATATACATGTAAGTAACGTACAAACGACGCACACACACATGTTATCACATCAGCTGAGAGTGTTGTGTTCAAAAGATAGGTTATAACCATTTTTGCTTAATTATGAAGTCTACTTAAAATAAAGTAATTTTTTATACTTTTAATCTAATTTAAATATCAAAAGTAAGGTCAAAGCTGCAACCATAACCTTACTTTCACTGTCAGACGCAATTTTACAAACGTTGGCCCATGTTCGCTATTTTCGCGCGTTAGACACCGTTATTTTGGACGTTTACCATTGCTGATAGTATTAGTCCAGAATAGTACAATATAATGAGTATTAGTATCAAAAATATATAATACTTCATGAGGTGTATAAAATTAGTTCCGACGTTTCGGAAACTGCTCAACAGTCTGTTTCCGTCTTCAGCGATCACCGTCATCAGCAATGGCAAACGTCCAAAATAACGGTTTCCGCAGTTATAAACCCGATACGATACTGGAAACAGATGAATACGATTCAAGATATCAATCTCATAAATGGTACCTTTTATAATATTGAAGAAAAAATGTTAAAATAAATGGACGGACTGATACAGAATGACTAAATATTTGACAGTAGCTATGTCTGATGTCAATCTAGAGCTTTGCATAAAGCCTTATTTAAAATATATCATGTTATGATGTCGAAACGCAAAATATCTTAAGTGGTACGATTTTACTACAAATTTTTAGCTACCCTCCCCTACATTATTATACTAGCAACAAGTTACGTTAGCATAAGTATGTTTTGTTTTACGTATGAAGTTGTAATTTCACCAAAATATATAATTCGGGGAGAAGGGTTTCGAATTTGGTATTGAAACATACCATCTGTTCGTTGACTTCAAATCCAAATATGATAGCATTGATCGAGGTGGATTATAGAATACAATGCACGTATTTGATTTCCCAACTGAGCTAATCAATCTTACAAAAGCTACGCTAAGAAATATACGCTGTGTTGTCACGATCGAAAATGCAACAACAGATTTTTCAGACGCAGGTTGGTGCAGGTTGGATGAGGCAATGAGATACACTATCATTCCTTCTCTTAAACATCGAATTTAAGAAGATACACGAATCAGAAATCAACATTTGCAGAATGATTTTCATCAAAACCCGCCAACATCTAGCATATGCTGTTGCTAGAACCAGACCGAGGGTGAGGCGAGTGAGCCGAGGGTGAGGCGAGTGAGGACTTCAACAATTAATAACGTATTTCAGTTTTACGAAAATTTATTAACAATGTAGCTTGAATTCTTGAAACAACGTCAAAACTAAAAATACCGATCCAGAATTCGGGTAGTGTAGAGAATCGACTGCCTAGAGCAGAACCGGAGGAGTTTAGAGGGTGCCGAAGTATATCTTGCCTAAGTGCGCTGAATTAAGTCATGGCTAGGGGCGCCAATGACCCTCGCGCCGGCTCTGGCTGTTGCTATTGATATCAATAGCAAAAATAAAAAAGAAATATATAAAACTTTCCTAAAGCTAGAAAGAGTAGCACGAAACATGGGACAACAAAACACAGTACATGGTAGCCTTAAACAAAGATGTGCGCTATGGAGAAAGAAGTATTGCTATCGGAGGATATAACTTCCAAGCAGTAGATGAACTGAAAGGCTTACTGACCGAAAGTGACAAGTCTCAAATTTTTAAAAGGAGATATATCAGGTTTGACATTGTATAATAATATAAGAAGCCTCACACGAACTATTTACCCACCCTCTATGCGATGGCCAATGTAATAAAAATTGTCTTATTCCATTTAAATACTTGTGACTAGCTTTTGTTCCAGATCGTGACTGATATATTATCCCATTTTATGAAAAATGTGTCTCGATACCTTCTGACAATAAGCCCTTCAATTCATTTACTATTTATCAAGCATAATATTCAACAACATCCTGTGATGTTGAATCCTGTGAAACTGATGTATATTACTAGCATATAATAGCTTCCAGGTTGGTAGGAAAATAACTGGGATTTTTATTTACTGAATTCGAAACTTAACGTTTTTCATTGAAGTGTCATTTCATCGTGTTCATGTTAATATCATTTTATAATGTATTTTTGTTACATCAACCTCGGAATTATAGATGGAAAAGATGCGAATAAGAGCAAATTTTTGTATGAGTTCAAAATGGAAAAAGTAGGAGAAACAGTTCGTAAATTGAAAAATGCTTTTAGTAATAAACGGTGTAATAGTGATTCCAAAATTTAGTACTAGGGACGAGAACCTTGAAAAGGTGGCGAGGGTCTATCTTCAATTGATTACAATCAACTGAATGCGTTAGTTGAATCAGAACCATGCAAAATAAGTCGAGATTTTCACAGAAGATAAGCATTAGTCAGCCAACAGTTCTGGACTACTTAAAACAGAATTTGAACGTCATAAACCCCAATTATTTTCCTACCAACCTAATATTTAGGATTTAGAAGACAATTCCGATCTGGCAAACTGTCTTGTAGATTAAAGTATACAATTGATATGACTCTAATACGACGTGTGCTGGCGTCTGCTTGTGTGACATGAAGACTGTCAAAACTTGATGTCAGCATCCTGAGCTCATTAAAATATTAATGGCCGGTAACTGAAAAACGAGTTAATCCTAAAGCTTCATTTATAATAAATCCATAACATAAACGCACAGTTATTGCGGTAAATGGAAGAGAAACCATGTGTCTGTCTGTGGAGAATGTTGCAGAAGAGAAGAGAAGTTTGGATTGGACATATTAAAAGACACGAAGGCCTAGCAAAAACGATACTCGAAGGAAAAATCGAGGGAAAGAACGGTAGGAGTAAACCAAGGCTAGAGTACATGAAACAGATAATGAAATATATGAATTGCATGTACGTGAAACTAAAAAGACTTACTGAAAACAGGGAAGCATGGAGCAAATGCTGCAAACCAACCTATGGGTTGAAAACTTCAGAATGAGGAACATAAACACATCGCATACGCATAAAGGCGAATAGATGTTAGAGAGGTCCCTGTTCTATTTATAATACGAACCTTGATTCACTATTAATTGCTATTCAGGATTATGCTATGGGTCTATTATAAACAAGGCTTAACTCAAGATATATTGGTAAGTTTTTGTATGATGTGTTGAATCAAGTTAGACATAACTCCAGTAAAGATGATTCCTTCTTTAGTAACTGGTTATAAGAAAAAATTGTATCTATCTGAGAAAACTATTTATAAAGGAGACGGCACTTTAACACTTCAAACTATGTGAATCCTTTAATGATGTAATCCTTTCGGAGTACATAAGGATTACCTATATCCGATGTTTTAGATAGAGGATAAACGAAATTTGGACTATTCGGAGAATACTGCAGGTGAAACCGATTGTAAAACGCAAAGTTGGAGTAAGGAAGGTCGTGTAAAATATATCAGAATGACGACGTATTCTAAAGGACACTACGGATCATCCCGAACCAATGATGATAAGGAAGTAAGCCAGGATTTTTTTGTATACAGGTTGTAACAAGATAGAACACGATTTTTCTCTGAAGTGATCGGAGATACAAAAACAGTTCAAATGAAAACTGTGGAATGTGTTTAACAAGAATGTGACTACTAAATAATATTTTTTTAATGAAAACCATGTTACTAGAAACGATTATACAGTTAATTTAAATAATAGCGAAACAAAAATTAAATGAAACATGCAAAAAACTTTTAAAAACATTTTCGTTCAAAGTATGATATTGCTCATCATTAGGTATGTCTGTTTTCTCGAATACACAAACATAGCCTTTTTAGCATAGTTAATTTTTATTTTATATCTAACACTGGTGAGTGTGGTTCTGCAACAGTCTATTTAACTTTATTTTTCAGGTCTTTCCCCTTTTCTAAAGGGGAAGGTCACTTTGCAGGACCCTTCTTTTATATACAAGAACTCAAAAATTCTTGGTTTAAATAATTGGTCGTTATTTTTAGGGCTCGACCGATGTATCTGCATCGACGCCGATGGGTACGAATAGTATTCCATCGGCATCGGCATCTGCAATTTTTTTGTAGATGATTTGCCCGTGGTTATATTATTTGATTATTTGGTATGAATGTTTTCAGATTTTTAATGATTTGTAATAGATTTTTAATGAAAGTTAATCCAAGGAATGATTATAAATTACATTTGTTGATAAAACGGTAAAGAATTGTCTGCTTTGTTTTTTTTTTCACTGAGTAGGCAAATAACGAAGGAAACATACTCTATTCATAAAATTTATTTACATCAAATATTGAAATAGCCGACCGGCGTACGATTCTTCCAAGGTCAAGTTAGACCCTATGAAGAATGGTCGCTTCGGATGAATGTGGTCATCCAGTGTCATATCACTGAAAATTTTAAACGACTGTAGTGGCAACATAGGTGCCCTGGCATTTTTAAGGTTACGGGTTCCAATCCATTCAGGAATGGAATTAACAAAAAAAAGGAAAGAAATATCCTGGATTCCTGGTTAGTTGCCTTAGTAGCAAAGGACATTATATATATTGAAATTGCCCCGTTATAAATTTGTCGATTTTCAAGTACAAATTTTGGTATGAAAAAAAAGTCATTAAAAATATATTAATGAACGAAACTCAATTTCAAAAAAGAACTTTTTTCAGTACAAATGCATATTTGTTGCATACAAATTCCATTTTGAGTGTAAATTTTTCGCACTCATATGCACTTGTTAAACTTAAACATGGAATTTGAAATCCATCAAATTAACCCTAAATCTAGTGTACTAAATGTTTTAATTATTTATTTTTGAAAATTATCGTCATCGGCAATTGGCCGATGTGTTATAAATACATCAGCATCTGCATCAACATCGGCCAGTCGACAAAACTGTACCATCGGTCGAGCTCTAGTTGTTTCAGAAAAAAAAGCCAGAGCTCCATTCTGCTGGAAAATTAAATCCTTTTTAATGGCTAGCAACAAGTCGTCCAAATATCGGTTATAAATACATGGTTTTTATTTAAATCTACAAATAACTCCAGATACAAATTTCTTCAGACAAACGATCTGCCATATTACCTAGCAACAAACAGCAAAAACTTGCAAATTATAGCTAGGTTTCGCATCGGAAATGAAGAGAAGGGTAAATATTACTGGCTGAAAACAGAGGATAGAATATGCAGAATGTGCCACACGCAGCAGAGAACATTGAACACTTAAGTAAAGACTGTGAAGAAGAACTCAGAAATGCGAAATCATCTCTGCATATTGTAAGTGATATTTACCCAGATATTCAGTGGATGAAAAGAGTGAAGAACAGAAGGACAAAATTACATCCACTCGAAAATGGCACATGTATAATTTTAGTATGTATATGATGAATATTAATTAATTTTACAATCAAGTATAGTTTAGAACTTTCAAAATGTATATAAATATAGACTTATTGTAAATTTTAATACCGCAAGGTAAAAACTATACTGTGCCACCACAGGACCGACCACCATCACAAAATACTTGTTTAATTTATGCTGCTTTATGAAAAAATGTCTCAAATAAAAGTTGTTAGATATTGCTTTTATAGCAACTTTTGTTAAATATTTTTTTTCGGAATATTTCTTTGTTGTAAAATATTCGCAAAAATCTAAAACCGACATGAGTAAACTCCCATTTCTAATTAACCGATTTTACCAAAAATTGATCAACTCGTGCCATTGATGTCAAAAACTTAAATATGAAGATTCATAAAAATCCTTTTAGCCGAATTTGCTCTGCTTGTGTACATGGACCGACAGACAGACCGACAGAGAGACAGAGAGACAGACAGACAGACAGACAGAAATCATGCTAAAAATAGTCAAAACGTTATGTAAGGACCTTAATTCGTGGAGATCCATCGAAATCTCGAAATGTCAAAATCGGTATGTTCACAAACGGGAGGTATTACATTATGTTGGCGATCGATAAAAATAAAGAGCTTACTACTACATGGTTTTCTTAGTACCTGGTTCATATAAAAAGTATAAATAATTTGTAGTCACAAATTCTAGCAAGTACTCGTTTCCAAAAGAATTTTTTTTTTAATTTCAGTTACTATCATAAAAAATCAGATGTGGCCACCACAGGACCGACCGCCATCATAAGGTACTTATATAAAATACATTCTAGCAGCAGAGTAGAAATAACTTGGCCTAATATTTTCAGAGATATTATTTATCATGACCATGGAAGCGTTACATATAAGTATGAAAAAATTGAGAATTTTACAAAAATTATTCGAAATTTTTCGTTTTATCAAAAAACGTCTCAAATAAAAGTTATTAATTATTGCTTTTATAGCAAATTTTGTTCATTACATTTTTTCGAAATATTTTTCTGTTGTGAAATATTCACAAAAACCTTAAAACCGACACGAGTAAACTCCCATTTTTAGTCAACCGATTTTTACCAAAAGTTGATCAACTCGTGCCATTGATGGCAGAAGCTTAAATATGAAGTTTCATAAAAATCGTTTCAGCCGGATTTGCTCTGCACGTGTACACAGACGGACAGACGGACAGACAGACAGACGGACAGACAGACAGACGGATGGACAGACAGACCGACAGATATCATGCTAAAAATAGTCAAAACGTTATGTAGGGACCTCAATTCGGGGAGATCCATCAAAATCTTGAAATGTCAAAATCGGTATGATCACAATACCTCCCTTATATATGTTGGCGGTCGGTAAAAATATATATTTTAGAGGGGGAAAAGTTCGAAACATTTATAAAGACAAAGTAATATAACATATATTTAGTATAATAATATAAAGGAGGATTATGTATATTAATAGCGTCAAATGTGATATATCGCAAACTTAAAATAAAAGGGTTCTATGTACAATTTTGAAAAATATTAGATTTTAAGATAAAAAGGTTTCGTGTGCATAATTCTATCTTACTAATAATGTTATATTGCCATTTATGTATTTCTGCATTCTTCAAGTTCAAAATATTTTATCAATGCTATTCTGCAATTTCACCATCCTTGGAGATGACTGATGTACAGTTTGTTAGAGTTACGTTTAACTAACATAGGTAAATTAATTTATAACTATATAAGATTGTTACTTTATTGTTATGTTATTGTTATAGCACCCGAAGAAGCCAACAATGTTGTTGGTGAAACGTTGTGTTGTTTAAAATAAACGCTTCTTGTCCAAAAAGCTGAATGAAATTATTTCCTAATTCTACCATTGCCATTTATAACGGTAAAAGTGGAGTTTTTTAATTTTATTTTAAAACCCTAGAACTGAGAACCGTTTTTCTTCACTAATTGAGCTTAATTTTGATTTTTCTGTCTGTCTATATGCTCACGTATCTGAAATTCAGAAGATTGAACCTATAATATATTTGAAAAGAAAATAGTCCACTGCAATGGCTATATTAATGTCTATATTGTTTAAAGTAATGTATGTGCTTCATAACATTTAGGTACAAGGTCATATTTGAACTCAATTTTCTCAAAATAGTCAAATTGTCAGATACATCCCTTTTATTTAAAGGTTGCGACATCTCTTTTTTTCCATATTGGTCGATTCATCTAGCTTACTGTTAGTACAACAATACTACATGTTTTACTTGGACTATTTTTATATCTCCCAACACATCAGAGAAAAATCCCCCCATTTTGTTACATCCTGTATAAACCGTTAAATATTTAGTTTTTTCATTATTGTTCCCAACCTGTGTATATAAACTTTATGTTTCGTATACATAATTAATATTTTTCGCACGTGAGCACAAAAAAATCGCCACGCCTGTCCAAGGATTTATTTGTTATCACAAAACACAAAATAAACTGCGAATGGAAACGAAAAACCACATATGTACACTACGATTTGATCACGAAACATATTGACATATTTGTGTATACCAACATGTCAAACTTTTAGGACACTTAACCACTAAAAATGACACTGAACAAACCTTTCTTAAAAACAGTTCGTTACACTCTTCTGGACAGCCTTTCCAGTGAAAATGCCTGTATCTCAAACTACCCAACAACCTAGTTCCATTAAGTTTGCTAACTTCTTTGACAAGTCTTCTTATATCCAATCTTTTAACTTTAGCACAATGTTTCTTATATCTTTTTGCTTGTAAACCTTTCTCATCAGTTTCACTAACTTCTCCTTGTGAAGTAAGGCCTTCCTCAGCAACCCACGCACTCAAAACAGTCTCTATAAAACTAAATAACTGTTGGACGTTAGGTTCCATTTTTGAATTTAAATGTGACGTTAAATTAGCGTTGGTACACACTTGAAGGAGAAGATTATCTCCAAAATGCACTGTTTTATGACGTCTTCTTCTTGAGATAAGATTAGCTTTGTCTGTTGGGTTTGTAACGGTGCAAACACTATGTCTTGTACACTTTTTAGAACAACTTGCGTTTGACTCAACCATTTTTTGTTTATTTTCATTCATTTATGATAAAATATTTTCTCATGATATTGGATTGTTCACGCTTATAGGGGGTTGGTGTTAAAAAATAGCAAAAGGCACTCGCGTTTTTTTTTCTTTTAATATATATGGCTAAATAACTACTTAAGCCGATTTTACATAAGGCATTAAATAACAATATTTTGAACAAAACTATCACAGTCACACTTCACATTAAATTTATATATATATATATATATATATTTTAAATCGGGTTTTACGTGATTTTTTTCTGTACAAGTGCAACATACGTCCTTTCTTCCCGATTGCAACCGTTAGACTAACTTAAATCTCGAAACTGGGCTTGTATCTGTCGGCAGTATACTTCGGGAATCATCGGAGCTTTCGATCGATTCATAGTCCTGTCATATAAATGTATAAAGCGGAGATTTTGAATTTTATTTTTCATATTTTGTTATTAACAAATATATATAAGTATTTGTAAATATTTTTTTATATCCCAAACATCGTAAATAGTTATGTTTGGCTTGTATTTAAGGAAGGAGGAGTTATATTATACTGCAATTGCGTATTTTCTTCGTTTTAAAAGAAAATTATTAACGTGGTGCGCTGATATGAATTTTGAAAAGGTGTTCAGATAAATGTATAAGGATTTTAAAGGATTTAAGGATTTAAAAGTGATTTCAGTAAGGTATTTTTTTATTTTTATATTGGTATTACACGGTATTAAGTTGAGATAGGTTATATTTAATAGCGCTTGTTTTTTCTTGTTTGATAAGAAAATGTTCTTTTTTAAAAGCTTATGTAAAATACCATATTCAGTGCTGCAGTTTGAAGTTTTAACTGCTTACTCTGGATTTATAAATACTTCATCTATGGCTTAAGAAGTAAACCCTAATAAAACAAGTTCCTTTTTAGCCTATAAATATTGTTTTGTTAAGAGAGTTGCGAACAAAATAATTTCATTTGAAGTTCTAGGTTGCCGACCGACGTAAAGTAGTGGTAACACACGTGCCCTGTGTTGCTAAGGTCTCGGGTTCGAAACCTGTTTAGTAATGGAATTTTCATCATGAAAAATTTGTATTGTCCTGACTAATTGCCTAAGTAGCAAACGCCATAAACGTAGTATAAAAAAAGTTCTAGGTTCTTGGATTTCGTAGGTATGACCAAGAAACCCTTATAGGGAAACAGCGGCGAATTTCGACTACCAAATTTATTTATTTTTTAATTTACGTACTATTCAATATTTTGGTAGGAAAGTGGTTCCAATCGATACCTGATTCACTTATCTTTAGGTGCTAAATATTTTCACGATGAAACAAGCTGTTATTACAACTTAAGTCAACATAAAAAAATTATGAAAAAAACGTTGGTTTCAAAAAAGTGATGTTAATATCGACTACCCTAAAATTTTAAGATAATCAACGTTTCTTGTCTCTTTTACAATTTATTTAGGTAAAAGAATATAATAATAGAGACTTTTAGTAAGACGTGATTTTAATTGTCGTCAAATTAGGTAAGTGAAACATGCATGCATGTAATATCGACTATCGTAGTAGCTTCATTCCTCTAGTCGATATTACCTGCAATCAAATCTGTTTTATTTAGCCTGTGATATTGTAACAAAATATTATGAAAACCAAATTTTACCAGCTAATATATATGTATTTGGATCAGTTCTTATCAGTTTATTCAATTCAAAATATTTTGTTCAACTTTCCTTTGACAAACAACTGCTGATTAAAACCAATAAAAAAATATTTTAACACTTAAAAAATATAAATATCTACACTGTTCGTCTAAAGACATTCACACGTGGCTTAAAATAAAGTGAGCTTAGTTTTTCACATAAACATAGTGTTACGTTATACTACCGCTATATGGCAGCAATTATTTAGAGAAATAATGGGATAGTCGAAATTACCTGCGTAGTCGAAATTCGCTGCAGTTACCCTACCCTTGCTCGTGTATTTGTATATCCGTCTTTATGATAAATTATGGCCAAATAGCTTATATATTTAAAACTTGACATGTATACAGGCCCGTTTGTCGAGCCTAAACATTGGGATCTCGCGAACCGTAAGAGATACGAAGTCGGTTAAATTAGAACAAAGTTGCCCCAATTTAGTTACTAAACCCAAAGTTAGTTACTAACTTCCAGTTTTCATATGGGGCTCAAAGCTGTCTTTAAATGCATTAAATCGAGAACTTTTTTTCTTTCCAGTGATGTAAAACACACCTAAATTAAAATGAAAATTAACTGAGAAATTAGAAAAATATTGGTTCATATTCACAATTTAAAGGAAGCTACATCCACATAATATTTAATTAAACACATAAGAATATATCAGGTCGTCAAGGATGATATTTGTAGTTAATAATATTGCCAGTTTTAACAACTTATTATTTGACATTGGCTTAATATTTTACCGATACACATCTCGCCTGTTGTGAAATCATTGTATGCTCGAAAAAATAACAAAAACTTTTTTTTTTTAATGGATTTTGTTGAAAATGGAACGGTCGGAAATTCGCACTATTATGAAGTATGAGTTCTTACGTGGAACTACGGCATCGCAGATCGTGCGAAACATTAATAGTGTATTTGGCTCTAGTGTTAATGTATTTGGCTCTACGCAGCAGACAATATCAAATTGGTTCGCCAAATTTCGTACAGGCAACTTAAATACTGAACAAAAAAAAAAAACCTGGCTCATAGATCACAGCAGAAATATACTGCAACCAACTGGACGAAATGATGAAGAACAGCCTAGCTGGTCAACAGATGTACACTAAATCATGGATTTCGAGAGCCTAGCTGGTCAACAGATCGACTCCCATATTATTGCATGATAACGCTAGACCACACACTGCACAAATGACTGTGGCAAAACTACAGGAATTAGAGTTGGAACTTCTTCATCATCCTACATACTCACCAGACCTAGCCCCCACTGACTACCACTTCTTCCGCAATATGGACAACTTTTTAATAGGAAAACAGTTTAATTCCGACAATGCTGTAAAACTGGCCTTCCAGGAATTCATTGACTCTCGTCCGCCAGGCTTTTATACCACCGGCCTGAACAGCCTGCCGCTTAAATGGCAAAAGTGTATAGACAATATGGGAATATACTTTGATGAATTAATTAATTCGTTATATTTGTAAGTTATCAACCAACTCTGCCTTTTTTTCTACAAATTTCATCCTTGACGACCTAATAGAAGAGCTTTTTGCGTCGTATGGTTACATTTCTATTCCAGAAAACACTATTCAATCAAAGATTATTTCTAATCAAGTTTACTCTTGTTTTAAAACCAGGAAGTAATATTTATTTAATACTATGGTGTCACTGTAAGGTTAAACATTTCAAAAATATTTAAATTTTTACTTAACATTAAAGTTAATCTACTCCAGAAATATAACCTTTTCTCAACTTAACTTTGACGGTTAAACTTCAAAATATTCATAAAGCTTTATTATCCAAAATTTATTTTAAATTTAAATTTACTTCTTTTGTATTTAAATATGTTAATGCAGAACTCCTCAGATAACAAAAACTCGAATATCTTGAAAGAATCATTAATATTTTTTAAAGAAGAAGTACAGATGCAAATTACGTCGTGCGTACGTCAATAGGTTCTTTTTTTATTTCTCATTTATGGCCTTTGCTACTACGGCAATTGGTCAGAACAATTGTAATTTTTCGTAATGAAAATTCCATGCCAGAACAGGATTCGAACTCGAAACCTAAGCAACGCAGGGCACGTGTGATACTAGTACGCTACGCCGGTCAAATAAAATTCAAGCTATTTCTATGTACAAGAAGGGGATGGTTAGTGTTTCTTCTCGAGAATTCTTTCTCGGTAATTTTTCGAGAAAACGTTATAATTCTCATGTTTAATTTCTCGAGAAATGTAAAATTTTCTCGACGCTACGTTACACGAATTGTGCTTTTTAAAAACTATTTTAAAAAAATATAACGATTAGTGAGTCACTGATTATAAATTAATTTTGATAAAATTTGTCTTCTGTCTCCCGCAACGCAACTGCGGCAACAGATTTATAATATTTAGCTAATTAGCATTTATTGTTACAATATTTTATTTTAATTTAGTGTATTATTTATTATTATCAATTATATTTCATTATTTGTTCAGTTTAAAACTGTTATGTAAAAGATTACCTACAAGTTAAATAAAATAATTATTACTATTATTATTAATTTATTGAAAATTTCTCAATACATATGTATTTTCAATTAATATGCAATTAGTGCCGTTTTCATAATCATTTTTAAAGCCCCGTTATCCATTTGTTCTAATGTTATTTAAATGAATAGTTTAGTACTTTAAAGTTGACTATAATTTTAACATGTTTTTATCCTCTACAATATTTTCAACATTAAAAAGATATATATTCTAATAATTATTTTTCTCGAGATTTCTCGAGAAAATAAGTGTAATTTTTCATTTCTCGAGAAATGAAAAATGTCGAGGAATCAGAAACACTAGTGGTGGTAACAATTAGAGATTTACAAAAACAATATCTTATAATCTAAGCTCCAAGTTTAGTAATACGGAATTTGAGAGTTCAGTTATTTCATTAAGGGAGTTGCTGGTTTTCTTAATCCTGTTAATCTCGTAGGCTCTAATAAGTTAAGTTTTAATCCTTTTTCTAGAATGTAAAATTTTGGGTGTAAATGATAAGGTATGGTTTCCTGAATAAAGATGTGCTCCGAATTTGAACTCTAAAGTTTGTTTCCTGAATAATCTAACGTGTTCTAATACTGAAGCTGCGTCTGAATTTTAGTTGAAGCTGCGTCCCATCTAGCCTATATATGCCTCAATTACACGGGTCACAATTTGAATTATTGTAGCTCTGATAATTGTTAAAACCGAAACTGCACTTTAAAAAAACAAAACAAGAATTAAAATTAAAAAACACCATAATGTTCAAACAAGACGTGTAATTTTCATAGACAAATTACTGCAGAAATGATTTCTAGGCACTTTCTAACACTGACAATATTCAGTTTTTTTTTTTCTAAAACTGATCTAGCTAGAGGTCTTATATAAGCGTAGAGGTCTTATATAGGTCGTATATATTTCTAGCTAAAAAAAAAAAAAAAAGCGGAAGTGACTAGGGTGAATACAATGGCGGCGCTAGCTCTTAAAATTTCGAGGGGCCAGGAAATATTTGAGTAAAATCTGGGAGGGGGAGAAATAAATATTTAAAGAGGGCATCATTTTTATTGTTATTTAATAGACTGATGAAAAAAAAAGTTCTCATTTCGAAAATATAAGTGATGACAAAAAAAAGGTCTTTACTTCTAAACCAAGTACTGACCAAAAACAAAAAAGTTGTTAATCCTTGTTACGCCCAAATTTTTCCAAAATATAGCTTACAATCTGCTCCGGGTTAACCTTAAGGTTTGCTGAAAATCTCGTGAGAATCGGTCCAACCATTTTGGCGTGATGCTTGTACAGACAGATATACAGACTTTCTTATTTATGTACGAGTATATAGATAGATTTAACAAGTTTGCGCGAACCGATAACAAGAGCTAATAAAGAGAGTAATAACCAAACACTTGGAGGAATGGAACAGAGAAATAATTGATCTAGTTGACAAATGAGGCAAAATTTTTGATAAAATGCAGGGAAAATACCTTGAAAATTACGATTTTAATAACCAGATAAAATTGATCGTTTTGTTTGCCAGGAACCAGAGTTTCCATAAAAAGGATATTTTTTCTCACGAATTTCCTGTGGTCAAAGTGAAGTACATATTAAATATGGAAGCCATTAAAGTAATTTTAATTATAAAGCAATATTGTGAACTACAATGTTGTAAGATTTATGATAAAATTGCGAGTGACCAGACCTTATTAAACAAAATAATAAAAAAAAGTATGCCTTACATATAAACTTAATTAAACCTGTGAATATTAAGTAATTTTGAAAGAAAATTTTTTCGACATTAATGTAAGAGAATTTGTATAAATGGACTATGGCGACGGTATCATTTTGAACTACAACTATATCAACTGTATAAGGAGGTTGACATAGTAAATAAAAAATAAGCTAATTACGATAAGGACATATAGAAAGTGAGGCAGATGCAGATAAGACTAAAATAATTACTAAACAACAAACTTTAGGAAAAAGATCTAGAGCGTGATTAAAGTGAAAAATTGAAAAGAACCTCCAAATCTTAAGAGTTAAAGTCGATCGCTCATAATCTAGTAAGGTGGAACGAAATCATTAAAAAGGCCAAAACCTATCCAGGGTTGTGAAGCCACTATTATGTTATTCCCATTATGCATGTTAACACAGTGCCAAGCTAAGTTTTGTAATATACGGAATTCGCAAGATCCAATAAAGTGTTAATGAAGAAGCTGCTCGTATTGCATACTTTTCTTTATTCCATTCGATAATGACCTATGGCATTTTTGTATGAGATAACTCTATTAATACTCTATGTACTCTATTAATAAAAATGTTTCTTTTAGGAAAAAAGCAGTAAGGGCTATAACTAATATTAAACGTAGAGATTCATGTAGATCAGCATTTAAAATATTGCAAATCTTAACCCTATACGTGCATATATATGGAACATGCTTAGAATTTATTATAAATCCACAGTTGCAGAACCCGTACCAAGCATTTTGTTAATATTCCAGGTCGTTATTTGACCATCGCTAACAATATTCTAGCTAAAAATTATTCTAGATACAAAAGTTACCACATAAGAAAAAAAATTGATGTAAAGTGTGAATTTTCACACATTTCAGGGTTTCGCAGGTATTTATTAACTGTGTGATGATTATTTGGGATGCCAAAATAAATTTTATGTCAAAATATTTAAGTTACCATTATTTAAGTTTCTGAATATGTGCAGTATTTTTTTTATATAGCAAGGTTCATTAAGATTTTGAAAATTGCGCCTATGGCTTCCATTGGTTGCTTAAATCATAAGCCTCGCCCTCTGATACCTTCAAATATAGAATTAAATTATAATTTCAACACTTCCCACTGGTTATTAAATTTACGCTTTTAAAAATTAAATGCAACATTTACCTAAATATAACTAGAATTTTGACAAAATAATTTAAACAAAATAAAAATGCAAAATAAAAACTGTAAAATAAAAATTGACGGGATTCGTACACAGTTTCTTACAGTAGTTTCAACTCACTAAGCAACAACGCTACCACTGTGCTATACAGGATCACTCGTTAATTATGTTAAATAGCGGATTAAATATATTACATATTTTACTTAAAAACACAAAAAATGCGTTATTTTCCGAAAACATAATCTGATCAAAAATTCCTGTTGTACTATTCCGGTTCACACCAATGTACATTACTGAGAATTTTTTCAGATTTTTAGTTTAAACCATCTGGGCTACAGGGTGTGGGACAAAATTTTTTTTGCACAATTTTGGCAAAAATCGCCTCAAAATAATTTATTTTGCAAAAATAAAATTTTGATCGTTAATCCACGTACCAAGAGCTTTCATTTGATACCCTACACAGAATTGTAAAAAAATATATTTTTTTTCGATGAGCATATATTTGTTTATATTTTTAGGGGGATATGTTTTTTAGATGTTTTAGTATTTTTCCTATGTGCGGGTCAAAGAGTTGTATAAGCATGCCAAATTTCAACTCTCTAGGTTTAGCCGTTTGGCTACAATTTTTACCGAACAGACAGACAGACAGACAGACGGCAAAGTGACGGTATAAGGGTTTTTTGGTCATACCTACAAAACCCTAAAAATGTAATGCGAGAGTTCTAAATTAACGTATGCCCATAAAATATTCTCGAATATATGAAAATTCTGAAATATCAAGGTACAACACTGGGAATGTGTATATCTTATTATTATTTTATTTATTAATAATAGTGTAGAAACAAATTAATAGGTAAGTGAATCGTAATTTAATATCTGTAATTGACGAGCCTCTAAAACTATACCGCTTGCTATGTGTCAAAAAACATTATTATTAAAAAGGGGGTTTGTAGTCCCGCTAGTAACATCAATGTTTGCCCGCAACGTGTTCGGCACAGACGAAACGAGACACTCATCTCTAACTTTCACAGGGCAGGTCGAGAGAGCTTTATGCCAGCAATCAGCCGCATTGCAATCTCTGGCTATATGCGACCGATGGGCTCACACAAAATCAAGCGTCCATATATGCGAAGCAACTCGAGCACACTGCTATTATTATTACTATTTTGGATCACGTCAATGCGTCATTTTTATTATTACTAGTAGACCCGTTGCCAACTGTGTTGGCAAACCAATAATTACCTTAATGTGGAACTTGTTCGGTACCTCAGACTTCTTTCTTTAGCCATACGCCTAACTTCATTCAATTCAAATTGAATCAACTCTTTACCCATTATTATAAACTAGACAAATAATGAGTATTATTCCGAATTATTTATTCATTAACTTTTTAAGATGGGAAAACGATTCATTTTGACTCGATATGTTATTATAATTTATTATAATAATAAAACTGAATATGATTTAAGACGTTAAATTTAAAATATATTTATTAAAATTAATTTTCCAAGTACTTATATAATATAAAAATACCTACACGGAAAAAAGCGTACTTACACTATATCTCAAATCAGTTTGAAATATATCATGAGAAACTATGTACACTGTAAATTTGTCATTTCAAAATATTCCTTACGCTGTAAAACCCACTTCAGATTTGTTGGTTATGACCATTATATAAGCAATTCACTTTTGTAAGAACAAAATAAGAGGAAATTTTGTTTTCAACAGTTTGCACCTTTGAAACTGTATGTCATGTTGATATTACAGAAAAATAATTTGAAAAGTCAGATTATAAATATTTCATTTAAAAAAATATCATTCGTCATATTTCATTTTGAATAGTGACATCTTAAATATTTTGTAAATATAATACTACCCTAAAATAATACAAACATAACCCAAAACTGTAAAGCCTTTTGTACAATATACCAAGTTTCTAAAAGTCAGTTATACACTATAAAAATCACCAAAATAACCAGTTCATAGTTTGTTCTTACAAAAGTGAACTGCTTATAACTATGATCTTATTTATCTTTATGACATACATATATCAAATGAAATGACATTTTAAGAAAGTGAAATTTTTTACCATATTTTAATACCAACATGACATACAATTTCAAAGGTGCAAACTATTGAATGTATCAATTTGTAATTTTTAAAATATTTTAAATATTTCCACCAAAACCTAACCTAACCAATTTTAAATTCACACAAATAAGTTGTCACATAGTGACACTGATATGAATGACCAAACTCGGCCCGTAATTCTTGGTAAAAATTATAATTTTACGGCGAGTTTTACTCAATACATTACATTTACATTTTTGAAAATTTAAGACGTTAGATAATTTAAACCGTTAATCGTAGAAATAAAATAATAATAAAGCATTGAAAAAATAATAATAAAGAAAAGAAAGTCACATTTTTCTTACTTACTTTCATCAAAACCATATATTTTTTCAAATAATTATTTTTCTGCAACTATTAATTTTAATTTATATTATTTTTGTGTAAACAAATCAATTAACAACTATTATTATTCCGCGTTATATGTCAATATAAACTCGGTGAGCTTCGGAATATTTCGTTACATTTCGGAGCCTCGCTTCAATTGTTTTAGATTTCAGACAACTTCCACGCACCCACGCACGCATGGACACACGTTGGCGTATTATATTATAGATTATTGATGATGAAAATAGACAAAGTACCGTGGACTTTTGCACAAATACTTTCAGAACAAATCGACGAAAATGAGGTGATAACAATGGATATAAATATCCATTTTCTGGCTGGGTTTCGAAACAGAGACCTTGTCAGGAAATGCCATCCCTCTGCGCTCTTGATAAAATTCTAAATATAAAAAAAAGTCTAAATATTAAAATACGATTTTGCGTTGTTTTAATTGATTTTGAAATGGTAATAAATAATACCGTTCCATAGGCTGCAAGTTGAAACGACATAAAAACTTTATTTGCCCCGAATGCAATAACATATTTCTGTGGAACTGCTGAGTTGTGTGTTTTGTGTTTATAATAATGCATCTAGACTACATTACTACATTATAAATTACAGTGGATTTAATGTATTGTTATGTATTTTACATTTGCTTAATAAACATTATTATAACTGTTTAATGCTAGCTTTTAACTATTATCTGATGTCAGGGAGGTATTTCGGACAAATATATACATATTTTCTATTTAATTTTGTAAATTGCGTTCACAACTCTAACGGCGTTCGTCGAGATCGTAATTTAATTGCATATTTCTCACAAATTCCTAATACAAAACTAATAACCAGAAATAAAATAGGTATCAATCTATACATCAAATTTAGCGGCGTTTCTATACGCCGAACACGGTAAAATAAAATATTTAATTAAATTTAAAAAAAAAAAATCAAATGGTATTATTACTGTCATGTTGTACAGCAATTTTCTTCAAATATTTTATTTCTAAATATTTCTCTGTTACGAAATAATCGCAAAAAACTGGAAAATGCCACGAGTAAACTTCCACTTACGGTTGATCGACCTTTACCAAAACCAGTGATGAAGGGAGACCTTCGCTAGACTTACCCTCACATAAAAAAAAATAATAATAAAAAAAATACATAATTTTTTTTTTTTAATTTAAGAAGATTTAGGTAAATCTTCAAAAATACATCAAATTATGTCCTATACAAATTTTTGTCCAAGGCTTGGTTTACTAGTTACGAATTTTTTTAAATTTTAAAGTTCAATAACTTCCGTTTCCGGTTTCGGATTTTAATAAAAAAACAATAGGGTTCTTCCCAATTATTAGGAGAATTTTTTAGTACCAGAACGAACTCTTTAAGTTAAATCGTTTTTGAGTTATCGTGTATACACACAGGCACACACACAGACACACAGACACACACACACACACAGACACACACACAGACACACACACATACGGACGGCACTTCGAAAATATGTTTTTTGGATTCTTGGACCATGAAACGTGCTAATCAGTCAAAATCTCGACATCGAAAATTTTCGCGATTACAATACTTGCCCCTTATATATTAAGGTCGGGCAAGTAAAAATGATCAAACAGTAGTATTGATATCAAAAGCTTAAATATGAAGTTTCATAAAAATCCGTTTAGGTAGATTGGCTCTATGATTGTCCACGGACCGACAGACAGATAACAGATCAACAGACAGACAAACTACCACACAGACAGACCGACACACAGACAGACCGACACACAGACAGACTGACACACAGATAGACCGACACATAGACAGACCGACAGACAGACAGCGTGCTAAAAATAGAGTTGTGTAGGTACCTCAATTCATGGACCTACATCTAAATCTCGAAATGCAAAAATTGGTATGAACTAAATACATTTCTTCTACATGTGGCAGTCGGTAAAAATTGAAATATGAGCGCCATCTTGTAACCAATCAACGCATATTTACGTACGACAGGAAAATTGTAATTCTATAAATATATGTGTAGCTATTTTGTTCTATTGTGAAAATTAATTTTAGTAATAGACCACCTATTCCTGCTACAATCTTGCATCTAATGTTAATCAGAAATATATGCTAAAATTACTTATTGGATTTTGGCACCTGAAGAAGCAAGGTACAGTAATACCTCGCTACTCGACGTTAATTCTGAAAAAGCGTCGAGTAGCGAATCCGTCGAGTCACGAGTCGAATTTCTCCATAAGAAATAAAGGGAATCATATGTACATATGTACATATATACATTTACATATAAGGAAATACATATATGTATATGTTTTCCTTTTAGCTATGCTTGCATTTCTATTCTTTGGACCCATAATCAGTGGCGGATTAACGGGCGGGCTGACCGGGCGACCGCCCGGTCTGTCAGATTTAGAGGGGCGCCAAAATAAGAATCGGACAATATAAATAAATTGCATTTGATTTAGGTATTATGTTTTATATATAAAATTATTTGTTATTTATTAATTTGGCAATGTTTTTATTCATTCATATCAATAGCATACTTATAAAATAAAGGCTTCTTATTTTTTTATTTTTTTTTTATTTTTATTTAAATTAGAAAATCAACAGGGAGATCATCCCCTAGCGATTTTCACATACATTTATACAAAAAAAAAAGAAATAGTACAAAGTATATATAAAATTCACAAAATAGTTTTTAAAATTACAAGAGAACTAGATTATACATATTATGAATACAATTACATCAAAGAAAAAATAAAAGTTTTAGAACAAAGTTTTAATTACAGCTTTGAACTGAGAGAAATTTAAAAAGAAAATATCGCAAGTATCAAAGTATTTATCATAAGTGATAGTACATCTATTAATTGGTGAGTTCATGCCTATATTTGTCGTTCTGTTATTAAAATAAAACGTATTGATTTGCCTAGTGTTTCTTGAAGGTGCATTGAAATTAATAAGCCCTAAAATATGAGGGCAATCTATCAAATTGTTAGTAATTTTGAATATTACATGCATGTCACTAAACATACGTCTAGTAGCTAAGTTTGTTAGGTTATAACGGGTTAATCTTTCCGGGTAATGTAGAACATTATTATTAAAAAATTTGTAATCAAGGTGTTTAGTGAATCGTCTTTGCACAGATTCAATTCTATCAATATAGATGTGATAGTTAGGATTCCATATGACAGATGCATACTCTAGTCTACTGCATACCAATGATTTATACAACTGTAACAAGCTAGCAGGTTGCGCGAAATCTTTAGTAATTCTTATTAGAAACCCCAGGGTTTTTAAAGATGACTTGACTATTTTTTCAACATGTACATCAAATTTTAGTTTTCTGTCTAGGTAAATGCCTAAGTCCTTCACAGTGTCGACCATTGTGAGAGTTGAGCCGCCCATTGAGTAACTAAAATGTATAGGAACACGTCTTCTGCTGAACGTTATTGCTTGACATTTATTTAAATTAAGAAATAATTTATTTTTTACACAATAACAATAAAAGTTGTTCAGATCACAGTTTAGGTCATGACAGTCTTGGATAGTTTCGATTTTTTTAAATATTTTTAAATCGTCTGCATATAAAAGAAATTTTGAGTGTTGGAAACAAGTAGAAATATCATTAATAAATATGTTAAATAGAATGGGACCTAAATGTGAACCTTGGGGTACACCAGAAGTTACAGAGACAAAACTCGACTTACAGTTATTGATAGCGACGGCCTGGGATCTATTTGTAATGTAAGATTCTAGCCATCTCAACAAGTTGCCATGTATACCCAGTGAAATTAGTTTTGATATAAGTAAGCTATGGTTAACCTTATCAAAGGCTTTTTTATAATCTGTATATATCACATCAACCTGTCCGGCAGTATCAACATTTGCATGAGTATATTCCATGAATGATATTAAGTTTGATGTAGTAGATCTTTTTGCACAGAAACCATGTTGTTCCGGTATGATAATGTTTTTTAAAGAAACAGATAAAAATTTAGTAACAAAACTTTCAAAGATTTTCGCAAATACATTCAACTTAGATATCGGTCTATAGTTACAAATGTCATTTGTATCGCCACTTTTATGTATTGGCGTAATGAGCGCTTGTTTCCACAGGTCGGGGAAGATTCCAGCTATTAATGATTTATTAAAAATGATAAACAGAGGGTCACATAAACTAGCGGCACATTTTTTTATAAACAGAGAGGGTATCCCATCAGGTCCTGCCCCTTTCGTCTCATCAAGCGATTCTAGGTTTTTTAAAATATTATATTTACTTATAAATTTCATATTTATACTGGTAGGGTTATAATTGTAAATGACAGGAGTAGAGATTGTTACTTTGGGCTCAAAGTTTGACTGGAAAAAATTATTAAAAATATTGCAAATACTATCATAATTATCTACTTTTTGATCTTTAAGTTTCATTTCAGGGGGAATATTTGTATGACCTTTTTTAACAGACACATAACTCCAAAAAGCTTTTGGATTTGATTTTAAGTTATTCTCCGTGGACATAATCCAATCTTTATAATCATTTTTGATAGCTTTGCGCAGTCTTTTTCTTAATAAAGAATATGTGTTATAATAGTGCATTTGATTATAAATTTTCCACTTTTTATGAAATTTGTTTTTCTCTTTATACATTTTTATCGTTGATTTTTTATACCAAGAGGGAAATTTACAATTTTTAATTGGTTTTAATGGTACATTTTCAACAATTATTGCGCTAAGGATGCTATAAAAATGTTTTATGACTATATTTATGTCATCAAAATTTAGACTGATATTCCAGTCGATAGAAAATAACTTATTATTTATGATTTCATAATCAGTGTTGGAAAAGTTCCTTTTCTTAAAGTTGGCTTTTGGTGTTTGTGGATTGTTATTTAGACTAAAATAAAATTTAATTGCTTTATGGTGTGAATCTTCTTTAACCAATGGGGCATCAGACGGTTCCAATGAGATATTGTCATAATTACTTAATATTAAGTCTAAGATTCTATTATTAGCATTCGTTACATGATTAAATTGCATAAGGTGAGATATGGCAAAGAAATCTGCAAAATTTACTGATTTGTGGTCGTCGAAGTTACTTGGCAATAAGTGTAGTCGGTCATGTTTTGGACTCCATTGGATATTAGGAAAATTGAAATCACCAGTTATCAGAAATATATCGTTTACATGCTCATTCATTAATGATATGATATTTTCGAAGAAAACATTAATTTTACTCAGTTCAATATAATTAGGGAGATACACACAGCAGATATGTAATCTTGATTTTTGAAGTTTAAGGGATATCCATACGTCCTCAATATCTTTCGAATTCCATTTCAATTGTTCGGTAAATTTCAAATTATTTAATACAGCTATCAGACTACCACCGCCGTCTGATTTATGCGACGTATGCATATCCCTATCCCGGCGAAATACTTGATAATTACTGTTAAATATCTCGCTACTACAGATGTTGTCATTTAACCAAGTTTCGACCAAACATATCACATCATATTCACCGCTAGAAGTATTCATAAAAATTTCATTTGTTTTAGTACGTAAACCACGTACATTTTGAAAATACATTTTTATACTAGCCATTTTGATAATGTAATATATTTAGACGAGTATTAGCCAATAAATCAAAACTTACACTAAATTAGAAAGCGAAATCTCATCACGTATACGAATAGGTATTGAATTGTCATTTTTGCGCACTAATATTTTGCAGTCGCTGACCCACACATATTTATAGTGGTTCTTGAAGCAAAAAGCCTTGGTTTTAAACAATAGCTCTTTATTTTTGGGTGTTAGATGATCAGACACATATATTTTATCACTTGCACTGTTAGTGGTCGCTGAGGTGATTCCTAGCTTTCCAACTGTTAATTCTTCTTTATGAGCTTTGGCAGCAGCCATAATATTTTGTTTTTCCAATCTGGAAGTTAATCGAACAATGATGGGTTTGAATTTCCGCTTTGGGTTGCGGTTGGGTACACGGTGACAGGCATCAATAGACTGTGGGTCTATATCGACCCCTATTAGTTTACCAATGTGTTGCACCACCGTCAACACGTTCTCGTCCTTCCGTTCGGGTACTTCGCTTATTTCGATGTTATTTTTTCTACTATATTGTTTTAAATCTTCTATTTCTGTTGTAAGAAGAGCCTTATCATTCTCCAGTTGTGTAACTTTATTTTCTAGTTTCTCAATTTTTTTTAGCGCTGAAGCAAACTCGGACATTTTAGTGTTGAAGCTGTCAATGCAGTTGCTGCTAAATTCAACACTCTTAAGCAGTTCTTCCTGTTTATTCCGTAGGATTTCAAAATTCCGGGATAAATCCTGTAAACCAGCTGTATTCATGATAGGTTCCTTTGGTTTTGGTTTTGATTTTAGGCAGGAGCCACACGTCCAAGAGAAACCAGGTACCATAACATTTTCGGCAAAATTGCTTGGCAGATTTCCACACTTAACGTGGTACCAATTATGGCAATTACCATTGCATTGGAGGCCTGGATTAGTCCTACTTATTATCCCATGACATGTTTCGCAGCTCTGAGGCATGATGGTAAAGTGTCTCCCCTTCTCCTCTTTCCTTTCCTATACTCTCACTCCTTTTTTTAGTAAATTAAAAAAGAAATTAAGAAAGAGTCAAAGAAACTTGTTTACAGTCACTGTTAGTAGCCACTTATTGATGGTCCCTGATGGATTATGACGTCAGTATTCCAAGAGTACTTAGCACAAGACACGTCTAAGATCGTTTATTGTCTTACTTAATTTTACACAAATATGTATTATATTTATACAATTTAGTTTAAACAATATAAATGATGGTTTAACAGTAAGCAACACAATTATTGAAACACTAAAAAGCTGGTGAAAAACACTACACAGCTATATGAAGTACCAAACTATTATGTAAATCTTTACCAGTAATTAGTTTAAAAAATCGGGAGCAAAACAATATACAACTGTACTATTCAAAGGTACGGTAACTATGGATAAATCTTATCTTTTGAAAAATAAACTGTAACCAAAGAATATGAAAAAAAAGTGACATGGTATACGATTTTTTGTGAACGCCGTGCCGCGGAAAAAAAAACGTGGGGCGAGGAGTAGCGAGACACTTCGTTGATAAGGGCGCACCTAAGAAGTCATTACCAAAACTAGGATCGTGTCGTTGGTTTAAAGGTAAAAGTCACTAAGTACACTTTTTGTGAAAAATGAGTTAGATATACTAATTTGACAATTATTTGATATTTTTATCATATAACACACTTATTAAGTGCATTACTATTCTCTACAATAGAAAAATGTAAAAATAAATTTCATTATTTGCGATATAATATATTGCTTACAACATCAAAACACCCTAAGTTACTTAATGATTTTTTTAATAGGTTATTCCGGTTATTTGCTACAATACGTACTTAATGATTTCCATGGAAAGCTATAAAAAAAATCCGTTTATAATAAACGTGTTTAATTTCATATAGTTTCGTCAGTTTTTGTTATATTCTGCTAGTGACAACAAGAATATATTTCGAAATGTGCAAAACTAACCTGTTTATATAAAAATTATCGTACTTTTGTGTTAATTATTTTTAATTATCTTTCATTATTAGTTTATTTTAATAACATTGGTAAGTTTTACATTTTATAAACTTAAAATGCATGTTCTACTTATTAAACTTTTTGCAGTAATTTGGAATTTTCGACACATAAAAAATTATTTGTATCACAAAACCGTAAAAGAAAATTGGAAAGAGAAAATGAATTTTCTAAAAGTGCAACATATCTATCCAACTATCTGCAATCAAATGTATTTAATTCAAATTTGCTTAAACATGCTTTTGGAGAAAGTACATCACAAAATGCAGACGTTAAAATTTGATGTATAAATTTGAGTGCTATTAACTCAAACGAAACTAAAGAATTATCATTTCAATTATCAAATGTTAGAGAAATGACAATTTTCGAAAAATTGACAAATACTGAGGAAAATGTAGACTACATTTCTGATAGTATTTTTCAATATAATGATCCAGCTACGTGGCCTTTTCCTTTGTCCTCTGCTTTTCGCGATCACATTTTATCTTTAAAGAAAAATTTTTTTTTTAATAAATGAATTATTATTACCTACCTATTAGATTTTTGAGGTGTATCGCCTGCTTAGAAATAAATCAATATTAGTGAAATAATTATTTATTGTAATTATTAAGTTTTGATTTTTTGTTTTTTAATACTTTAGTGAATAAAAATTGATTTATTAATTATTTTATTTTTTATTATTTTTTTTATGTCAACCAATTTTAGAATCTTGAAAAATTTTAGGGCGCCAAAACCAGGGGTTCGCCCGGGGTGCAAGATTGCCTCGGTCCGGCACTGCCCATAATTATAAATATAAATCACTTATTTTAGCAAAAAACAAAAAATTTATAGTAGCACTAATTCTTAGTTGTTTTCGTCAAGATATCTAGGTGCGAACTGTTGGCCATGCGTTCATTTCGCTTTGTTTACCAAAATATGTGTCACGTGATCGGTACTCGATCACGCATCGGGTAGCGATGCTCCGTCGACTCTCACTCTAGACATTTACGTCGAGTGGCGAAACCGTCGAGGTACGAGGCAGTCGAGTAACGGGGTATTACTGTATCTACTTGCGAAACGTTGTTTCTAGATTAAAATACAAGTATATGCTGCGGATAAAGATTTAATTTCCGTCAAGAACACATTTATGAAGTGGTATTTCATTATCATCAATTATAGTAATTTTCGACGAAGTTTGTGAAGTATAAACAAATGTATAGAAAATGGAGATGTATAATTTCAACATTTTTACAACAAATATTTTAACAACCAAAAATGTTTTGTTAGATGGACAATAGTTCACTACAAAATATTATTTGAGATTTCTGCTGTTTACCCAACTTCACATTGTAAATTTTAACTAAATACTACTCTGAGGTAAATTCATCTTTTAAATATTCTGAAGTTAAAGTTGGTACTTTTTTACTTGCCCGACCTTAATAGATAAGGGGCAAGTATTGTAATCGCGAAAATTTTCGATGTCGAGATTTTGACGGATGACCACGTTTCATGGTCCAGGGAATCTAAAAAACCTATTTTCGAAGTGCCGTCCGTATGTGTGTGTGTGTGTGTGTGTGTGTGTGTGTGTGTGTGTGTGTGTGTGTGTGTGTCTGTCTGTCTGTCTGTGTGTATACACGATAACTCAAAAACGGTTTAACTTAAAGAGTTCGTTCTGGTACTAAAAAATTCTCCTATTAAATGGGAAGAACCCTATTGTTTTTTATGAAAATCGGTTGACTAGAAATGGGAGTTTACTCTTGTCGATTTTAAGATTTTTGCGAATATTTAGCTACAGAAAAATATTTCGAAAAAATTTATTGAACAAAAGTTACTATAAATGCAATAACTAATAACTTTTATTTGAAACGTTTTTTGATAAAACGAAAAATTTCGAAATTTTTTTGTAAAATTATTTAAAATTTTTCCAAGTCTCAATTTTTTCATACTTATATGTAACGTTTCCATGGTCATAATAATTAATTCGTAACTAGTAAAGCAAGCCTTGGACAAAAATTTGTATAGAACATAATTTGATGTATTTTTGAAGATTTATCTAAATATTTAATTTTTTTTTTTAAATTTACATTTTTTTTTAAATATTTTTTTTTTATGGGAGGGCAAGTCTAGCGGAGGTTTCCCTTCGCCACTGGTTTAAATTTACATTACATATGATTATTATTATTATTAGCTATTACAAACATGAAAATTATATGTAATGTTAAATATACCTATTGATTTGGAATAATAGAAATATTTCTATAACTACGTTCCAATACAAACAAACCAATGGATTCACGAAGGCCAGATTGCAAGTAATTGTTAAAATTGTTGAGATATTTTTTAGCAAACTTTAAATCTTTAAAGTGTCGGAAACATCCACTCATTTAAGTAGTCACGAGTTGACTAGTCGAATATTTATAAAAATAAAAAAAACCGGATAGTTAGGTTTTGTACACAGGAGGAGCACCTAACGAGAAAATACCGAGCGGCAGATTGGGGAAATACCGCACAAACATCAAACGGCAGAACGGGGAATCACCGGATGACAGAACCGAGGAACACCGGGTAGCAGAAACGGAAAAACAAAGATCCTGATTTTTATTATCTTTCGAAATTATTTGCAAAACAAATTGAAAAATTGGACTTCAGAGAACCACAGTTAATCTGATCACCATATAATTGAGTCCCGGTAAGCGCCGTTTCAATATACTGTGTTAAATATAATTTTAAACAAGTTATAAAAAAATATGCAGTTTTTCCGAAAATTGTCTTAATTTACAATTTAAGCTCATCTGTGAAAAATGTAAAAATATGCCCTAAAAAATAGGGTTCGAAAGTCGTCAGCCTGAAACAGATTTGCTTTTACAGTCGGTTTTTTTCATAAAGACAATGACACCAAAAGTGACTGTCTTTTACGTTTACATAATATGTATAAATATTTAATATAAATGCGTCCAATACGGATAAAAGCAATATTGGTTTTATCTTAAACCGAATTTATATTAAGGCAATTAAAAAAAAATCTTTTTCACTCTTAGATAATCGAGAACCATCATCATTAGTGGCGTGACAGTTCAAGATGTGCCTACTCCTTTTGTTTCCAGGTTTTATGACCAAATTTTCAATCTGTGTACATTCAGGAGTAATATGGTCAGTATTACGTCAATTTTTTAGCGTACACAGAAAGACACCTACAGTTTATATCCAGTTACGAACGGCCAAGCAGACCCTTTCTTGACGGTCAAACTACAGGTACAAATAATTTAACGGCTGCGGCCACAGGCTTGCTTTTCATTTAGAATATTATATCCAACGTTTTAGAATTTGTGAGGTATAGTAACGTGCTTGTGTAAACATAACATACATATGATTTTCAACGTATGAATGGTAGCGCAATGTTTGGCGTTCTTAGGTACCCCACTTTACATCCGTACATTTGACTAAATACTATATACATACAGTGAATTTATTCTTTTATGCAACATGTACTATGTCATTACAATGGATACAGTTTTTGACAGCAATATAAATCGTGTTAATTTTCATTTGCAACATAGAAAAAACCATATTTACTAGCAAAATCAAAATATTTTATTGAAAATACAAATTAAAAAAATAATAATAATAATAAATAAATAACTAATTAAAACTTATAATAAATGTTCAAAATTTTCTCCGTTTACTTGCATACAAAATGTTAAGCGATCATAAAAATTATTCAAAACATTCAGCAATTGCTCTTGAGGTATATTATTGGATGCTTAAACAATTATGTCTTGAAGTTCAGCAACATTCCTAAGTTCTCCATTATATACTTTGGCCTTTAAATATCCCCAATAAAAAAAATCATTGGGTGCCAAATCCGGAGATCTCGCTGGCCAATTCATTGACCCTCCTCTTCCAATCGAGCTTTTTGGGAAAGTTCTATGTAAATGTTCTTTAACTATTCTAGAATAATGGACTTGTGCGCCATCATGTTGAAACCATACTTGTCCATTAATATTCTGGTTTCGCAACGCAGGTAATATTTGGTTTTGCAAAAGGGCTATATATTTTGCGGCATTAAGGTTACCGTCAATAAAAAAGGCCCTATAATATTGGTTCCTATTATCCCTGCCCGAACATTTAATTTTTGGGGATTTTGAGTTCGGGAGGAATGAAACAAATGTAAATTTTCTCGATTCCAGTACCTAAAATTTTGTCTGTGCACTTCACCATTTAGAGTAAACGTTGCTTCGTCTGTAAATAAAATTCTTTGAAGCATTGTTGGGTCGGAATTAATTTTTTCAAACATTTCAAAACAAAAATCCATACGTACTGCTGCGTCCCTTTCTAACAATTCTTGATGATTTTGAAATTTGTATGATCGAAACTTTTCTTTTTTTAAGAAGTTAAAAACAGATCCAGTACTGACACCAACGGTTTGTGCAATTGATCTTAAAGTATTTTGATTGTTTTCTTCCACTTGTAATAATATTTCCAACTGCTTCTCTTCTGTAAGCACGTGGGATGTTATTCTTTTTTTTATTATGTTTTGACTTAAGACATCCTTCGCGATGAAATTTATTAACTAGTCTTGAAATTATAGAGGGATTTGGTATTGACCGATCTGGATAAGTTGCAGTAAATACAGCAAAAACTTCTCTTAAACTCATTTGGGAATTATACCAAGTTACTATCATTATTTTTTCTTCATCTGTATATACATGTTGATTAATTTTAAAATCAGTAATGAGTGAAAGTGTACACACTAACTGTCTATGTTGCAAATGAAAATGAACACGATTTATATTGCTGTCAAAAACTGTATCCATGGTAATGACATAGTACATGTTGCATAAAAGAATAAATTCACTGTATGATTTTCACCGTATGAATGGTAGCGCAATGTTTGGCGTTCTTAGGTACCCCACTCTACATCCGTACATTTGACTAAATACTATATACATATATGCGAATATCTTTGATTGTTTGGTGACGTCATTGTCTTTATAAAACCAGCTGGTCTATTCCTTTATTATTCAGATAAAAAATATGCCTTGGCATATTTTTAGTTGCCTTAATAATCGCAGTGCATGGGCATTATGCGTACAGGATCAAACACGTCCATGCATGCAAGATCAAACACGTCCATACTTGCAGAAGAAACTTAAAGACTTAAATACACAATCTAAAAATAGCTCTTAAAAATTAATAAAACAAAACAAAGTTAAAACCGATTTCACGAGAGTAAAATTTCGTAAAACGCTCGTGGAATAATTTTATTAAAGGACTTTGAGGGTAAAGTGTAAATTAATTACACTGCAATAATAAGTTTAACGTAATACGATACCGCATATTCGTATTTTGTTTTGTCCTGTCTACAAAGTTACCTTACGATCGTTTGCTTTACGTCGTTTTCACTTTAAATGTCAGACTGTAAAGCACGGCTTTAAGTGATATTTTAACGATGTAAAAACCTTAATATTTCAACAAAGTGTTGCTGTTATCATTCTAAATGTTGAGATAGGGAAGTTTTGTTTTTTAACGGATATTTTAATAGCAGATTGTCTCGTTAAATATGGGAAATAATGATATCTTTAATTTAATTTAATTTTCGTAAATATTTCACGAAGATTTTACACTGTTCTTTGTCTGGGGTTTTTTATTTGCAATGTTAAATTTAAGTATTTGCGTTTGTTGAGATTTACGAGGTTAGATCAAAAACTTTTTTAATAAGACATTATTTTTCATTTATATTACCACCTTCGAAATTCTGTCTTTCTGAGGCTTCCATCGCTGACAGCGTTTTCTCTACTTTTGGAAACACATTTTGTACGTAAACTTAACTAAACTTGTCGTCGGACCTATCTTGATTGTTTGTTAAGTTTTTTCTCTTCCTTTTTATTTATTGCCTAGTTCGGGTTTTGTAGGTATGACCACCAAAAAACCCTTACATCGTCACTCATCTGTCTGTCTGTCTGTACGGTAGAAATTGTAGCCATACGGCTTAACATAAAATGTTGAAATTTGAGAAAAAATACTGAGAGATCAAAAAAACACATCCCGATATAAATATAAACAATTATGTATTTAATAAAAATATATATATTTTTTGAAATTTTGAGTGGCATACTAAATGAAACTTCTTAATGCGTGGATCAACAAACAAATTTTTATTTTTGAAAAATCAATTTTCTTTATTGGATTTTTTCCAACAATGTGTCAAAAATCTTTTGTCCGTCACCCTATCACCAAGAGTGATAGCACAACAACTCTGAAAAAAAAAATCTGTAATGAAGATTGAGGGGAACCGGAATAGTTCAACAAAATTTTTTGATCATATAAGTATTTCGAAAAATGTAAATTTTTTGTGTCGTTGAAATATCCCAGCAAACATTCAACTAACGGCCGAATGCCGGCTAACTGCTTTTATGCTGGTAAATTACTGGCACCAAAAGTAAGTGCAACGCCAGTATTAATAATGTACTTCACATTTGTATTTCGCATTCCGCCTATACGAAGTACTTTACCAGCATTTTATAAGCACTCTTCTTCACTCATACTTTTTACTTAAAACCATCAGAAATAAATCTTGCAACTAATGCGATTATTTTGCACTTTACCGTTGCTGGGCCGGCAACTGATACATCAATGGGCCAGTAACGGCCACGGGGACACCGGGGTACTGGCCCATTACTTTCAATGCCGGGTAGTATGTGCTTTACCAGTACTGGCCCGTATAAAAATGTTTGCTGGGATATTTTTTTAAAATTAATTGTGTGGTATCAAAATAAAGCTTTTAAGGCGAAGATTAAGGAACGATAGATAGTTTTTTGAAATTCGTTTCTTTTAACACGATTTTAAACAAAAATGTGCAAAAGATCTTGTCCCGCCCCCTTTTACCAAAAGTCTAAACTCTCTCAAAAGCGCAGTCATTAATTTTTAAGTTGGTCGTGTTCGGTTGAATGCGTCTTCTAACAACGAGATACTTGATTTTTTCATTAATAATGATGAGTCCAACTTTACGACCTTCGACATCAATAAGGTCAGTAAACTAGATTACGTCATCATCCTTATTTGAAATAATATTCAGGTCATCTGCGTACCCTAAAATTTTGTGGTACCTATTGAGCTGTAGACTACAGTGGTTAGTACAAGGGGAAGTCAGCAATTAAGTCATAAACCGATGTTGGAAGCCTGAAAATAGCAGTGAGCTATTTCCAAAAGTGTCATTAGGTGACAGCACAATCCAGCTTGATAACACTTAAGTGACAGTTGTCATGCGAGTGAGCAGGCAAAGTGAAAATGGAGATCGTGCTCGAAGAGTATACTGCGGAAGAGCACGTTGCTCTTCCGCTGTTGTGAGTAAAAATTTTGTGGGCAAAAGGACTTCCAGCAAAGGATATCCATTAGGAAATGTATCCTGTTTACAGTGAAGAGTGTTTGTCGCGTAAAACAGTGTACAACTGGGTCGAAAAATTCGCTCAAAGGTGCTTAAAAGTTGTTGACGAACACCGAACTGGGCGCCCGTTCAGATGGTGAATGAACAATTCGACGGGTGGACGAGATGGTTCGAGCTAACAGGCAGGTTACAATAGACAGCATAGCAACTACAATAGAATGTTCTCATGGTGTGGCCTACAGAAAAGCATCTTGGCGGCAAACGTTTCGCGGATGATAAAGATGTTGAACGAGAGGTACACAGGTGACTGAGACTGCAGCCCAAAGACTTTTATACAGCGGGCATTGGGGCATTGATAAAGCGATGGGATAAATGTGTTAATGTTGGTGACGACTTTATTGAAAAATAAAACTTGTTTTCGGCTGAGTATTTAATTGAGTATTTTTTAATAGCCTTTTCTGACTTAATCACTGACTTTTCCTCGTATATTGGGCTTTCCGTAGCACCAGGTTCAGAAAAGGTTTAACAGCAAAGATGAGGTGGCATTTCCTTGTTTGACTCCAGTATGAATTTCAAAAGGCCGTGACAAAATATTCTCTACTATTACTCTGCTTATGGATCCCTACACAACGGTGTGTATGTGTTAGGGTTAATGTTTTTAAACTATGCTTTCTACGTTTTTATGGGTCTACATTTTGGTTATTTTCCAGTATATCTGAATGGCTTTGAATTTCTTCCAAATATTTCCTCCATTTGTGTTTCTACGTGGTCGTACCGTCTTAATTGACGTTTTTAGCGCATATTTTGTATTCAGTTCTTGTAGGTAGATTCTATTTTTGATTTTATCTAGCAGTGTTTCCCTTTGTTTTTTTTTTTTTTTTTTAGGAATCCCATTTCCAAAGCCTGTAAACTTATTTTCTGCCTTTGAAGTCCGTTATTTGCTAGAATATGTTGGTAGACCGTACATTGCCCTATTGTTCGATTCGAGGATTTCTCTTATATTTCGAAATTTAGCTTTAAGTACATTGAACACTTTTCCAGCGTTGTTGTATCTCTCTTTGAGCTCGAGGTTTAAATTTCTGTTTCTGAGAAATAGCTAACTAAATATTTAAAATTTTGTGTTTGCTTTAATTTCACGTCTTTTATGTACAGTTCATGTTTAACATTACTCTTGCCAACTATCATGGTCTTAGTTTTTGTTTTATTTAATTAAATCCCAGTCTTTTCTAACTCTTCGTGAAAGGCATGTATGTTTATTTATAAAATTTCCTCAGATTTACTCCTGATAACCTTCAGATATCTTTTCGATAGTTTAAAAACCAGATCATTCTACCGAATCTACAGATCTTCAGTTTTGGGAACAAAAGAGTCACGTGGGATCACGGCAGTTGAGTATGATAAATGGGGAACGGCCGTGACTTTTCTTTGTCAAAAACAGCCGAATTATAAGAAGGTTCGCAAACCACAGGCTGGGAACTGCTGGTATACGAAATACTTCACCTAACACCTTACAGTTCAAGATCATACAGGAGAACCTGTGTGAGTGAAACCAAAAAAGTTGCCAAAGAAGAAACAAATATCATTTCTAAATAAATTAAATAAGGAATATCCTAAGGTATCCTACTATGTTTTTCTTTATCGCCGCTCATGTAGTGAGACTACAATATTCTAGCTGTTTCTCATATTCGTGCGAAACGACGATCGTCGCACACATTTGCTGTCGTACATAAATTTACCGCACTGCCGTATAGGCAACACATGTTACAGCTTTATTCCGCACATTTTTTGTTCCTCATTCTAAATGAAACTGCCGCTTTTATTGGATAAACAATTTTTTACATGATGAAAATTACAATAAATTACTCTGACGTTTACTGGAATTTCAATTTGATATAATGCTGCAAAATATAAAAATGAAAATGTTGAAATTTTTACAAAATATAAAGTTAGTCGTGTTTGTCGACTTATGAATATGGTGGTAGCAAGCGCTGGCGTTACACATAGGCGAAAAAGGCGCTCGCTCTACCGCAAAATTTGGAAAAGCGCCGCATTGGAACTGCAATAGAGGACTTGAAACTTGTACTAAAGGAATTTCTTTATTTTATTAAATGTTTAAGCATACCTGAATTATAATGAACGAAATACATTAGCACAACTATGAATGATGTCCTCTATAATAGATCCAACAAACAAAAATGATTTAGAAATTGGTCAGCTATATTTAGTTGTTTTTTTCAGAAGCCCGTACAACCTTCCTACAAGAGACATGTTTACACAGAAAGAAAAAGACTGACTTATGGTTGTAGTAGCGTAGGCAACAGTGTTTTGGAAAGCGACGATAAAAACGCATAATATAGAAGTAAAATTAAGTTTTCATAACTGCGTCGTGCATTTGCGTTGCAGTGTTGCAAGAAAAACAATGCATTTCTGTTTCCTTACATTTAACGCAATACGCTTTTTTTAAATTAAAGTCGTCAAACGTCAAATTGGTTGTCCAGTCGCTTTCCAAAGCACTGTTGTCTACATTATGACAACCAAAGATCAGTCAGTGTCTTTCTAAAACACAATTTCCTTTTCTAATAAAGTTCTGCATTATTTAACTTTCTGTCTCGTTGAAATTACATTTGGGCCAAAACAAGATATTTGAATCAACCAATAAAAACTCGCGAAGCAAACGGTACGACACAGTAATGAGACTTAGCTTGAGGACGACAGGTCCTCAGACAAATGACCAAGAGACATATGACCAACAGAAACTGGTAGATCGATAGGCATCAAAAAGACAGAATACTGGAAGATCCATAGACCAATAGATCTATTCCGCTACTATTCTTAATATATGTTAACGACTTGCCTCTCGCTATGACATCTAAATCAATTCTTTACGCTGACGATACAACATTACTAAATTGCAACCATGATCTAGAATCCCTTATTACGGAAAATGTTTCTCTGGTGAACAGTGCAAACTCTTGGTTGTCTAGCAATAAACTAATTTTAAATACAGATAAAACCCAGACCTTGCTACTGAGCACCAGAAAACATGATTTTGCCAATCCCCCTTTCGTTAAATTTCTTGGTATCCACGTTGATCCTTACCTTCGTTGGGATCAGCACGTGGATGTACTCAGTCGTAAACTGCGATCGACCGTGTATCTAGTAAGGAATCTGAAGCATGAAGTCAGCATAGATGTTGTATTGAAAGCCTATTTCTCCCTCTTTCAGTCCCACCTAACCTATGGGTTAATAATCTGGGGACATTCACCTGCAGCCAAAAGAATTTTCAGCTTACAACGTAAAGTTGTAAGAATAATTGCCAGTGCTCCTTTTAGAGCGGATTGTCGAGATCTTTTTGTAAAGCTGAAAATAATGCCATTGCCTTCACTATTTATTTATTTCTGTCTATTGTTTGTACGCAAAAACTTGCACAATTATATCACTTTTAGTGAAACGCACGAGCACAACACGCGTTGTAAAAATAATATTCGTGGTAAGTTTTTGCGCTTAAATAAATCCAGGAATTGTTCAAATTACTTTGCTGTGAAATTTTATAATCTTTTACCAGAGACTATTACTACACTACCACTAGACAAATTCAAACTTAAACTTAAACACTTATTTATAAATAACCCATTGTACACAATTGATGAATTTAACAACGTTAATTTTGATGAACTTTTATGACTTTGTCTCTTAATATTGTATTGACTGACTGAAAGCAGTTCTTTGTATTTGTAATTTGGTCAATAAAACTATTATTATTATTATTATTATTAGATCAACAAACCAAAAGATCGACTGGGAGACATATAGCAGACCGGCAGACAGATTAACAGATAAATTAACAGACGTAGCTAGTTACTTAAAATTTTTGGCGCACAGCAACAAAGGCTATTTGCGCCTAACGCAGCCCATCTAATTGACTATATTACGTATTAAAAACAATAAATTAAACAATAAATAAATAAATAAAATCAATAATAATACCCATACTCGATAAAAGAAATCTTGCACAGACAGACACAAATAAATAAGATAAAAAGTCTGTTCGAAAAATTGAACCGGCCCCAGGTGATGACATGAGGCTGTAAAGGAGCCAATTATTATCGAATATCTCAGTCTATAAATAGAACATATTACAATAAGGTGCAAGACTTCACAAATAAAACAGTAAGTTCGATTCTCTCAGGAAGGCGTGTAATGGTGGTTTCCTTCCTGCGGTTAATCCTGCAGGAAGAATCCCATGGTTAAACGTCTTCCTAAATTTGTCTCAACTTAACGTTCTGTATGCTGCTCCACTCATGCTGCCACATGGCTAAAAGAAGTTTCAGATGAGCTTTTGCATCATCTGGAAATATGAAACTCATCAATCATAGGTCTGTGGAAGGCGGCTTTTACAGCTACATCAGCTGCTTCGTTGCCTTTAATACCAACAGGTCCCGGTAACCAAAACAGCTCTACCCTCACATTCTGAGCATTCAGATTGTGGAGTAGCAACCGGATCTTTAGTACAGAGGCCGCACTGGACCTGGTTCTTGGACACTGTGCAGAGCGCTCAGAGAATCCGTCAAAATAACACTTGACCGACTTTGCTCTGACGAAACAAAACACAGGGTCTTGAAAATAGCGTACAGCTCAGCACTGTACACAATCGTTATGGAGTGCAGACGGTACTGAAACTGTTGGCGTGGATTCAAAAAAAGAATGTATACCTCATCCCTGGTTTCGGATTTTGATCCGTCAGTAAAAATTAAATTAACAGACAGATTAACAGACAGAGAGACAGACTGACAAGCTCATAGGCTTATGTCTATCGCAAACTCAGTACAATCTTCTTTTTCTTTTATAAATATTGACACACATTTTTAATGGTTTCTTCATTCAATTTCCCTTACTAAAAATTTTAAATTAAAAATAATTGAACAGGAGACATCATATTAAACCTTTTTCCGATTTGATTTCCTCTCAAATGAAAAGTCCCCGAAGTTAAAAATCAGTTTCACCCTGTCAAGTATTTTGGGTCCGTTGACTTCCGGTCGACAGGTCTGTGCCTGGGACAGGACGAGTGGCAGACTTGATGCAGTAAAGCTGTTAGATCTCCCGTCAGGAGAGGACTAAAAGGGATACACGCCAATTGCGAATATTAGGTAGGATATAAGCCCGGTTCACAGAGATTGACAGGATTCTACGATCAAAGGATTGACACATTTTAAAAAATTGTAAAATGACAAATTTTTAAAATTTTAGAGATTATCGTGTCCTGAATTTATATATTGGAGAGATTACTGTTATCCTGATGAAAAATAAATAAATCAGTTTTTGAAATACCATAACTGTTGTAAATAAACATTTTAAATAAATGTTGTTATTAAAATAAAAATTGATTTGAAGTGTGATTTTTCACACATTTCAGGGTTTTGTAAGTATTTTATAATTATTGTAAGAAGCCAACATAATACCGGATGTCAGTGGCGCAGCCAGGATTTTGGGGAGGGCCGAATCAAATTTCAAAGGCAAGCGGGCCGCATACGGCCCTCAACCTTATTTTTTGTGGCCCCTGAAGCGGTAATCAAAATCACTTGAGCTTATTTAGGGGAAAAATATATTTAAAAATGTAAAATATACTCTCTTCCCCTTTTCTGTTTATAAAAAAATGTCAAGAAACCCTTCGGGATATTTAAAGTTTCGTCACTGCTTATCATTTTGTATATAAAATAAACTCCGACCCGCCTGTCAGTTCGACACCCCTGCTGTTGGATATTGATGTTTATATCAAATAATAATTCCATTATTTGGTGAAAAAATTTGTAATTGTTAATCCATGTATTAAAAACTTTCACTTGTTTTTTTCTTCGATAAATACATGTTTAGATATATTTTTGAAGTCTCAATATTTTTCTTACTTATGTTCAGTTCTCTAAATCAGCCGCTTGGCCACAATTTGTACCGAACGAACAGACTCGTGTGAAGGTTATACCGAAGTCAGATTTCCACTTTATCTTATCTGCATCGAGTAATTAGTTGTTTAAAACAGTTTACTCATTTGACTGGGCGAATGTTTTAGTCGATGTGTCAGGGGGAAAAAGGATCAAGGCTCCCCTTCATATAATTCGTTGGAGCATATTTGGAAAGAGATGTATTTTCACTTGAACAATAAAGGCTCCTATCAAAAGTAGGCAATCTTAAAAAAATGATTATTTATACGAAAAAAAAAAAAAAAAAAAAATGCCAATATTGTTTACAATGAATTAATTTAAAAAATAACTACTGTTGTGGCTAACAAATTTTATCTTCAACTCTCCGAGCAGCGCCGTGTAATCTGCTGGTCCTGGAAGGGGCCCAGGCCCGTCGCCCCCCCCCTTGGCTGCGCCACTGCTGGATGTCTAGGAATATTAGTCTATGTAAAATATTCTAAGGCTATTATAAAATCAACAGTTTTTTGATAATCACTTTTATTCGTTATTTGAGAACTAAGAGCTTCCATTTAATTTTTTAAACAAAATTTAAATAATTTGCCAAAATATTGTTCCGTATTCAAGTCTTCATTAGATTAATAAGAAATATATTGATGAATGGCTTAATTTTTTTCAATTTCAGAAACGTATTTCTTACTATTAACAATGTGTTATTTGTTTAATAAGTATTTCATTACTATAAATGATATATTCTTCTTTGATACCTTAAAAAGAAAAATCTAAAGTTACTCATTCAATAGATTGAATCAAAGCATGTAATAGTGTAATAAAATAGCTGAACACTCCAAAACTATACTCTACAGTAGAGTGTATTGCGGTGTGGTGTGGGTAACTCGGTTCGCAATTGTTAAATATATTTTATTTTATTTTACTTTTTAATATTTTTAATTTCAAAAATGACACTATCTTAGCTATAAACACAAAAAATCATTACTAATAACATTAACAACCATAATTTAACCATGAATTAAAAAAATAATTAATTTTGTCTAAAACACAAAAATTGCAATATTTTCCAAAAACTAAATATGATTTGAAAAAAAATCTCGTATCTATTACGTTTTGAGCTCAGATCAGTGTAAATTACCTATATTTTTTTCAGATTTTTAGTTTAACCCTTTTTGGTAAAAGGGTGTAGGACAAGAACTTTTGCAAATTTTTGGCTAAACTCGTGTTAAAAGAAACGAATTTCAAAAAACTATTTATCGTTTGTTAATCTACGTCTAAAGAGCTTTTGATACTACACAATAAATTTTTAAAAAATATATTTTTTTTTTGTCAACGTCACAAAAAAAATCGACATTTTTCGTATAACTTATCTGATCAAAAATTCTTGTTGAACTATTCCGATTCCCATCAATATTCATTGCGGAGATTTTTTTCAGATTTTTAGATCAATCTCTTTGGGAGATAGCGTGAGGGACAAAAGTTTATTGACAAAATTTGGCAAAAAAAAAAAAATCAAAGATAAAAATTTGTTTGTTGATCCACGCATTAAGGCGGCGTTCAACCCTATAGTTCTCAATAGTTTCTTATACAAAACTAATAATCGGAAATAAAATTAATAACAATCTATATATCAAAATTTGCAGAAAATTTTTATCTATCTAATAGGATATTTTTAATTGTAGAAAAAAATGTCATGTAATTGTAAATAACCATATTGCATTATAGACGCCATCTTGTAAACCAATTGACGCGTATTTGCGTACGATGCCGCAAATTGTAGCTAAAGCTTCATTCTACAAATATGTTTATAGCTATTTTGCTGTATTGTGAAAACTACTTATAGTTATTATACTTGGTAGTCTATTTTTGCCGCCACCTTGAATCTGCCGCGGTTTTCAAAATAGGTGTTACAAGAAAAATGATTTAATCTTCGTAAAGAATACGTGTACCAAGTGTCATTCCATTATCATCAAGTATAATATTTTTTCGACGAAGGTTCTAAACTATAAGGAATCAAGTCGAAAAAAATGTTGACGTATTATTTGAACATTTCTACACAAAACTATATAAATATAAAAGTTATTCGAAACCCACAAATAGATTTAAAAAAATACAGAACAATATCACTGATGTCTATTTTTAAGTTATTGAGCGATAATATTTTTACAGTAAATGTTTCTACAATTAAAAATATCTTATTAGATAGATAAAAATTCGGTGCAAAATTTGATGTATAGATTGATACTAATTTTATTTTAGATTTTTAGTTTTGTATAAGAAATTAGTAACAACTGGGGGTTATACGCAGCCTTAAGAGGTTTCATTTGGTATGACATGAAAAATTTAAAAAAAAATATATTTTTTTATTAAATACATAATTGTTTATATTTATCTCGGGATGTGTTTTGTTGAACTCACAGTATTTTTCCTATATGCGGGCCAAAGAGTTATATAAGCCTGCCAAATTACAACATTCTATGTTAAGCCGTTTGGCTACAATTTCTACCGTACATACATACATACAGACAGATAGACAGACACATGAGTGAACTAACCCCCTTTTTCGGTACGCCACTGCATATTGTAACAAAAGGGCGCAGTTTGGCAGGTTTGCCCCGGCGCTGAAAGAGCAAGCGCCGGCTCTGACGGTCGTAAATGAGACTAATATTTGTTGATGGCGTAATGAGAGGGCGTTATGGATTCATAATGCGCCGGTTGTTATGCATATGTTTAAATATCTCATATCCTAGGCATTATGACCGAATAACAGCGTAGTGAAACCAGGTCGCAAATTTTTATAATTTTCCTCGTCTATAGAATCATTTTATAGAAAGTAATATTAACATTTCCGCAAAGAAATTGAATCAACTATTCACTGAAAACGTCTTTTACACTCTGATAATATTCAAAATTTAATTTACCTTTAACCCCTTAACGTTCTGTTGACCTTTTAAGATCATTCAAGCCAATTTCTCCTTACACCGTTCATTTCAATTTGATTTCCTCTATCTATTCGTACTCGGGTCAGGCAGTGTTGATAAAAGTGAGATGGAAAATCATCCATAAGAATGTTAGAGAGAGATGCTAGTTTTTGTGAGGAGTGAAATAAAAATTGTTTAACATTGTTGACAAAAGTGAGATAGAAATTTTAAATCGTATGAGGAAGAGAAAGATGAAGATAATGTCAAAACTGAATTAGTTAGTTTGTTGTTAAACGGTGAGAGACAGGTATATAATTGGTTATAAGAGGATGCAAGAGGGAGCAAAATGTCAAACTATAGATATGGAACAGAAAGTTGAAATTTATCTGAAATTAAATTAGGAAATGTAAATTATTTTAACCTACAAATAAAAATCTTAAATGGCAAGAACAATTGAACATCAAATGAACGAATTATTAAAAAGACAAACTTTTTTTTTTAAATAAAACATCCTGTATTTTTTAATTTATCGCATAAAAAAATATCTTCCTGTAATAAACCATGAAGGCACTATGGATCTAATCCCTATATTAAAACAGTTTTAAGGGGTTGGTTCTAACAAGCTTATAAAGGCTATATACACAAGGATGAAGTATACCACCCGAGCCGTAGACGAGGGTTGTCATTCGAGTGCAATTGACCAATATATAAAACAATGTTTTTAGTAAGAAAACAAATATTTTTTGTTCAATGAATTTTTTTCAATTTGATGAATATTTGAGTTACGGGGGGACACCTTAAAAGTATAATCTACATAAATCTCCCTTATTATTTACAGCTCTATACATACATCAAAAAAGTCTAGGGATATTGAAAAAAATATGAAAATATATTGCTTATTGTACATTTAATGTTGTATTTCAATAAAAGTAGGTAATTATGAGTAGTTGTCTATGGAAAACAAGTAAAAACAATAACTAACAAGACAAAACAAATACAAATTTGACCAATTTTATCAGTACATGGTCCGTAGGTTGATCACATGTTTCATTTTAATTCGATTTAAAAGGTTAATATTAATAATTGCAGTGTTTTTAAGTAGTGGTATTCTTTATTAATAAAGGAGCGACAGCATTTAACTATCCACGAGTTGAATCATGTGGTGGGGCTTCTCCAAGCTGGCTTCAGGCAAGTTGATGTAGTCGAGCGGATAGGAGTTTCTCAAAGTCGGTTATGGAGGCGTTACAGGGAAACAGGGAGTCCGGCTGAACAACATCCGGGACGTGGTCGCTGTACAACAGCAGGTCAAGACAGATTTTTGGTCATAAATGCCA
Organism: Liopterus haemorrhoidalis; assembly: GCA_963971575.1. Taxonomy (NCBI): domain Eukaryota; kingdom Metazoa; phylum Arthropoda; class Insecta; order Coleoptera; family Dytiscidae; genus Liopterus; species Liopterus haemorrhoidalis. The sequence goes on from OZ020611.1 coordinate 230,463,250, forward strand.
GAAGACATACTATTTCAGCACCCGAATTGGTAAGGGACTTACAGTGAGCACATAACTTAACCGTTAGTCGCGATACTGTAAGAAATCGTCTCCACGAAGCTAATATTCTATCTCGACGACCAAGCAGATGTCAACCCCTCTCTAGAGGCAATCGCAGAGCAAGATTAGATTGGTGTCACAATTTTCAATATTGGTGTGATAATGAATGGGCTATAGTTTTGTTTAATGATGAGTCCAGATTTGGAATTCATCCAGATTCTCGTAAAATAAGGGCATGGAGATGATCCGGTAATTTGGAACGTCTGAGGTACGTCTAGGAAGTTCATAGTTACAGCTGTGGTACTGTTATGGCATGGGGTGGAATAATCATTGGCGGTAGAACTGATCTCATTTTTCCCAATGGTTTTTTAACAGCACAACAATATTTGACTAATATTCTTCAACGTATTGTGCGTCCATTTCGTGGTGCTGTTGGAGATCAGTTTCATCTTGCCCAGGACAATGCTCGGCCATGTGTTGCGCGAATTGTAACGAACTGGTTGGATAACGAAAGTATTGATGCGATACCATGGCCAGCACAGTCATTGGATCTAAATCCAATTGAACATGTGTGGGACATGCTTAAAAGAAAAATTACTCCACATATGGATAAAATCCACGATAATTTTAGATACAGAGAGCTTCTAAGAGCAGAATGGGCCCAGTTATCTCAGGAAGACATCTATAATGTTATTTTGTCCATGAATCGCAGATGTAGGGCTGTGATCAACCAACGTAGAGGTCATACACTCTAATAGCATTTGTTTTTTTATTTGTTTTATTTTTTTACAATTCTGTTCATAAATCTGTACATTAAAATTTTTTATAAATAACATTTAGCTTATTCTTTATTCCTTATTGAGTATTTTAATTGATAGAATACAATAAACGTACAAAAGAAACCATACGATATTTATTTTCATATATTATTTTATATCCCTAGATTTTTCCGATGTGTATATATGACAGAAATAGTTCATAATAAAAGAAGAAATGTTTTATTTTTATGCATTTTTAGGGTTTTGTAGGTATGACCAAAAAACCCTTATACCGTCATTTTGTCGTCTGTCTGTCTGTCTGTCTGTCTGTCTGTCTGTCTGTCTGTCTGTCTGTCTGTCTGTCTGTCTGTCTGTCTGTCTGTCTGTCTGTCTGTCTGTCTGTCTGTCTGTCTGTTCGGTTAAAATTGTAGCCAAACGGCTAAACCTAGAGAGTTGAAATTTGGCATGCTTATACAACTCTTTGACCCGCACATAGGAAAAATACTAAAACATCTAAAAAACATACCCCCCTAAAAATATAAACAAATATGTGCTCATCGAAAACAAAAATATTTTTTTTAAATTCTGAGTAGGATATCAAATGAAAGCCCTTAGTACGTGGATTAACGATCAAATTTTTATTTTTGCAAAATAAATTATTTTGATGCGATTTTTGCCAAAATTGTGCAAAAAAATTTTTGTCCCACACCCTGTAGCCCAGATGGTTTAAACTAAAAATCTAAAAAAATTCCAAGTAATGTATATTGGCGTGAACCGAAATAGTACAACAGGAATTTTTGATCAGATTATGTTTTCGGCAAATAACGCATTTTTTGTGGATTTTGGTTCACAAAGTACAAAAGTTATACCAATGTAAGACACTCATTTACAAAGCGTCCGATGGCGCAATGGGTTAGCGCGCTGGTGTCGGATGCTAAAATTCTCTGGAAAACGAAGGGTTTCGAGTTCGAGTACGGACGGAGTGAGTTTTATTTTTTCTGTTTTTTTTTTTTGCATTTTTATTATGTTTAAATTATTTTGTCAAAATTCTAGTTATATTTAATTTTTAAGAGCGTAAATTTAATAACCAGTCTTATTATATGATTAACAGACGATAAATTATTTTAAAAATATCGTTCATTTTGCCGTGATTACTATAAAGTAAAATTTGTCCTACACACTCAGCATACCGCCTTCACTTATTATATACCTGCGAAACCCTGAAATGTGTGAATATTCACACTTCACATCAATTTTTTCATTTACCAGGTCTACAAGTATGTAATCCGCATTTTTTTCAAACTTGCCGCGCAAACAGAGTGTATAGTTCAAAGTTTCAATACATATGGCGCTTTGTTAAGTTATCATTATGTGTCAAATGCGTATAGGTTATAATTTGAAAAGTGATCATATAGTTTTGTTTTACTGTGTTAAAAATGTCAAATTTTGTGCCAAATAAAGAGCATTCGCGGACAGTTCTACTGTTTTGTTTTCATTTGAAAAAAACTGCTGCTGAATCATACCGACTGCTTCGAGAAGCTTATGGTGAATATGCTCCATCGCAAGATACGTGTGAACGATGGTTTCGGCGTTTCAAAAGTGGTGACTTTGATCTTAACAGACAAAGAAAATGGAAAACCTCCAAAAAAATATGAAGATACAAAATTGGAAACATTGCTACAGGAAGACGATAGTCAATCACAAAAACAACTAGCAGAGCAGTTAGGCGTTAGTCAACAAGCTGTTTCCAATCGCCTACGAGAGATGGGTAAGATCCAGAAAGTCGGCAGATGGGTTCCACATGCATTGAATGAGAGGTAGATGGAAAAACGCAAAAACACTTGTGAAATTTTGCTTACACGATACAAAAGAAAGTCTTTTTTGCATCGTATCATTACTGGCGATGAAAAATGGATTTATTATGAAAATCCCAAACGCAAAAAATCATGGGTGAACCCAGGCTCACCATCCACATTAACTGCAAGACCGAATCGCTTTGGCAAAAAGACAATGCTCTGTACTTGGTGAGACCAAAAGGGTGTGGTCTATTATGAATTGTTAAAACCTGGTGAAACAGTTTAATACCCAACGCTCCCAACAACAACTGATCGAATTAAACCATTCGCTGCTCATAAAACGACCAGAATACGAAAGAAGACAGCAAAAGGTAATCTTTCTTCACGATAACGCTCCATCACATAAGGCAAAAGCAGTTTGCAACACATTGGAGGCACTCAAGTGAGAAGTGCTACCCCATGCCGCTTACTCACCAGACTTGGCCCCTTCAGATTACCAATTGTTCGCATCGATGGGTCACGCACTTGCCGAGCAGCACTTTTGTTCATATGAAAATGTGAAAGAATGGCTAGATGAATGGTTTGCGGGGAAAGGGGAAGAGTTCTACTGGCGAGGTATTCACAAATTGCCTGAAATATGGGAAAAATATATAACTTCTAATGGAGCATACTTTGAATAAATAAACTTTTACTGTTCTTTTGAGTTTAATGTGTTTTATTTAAAAAAAAAAAATACCGCATTTCATACTTGTAGACCTGGTAGATGAATACTTGGGTTGACAAAATACGTTTTTCTTAATTTTACATATTATTTACGAAAATAAAACAGGACTTTTTTATATTGTTGAAAAGCAAAAAAAGCTCTTTTCAAAATTATCATAACCTACTATAAGCTCCATATGAAAAATTAAAATTGTTCCCGATAACTTGAAAACGATACGCGATAAAGAAAGATTGAGAACCTCTGTAAATTCACCATGAAAAAGTGCACACCAAAATCATTTAATATTTTAATGAAGTAATAAAGTTATTAGCAAAAATTAAAAATCAGAAAATTTTCGTTCATATCTTATAACATATGTATTATTTTATAAGAACAAAGACATCGTTAAAATGGTCTCTTAATGCTGCAACTTTGGTCTAATTTAACTGACCTTGTATCTCTTACCATTCTCGAGATTCCCCTTGCTTAACAAGTTATTTGGGACATTTGTATATGTAAATATAATAAAGTGTTCTGTAATCTGATGAATCAATAAAAAAAGTCCCGATTTTTAAAGGTCTATATCCGAAATTGGCTGATCAGAAATTGATCACCCTAGCTGCTACCTCCACACATCTGCGGCCGACAGAAAATGTATAAATGTTTGTAAAATAGAATTTGAACGAACAAAAGGTGGATGAAAATATTTCAATCATTGTTGACAGAAGTGAGACAAACATTGAAATGCAAATAAGAGCATGTCTGTTAGAGTGAGATAGAGTTATTTACTTTTGCTATCATTCTGTCGATGAAATACTTTTATATGGTAATTGTGAACCAGCCTACATGAAACCAATTTCAACAAATACACCCCCAGGAATACCCTAACATACATAAGGGTTTTTCTTTGGAGTTAAGAAAATTTGACGGAGAGGGTGGGAGTTAATGTTAGGCTGTTGGAAAAGTTACCTTTTTAGATTACGTTTCAAGAGTTTTCTTTCTTGTTAAGATTGGTCAGATATTTTAGTAATACGAATGAAACTAAGCAATTCAACTTATAAAACTTTTAATAAACTTGTAATAGTAAATATAATAATGCTTAGGCCGATAGTTCCAGTTCTTAGTAAACTAGCTAATAGTTATTAGACACAATTTTTAGGGTTTTGTAGGTATGACCAAAAAACCCTTATACCGTCATTTTGTCGTCTGTCTGTCTGTCTGTCTGTCTGTCTGTCTGTCTGTCTGTCTGTCTGTCTGTCTGTCTGTCTGTCTGTCTGTCTGTCTGTCTGTCTGTCTGTCTGTCTGTCTGTCTGTCTGTCTGTTCGGTAAAAATTGTAGCCAAACGGCTAAACCTAGAGAGTTGAAATTTGGCATGCTTATACAACTCTTTGACCCACACATAGGAAAAATACTAAAACATCTAAAAAACATATCCCCCTAAAAATATAAACAAAAATGTGCTCATCAAAAAAAAAATATATTTTTTTTAAATTCTGAGTAGGGTATCAAATGAAAGCCCTTAGTACGTGGATTAACGATCAAAATTTTATTTTTGCAAAATAAATTATTTTGATGCGATTTTTGCCAAAATTGTGCAAAAAATTTTTTGTCCCACACCCTGTAGCCTAGATGGTTTAAACTAAAAATCTGAAAAAATTCTAAGTAATGTACATTGGTGTGAACCGGAATAGTACAACAGGAATTTTTGATCAGATTATGTTTTTAGAAAATAACGCATTTTTTGTGTTTTTAACTAAAATATGTTAAATATATAATTCGCTATGTAACACTTCAGATAAGAAACTCTGGTAGCTCAGATGGTTTCGTAACGCACTTTGAAAATTGCAGTGCGAACGTTGCAGAGTTCGAATCCTGTTAGTTTTATTGTTTTTTTTTTTTGCATTTCTATTTTGTTTAAATTATTTTGTCAAAATTCGTTATATTTTGGTAAATGTTGCATTTATTTTTTAAAAGCGTAAATTTAATAACCAGTGGGAAGTGTTGAAATTATAATTTAATTCTGTGACGAAATCAGAGGGAGGGACTTATGATATAAGCAACCAATGGAAGCCATAGGCGCAATTTTAAAAATGTTTCTTTGCTGTATAAATAAAATACTGTACATATTTAGAAACTTAAATAATGGTATTAGGCATTCGAATTAAAATTCATAAAAAAATATTTTGACATAAAATTTGTTTTGGCATCCCAAATAATCATCATTCAGTTACTAAATACCTGCAAAACCCAGAAATGTGTGAAGATTCACACTTCACATAAATTTTTTTATAAAGCTATGGTCTATTACAGTCTTCAACCTTCTTACATCTGCGGAACCCTACAGTTTAAATACCTCTTCTTTGGAACCCAAGGCAAAAAGCCACAATAGGCTGCATTTTTTTTTTTTATTTTAAGGTCAAACGTTTTAAAATAATAAAATTGAATTTAGTCTTAATCAAAATTGATATTTTATAGTTAACTATATTTCTATATTTTTTAAATGTAGGTATACTATTTTACTTCTTAAATATTGCAATACCTACCTCATATAATTTTTAATGCAAATCATAAATAAAAATTAAATTGAATAATTAGCGATATGCTGTTTTGAATCTTACTTATTTATTTATTATAAACATTCATTAGCAATCATTATAAACATAAAATCAAAGAAATATAGTACAAAGTACATATTTAAATGGTAGGTGATATAAGAAATAAATAATAATCACTACTCAACAAATTTGAACTTTTTGTCGATAAGTAAAATTAGCTGTTTTGGAATAATATGACCTACTGATGACGAAAATGACGATTAAAAATTTTGTAGCACCCTCAGATTTAAAGTTATTCAATTTTCAAAATTTACCAAAATTATTGGATCCCAGTAGAGTCATTAAAAAACATAATAAAACCATTTAATTAAAGTAGCGGAACCCCTGAAAACGTTCCACGGAACCCCAGGGTTCCACGGAACACATATTGAATACCACTGGTCTATTACAAATACTGAAGCCGAACTAGGTTTTGAAATGTAGTAACTTTTAACAATTGAGTCGGTCTTTTGACCATTTTGTTTAAGCTTTTGTAAATTGTTTTTACTTTCAATATTCTAAGTTAGAACGAGCTATTATTATAAATGTCATTGACATTGTATTTGGATTGTTTGTCATTCCTAATAGAGATGTCTTATTTCTTAAATTTCTTCTTCCCAAAATTTAAAAATGTATAGTCTATTCCAAAAGCTTAAGTGTAACGAGATTTTGAAAATCTAGTCAATTTTGTTGACTGAATCGGAATTTGGCCATTTTGATTAAGCTTTCTAAATCATAATTACATTGCATATTCTAGGTTAAGTTGACTTGTTATTATAAAATGTAATATTCATTAATTTATTTTTTTTTTTTGTGCCAATTTTAATACACATTTCCCAATTCTAAAATTTGTTGTCTTCCAAAAATGTAAAAATGTATTATTCAGGGTGTCCCAAATCACTTGTTAAGCATGGGGATCTCGAGAACGGTAAGAGATACGAGGTCGGTTAAATTAGGCCAAAGTTTCCGCATTAAGGGACCATTTTAACGTTGTCTTGGTTCTCCTAAAAAATACATAGGTTACTAGATATGACCGAAATTGTAAATATTCCGGTTTTTAATTTTTGCACATAACTTCCAAAATTGAAATATTATGTGATTTTGGTGTGCACTTTCTTGAGGCACTTTTTCATGATGAATTTACAGAGGTTCTCAATTTTTTTATCGCGTAAGTTATCGGTCTCAATTTTAATTTTTCAAATGGAGCTTATAGTGTGTTATTATAATGTTAAGTAGAGCTTTTTTTTGCTATTGAATCATATAAAAAATTCCTATTTTACAATCGCAAATAATATGAAAAATTAAGAAAAACGTTTTTTGTCTATCAAAATAATCACTTTTTAGTGTGTATCAGTGTTTTATAAACACTGACGGTGACCTAAATCAGTGGTTCTTAACCTTTTTATGCTCGGGACCCCTCAACTTGCCTAAAATATTTCTGGAGCCCCCAAGAAAATTTTTGAAATACTATTTTAAATGTTCTTAATAATTTATTGTTTAATTTAATTATTAAATGGAACTTTTTGAACTTAATCGTTTATTGTAATTTTAAAAGAAAAAACTGGTAGAAATTAAATTTTTTCTTTTAATTTCGGGACCCCTTTGGAAGTCGGAACCTCTCGGTTAAGAACCGCTGACCTAAATGATGAAATAATGAAAAGAATAGGAAAAACAGGAAGACTGTTTAATGCTATCCGAAGTAAATTGCTGGGAAAACAAATAAGTTGAAAGTAGAGGTGTTCAAGAAGGTTACGGTACCAATATTAATCGTGGTAGTCTATAATTAAACATCAAAGTAAAATCAGAAGCATGGAAATGAGATATTTGTGAAAAATATCGGGAAAGAGAAAGATATACCGTATTAGAAACGCGACGTTCAGGAAAGAATTACAGACGAAACCAATTGAATACTCATCAAGAAAGTCAAATGAGATGGCTAGGACATGTCCAAAAAATGGGAGATGAAAGAACAGCCAAAGAAATATTTGACCAATAGAAAAGAAAAGAAGAGGACGACCAATTAAGATTTGGCAGGACGAAGTGAAACAAGCGGCATAGAGGCGAAGGCTCAAATGGACAAATATTAAAACCTTCACCACCAGAAGATATCCGTGACTCTCCTTCACAACGCCTTACACCAAAAGGTACTTAGGATTAAAGTGGGAAACAGAATGCAACGAGTTTGACGGCGCGTTGACGCCGTTCGTACGGCGCTATCTGTCAGGAGAAAGTTAAACCCAAGCTGTCGTACGCAAGTGCACAGAATGGACAACGTCCTACGACGTTCGACCGCCGTTGATACTGAATGTTCGTCAACTTCCAACTTTTGACGCCGTTGAACGTTGACGCAGAACACCTAACCTCAGTTTTTACTGAATAATAAAGTGTTTGTATGTATAAATAACTTGCATACAACATAAATAACATCACACACAAGTCTTCATCATCCATTATACTTTTAATAAAAGAAAGCGCATGTATAAACACAGATATAGGTTGTCACGTGACACTTGACGGCGTTAAAAATTATTGCATTGTGTGCAGGCGAAAATTCTCAACGGCGTTAACGCAACGCTGTCGCAAATGACGCCGCGCTGACGGCGTAGCGCGCTGTGCATTCTGTTCCAGGCTTAAGTAAGTATTAATATAGAAAGAGCCGCACCAAAAGCATAAAAAAGTCACATGTGGCTTGTGAATCGCAGTTTGGTCATCGTTAAAATCTATTTTAAATACACCAATAATTAGTATGCCCTAATTCCCGCGTATTATAAATAAAAACTCTCATTAGTATTGTAAAATCAATGCATTGTTGTAGTGCATTCTTGCCCTGTTGACTTTATTCAGAGCTAGAGAATACGGAGAGATGTTTTGTTTTTCCGAGCGGAGCATGCCGAGATACTCACGCGCTCTGAAACAAATGCATTCTACGACAACTAACCTCTTTACTTTATGCCAGAGTGGATTTTTCATTTGTTTTTTGAATACCGAGTGGTTTCTGAAACTTTTAACATGTTATGCAGTTAAAATGTAGAAAGCTATTCGACCGAAGACCATGAAAAACATTATTTGTTTTATTTCATTCAACTACCCTTTCTGGTTAAGTAATTAAAACAATAATTTTACAGGTTAATAATTGCTGTGAAGTGTAAATTGATGGCGGCCAATAAAAGGCTTCCTTTGTGCCTGATCTTAGAGCCATGATAACTGTAGCAAAAATTACAGTAGCAAAAAATAAAATTATGACCATACCTTCGTATTACTGCTACGTCCTTTGGAAATTTTATGAACATTGTTGACAAGTTGAATGAAATAAACTTAGAAGTTAATAAAGATTTATTAGTAAGCATTCTATTGTGTAGTTTGCATGATACATTTAATAATTTTAGATGTGCAATCGAATCGAGGAATAAACTGATCGATCGACAGATCTACAGACAAAGATCACGCTGAAAACAGTTGAATTCGTATTACAAAAAACCTAATTCGTGTTTATCTGTAAAAATCTCTAAAAGTCAAAATGGGTATGATTCCAATACCTCCCTCTCAGTCAGTAAAAATGAAAAAAGTTGGGGAGGCTTTTGCCCAGTTTAGATTAAAATAGACATACGAAAGTTTTACAAATAATATTTTAGTTTGACTCACCTTTGTTCAAGTATTAAACAGTGGAATATTTTCGTTATACACAATAAATAAATAAAAACACCAGTTAACAAAATATAACTAACCTTGCGATTACTGCATTTGTATGAACAGGTACGTTAAAAATTATCTTATCAATTTTTCATTTAAAATATTCGTGACGCAATTATTCACTAATTTGTTTAGTAATTAAATTAATACGCACATATATTTTTCAAAATATTTGGATGAATTAAAATTATCTTATCAATTTTTAATCATCGTCAGGGTCTGGAATTTTTTGGTGATTAATGATTTTAATGAGAATTGCATAGGCGTAGTAAAAACATCCATGCAGAGTTTAAATTATTAATTTTTATTATGGTTTCGTAGGTATAACCAATAAAAATATTATCATCACCAGAGTAAAGACGTTTTTAGGCAAATCTGAACTAACGACATTATCAATGAGATGTTCATAGACGTAGAAAAATTCACATCATAATATCAATAAATGGGTACTCGTTATCTAAAAACATTCCTGTCTTGTTAATACAAATGCTACTACATATGTTTTTCCATAATGTGCATTGTTGACTGCAATATCATTGTGAGATGTTATCATTGTAAATGTTCTTAAAGAAAAACATTTCTTTTAATGCATACGTCAAATAAATTCAAACCTGTAATATTTTGAACCGTTATTTAATCTGTATGAACTTTGCAAGTCCTGTCAACTATTTATTTTTCTTCTGTAAACAGAGCTGAACAATAATTCTTGTAGGTATTTAGATTTAGAGGATATACTTTCAAACATTTCTTGAATCTATCTACTAATATTCACTTTTTTACAATAATAATAATTATAGCATTTTTTAAATATATTTCTTTCTGAAAGAATAATTTATAGACATTTTTCTTATTATTGCTGTTTATATTTTTATTATTTTGGAGATATTAAAAAGACTGAATTAAATTGTTTACAACAGATTTTAACAGAATATGGATTTTCTGATCATTTTCTAGTTACTAACGAAAAACAACTGTTATGTATACTTTGTAAAAAATATGTAATATGCACATAAATAAATCATTTAACTCAACACGTCAGTGGAAAGATACATAGAACTCATGTCGATAGATTACAAGATAATTTTAATACCGACCGGTGTAGCGTAGTGGTAACACATGCGCTCTGCGTTGCTAAGGTCTCTGGTTTGAATCCCGTTCAGGCTGGAATGTTTCAAAGAATAAGAATTGTCCTGGTTAATTTCCGAAGCAGCAAAGGCCATGAAAAGAAATTAAAACAAGTATTATTATTAGAGATGGGCCGTTCATGAACGAACCGGCTCACTGAGCCGGCTCAGTACACTGACCGAAGTGACATGGTTCACCAAATTGAAATGAGCCGGCTCACGGCTCACTGTATAGTTTCAAGTTTCAAGGATACGATTGGTCGGGCGATTGTGAGCAGTGACCGGAGTGATCCGGATCTGGATCGATGTCATGTTGAACTTCGCGAGAACTCGGCTTGTAATGTATTATCATAAAGTGTATTTTGTCATCAATTTGTAGGGCAGTTTATTTGAAACTAATAGGCTTAGTCTGTATTTTCTTACAACCATACTATATAAAAATATTAAAAATATTGCCCAAATCCCAGATGTCCAATTTATAAGGGCAATAAACATCGCCATAAACTTAACACATCTGGTTTAAAATACAGTAGCTACATAAAGTGAATTGTTTGTTTCAAAAATGTTAGATAAGAGCCGGGGCTAAGCGACGTTCTACCTACGAGCGAACGACCGACAACTGACTGACATGTGTCTCGGGATCATGTTTACAGTTCATATATTGCAAGAACCGGCTCTAAGCGAGAGCCGGCTCTAAGCGACATTCTACTTACGACCGAACGACCGACCAACCTGTGTCTCGGGATCATGTTTACAGTTCATATATTGCAAGAACCAGCTCTAAGCAAGAACCGGCTCTAAGCGACGTTTAACCTACGAACTAACGACCGACCTGGGTCTCGGAAACATGTTTACTTAACCGGATCACTGAGCCGGATCAATGAACCGGCTCAACAAACTGAACGACCTCCACTGATCCAGTTCCGCAAACTGAGCCGAAATTCCCATCTCTAATTATTATATCTCGTGACTTCGGCCTTTATTTAAATAATCCAGACCTTCGTATATTAACACAAATTTATTCCGATGACTGCCCCGATTTTTTAAAACCGTATTTTAATCAATATCGAAATTATTTTTGCAGAGCCCCCCTCGTTACTTGTGTCGAAAGAACTTTTTCAAGATTTAAAAATATTCTTACGCCAAGCAGAAATAGTTTTTCTAACGAATATTTAGAAAAAGTCTGCATTATAACTTGCAATTCTGACAAATTCATATAAATTCATACAATTACCTTTTTAGGATTTTGTAGGTATGACCAAAAAACCCTTATACGGTCATTTTGTCGTCTGTCTGTCTGTTCGGTAAAAATTGTAGCCAAACGGCTAAACCTAGAGAGTTGAAATTTGGCATGCTTGTACAACTTTTTGACCCGCACATAGGAAAAATACTAAAACATCTAAAAAACATATCCACCTAAAAATATAAACAAATATGTGCTCATCGAAATAAAAAAAAAAAAATAATAATAAATTCTGAGTAGGGTATCAAATGAAAGCCCTTCGTACGTGGATTAACGACCAAAATTTTATTTTTTGCAAAATAAATTATTTTGAGGCGATTTTTGCCAAAATTGTGCAAAATTTTTTTTGTCCCACACGCTGTAGCCCAGATGGTTTAAACTAAAAATCTGAAAAAATTCTAAGTAATTTACATTGGTGTGAACCGGAATAGTACAACAGGAATTTTTGATCAGATTATGTTTTCGGAAAATAATGCATTTTTTGTGTTTTTAACCAAACTATGTTAATTATTTAATTCGCTATGTAACCTAGTAGATTAGTCAGCGCTCATAGCGATGTGCGTTTCGTCATTGGTCTTCTAATTTTCCAAACAGGTAACTTGCAAACTAGAGTTCGAATCCTGTCAATTTTAATTTTTTTGTTTTTTTTTTTGCAGTTTTCTTTTGTTTAAATTATTTTGTCAAAATACTAGTTATATTTTGGTAAATGTTGCATTTGATTTTTAAAAGCGTAAATGTAATAACCAGGAAGTGTTGAAATTATAATTTAATTCTATGTTTGATGTATACGAAATCAGAGGGCGGGGCTAATGATTTAAGCAACCAATAGAAGCCATAGGCGCAATTTTCAAAATCTTAATGAACCTTGCTATATAAACAAAATACTGCACATATTTAGAAACTTAAATAATGGTATTAGGCATTCGAATTAAAATTCATAAAAAAATATTTTGACATAAAATTTGTTTTGGCATCCCAAATAATCATTCAGTTACTAAATACCTGCAAAACCCTGAAATGTGTGAAAATTCACACTTCACATCAATTTTTTATTAGGTGTTTTTTTTCATATTTATCCTAACATTTTCTTTTTGATCATCTATTTTCATTAAAATTTTTATTGAAAACTATATATGAAAAACCTTAATACGGTGACTATGGTCGGTGTCTAACACAGTAATTAGGGTCTTAACAGTTAAATTTAATTTAAGAACATTAAATGAAATCTCTTAGGATAAAAAAAAAATAAAATAAAATAAAAGAAATCTCTTAAATTATTCTAGATTTTTTTAATATGATAATAGAATAAGAATTGTCCTAGACATACAACATTCTGTTGGCTTCTTACACTTATTAAGTACCTACAAAACCCTGAAATGTGTGAAAATGCACACTTCACATCAATTGTACAACTCGTCTAATAACATTGTGCGAATAACACCAGCCGAAGCCCATTTTGAATTAGCAACATCCAGACCTTAAAAATGTAAATCTGATATCTCGTTTAACCTCTGGTGTAAATATCTAGGATGAAATCTAATAGGTTCAATCCATTATTCGATTGAACTCAGTTAAAACCACAATTTTGCTATTATAAATTTGTTTACTTACAATTAGGTACCCTATGTTACGGGGATAACTGTATTAGGCGTTCTCGTTATCTATATATCTTGATTGTTATATCTGTATAGATACGTGGGTTGTGCAAAGTGCTGTATGTGGGATTTTTGGCAGTAATATATTTTGATTAATACATCTCTGGGGTTTATTTGATTACTATGTCAAGCCTACAGATTATCTGTATCACGTTAGATGGTATCTTGATTTATTTAGCTGTATGTCTGGATGTATAGCTTTTAATAAATTTAAAGGGAGATAGATTGTATTCACATAAAGGGCTTAGTTGTAAATAAAAATTTATGTGAAGTATGAATTTTTACACATTTAAAGGTATTGTAGGTATTTAATTAGTGTAAGAAGCTAACAGAATGCTGGATTTCTAGTACGATATATTTTCTATAATCACATTAAAATCTACAGTTTTTGACAATCACCTTTATTCGTTAACTTGAGTAGTAAAAGCTTTCATTTAATTTTTTTAATTTTCGTCACAATGAAATTTTTTTTTCAATTTTAGAAATGCATTTTTCACTTTCAACCATGAACAATTAAGGATTCCACACACCAAAGCGGCCGCGGTGGCGGCCGCGGTGGCAATAATGCAGCGGCCTAACGCAACCTATACAATACAATGAGACCACGCGCATACAAGCGTTCCGCTATCTGAGAACGCCACCGACTGCAGCGTTCAGTCTAGCGATCACCAAACACTGGCGGCCAAACTCGACAAGTTGCGTTAGGCCGCGCGATATTCATTGTTTATATACCACAGGTTTTGAAGAATATATTTTAATTTTTACATTAGCCCACAAGTTCAGTATTGGATTTAAGTCCGGAGATTGAGCTGGCCAACCCATAACAGTAACCCTATTTTCATTAAATCAATTTTTTGCTTTACGCGAAATGTGCTTTAGATCATTATATTGCATAAATATCAATTTTAAAGGCATTTCCTTATCTGCAAAGGGAAGCATGATATACTGCTAGATACTGACATAAACATTCGCGTCCATTATACCTTTAATCCAGAAAATAGAGCCCACTCCGTTCCAAGAAAAATATCCCCATGCCATAACACTACAGCCGCCATGTTTTATTGTCTTTATAGTGTACTTAGGATTATACCTCGAGTATGGAGGCCTGCGTACTTGCTTTTGGTAGATACCAGGATTAAATAAAACAATTTTTGTTTCATCCGACCAAAGAATATTGCATCTTTTTGACCCGGCCAAAGTTGGTGTTCTTTGGCAAATTGAATTCTATTTTCCCGTTGTCTCTTGTTTAACAGCGGAGTTTTCTTGGTCTTCTGGCTTTCAGATTAGATTTTAGAAGGCGTTTTTTTACAGTTGATGCAGAAATTCGTTTTTTATTTGTGAAAAAGGTTTAAGTTTGCATGCCTTACAATTTTTCTATCTGTTGTCGTCGAAGTTTTAGATATCCGACTCCGACTTCTAGAGTCCACTTTTGGCATTAGATACCATTTTGGCGGAGCATCCTAGCACATACTGAATAAATTTAGAAGTTATACCAGAAACCAACATTTGTAAAATTAACTGACGTTTCTTCAGTGTGCAATGTTTAGTCCTACCTATTTTTACTAAAAAATAAGAAAAATATTTAATATATTCCGTGGTTTTTAATATAAAATCAACTTACTTTTCAATATACTCAAAAATTTATTAAAAAATAAATTAAAAAATAAAACTGTTTGGTTAGCAAGTTTAGTAAAACATGAGAAAACTTGTGGACACTGCTATTTTTACGAACACTAGAAAAATTATGTTTTTGGTTTGTTTAAGGGGCAACTTACATATTTATTTAAAAAAATCAATGCTGCCATCTTAAATATATGATAGACTTATTATATATACTATAAATGTAATGCAACTACATAAATAAACATATATTTGTGTACACATGCGTAAATGCATTTAAATAAAATAAATACAATTTTACCATTTGCATTAAACCACTGCTAATTTTACGCACATGACTGTATATGTCACTTACAGACTCTTTAAGATGATAAGTCTCAATTTAAACCATTAATAACTAAAAAAATCTTTAAAAATATACTTCATATAACGTAAAAAACCATATGTTCGCATCTTTATAACCATCATATATAACTGTAACTTTTTATCCAGAAAAAGAACATGGCATTCCCAGTGAGAAATAGTTCATTTCTCGGTCATGTTTGTTGTGCCCTGACACGAATGCCGAACGCGTAGTTTGATGAAGGTCCCACACTGTCCACAGACAGTTCTCTAGGGATGCTACTTCACTTCCTTGTCACACTGGGAATGAGGGCAGCACTGACCACTATAAGGATAAGCGTGACTGTTGTAGAAATGTAAGGATGATAATGAAATTTTGTAAGTGGGATTTTTTGTTCTTAGAGGGGTTTAGAACAAATATCAAATCATATGATTCTCTACTTTTTATATTTATTTTATATTTTCAAAAAGAAAGTTCGAATACAACTAATAAATGTTCTAATCTAAGTAGTGTAAAATACCGAGAACTTTTAATAGCATTTTTTCCACTTTCCCTTTCTCTCTTATGAGGCAATTCATTCTAGTCTATTATCTAACTATTCAGGCAGGTCGTAGAGTTTCTGCTTTTGAGATGTGAATGTACAGACTCATGTTAAATAATAGTATTTTATTTAACAAGCACATAATGGAGGCTATATTGCACGATGATGAAGTTTACCACCCAAGCCGTAGGCGATGTAATCATCCAAGTGTAATATGGCCATTATACGCGAGTCAAATATAATATTTTATCTACAACTATATACAACTATATAGTTTTATCATTAAAAAAATCAGCTGTGGCCACCACAGGACCGACCGCCATCATAAAGTACTTATATAAATTACATTCTAGCAGCAGAGTAGAAATAACTTGACCAAATATTTTCTAACAGAGATATTATTTATGATGACCATGGAAACGTTACATATAAATATGAAAAAATTGAGGCTTGGAAAAAATTTCGAAAAATTTTACAGAAATTATTCGAAATTTTTCGTTTTATCAAAAAACGTCTCCAATAAAGTTATTAGTTATTGCTTTTATAGCAACTTTTGTTCAGTAAATTTTTTCGAAATATTTTTCTGTTTCTGTAAAAATCTTAAAATCGACACGAGTAAACTCCCATTTTTAGTCAACCGATTTTTACCAAAAGTTGATCAACTTGTGCCATTGACGGCAGAAGCTTAAATAAGAAGTTTCATAAAAATCCTTTCAGCCGAATTTGCTCTGCACGTGTACACAGACAGACGGACAGACGGACAGACGGACAGACGGACAGACGGACAGACGGACAGACGGACAGACGGACAGACAGACGGACAGACAGACAGACGGACGGACAGACAGACCGACAGACATCATGCTAAAAATAGTCAAAACGTTATGTAGGGACCTCAATTCGTGGAGATCCATCGAAATCTCGAAACGTCAAAATTGGTATGATCACAATACCTCCCTTATATATGTTGGCGGTCGGTGAAAATACGGACACCGTTATTTTGGACGTTTGCCTTTGCTGATATTACTAGGCTAGAATAGTACGATATAATGAGTATTAGTATCAAAAAGATATAATACTTCATGAGTATACTATATAAAAATAAATTCGGACGTTTCGGAAACTGCTCAACTGCGACCTTCGCAGCGACCTTGAGTTTTCGAAACGTCCGAATTTATTTTTATATACTCATGAAGTATTATATCTTTTTGATACTAATACTCATTATATTGTACTATTCTAGCCTAGTACTATCAGCAATGGCAAACGTCCAAAATAACGGTGTCCGCATTAATATTGGACCAATGCAAAATAATTTTAAAGATATTATTAAAAAAATAGTTAATTTAATTTAAAAAACAGCATTTCTGAGCGTCAATAGGGGATACGCATAAAATTTGTATTTCCTTAAAACTACATTATTTTGATATGTTAATGTTAGTTATGTCACCTAACAAAACAAAAATTACATTTTAATTAATATTATAGCCAAATTTTTGAATTAAAATATTGTAACGTTGAAATAAGCCGACCACGGAGCGAAGGTTGCCGAGCAAAAACGACTGAGTATGACGTCAAACGATAGGGGTTTCACATCACATATACAGCTACAACATAATCTTTACACGTGTGTGTATTGTATTGTTCGAGAGTTTTGTATTTGTTTTTAAACAATTTTTCACGCATTTATTATTAAAATAGCAGATAAAGATTTTGTTAGGGCTGATATAATAGAGTGATAATTTACCCAACATTGATGCATTTATGCTCATGGAATATATGAAAAATAATGAATGCTACAGAGCTGAAGAAGTACGTGGTGTCAAAGTAATTTTTATTTTATATTCTATAACTTTATGTAAACAATCGCTGCAACTCTGTAAAATGTAAATATTTATGTAATTTAGATGTCAGAATTTTACTACATTGTTTACATGAAGTTACAAAACGTTAGAGGCATAATTGAAATACTGCAATATAAGTTATCTATTTTAATATAAAATTTAATTCGGTAAACATGTATAAATTGTTTTTATAGAATTAAACTTTATTTTAATTAAAATCACTCTAACTTTACTTAACCTATAAAAGTTATACAAACAAATAAGTTCACAACAGACTATGTACGCCGGTAAGCTAGTAGTGTCATGCGTCAGTTAGAAGGGTTATGACGTCACACGTCGTTTTCGCGCGCTACATACATTTATGATTTTTTTAAGCCTTCAAATTACAAAAACAATAAAATTAAAAACTGTTTTTTATGTTTATATGCAACAAGAGGAATATAATAAAAAAAAATTAAAAAAATCATGCCTATCCCCTATTGAAAAACTTTAGAACCCACATCAACCAAATTGCTACTGAACGATTATATATCAATGTTTAAAATAATATTATTTATTGTTTTATTAATTCCAACTTATTAATAATATTCTATTCATATGGGCTACGTGAGGCGCAAATAGCCATCGTTGCTGAGCGTCAACCATTTTAACTAACTTATTAAATAAAAACTTGCAGTGTAAAAAAACTCGCACATTATCCACGGATAAGCACGCATGCGTGTCACATTTTAGACTGCGTGCAATATGAGCAACTTTATGTATTTGCAGTTGGACACATAATGCATTTATTATTTGATGGTCGTGGATAAAATTCTATTATTTATTTATAATAAGTACTTTTTAGGGTTTTGTAGGTATGACCACCAAAAAATCCTTATAACGTCACGCATGTGTCTGTCTGTCTGTATGGCTGTACGGTAGAAATTGTAGCAAAACGGTTGAACATAGAAAGTTGAAATTTGGCATACTTGTACAACTTTTTGACCCCCATATAGAAAAACGACAGAGAGTTCAAAAAAATACAGCACGGGATAAATATAAACCAATATGTATTTAATGGAAAAACAAATATATTTTTTTTAATTTTGATTGGGGTATCAAGTGAAACCTCATAATGCGTGGATACACAAAAAAAAACTTTTTGTTATGGGTTTTTTTGTCAATATAAGGGCAAAAAAACTTTTGTCCGCCACCTTATCTCCCACAAAAATTGAACTAAAAATTTGAAAAAAATCTCAATAATGTACATTGATGGGAACCGGAATAGTTCAACAGGAAATTTTAATCAAATTGGTTTTGCACAAAATATTGATTTTTTTGTGTCGTAGAAAAAAAATATATTTTTTTAAATTTATTGTGTGGTATCAAAAGAAAGCTCTTAAGACGTAGATAAAGGAACAGGAGGTAGTTTTTTATTTTTTAAAAAATTTTAATACGATTTTTTCCAAAAAAGTACTAAAAAATCAGTGTCCCGCACTTTTTAACCCAAAGGGGTTAAATTAAAAAAATTGCTCTGAACTGAAAACGTATGAGAGGATTTTTTTATCCAATTTCGTTTTTGGAAAATATTACTGTTTTTATGTTGTTGAAAGAATTTTTTTTTTTATTTAAATTTTATTGTGGGGTTATTAAATGGAAGCTCTTTAAGTGCATATTAAAGAACGGTAATATATTTTTGAAATACATTCATTTTGACTAAATTTTGCCAAGTATTAAGATTTTCGTTTCATATCTTAGCTAAAATTAAAAATTTATACTTATTTGTTTATATATGGATACATTTTGTTATGGGTAGAGAAGAGGTGCGTAAATTTATTTTGCAAATATCGACTAGGAAAATAAATAAATAACTGGCCGGTTGCTGGGATTCTATTTTTAGTAGAGAATCTGTAGGTTTTTCATATAATCGCAATATAAATAGGGTCTCTGTAGACGTTATGCTCTTGCGTGACAAATGATAGGCCGCAGTGTTGCTAGGTCAGGATTTGAATGATATTTTAGCAATTATACAAAAAAAAAAAGAAAAAGAAAATGCGATAAATATATATATTATGGTATTATTAGAGATATATGATACACGGTAGAACAAATCTAACAGCAACCTTCTTGTCCTGCCTATTGATTTAAAGGATTTAAAACCAACACTTGTAATTGTGTCATGTAGTGATAGGCATTCATCGTTTGGCCTTCTAATAATCATCATTCACTGACTAAATACCTACAAAACCCTGAAATATGTGAGAATTCACCCTTCACGTAAATTTTTTTAATGAGATTGGTCTACAAAAGTTTTCCCGGACCAGTTTAATTTGCGAGTCCGCTACTGTACATATCTTTCGAAGTTTTTACTATTTATCAGTTAGTTAAGAATCTTATATAAGCACTGTTACATTCCGCAAAAATGTTTCCATTTTGTGGAAAAGTTCTTGGTAAATTTTTCAAACAATTCATAAGAGTTACATAAAAGTTTACAAGCTACTTCTAGAATGTAGGTATGTTTATTAAACTTGTAAAAACTTTATTGCTAATGTCTGTAGTGCAATGGCTATGTAAACATATATTTTTAACTTATTAAAAGCCAGATAAAAATAAAGCAAAACTTTGCAAACACTCCTCAACATCCTGATATTAAAACTATGAACTGAAAATAAAATATCTTTGCACTTACAAGAAAACATCTTTTCAATTTTAAAATGCGTCAGAAATTTTTAATATTGAAGGAATTCTAAGATGAGAAATTATTTACTATCGGAAAATAAGTTAATATTTATTATTTTTTGGAAATGCAGGCAGGGATATTAAAATTAATAAATATCTCGCTTATTTAGTTTGGCATATTAGTATATTCTGTTATGAAACAACAGGAAATTTTTTATGGCTTCGAAGGTATAAACAACAAGTTTAAAGTTGGCATTCATATAGATTTCTTCATGTATTTTCACAAAAATTAGTTTTTCAGTGTTTATTTATTTATACCTCGATTCTGTACCAAAATTTATATGGCGACATTATGTTAAAATTCTAACCAGATGTGCAGGTTATAAGATAAAACAAATTAACCTTGTTGAATGTTTTCACCGCCATTAGACCTAACATATTTGGTACAGAATAGAGCAGGGCTGTTCAACCTTTTTGTATTTGGGACCAGAACGTGTCGCTGGTTATCGGGGGAGGGGGGGTGTACTAGAATGCCTTTTCGGGGTGAGGGATCCTCCCCCGGGAAAAATATTTTGAAAAGATGCGTTACATATTACAATTTTAAAGCTGTTTCACTTGTAAAAATAACCTAATAAGCAAAACGAAATTAAAATAAAAAATTCTCCAAGGCTGCATTTTTAGCTCAACGGTTAACCTATTGACCGCTAACCAATTTTATGCAAGATGATTAGAAAAAGATTCTTTGTTTTTAAGTTTTGTTGGTTAGGATATGTTAAGATAATGTTTTTTTTCAGTCTATTTTTATAAATTAGTGGTTTTTAGGGTTTTGTAGGTATGACCAAAAAACTCTTATACTGTCATTTTGTCGTCTGTCTGTCTGTCTGTCTGTCTGTCTGTCTGTCTGTCTGTCTGTCTGTCTGTCTGTCTGTCTGTCTGTCTGTCTGTCTGTCTGTCTGTCTGTCTGTCTGTCTGTCTGTCTGTCTGTCTGTCTGTCTGTCTGTCTGTCTGTCTGTCTGTCTGTCTGTCTGTCTGTCTGTCTGTCTGTCTGTCTGTCTGTCTGTCTGTCTGTCTGTCTGTCTGTCTGTCTGTCTGTCTGTCTGTCTGTCTGTCTGTCTGTCTGTCTGTCTGTCTGTCTGTCTGTCTGTCTGTCTGTCTGTCTGTCTGTCTGTCTGTCTGTCTGTCTGTCTGTCTGTCTGTCTGTCTGTCTGTCTGTCTGTCTGTCTGTCTGTCTGTCTGTCTGTCTGTCTGTCTGTCTGTCTGTCTGTCTGTCTGTCTGTCTGTCTGTCTGTCTGTCTGTCTGTCTGTCTGTCTGTCTGTCTGTCTGTCTGTCTGTCTGTCTGTCTGTCTGTCTGTCTGTCTGTCTGTCTGTCTGTCTGTCTGTCTGTCTGTCTGTCTGTCTGTCTGTCTGTCTGTCTGTCTGTCTGTCTGTCTGTCTGTCTGTCTGTCTGTCTGTCTGTCTGTCTGTCTGTCTGTCTGTCTGTCTGTCTGTTCGGTAAAAATTGTAGCCAAACGGCTAAACCTAGAGAGTTGAAATTTGGCACGCTTATACAACTCTTTGACCCGCACATAGGAAAAATACTAAACCATCTAAAAAACATATCCCCCCAAAAATATAAACAAATATGTGCTAATCGAAAAAAAAAAAAAAGTTTTATAATTCTGAGTAGGGTATCAAATGAAAGCCCTTGGTACGTGGATTAACGATTAAATTTTTATTTTTGCAAAATAAATTATTTTGGAGAGATTTTTGCCAAAATTGTGCAAAACAAATTTTGTCCCACACCCTGTAGCCCAGATGGTTTAAACTAAAAATCTGAAAAAATTCTAAGTAATGTACATTGGTGTGAACCGGAATAGTACAACAGGAATTTTTAATCAGATTACGTTTTTGGAAAAAAATGCCATTTTTGTGATTTTTTGCTAATAATGTACACAAGTTATAGCTTTGTAACACGCTCCACTGGAACGTGTATGCTGGTGCAGTGGCTTTTGACGCTGCCTTATCGCCCAAGTAACTCGATCCGAAAGGGATCGAACCCTGCGAGAAGAGACAATATTATTTTTTGTTTTTTTTTTTTTTTAATTTTTATATTATTTAAATTATTTTTTCAAAATTCTAGTTATATTTTGGCAAATGTTGCATTTAATTTTTAACAGCGTAAATTTAATAACCAGTGGAAACTGTTTAAATTATAATTTAATTCTGTTTCAATGTACACGAAATCAGAGGGGCGGAACTTACAACAACCAATGGAAGCCATAGGCGCAATTTTTAAAATTCTTAATGACCCTTGCTATATAAAAAAAATACTGCACATATTTAGAAACCTAAATAATGGTATTAGGCGAATTAAAATTAACAAAAAAAATATTTTAATATAAAATTGGTTTTGGCATCCCAAATAATCATCATTCAGTTACTAAATACCTGCAAAATCCTGAAATGTGTGAAAATTCACACTTCACATCAATTTTTTTGATGTGCGATCACCGGTCTCCGTCATTGGTGGGGATGCGGTCGACTTAACCCATTAAGTCCCACTGTCGTCATATAATTGAGCAAAATTAAGGGCCTTTTTCAAGAGCACATATTTGTTTATATTTTTAGGGCGATATGTTTTTTAGATGTTTTAGTATTTTTCCTATTTGCGGGTCAAAGAATTGTATAAGCATGCCAAATTTCAACTATAGGTTTAGCCGTTTGGCTACAATTTTAACCGAACAGACTGACAGACGACACAATGACGGTATAGGAGTTTTTCGGTCATACCTACAAAACCCTAAAAATGTAACACATTGACAAACATAGATAAAAAAAACGTTAAAGCCTAACTTAGGCGCTAAAATTGTCAATTTTAGGCAATGAAATGTAAAAATTAGTTAAAATAGCCAAAAAGACAAAAATTAATTTGCATAAAATAATAAGAAATTGTGTGAAATGCACTTATTTTTAATTTCAATCCTTTAAAAATTGAAGATAGGCAAATGCCTGAAAATTCGGTCTCTAATATAAAGTGAAATATTTCAGGATTTTACTTAGCGTATCCAAGTAAATATTCATCCAATAATACGAAAAAATTTTCGTGGATAACCTCCTACAATCCCCTTGGAATTCTCAAAATCTGTACATTTAAATTAAATAATTATATTTATTGATGCTGCAGTGAGAGATAAAAAGCTTTCCATTTATTCACCATTTACTAATAATGCATCATAATTCTCGATATTTGGCATATTTTTTGCATTATTCCCAAGACAAAAAGCCCCTCTTCCAGTCGACTGAATATATCTGAAAGGTTCAATTCGCTAATTACCCGAGTAACTAATGGGTGATGACGTCAGCATAATTATACATTTCATCCCCTCACTGGGTCAATGATGATCCCACTGACCCTGCATATCTCATAGGGCCATGTATCAAATTTATTACGCATCGAACAGTTCACTAGTTCGAACAGGATATTCTTGTTTTTGTTTATGGTCAATTGTGAGCTGTGTTGGAAAATATATATATTTGGATCAATGATTTGGTAAATAATGACAAATTTATTGCAAAACATATCATTTAGGATGACTTTATAAAGACACTAGCTGGAATAAATGTACTGCGTACGGTTTTTGTAAGGTACATTTTTGCTGTAACGTAAATGATAAGTAATTAAGTTATTTCAGTTTCAAGTAGAACAGAAAATAATTATTTCTTTATTCTAATGTATATGAATTATTTTGTATATGAATTTGATATTAAGTAAATAATAAGTGAGATATTTCGTTTATAGGGAGCTCTCCCTATAGCTTTCCAAATATATATTTTATTAAAAACTAGGTCAAACAAAGAGAAATATTCTTTTTAGGGTTTTTTAGGTATGACCAAAAAACCCTTATACCGCCATTTTGTCGTTTGTCTGACAGTCTGTCTGTTCGGTAAAAATTGTAACCAAACGGCTAAACTTAGAGAGTTGAAATTTGGTATGCTTATACAACTCTTTGACCCACACATAGGAAAAATACTAAAACATCTCAAAAACATATCTACCTAAAAATAAAAACAAATATGTGCTCATCATTTTTTTATTTTTTTTTTATTTCCAAGTAGGATATCAAATGAATGTCCTTAGTACGTGGATTAACGATCAAAATTTTATTTTTGCAAAATAAATTATTTTGAAGCGATTTTTGCCAAAATTATGCAAAAAAATTTTTGTCCCACACCCTGTAGCCCAGATGGTTTAAACTAAAAATCTGAAAAAATTCTAAGTAATGTACATTGGTGTGAACCGGAATAGTACAACAGGGATTTTTGATCAGGTCATGTTTTCGGAAAATAACGCATTTTTTGTGTTTTTAACTAAAATATGTAAAATATTTAATCCGCTATTTAACATAGTAAACGAGTGAACCTGCGTAGTACAGTGGTAACGTTGTCGCTTCGTGAGTTGAAACTACTGTACGAAAATACTGTTCGAATCCCGTCAGTTTTTTTTTGTCAAAATTCTAATTATATTTTGACAAATGTTGCATTTAATTTTTAAAAGCGTAAATTTAATAACCAGTGTGAAGTGTTGAAATTATAATTTAATTCTATGTTTGAATATATACGAAATCAGAGGGGCGGAGTTTATTACTTAAACAACCAATGGAAGCCGTAGACGCAATTTTCAAAATATTAATGAACCTTGCTATATAAAAATAATACTGCAAATATTTAGAAACCCAAATAATGGTATTAGGCATTCGAATTAAAATTAATAAAAAAATATTTTAACATAAAATTTGTTTTGGCATTCCAAATAATCATCATTCACTTACTAAATACCTGCGAAACCCTGAAATGTGTGAAAATTCACACTTCACATCAATTTCTCCATATTCAGTATAATGATAAATGAGATATTTCAACCTTATAAGTAACACTCCCCTTGGCTCCCTAAATAATCATTTTAATAAAAACTGCGTTGAAGGGGAAAACGTTTTACCTCAAATACATTTTTGATGTAAAGTAAATAATAAGTGGGATATTTCAAGATTTTAGTTTCAGAGTACACCCCTTCACAAATATTTATTCAATCGTAAACTAGGGTGACCATTCGTCCCGCATTTCGCGGGACGTCCCACATTTTGATTTGGTGTCCCCAGGGCCGAATTTGGCTCTGTACTTATATTTGGGAGGTGAAGACCTTTTTTTGCTCTTTACTTATATTTGGAAGGTGAGGACCTTTTTTTTGTTTGCTCTTCACTTATCTTTGGAAGTGACGACCTTTTTTTTGCTCCGTCCCGCATTGCTTTCTCCAAGAAAATGGCCACCCTATCCTAAAGGATATACAACAACTTATAAACAATTTTTGTAATAAAAGTGATTGCTGTTGTCAACAATAAAGGATCTATTTAATACGAGCTTTAGGGTGTCCCCCCGTAACTCCGCAAATATTCATCTAATGGAAAAAGTATATAAAACAAAAAATTGATGTGAAGTGTGAATTTTCACACATTTCAGGGTTTCGCAGGTATATAATAAGTGAAGGCGGTATGCTGAGTGTGTAGGACAAATTTTGCTTTGTAGTAATCACGGCAAAATGAACGATATTTTTAAAATAATTTACCGTCTGTTAATCTAAGAGCTTGAAAAACAAATCTTATGTTAAAATATTTTTTTGTTAATTTAAATTCGAATACCTAATACCATTCTTTAGGTTTCTAAATATGTGCAGTATTTTTTTTTTTTTATATAGCAACGTTCATTAAGATTTTGAAAATTGCGCTTATGGCTTCCATTGGTTGTTTTAAGTCATACGCTCCGCCCCTCTGGTTTCGTATATATGACACATAGAATGAAAATATAATATCTTTGAAATTATTTTGCAATGGTCCAATATTGGCCGCAATGAAAATATAATTCCAACAATTCCAATTAGTTATTAAATTTACAAAATTAAATGCAACATTTGCCAAAATATAAATAGAATTTTGACAAAATAATTTAAACAGAATAAAAATTAAAAAAAAAAGAAATTGTCTCCTCTGCCCGGGAGCGAACCCTAGTATACTGGGTAGAAATCGAGCAAGCTAATCATAAGACCAGGATACGCCTTCTAATATAGTGTGTTACATAACATTGTGCATCGTCAACCAAAAAACACAAAAAATGTGTTATTTTCCGAAAACATAATATGATTAAACATTACTACATTATTTAGAATTTTTTCAGATTTTTAGTTTGAACTATCTGGGCTACAGAGTGTGGGACAATTTTTTTTTGCACAATTTTGGCAAAAGTCACATTATAGTAATTTATTATGCAAAAATAAAATTTTGATCGTTAATCCACGTCTAAGGGCTTTCATTTGAATTTTTTTTTTTTCGTTGAGCATGTATTTGTTTATATTTTTAAGGGGATATGTTTTTTAGATGTTTTAGTATTTTTTCTATGTGCGGGTCAAAGAGTTATATAAGCATGCCAAATTTCAACTCTCTAGGTTTAGCCGTTTGGTTACAATTTTTACCGAACAGATAGACAGACGACAAAATGATGGTATAAGGGACAGACAAAAATTGATTTTTTTGCAAATATTGTCTTATAATATTCTGAAAAGTGTAGAAACCAAATATGAGGCCGAAAAAATAATAAAACAGATATAACCTCCAATTTTATTAATACCTATAGACAGGGCCGGCGGAAGGCGGGTTCAGCGCGTTCCCAGAACCCGGCCCCGCGCTTTGAGGGGCCCCGCGGTTTGCGAAAAGTATCCTATTAAAAGACACAAATTTGGCCTCGCGGTCTTTGCTCCTCACTTGGATCTGAACAGCAGACCCCGCGGTCAACAACAAGCCCCGCGCATGGAGGTGCGGACCTTTTTTTTTGCTCCTCACTTGGATCTGAACAGCAGGCCCCGCGGATGGAGATGAGGACCTTTTTTTTTGCTCCTCACTTGGATCTGAACAGCAGGCCCCGCGGCTCTTCTCGCACATAGCCTCGCAAATCCTAGCGCCGGCCCTGCCTATAGATGTTTATTGTCAGAACAATTATGAATAAATTATTTATTCTATCAACTGGGTCAAATATTAACCTTCACAGATAGAGATATGGTAAGCAAGGATCTGAAACCGAACCCGAACCCGAACCGAAAACTCGAAAAAACCTGTATTTTTGAAAAAAACCTGTATACCTGAACCGAATCAAGCAGTTTAATAAGTTGCTAGTGAACGCTTCTCTCGATTAGACCGATTAGGCCAATGCCAATATCGTGCACTACATATATAGTAACTAACTATCTGCTCTATCTGTTTGCCACCAAGGTATAGATGATTATTCAATACGAATAAGTCATCAGTTGCGTTTTGGTACTGTTTACTTTCAGTTCGTTTCATTTTTTCCTTTTGTCTTTTTAGATCTTGCAACACATACCTACGCCATGTCTGCTACATTATCGGATAATAAAATAATATCGTTGGCGAATCTAAGGAGATTCACTCCGTCGATGCCCGGACCACAATCTACCCAGTCACAATTTTTAAAAACTCCAGAGCTGTTCTGAATGATTTGAAAGAAACCAAACCATCAAAATTGTCAAAAGCCCCGTTCTATCCCAAATTTCTCCCTGTTCGTGTGGATTTTTACGTTGGCTGGAGCATTCTTATAGATATTATCGAAACACCTTTCATCTATAAACTATAAAACTTCTAAATTTTGTAAAC
Source organism: Liopterus haemorrhoidalis (assembly GCA_963971575.1). Classification (NCBI taxonomy): domain Eukaryota; kingdom Metazoa; phylum Arthropoda; class Insecta; order Coleoptera; family Dytiscidae; genus Liopterus; species Liopterus haemorrhoidalis. The sequence continues at coordinate 230,491,550 of OZ020611.1, forward strand.
ATAGCTCGTCGTGAAACTATCAGTATGCTTACTTTTTTTTTCACTTGCAACAACTCTAAAATTTATTCATGAATCTATTTTTTCCTGGCATTAACCTTAGAGACCCTTGTCTAACTTGAGAAAAACAGAAAACTTTCTCTAGAAAATATACTTTGTAAAAAAACTCTGACATAATATGTAAATATATTTTCTCTCACTTTTCTTTATAAAAAGTCCGTGATATTTTTTTTATGCCAGGCCATCATAAATCAGGACATAAGACACTGCGACATGATCCTTTTTACACTCCTGCAACGCCCTCTCTTACGAAAACAAGAAAAGGCAATACAAGGAAAACGTAATTGTCAACCACATAATATAGGACAGGTTTTTATTTTACTAGAAAAGTGATTCTACAACTTTTAGGGGTAAGGCGTCAGATTTCAAAGACACTTTTTAGAGCTTGGTAAGACCAAAAAAACACTTGTACCGTCAGTCATGTGTCTGTTTATCTGTCTGTCTGTACGGTGGATAATGCGAAAGTAGCAAAAACCTAGAGTGCTGCAATATTGTATGCATATAGAGATCTCCACATAAAAAAAATACTGTGAATTTCTACTACATTTCTGTATATATGCACTGAATAGAGTTAAGATTTTTAATATTTTAAATGTTGATCTACAGGAATCTCTACGATTAATATTAGCTATTACCATTAATGCCATTTTCTATAAAAGAATTTTTTTTATTGATATGCCGTTAGTCTTTATCGAATGGAATAAAGCCTGAATGGAATAAAAAGATTTTTCCAGAGCAGTTGTTGGTCAAGATAAATGCTTAAAAATTTTATTTTCCGGGAGAAAGTTCTCATTTGCCCACATTCAAAGTAAGTTCCTTCGCCATAAACCTGTCTTTTGCTGCCTCCATTGTTGTTCTAATGTCGACAAGTGCACCATCATTATCATCAACATCGTCCATCAACCATTCGAATCCAGTGCTGTATATAGGCCTCTCTTAAAAGTTTCCAAATTTCTCTGTATTGAGCTACTTGTGGTCAATTCCTACATATACGCCTTAGGTCATCAGTCCAGCGAGTAGCGGTCTTCCTTGGCGTTTCTCTGTTCATGATCTACACGCGAGAATCCGTTTTATTTATCTGTCGTCTGTTGTTATAGCTAAATGTCCTGCCCATTTCCATTTCAATCCAGCTACTTTTACAAGGATGTCGGTTAGTTTCATCTCTTGACGAATTTCATCATTTGACATTTTGTCCCAAAGCGTTATACCGAGTACAGCTCGTTCCAGTTGCGTAGGAAGGGGGATTTGGGGGATAAATCTCCCCCAATAAATAAAATATAATTAGCGCTTCAAGATTGCTCGCCTTTTCAATACGTATAAATTCTAATGTAATAAAAATCCGTCACCACCCCGAAATAAATTTCTGCATGCACCACTGGCTTTTTGGGTTACTTAAAGCTTTCTAGCAGAAGCTTTAGTCAGTATTAGGGTTTCCGCCCCATAGGTTAAGACGAGCATACACATAGTTCGAAAGATTTTTTTGGCACATTGGAATATCATTTTTTTAAATGTTTCGTAGCTTACTAAATACTGCCCATCCTTGCGCATGTTTGATTGTCTGAAAATTCTTACTTCGTGCCCAAGATAGTTGTAAGCATCAACCTGTTCAATATTGGCATCGTCGATTTTCAGCGCCTCGCTCAATACAAGGTTTTTTTTCAATCATCGTAATAATTTCGAGTAATTGCGAAAGTTACTTCATCTTAAAACTGTACTTGTATTGATGTTAGTAGGTAAATCGTTAGTAAAAAAATAGAACAATAATAGACCTAATATGCATCCCTATGGTAAACCACGAGATATCATTACTTTCGTACATAGTGAGTTGTGATATATATGTTGACTTCTATTATATAAATATGATTTCAAAAGATTTAAGCAGTTACCTATTAAACCATAATATTCTAGTTTATTTTTAAAATATTTTAAGATACGCAGTCAAATACTAGATAAGTCTAAAAATGCACACAATGCTCCAGATTTATCTTCCATTGCATTCGTTAGAATGTATCATAACCAGGGCCACCGAGAGGACTTCTGGGGCTCCGAGGAGAAACTTTCTTTGCGGGTCCCGGGTAAAGATCAATTCTATACTACCCGGGGCCGTCAAGAGGGTGATTAGTTTATTCTGTAACAAGGTTGGAATGAGAAAATTCGATGCAAGTGGAACATTCCAAGCGCGAGTCGCAGGCGAGCGTGCGGAACCACGAGCAAGGAATATTCTCATTCCAACCGAGTCACAGACCCTACTTTCTCCGCGACCACCAAAAAGAAAAATAAATTAAAAATTAATTATTTTAACAAACATTTTATCTTAACAAATAATTTATGTTACATAACAAATTAATGAATTAATGAAACTATTTTTTTTATTTATTATTTGTTTAATTTTAATTTAATTTGCCGCACATAGGCCACTATTTTAGGTTAAGAAGTTATGTTGCATTTATTTAATGTAAACGTTGCATATATCTTAATGTAACCCTACAAAAACAAAAGACAACAAGTATGGAATAGTTATTCCATAACAAGTGATGGAATGAAATACATGCAAAATGCATAAGAAGATAAGTGCTTTAGAATAACATTCCAACTCTTGTGTTAGAATATTAACTTTCTGTAGTCAAAATTGGTTTTAGAATTGGTAAATTCTATACTGGTTGTGGAGAAAACTAATTCTTTCAGTTCGGACTCTGGACCATATATATATTTGAAGCGGGAATTTTTATTATAATACTGGTGAAAATACAACTGATGACCTAAAAACAAAAAATGTCCTCACTTCCAAAATACAAGTGAGTGACGGCCACGCGCCCCTGGCACTTGCCCCGACGCCAGGTTGTTCTTACGGCTCTGCCCAGGAGGGCCCCGGGAATTTTCTCCGGGGCCCCGGGAATTTTCCCCGGCTACCCCCCCTCTTGTCGGACCTGATCATAACAACTAGTTATCTTTGATATTGCTTGATATCTATGGTATAAAGGATTTTCCAGAAACTAAATTGTTCTTTAGCAACAATTTTTTCTTTTTCAGCAAAGTTTATCAAACCTTTTAGAATAATAGTATTAATTAATTTAGAACTTATAGGCAGTATTGCTATGGGACGGTAATTTGATGGATTGTGGGTCTCTCCACTTTTATATATATGTAGGTTGAATTTTGACCGAGGTATATGGCCGAAGAATACGTTTTATATTTCAAAGGAGACCAGTATCCATAATGTATTCTACAGATGATGTTAATGACATCTTTCCATTTTGACAATAAATATTTCAAATTCTCGTCGGGGTTTTGTTGGAAACCACTGTATAGCATGTGAAAACAACAGCCAGATTTTTACGAATCTGGTTATAAAAATGACAATGAAAAACAATTTTTATTGATGTTTGGCTGCTGCTTTATGAAGATGAAACTCTATTTTTGACATTGAAATCGGGAAAAGTTGAATATAAAATTTTTATTTGTATGTTGACATTATGATGAATCGATTCTACAAGATTTTATTATGACTCTAACTTGATATTCAGGAGGATGTTTGACTTCTGGAATTGAATAGCACCCTTGGCTACATTTTTACAATTTTATATAAATCGCCAACAACAGTGTACATATTTTTATACACTGTCACACTGTGTCTGCCTGTCTGTACGGTAGATACTGTGGCCAAGCGGCTGAATCTAAAAAGATGCAATGCAGCTTATATGCCCAGAGTATTGTTTTAAATATATCACCTATTGCTAATATCTCCCCATCCCTATTCGACGACTATAATAGCTACGAGGTTGGTTAAATTTACAAAATAATTTTATATAAGAATATGATTTAGCGAAACAATTTTTTATTTCGACCAGTGGTTTCCAAAATACGTTGTACAACTTTTTGAGAATTTTATCTTTAATTCAACGGTATAAAAAAGTCATAATCTTACACCACAAATTAACTGAGAAAAAAGTATTTAAATTTATTTTAATTTTATTAAAATCTATTTGTAGAAATAGTGTTATGAATCATAGTATTTGTCATTTCGTTTCAATACTTTTTTTTTTTTAATTTTATTTATTTAACAATAGTCTATTTCAGGTTCCCAGGGGGCGACCTACTACACCTGGATGAGGGGCGAATGATTGTGAAAATGGGAGTAATGTTAATAATAATAAATAATAATAATAATCGTGACTATTAACTAAGCTCTGATGAAGATTTAAATTAAATCGAAACGTAAGCGAAGTTAATAAATTTGTTTTATTTTCTGACTGGTCCGAATCCCATTACATATCAACTATAGTTAATAATAATGGGAGTAATGGGAATAATATCACGAACGGGGATTTGAACCAGACTTCAGACTTCAGACTTCACAATTCCAGACTGTATTTACCAGTCAGAACTGCATGATTTAACGAGGTCAACCACTTCATTGGTTCATTACTTGTTATAAGTTGGCATTTGTAATATATTAAGTAATACCATTTGGCTAAACATTTACCGATGTAAAAATGGGATTAAATAATTAATTGAAATTAGCGGCCTAAAGCCGTTAGTATGGACTCTAATTTTTTTTTTTTTTTTTAGTTTGTTTGCATATAGTGTAAAAACATATCTCTACTCTACTCAAAAATTTCAAATAACCCATATTATTTTCAGTTCTAAATTAAAATAACAATTTTAAAACACACAAATACGATATATTTCGATAGCATAATCTGATCAAAATTTCTGTTTAACTATTCTGGTTCACATTAGTATATGTACATTACTTATAATTGTTTTAAGAATTTTTGAAGAATTAACTCCTCTGGGTTAGCGGGCGTGGGACAAAAATTGTTTGTCAAATTTTATGTAAAACCTGCATGAAAAGTTTTTTCAATAATTAAATTTTTATATTTGATGCACATACAGTAGAGCGTCAACTATCCGAATTTATTGGGACCAAAGGTAGTTCGGATAGACGATTTTTTTGGATAATCGCTCTGATAGAAAAATAAGAAAAAACAAGTACAAACATATGTTTTACTGTTTACATAAGTTATTCTGCCGCATTTGTTTAATTAACATCCTAACCTAACATAACTATTTTGAAAAGTAGCTCTTAATTTCTTTTGAACCAGTTTTTGTTCTCTTTTCTTCACAGCTAAATCACGCATCGTACACACATTGTAGGGTGGGAGTATGAGATCTATATTTCATTCAGTTTTTATTTGATACTACACTCCAAATTAAAAAAATACTTTTTTCAATAAATACATATTTGTTAATATTTATCGAGTTATTTGTAAAGTCTGTATGTTATTTTATAAAGTCTCTATTTTTCCTATATGTGGGCCAGAGTTGTATAACTGTGCCAAATTTGAACTTTCTAGATCTAGCCGTTTAGCCACAACTTCTACCGAAAAAACAGACAGACAAACGCATGAGTGACATTATAACGGTTTTATGGTGGTCATACCTGCAAAACCATAGAAAAATAATTATAATGGACCTAATATGGATCCCTGTAGTAAACCAACATATATTATTACCTTCGTATAAACCCTTATACCGTCAGTCTGTAAAAGGTTTTTTTTTTTTGATCATATCTACAAAATACTAAAAATGAATCGAAAAATCAAAAAAAAAAAAAATACGTCAAAAAAGAGAAATATAAATTTCGGCATATGTTTCAATTTTTGAAAATAATTAATACCCGCCACTATTTAAGAGTTTTAAAGTTTCATGGCAAATTCTTACACGTACCGCTTTTTGGAAATTAAAAAAGCTGATGTGGCACAAAACGACTGACAACATTTTTTAAATGTAGGTGATCGTGTAGGATTCTGTTAATAACTAAGGATACAGTCTTAAGTTAGTACTCTGTTACCGCATAAGTGGCTTTATTATCTTCTTGAATTATCTTCTTAACAGCAGCAATGTTCTTTTCGGTAACAACTATAGGAGGACACCCTGTTCTTTTTTGGCGTTGAACAGAAAATCTACCTCGTTCAAATTCTTTCCAAATTGTAGTCAAAGAAGGCTGGTTTACTAAAACTGAATCGTAACTACAATTCCACTCATAAGCGCTTAAACCTTTTTAAAAATCACAATAAACCATGATTCAAAAATTCTCTCAGGTTAATTCTATATTTTGACTCACAAATATACTTTAAACAATTAATTAACTGAGTTATAACTAAACTAACATTTACAACTTAACTTCAAGTTATAGGTAACTAACTGTATAAAATGATGGTGCTACTTTTGTATTCCACGGCTTACCTGATTTTCTTATTGCCAATAATTCTAACGTGATCGTCGTATTATATTTCGCAAAATTTTCCCCGTAATGTTATCATAAAGTTGATTGAAATGCAACTATTAACTAATATGAAACATATTAAACTTGAATATTTGTACAAAACTAATAATTATAAAAGTTATTAACAAAACCTTTCAAATTAAACTTCATTAGACAAAGTTAAACTGGGAAACTTATCAAATTCAAAGTAATATAATGATTATATCAATACGGTCATATTGGAATTGGAAATGGAAAATGGAAAAGTTGAGGGAAATTCTCATGTTGCGAGAAATCAATCGCTATTGTCCGTTCAGTAATTACTGTAATCAAATCCGATATTAGTAGGCTTCATCGTGATGTGAAATAATAATTGGTTATTTTACCTACAAATCGTTTCTTTATTTGTTTGCGTGGCTTCCTTATCATATTCATATCAGGCATTAGGGGAATGTATTATATAAATAATTACTCATTCTATCCCTATTTGACAGTTGAATTGGCTTTTGACCTCCTTTGACCACACAGATCCAGTGTCAAGTCATTCCAGGTATTTTGTATACAGTGAAAATATTCCCACCTCGTAATCTGCTTCAAACAATAGGATGAATCACTACGTAAAATAGTACTGAACTACACACTAAGTATACAGTTCAGTACTAGTGTCATGTGTATAAAGCAGCGTTTCTCAACCGGGGGGCCGCGGCCCCCTGGGAGGTCGTGAAAGTTTCGTCGGGGGGCCGCGAAGTCATATAAGATCGGTCATGAAATTGTAATAGAAAAATCAGCTGTGGCCACCACAGGACCGACCGCCATCACAAAGTACTTGTAAAAAATACATTCTAGCAGCAGAGTAGAAATAACTTGGCCTAATATTTTCTAACAGAGATAATATTTATCATGACCATGGAAACGTTACATATAAGTATGAAAAAATAGATACTTAGTTTTATCAAAAACTGTCTCAAATAAAAGTTATTAGTAATTGCATTTATAGCAACTTTTGTTAAATAAATTTTTTCGAAATATTTTTCTGTTGCTATATATTCGCAAAAATCTTAAAATCGACACGAGTAAACTCCCATTTCTAGTCAACCGATTATTACCAAAAATTGTACAACTCGTGCCATTGATGTCAAAAGCTTAAATATGCAGTTTCATAAAAATTATTTTAGCCAAATTTGCTCTGTACGTGTACACAGACAGACAGACAGACGGACGGACAGACCGACAGACATGCTAAAAATAGTCAAAACGTTATGAAGGGACCTCAATTCGTGGAGATCCATCGAAATCTCGAAATGTCAAAATCGGTATGATCACAGTACCTCCCTTATATATGTTGGTGGTCGGTAAAAACGCTCAATTTTGCAAGATATATTCATAAATATATGACATTTATATTCATTAAAATATACCTTTTAAACATAAAAAAGCTTGCTGCATTCAACTTTGTAAAACTTATGTTGATTATTATTTTGTAAATAAATGGTCGCCATTTTGAAATGGTTAACATAAAAATATGATTTTTTGGTGTCATTGTAAAGCTAATTTAATGTACTTTTAGGAAAATAATATAAAATTATCGATTCCCTATGCTAGATCAAAAGTTGACATCATTTCCGGTGAAACCGGAAGTGCCTCAGAATTGTTATAGTAACCTTTAGATGGACCTTTTTGTCTAGTTTAACTTTTGTTCTGAAGATTTTTTGTATCTTTACAAATAAAGGAGATTTTCGGGGTGCCCCGTTTCAAACAAACACCCTGTATATATGTATATCCAGGACGAAGAATTTTTTTTTTTTGATCTGCTGTTGAGTCACTTTTCATGGGATATTATTTGCCTTTATCCCAAATAAAGGCAAATATATATATATATATATATATATATAAATAAAACAATATTCTCTTTGTATTAGTCAGTTTATATTGTCAATAAAATAAAATAAAATGAAACGTTTCGTGTACATCCAATTTACACATCATCAGTCAATTTCTTAAAAAAATAAATGCTTATTGCATATGTCATGTTAATAAAATGAAACACATGATTCCTCTACGAGAGTTTGTACAGGTTTGTACTCAAACCTGTACAAACCTGTATATACATATATATACATATATGAAGCGTATGCGTGCGAAACTGTAGGGACCACAGATTTTTTTAATAAAACTTTTGTTCGTAAAAATTACGTGAAGAACTTGATAATCTTCCTTGAAATTTCTGATAAGAGTACCATTCGTTGCACGTTTGAAGGTCTTGTGATTACAATTGTAAAGATATTCTGGAAATTTTTCCGTAATGACATTGTTCTGGGAGGTACTTAAGAATGCTCAATTACCTTAACTGCACTGGAACTCATTTTAAAAATGTCGCTGTTTTAATAACCCTAATTACGTCAATGAAAAAAACTCAATTATGAAAAGAAATTCAGGAGTCATCTCAAGGGAAAAGTTAGAGTGTGTTAAGGAAGATTTTCTAAAAGACCTCCGTTATTTGAAAAAGGGTAGTCAGTTAAAATTTTTGGTATTATATATTTAAACAGCCCAGCCCAGCTATATGACTGGTATACGAGGGCTTTTTAAGTTTTTACAAAAACTAAAAAAGATTTTTTTTTTTTTAATGGAACAAACTGTTATTAATTTCCAAAATATTCGCCTTTAAGATTTATACACTTTTGCATATGTTCAAACCAATTCTCAAAATATTTTTTCTACTCTGAAGTTGGTATCTCAAAAACATGGTTTTCGAAGGCTTCAACAGCATCTTGAGGTGATGAAAATCGTTGTCCACGCATTTTTTGTTTGACTTTGGGGAATAAAATACTCGTTAGGGGACAACTCAGGTGAATACGGGCAATGAGACATTAATTCGATGTTTTTCTCCTTCAAATAATCAATTATTTGACGTGCTTTGTGGGAGCTTGCATTGTCATGATGAAGAACGATGCGACATTTTTGTTTGTTTTTCCTGATTTTGTCAATGACTTCTGGCAAACAAATTGTTGTATACCATTCAGCATTAACTGTTCTCTGGTCCTCTAAAGGAATGGTTGCGACATGTTCAGTACAACCGAAGAAACATTTTCTTGGAAGTGCTTCGTGAACGAACAACTTTTGTGGTTTTCGGTTCATCCTGGAAGATCCGAACAGTGGATTGTTGCTTAGTTTCCGGTTCATATGAATAAATCAAAGTTTCCTCACCTGTAACGATGTTGTATTCGGACTTTGCAGTGCCTAGGTTGAATTTTTTTAGCATTCCCTTACACCAATCAACACGAGCCTTTCTTTGAGCTTCGGTAAAATTATGCGGAATCCATCAGGAACAGATCTTTCTCAGAGCTAAATATTCATGCAAAATTGAATGTATTGCAGTCTGCGATATGCCAAAGGATGCCTCTATCTCACATGCCGAACTTCTTCAATTATTTTGAGCACAGCATGGATGCTTTTCTGCATCACAACCGATTTTGGTCGACCTTCACGAGATTCATCACTGACGGACGCACGACCACAACGAAATTCTGCAAACCAATTGTAAACAGTCTTTTCTGATGGTGCTTCATTACCAAAAGTTGAACGAAGCGAATCTATGCATTGTTGTTGAGTAAGGCCTTTACTAAAATCGTAAAAAATCATCCAACGAAAACCTTCACGAGTAATATCTATTTTTTCACCAACTTGTTTTCTAAATGCTCACTGCCAACAAACTACTCGGTCAATTTATAAGCTGCCACTGATTTCACAATAACAAATGTCAAATTTTACGAATATAGTAATGACATATTTCAATATTGCCACCTAGTGGTCGTTTGTACAAACATAAAAGGTAACCCTCGTAATAAAACTACTGTTTTCTTATTTAGATTCTATAAAAAAGTAACATTGGTAACTTTTAGTGCTGGAGTTTATTTTATTAATAATTTAAAGTAAATTAAACGTCAAATCTAGTTTTCTTAGTAAATCACACTTCAAGTACTCTGCAGAGAGCACCAAGAGTCTGTAATATGTTAGTATCACTAAACTTTATCTAAAATTTCAAAGAACCTCAAGTTTTCTCTCTTTTTTCGTTGTCAGTACAGCAATAAATTAGATTTAAGTTTTAAGCGAGTTATCTTTGATGGAATAGTGGTTAAGTGAGCGAAAGTGAATAAAAAAACCGGATAAAGTCGTTGAAAAGTGGCAGAATATTTAAACAAGCACTCTAGAAATATCAACTTTTCAGTTAATGCGAATGAGAATATATGGGCATCTTTTTTCTCAGTTTGTGGCAAAAAATAACTGACTAGATAAAGCTTTTTATTTTCACTCCGAAACTCGTATTTCTTAACCAAGATATAATACTCTTAAATAGTGTTTTTGTCGTTAATTTTATACGACATAATTTAAGATACAGCATAAATAGCTAAAGTATACAATAAAAAAGACAGATGTCAGCACGAAACTAGAAAATGTTGGTAGATTATTGCAATGATAAATAAATAAATAAATAATTATTTATTGACAAAATTACACGTAATGTGTTTCAAGTCTATCATATATACACACATAGGTCATATACTACACTCTAAAAAATTGATGTGAAGTGTGAATTTTCACACATTTCTGGGTTTTGCAGGTATTTAGTAACTGAACGATGATTATTTGGGATGCCAAAACAAATTTTATGTCAAAATATTTTTTTATGAATTTTAATTCGAATGCCTAATACCATTATTTAAGTTTCTAAATATATGCAGTATTTTTTTTTATAGCAAAGTTCTGTAAGATTTTGAAAATTGCACCTATGGCTTCCATTGGTTGCTTACATCATAAGTCCCGCCCTCTGATTTCGTCAAACATAGAATATGTAGCCAATTGTGCTATTTAATAAATATTATTATTATTATTATTATTATTATTAAATTATAATTTCAACACTTTCCACTGGTTATTAAATTTACGCTTTTAAAAATTAAATACAACATTTACCAAATATAACTAGAATTTTAACAAAATAATTTAAACAAAATAAAAATGCAAAAAAAAAACAAAAAATAAAATCAACAGGATTTGAACCCTAAACCTAACTTGCAAAAAAAAACCCCTATAACTTAACTTGCAAGTTATATTGTTAAGCGTACGACAAATCCAACCACGCCACGAGAGCTACTGATCTGGTATGTTACACAACGTATTAAATAGTTAACATATTTTAGTTAAAAACACAAAAAATGCGTTATTTTCCGAAAACATAATCTGATCAAAAATTCCTGTTGTACTATTCCGGTTCACACCAATGTACATTACTTAGAATTTTTTCAGATTTTTAGTTTAAACCATCTGGGCTACAGGGTGTGGGACCAAAAAATTTTTGCACAATTTTGGCAAAAATCGCTTCAAAATAATTTATTTTGCAAAAATAAAATTTTGATCGTTAATCCACGTACTAAGGGCTTTCATTTGATACCCGACTCAAAATTTTAAAAAAATATTTTTTTTTTCGATGAGCACATATTTGTTTATATTTTTAGAGGGATATGTTTTTTAGATGTTTTAGTATTTTTCCTATGTGCGGGTCAAAGAGTTGTATAAGCATGCCAAATTTCAACTCTCTAGGTTTACCCGTTTGGCTACAATTTTTACCGAACAGACAGACAGACAGACAGACAGACAGACAGACAATTTTTACCGAACAGACAACAAAAACAAAAGACAGACGACAAAATGACGGTATAAGGGTTTTTTGGTCATACCTACAAAACCCTAAAAAAGTAGTGTCAAAGGGACGTCAAAGCTTAAACAAAATGACGAAAAGTCCGAATTAATGGATAAAAATTACTAGATTTCAAAATCTAGTTCCGCCTAAATGTTTGGAATAGACCATACATAATAAAATCTTACTTAACTTCCAACTTTAAATTTTGTACCTTTATAAAAAATGATCAATAATGTTCCATATTTGTATTTATTCTTCTGAATCCCAATATTCCACAGATTCAGAAAATAATTGAAGAACATTCTTTTGAAATATCTCCACTGTATTGATTCAAAAATAACATAGCTTTGCTGTATTTTTCTTTTCATAGAAAAAGTTATTTATAAATTGTAGACCTTAAAAATAGGAGGTACGTGATAAAAATCAAATTTAAGTTGATATTTCTAAGAATATTTCACATACACGAGTTTAGAACGCACGATTTGACAATTTATTTTCTTCCTCACTGATCTTTGTACATTTTATAAGAAGGTTAAACGTTTTTGCTTTTTGATGTCAAGCAGAATTATTGATGCAAAATATTATGTTGTTAAATTTATGATAAAATCTTTGAGACAGTTACAATAATATAATTCAACTTTTAGGATTTTGGAGGTATAACTAAGAAACACTTATTCCGTCACTCATGTGCCTCATTGTCTGTCTGTATGGTTGAAATTGTGGCCAAATGGCTCGAGATAGAGAGTTTAAATTAAGGTGTGTAAATTAAGTCACGGGACTAATTAAAATAAAAAATATATACGAATAGAATTACGATTCAATAATGTTTCCCTCAAAATAACCTTGGGAAGCCACACAGCGCTGGAGACGGTTCTTCCAATCCTCACAGCAGTGCTGGAACTCGGATACTGGAATAGCTTTGAGCTGGTCGGTTAAGGACGTTGGAATGTTTCCGAATGTCCCAAAATGATTTCCCTTGAGGTGATTTTTCTATCTTGGGAAGAGGAAAAAGTCACAAGGTCTCTAGTCAGGAGAATGAGGAGCCTGAGGAGGCACAGAAATGTTTTTACTGACCAAAAACTAGTTTATTGAAATTGCTGTGTGACAAAGATTTTTCTCATCCCCAATTCCTTGGTCAAAATTTAATGAACGGTAATGTGAGTCAAATTCAACTCTTCCCCGATCATGACTGTCAACCGATGATCTGAACGCACAAGATCCCGGATTCTGTCGACATTCTTATCGGTTCTTGAAGATGAAGGCCTTCCGCTGCGTGATAATAATAATAATTTAAACAATTGTTGTATTTGACAATAAACTCATAATTTTGTTTTTAAACTGGCGTAGACTTAGGAAGAAAATATCACAAGTATTAAAGATTCTGTTAAAACTTGCAAGACTTCTATTGACAGGCGAGAAATTTCCCAAATTTGAATGCCTGTTTTCTATATAAAAAGTATATTTTTGCCTGGTAATTGCTTGTGGAACATTGAAATTTAAATATTGTAGTATCCCAGTACTTTCGGTCCTATTATTGACTATTTTATAGAGACTACACATATCTATTTATTTATTTATTTATTTATTCAAGAGGGTTAACCAACAGAAACGTCCTAATAGACGTTCCCAATTACAGATCAACACAAGTAAAGTAGATAATACACAGTACAAAAAATAAATGTGTTACATTAAATGTCTTACAGAAGAAGAAAAAAAAAATATATATATATATATATATATATATATATATATATATATATATATATATATATATATATATATATATACATATATATGTATATATAAGTTAAATATAATCAGTTGCCTAGACAGTGTTTTTTAAAATATTGTAGTGAACAGGAAAAAATGTCCAGATTAGTGTTGACTCTGTTAAAAGAAGAAGATATTCTAGCAATTGGTGAATTTATTCCCAGATTACTGTTGTAGCGGTGATTGTGTAACAGCATACGATTTCTCAAAACATATGAGTTACAATTAAATCCAAAGTAAGGAATTAAGTTGATAGAATCTATTTCATTATTTAATATTCTATATAAGAAAGCTAGATCATGGACGGTTCTTCTATCACGCAGACTTTGCATCTTGTAGAATTCTAAATTTTCTTCGTATGAGCGAAAATGCAGGTGTCTATTAAACTTATAGTTGTCGATAAATTTCTCTTGAACTTTTTCTATTCTGTCAATATATGTATTATATTGAGGATTCCAAGTCGGACTAGCATATTCGAGTGTGCTTCTAACTAAACTGTTAAACAGATAGATAAGCGCTCGATGATTGGAAAACTCGCTCGTGACTCTGAAGATAAATCCTAAGTTTCGGAGTGATTTTTTGACAATAAGGAACATACGTCTGTTAGTAAGACTTGACAGATGGTAACGTTTAAGCCGGTCCTCATAAGTAGAGCAAATATTATTCTTATTAAATTTGCAATCTAGAAATTTTACAAAACGTTTAGTAAATAGCCCCAAAACCCTGAAATGTGTGAAAACTCACATTTCGCATCAATTTTTAATTATAATCCAAACACTTTGTAACAGTATTGATGGCAGGATTAGGCATAATGCATCTTCTTCTCTAACACCTATCAATAAATAGACACGATGTCATCAATAAAATTTAATCAAGCATCGAACACAACAACTAATAATAGTTGTATCTCAGTAGTAATATTCATTAATAATCGACTGAGACCACATGAAAGGTAAAACTTGTCTCGTGTAGATTATTGCATGTTGCGCTCATGTCACAGTAACCGCACACTCATCACGGGGGCAGTGGGGGGAAAGTGATTTAACGACCATGTCTCTGATAATTAGACAAACATATCGGGAATTGACGATAGCTGATAATTCTATGTGTGCTAATACATGGATGTTAATGTCAACTTAGAGATGTTATTACCTGATATATTATTGATTAAAGGAGACAATTCAGTCTACGTTGTTCATCTATCGACATAGCGCTTCCACTTATATATTGGTAAACGGGTAAATATAGCTTTGGTAAAACGGGTACCTTCCATTAGAACAAGTTACATAAGCAGAGCTGTAGCAATGTTTTTGGCGCCCTTGGCAAATAAAGTAAATTAATCAAATTTACTTAAAATAGCGCCTCACTTCCGAAATAAAAATGATGAGCAAAAAATTGATGTGAAGTGTGAATTTTCACACATTTCAGGATTTCGCAGGTATTTAGTAACTGAATGATGATTATTTGGGATGCCAAAACAATTTTTTTTTTATGAATTTTAATTCGAATGCCTAATATTTAAGTTTCTAAATATGAGCAGTATTTTTTTTTATATAGCAAGGTTCATTAAGATTTTGAAAATTGCGCCTATGGCTTCCATTGATTGCTTAAATCATTAGCCCCGCCCTCTGATTTCGTATACATTCAAAAATATAATTAAATTATAATTTCAACACTTCTCACTGGTTATTAAAATTACGCTTTTAAAAATTAAATGCAACATTTACCAAAATATAACTAGAATTTTGACAAAATAATTTAAACAAAATAAAAATGCAAAAAAATTAAAATTGACAGGAATCGAACTGTAGTTTACAAATTACACAGTTACACAATTACACAATTACACAGAAACGACGAAACGCACTACGCTACGAGCGCTTACTTATCTACTGTGTTGCATAGCGAATTAAATATTTAACATGTTTTAGTTAAAAACACAAAAAAATATTTTCCGAAAACATAATCTGATCAAAAATTCATGTTGTACTATTCCGGTTCACACAAATGTACATTAATTAGAATTTTTTCAGATTTTTAGTTTAAACCATCTGGGCTACAGGATGTAGGACATAATTTTTTTTTTTGCACAATTATGGCAAAAAAAATATATTTTTTTTTTCGATGAGCACATGTTTTTTTATATTTTTAGACGGATATGTTTTCTAGATATTTTAATATTTTTCCTATGTGCGAGTCAGAGAGTTGTATAAGCATGCCAAATTTCAACTCTCTAGGTTTAGCCGTTTGGCTACAATTTTTACCGAACAGACAGACAGGCAGACGACAAAATGACGGTATAAGGGTTTTTTGGTCATACCTACAAAACCCTAAAAATTATTAGTGCGGGCTTTTCAAATCACAAATTCCCGCTATTTTTTTGACAGAGTAGTATAGTACAAAATAATTTAAACAAAATAAAAATCGTTGGAATGAAACCGCATTCCAACGAAAATTAAAATACTCAAAGTTCATACAACCGTATAAGCCTCTTTTATCCTAACCACAGTACTCAGTTTCCAATTATCTATATTTTGGAAGATACAGATAGATAAAGGTGTTATGTACAATGACCTCAAGTAGTTTTTTTTGTATCACACAGTAGCGAAAGAAGAAAAAAGGCAGTAATTTGTGGAAAAATTCTAATTCTCACAATATAATAAATTTGACAGGCTTTCAACTGATGTGACAAGCGGAGAGATAAGGCGCTTTCCAGGTTGCTGCAAAGAGTAGCTCGGAGTTGCTCCGAACAGTTCGCTAATTGTTCCAAGTAAAAGAACTTCACACTCTCAACCAAACCCTGGTCATGCATATGGGCGACCTTGAATAGTATTTTTAATTTCAACCGTAAAAATAGATGTCAGTAGTTACGATATTAACGCACTTTTTGAACGATAGATGTCAGTAAAGTTAAGATATTAACGTACTGGACATATTTTTGACAGATGTATTTGAAACATAGTTAAGAAACCGTCAAACTATACACTGATAATGATAGTATTACACTTTTCTGTGCACAAAACTAAATAATATAACACGAAATTACTGAGATATTTTACGGCAAGCATTTCTGTAGTTATAATAAGCTCCGTGAAGTTATGTTATAATATTATTGTATGTATAAAAACATGTATAATATATATTATATTGTTATGTATATATAAATTATTTTTAAACTTTAATGATTGTTAAATTATTAATAAACATTGATAATAATGCATTTTACTGTATATTTTTGTGCCTACCATTTTCTGTTAGCTGTTAAAGTTAAAAGAAAATTGGTATTTTCAGTTATCAAGTAAATTTAATCTATACTAAATTTAATTGAAGCCTATTTGCTATAAAGCTTCTATTAAATTTATATATGGAATAAATTTATTTGATAATTGGAAATATCAGTTTGCAATAATTTCAATATATTACTGGTATATTTTTGAATTTTCGCGCTTTAACATTTTAGTTCCGACCGTAAATATAGATGGTAATGAAATACGATATTTTCGATTATGGCCCGGTTACACGATGCCAGTAACTTGTGCAAGTACTGGCACAAGTACTTGTGCCAGTACTTGCACAAGTCGTTTTGTCGTTTACACGTATGCCAGTAAATTATTTAAGTAACCTTGCAAAGAACCCGAAATACACTGCAAAATGTAGATGCTTCAAATTATTTTTTATGCGTAAAACCGTCTTTTTAACGCGCCAATTTTCAATGTTTAACCTAATTTTATGTATTTTATGCGTACGTCTTTCTAAACAAAAATGAATCGGCGCCAAAAACTACATTTATTAAAAAAAGGTGTGAAAAAGTTTGTTTTTGTAACCGCGAAAATACATCAGCTGTTCATGGCGGCCATTTTTAAGTCACTGGCACGGCTACTTGTGCCAGTAAATAGGAACGGCTTCTATTCACTTGACTTGCATGAGATACTTGTGCCAGTACTGGCACCAGTACTGCATGTACGTTTACACGATGCCAGTGACTGGTGCAAGTACTTACTGGTGCAAGTTACTGGCATCGTGTAACCGGGCCATTAACCAGGCGACGTCTGTTCTTGTTTACCTATATTCTTTGCTCTCAACTACATCAGAATTTCCTTCCCCCGTCCCCTGAAGTACCTACCATTATTTTAGAACTTGGCGTTCCTTTGTAGTGGGGGTAAACAAAGATTTATCATGCATTTATAACTGTATATTTTTTTAATATAAAATAAAATCCATTTATCTTATCATAAATATGTAAAATTTAAAATAATTTGTACATTTAGGATAGTTTTCCTTTGAAATTTGTTAATTCGTAAGATAGTAGCGCCTCTTTCCACTAAATACTCAACTAAAGTGTTCCACATGCAAAAAATTCAGAGTAGTTTGGAGTAGAACAGTTCGGAGTAGTTCAGAGTATTTCACACCTATCTGGAAAGCACCTGTAGTGGAAATAAAAACAAGATAACTTACTAAATGTCAATCAACTCAGAACTTAAAATTTGTAACATAACACCTTCTCCCACTTGCCCCTTCAATTATTTACATTTATCTCGAGATGTGTTTTTTGAACTTATGTATTTTAGTTTGACATGTTTAAGATTTTATTTACAAATTTTATGACGTAATTCCACTGTTATCGTGAATCACCTATAATAATTTCTTCGATACGAATAATGTTCGTACTCATCAAAGCTGGCTATTTCACTGGTTGGTTTGTTTATATATGAAACACTCACTATTCATGACTTGCTACTTAATATTCAGGAGCGATTTTGATGTCCTACACTTGCCTGACTGCGACTGTAACCTGTTTTTAAATTAACGTGTCTCCATTAAAGTCATTGCACATTTCGCTACTAACTCATTTTTATAATAAAGCAGAGGAAACAAATGCCATTAGTCATATGAATGAAATTTTTCATTTGTTTTTTTAACAATAAAGGTAAGTTTATAGAAGTTTACAAGAAAATATTTTTATTATGAACAATGAATGACAAAGACAATTTTTCAAAAAGTATATTAGGTAACACAATAAATGTTAGATATTTGTGGAATGGAAAGGTGGTTAATTGTAAATAAAAACAGAAAGACAAGTGTCAGATAACATGACATATGTTTATTATTGCAACTGACGGAACAAAAGTACATATATGGTTGCCATGAATACGCGGTTCGGCATATTTGTAGATATAGTACTAACACTCCCCCTTGACGAACTCCGCCGTTGAACTCTAGTCGCATCTTGTTGTTCTTAGTCCAATGGCGATACAATGTTTTCTTGTCTTCGGACCATTTAGAGTTTTAGTCAAAATATCTGCGTGGTTTTCAGCAGTTGGCACATACATGAAACTCAATTGCCCTGAGTCTACCTTCTCGCGTAGAAAGAAATGCCTCAAGTCGATGTGCTTGTTTCTCTCAGACGTAATATGTTTTTGCGCCAAAACCATAGCTCCTTGATTATCAACTTGTAATATTTGCGGAGTTGGTGACAGATTTTCAGCACCTAGCTCTGCCAAAAGGCTCCGTAGCCACAGCACCTCCTTAGCTGCATGACACATCGCCAAGTACTCCGCCTCTACTGTCGACATTGCTGTGGTCCTCTGCTTCTTGCTACTCCAAGATATTGCTGTCCCGGCGAGCATCACCACGTAACCACTAAATGACCGCCTGTCTATTCTGTCGCTTGCCCAGTCGGCATCTCCAAAGACCTGTATGCCTCGCCCACTCCTCTTGAATGTGAGGCCCCAGTCGGTGGTTTGTCTGACATATCGCAAGATATGTTTAACTCCAGCCCAATGCTCCTTCGATGGACGGTTGTTAAATTGACTCATGTAAGCCGTTGCATGGGCTAAATCAGGTCTTGTTCCTCCAGCCAAATAGAGTAGTCCACCAATTGCTTGCCGGTATTTGTAGGCAGTTTCCTCATCAACCGCTGTCTCTTCTGTGGAATATACATACTTCATACCTGGGTCTAATGGTGTCGATGCTCCTCTAGCCTGATTCATTTCCATAGTCTTCAGTAGCTCCTCCGCATAAGCTGTCTGGTCTAATGTGAGCGTGTCGTCATTCCGTCTCACAACTTTCATGGAAATAATATGATTTACCTTTCCCAGATCTCTGACGCCAAATGTCTGACTTATGTTTGCCTTGAATTGTTTGATGCTCAGTTCGTCCTTGGCTATCATCAACAGGTCGTCAACGTATACACCAACTATGAAATCCTTTTTCAGGCTGACATAGATACATGGATCTGCCTTTGATCTTACCAACCCTGATGACTTTAGGAACTCGTCTAAACGTGTGTTCCATTCTCGTCCTGATTGATGCAAGCCGTACAAACTCTTTTGCAATAGGCAGACATCGTCTTCTCGTCCTTTAACCAGGAATGGTTGGGGTTGTTCCATATATATAGTCTCTTTTAGGTTTCCATTCAAGTATGCTGCTGTGATGTCTAGCTGGTGGGCTTCCCAATTACGTTCTACAGCCAATGCAAGCAGCATTCGGATTGATTTTGTTTTTACCACGGGTGAATAAGTCTCCTTGTAATCAATCCCTTCTATTTGTGTGTAGCCGCGTGCTACTAGTCGTGCCTTATACCTTTCTAAGTTCCCGTCTCCGTCGAGTTTCTTCTTGAAGACCCATTTGTTCTTAACTACGTTTCTTCCTTTGGGTCTTGGAACCAAAATCCACGTCCCATTTCTTTTCAAATTGCCCAATTCTTCTTCCATCGCCTTTCTCCAGCTTTCGCCATCAGGTGCTGCCAATGCTTCTTCTACTGTCTCTGGATCAACGTCTTCATGATGTTTAGTTAATTTGCAGCCAGTACATTTTTTCTCCAATGGCTCTTTGTTTTTCAATCGCTTTGATCGCCTCAATGTTGGTTCTGTTTCGTGCGATTGTGGTAGCTCAACACCTGTCATTGCTGGTGACATTGCATTCTGGGTTTGTTGATCTCTTTGTCTCTGGTTATAGTTTTGACCATGTTCTGTCTCAACTATAACTGCTTGTGTAAAGTCTGGTCGAGCTTTGTCTGTTGTAATTGTAATTGTTTGACACTTCGGTTCATTCTCCCCCTTCTTGGTGCTTCTCTCATCTTCACCCATCATGTCACGTACTGCATCCATATGTACATGTCCCATTCGACGATGCAGCATTGACTCGCTAAGGGTGCTCTTGACTGCTCGCGCTGATGGTCTGGACTCCTCAACAGCATACAGTCTCCCCTTTCGCTTGGCTGTAATGAGTTTGTCACCGTCTGTGTCGATAATTACTGCTTTACCGTTACTAAACGTGACCGTCATTCCGAGCTCTTCGATTCTTCCAACTGATAAGAGGCTATCTTCTAAATTGGGTACAAAAAGCACGTCTTCTAACGTCACATGTAGGCCCCCGTTTTCCTCGCAAAGTTGAAATTCAGCTGTTCCCGTTCCTGTAACTTCCAGTATATCTTTATTTGCCAACTGGACCTTTGAATTACTCGCCTTGAAGTTTCTGAGCTTGTTTCGGTAAGATGTCATGTGTTCATCCGCTGCACTGTCCAAGTACCAAGTGCAGGGGTTCTGTGTCACTTCATCAGTGTTATTTTTCCTTCTTGAACACAAAGCCTTGTGAACTTTCTTTGCATGGGCGTGTTTCTTTTGATTTGTTTCCGCCTGGTGTAACGTGCTTTGTAACGTGCTTTCTTCAGCCTCTGGGCAGTTTCTCGCTATATGCCCAAATTTACCACAACTGTAGCAACGTACACGTCTCC
This sequence comes from Liopterus haemorrhoidalis, assembly GCA_963971575.1. Classification (NCBI taxonomy): domain Eukaryota; kingdom Metazoa; phylum Arthropoda; class Insecta; order Coleoptera; family Dytiscidae; genus Liopterus; species Liopterus haemorrhoidalis. The sequence goes on from OZ020611.1 coordinate 230,513,078, forward strand.
TGCTGGCGTTATCATCTTTATGACCACAGCTGTCACACCCGTCTCCTTTCTTCCAAGACTTATCGCTGTTAGTCTTTTTGTCGCTTTTGTTTTCTCCATGGGACACGTAGTTTCTTCTTTTGTTTCTTGTGAAGAAAGCTTTCGACGTGTCTCCCTCGTTTTCACTTAACTTCTCTTCCTCTCGTCGAACTATCCTCTTTTCCTCGACTATCAGTCTTGTCTTCACTTTTCTTGTTGATAGACTCTCTTCATCCTGCTCCAAGTTAAGAATAAGCGGCTCATATGCTTCCGGCAGGCCCATAAGCATCACCAACGCCAACTCCTTGTCGGTGAAGCCATATCCACTGCTGACTAGCTTACGATGTATCTCTGTAATCCTCCCAAGGTAGTCTCGCATATGTTCCGTCTTCCCCATTCTCACATTGAAAAAATCTCGCATCAACTGTAGAATGTGCAGTAGGCCGTGCTTGGAATGAATTTCCTCCAGTGTCTCCCACGCTTCCTTTGCCGACATGCAACATCCAATATCATCGAGATAATTATCCTCCACGATGAGAAATAGAAACGTTAGAGCCTTGTTGTCCACCTTTTTCTCCGCTGTAGACAATACATCACTGTAACCAGGATCTATCGCCTCCCAGATTCCTTTTTGTACGAGAGCTGCCCTTGCTCGTATGGCCCACGCATGGTAGTTGTCTGTGGAGAGCTTTGGAATTCTATAATCTTCGTTTGAGTTCGCCATTGTACTTCGTATCGTCGTTCCGTTTCCAAATGGTTACTTTCTCGTCCAACTATATCTCCAAATAAAAATTCCACTCCTGCGTTCCTACAATCTACCAGCGTCGTCGTACAAAATTATTTTCTACTGCGCGATTGTTGCCCGTTGTACAGTTTCTCGCATGTTGCACAGTACATGATTATGAAAGAGAATATTAGTAAAAATAATCAGTTCAGTAAATAAATTTCAAATGTCAAAAATATATTGTCCGTAATTTTACTCTAATTATCGCACATTAAATCACTCATATTTTCTAAGTTCATGCTATCTATCTCCTCCTGGAAGTCCGAGTTTAGGTCATTCGTTCACTAAACTGTAATTGGCACTCAACCAAAAAAAAAATTCCAGTAACACTAAGTTCTTCACATAAACGCCACTTTTCCTTTCAGGCCTGGGCCCATAACCTGTTAGATATTTGTGGAATGGAAAGGTGGTTAATTGTAAATAAAAACAGAAAGACAAGTGTCAGATAACATGACATATGTTTATTATTGCAACTGACGGAACAAAAGTACATATATGGTTGCCATGAATACGCGGTTCGGCATATTTGTAGATATAGTACTAACAATAAAAACATGCAATATTTATGATATGGATCAAATGCTTCAAGACTTACCTAAAGAGTTAGAAAACATAGGTCTTAAAATAAACATCGAGAAAACTAAAATTCTGACCAACTTAGTTATGTTAATAAGAATTAATACAACATATAATTAACATGAAAATATAAGAAAATGTGTACAATTACAAAATATGAAAATATGAAAATGAACTAGATTCAAAAATTTTGAACTAATGACGCAAATATTCCTCGAACGAATAGAAACAGTGGTCACGCAAAAAGTTTTTAAATTTTAATTTGAATGTACTTGTGCCTAAAGTTATCTTAATATGTTTAGGCACCTTGTTGTACAAAGTTATTTGGTTATATTTCGGGCTAGATTTAATTGCTCGGATTTATGACCAGGTATTTCCAATGTATATTTATGTTTTTTAGAAAGTGTATTAAAAGAATTTATGTTATTTCGTACATAGCAGACACATTTATAAAGGTATAAACAAGGAAGAGTTAAAATACCTAATTCCTTAAAATATGAATAACATGAAGTTATTTTAGAAACTCCAACCATTGTTCTAATAATTCTTTTCTGCATTTTGAAAATTCTGTTAGCAGAAGTACTTTTTGGCCCAGAATATTATGCTATAACTTAAGATAAAATGCAAAACTAGCATAGTAATAGGTTTTTAAGCCTGACAAAGAAGTTGTCATTTTTAAGCGACGCATTGCAAAAATAGATTTAGATATTTTTTTAGAAATGGCGTCAGTGCAGTTATTCCATTTTAAGTAATGGTCAATTTCAATACCTAAATATTTAATTGACTCGGAATCGTTTAAAAGACTGTTGTCACGTGTTATTGAAACTGTATTATGGCTGTTGAAGTGTTTTTTAAAATGAATATATGACGTCTTCACTATTCACAGCTAAATTGTTCTGCTTAAAGCAATTAATTAGATGTTCAATATCACTATTAGCAGCCGTTTCTAGCATTAATAAACACAAAAAGTAAAACTCTACCTAGCTTAATCGACATTGCTGTATCATTCATATATAATAAAAACAGTAAGGGTCCCAGAATTGAGCCTTGCGGAACTCCTGATTTTATGGTTAGTTCTTCGGATTTTATGTTCTCAATTACAACAACTTGTCTTCTATTTTGGAGGTAAGTTTCGTATATAATATTAATGAAAACAAAAAAAAAATGTGTTCATTCAATTAAAATGTTTGATGTTTGGAAACATTTTATTTTTAAGGTTTTTTGTTTACTAACTTTATGACAATTCCTCCGATACGTGGATCACCTATAATAATTTCTTCGATACGGATAATGCCAGTTAAGTGCTGTTCCTCTTATACCAAGACATTGTAATTTATTAAGCAATATATTATGATCAACCATAGCGAATACTTTACTAATATCCAAAAATACTGCTATTACTTCATTTTGCTGATCAAGACCTTCATAAGCAAAGTCAATTAATTTAATAACGTCATCCTCTGTAGAACAGGATTTTCTAAAACCAAATTGTTCTGTACTTAGTATATCATTTTTTTCTAGATATTTCAGAAGTCTAACTGACATTAACTTTTCTATTAATTTTGCAAAGATGGAGATTAGTGATATCGGTCTATAGTTTTCAATGCATGTTTCAATAACTTTTTTGAAGATGGGAGTGACTTTAGATATTTTTAACTGGTTGGGAAAGAGCCCTTGTTAAAGCACAGAGACGCTAAATTTGAAATCTGTGAAAAAACTATGCTCAAAGGTCACTGGATAGGATCATGTTGGGGATACGTCTTGTTGACAAAACAACTAATAAACAGTGAATTTATTTATTAATGCAACATGTACTATGTCATTACCATGGATACAGTTTTTGACAGCAATATAAATCGTGTTCATTTTCATTTGCAACATAGATAAAACCATATTTACTAGCAAAATCAAAATATTTTATTGAAAATAATAAAAAATAATAAATAAATAACTAATAAAAACTTATAATAAATGTTCAAAAGTTTCTCCGTTTACTTGCATGCAAAATGTTAAGTGATCATAAAAATGATTCAAAACATTCAGCAATTGCTATTGAGGTATATTGTTTTCTGCTTGAACAATTTTGACTTGCAATTCAGCAACATCCCTAAGTTTTCCATTATATACTTTGGCCTTTAAATATCCCCAATAAAAAAAATCATTGGGTGCCAAATCCGGAGATCTCGCTAGCCAATTCATCGACCCTCCTCTTCCAATCCAGCTATTTGGGAAAGTTCTATGTAAATATTCTTTAAATATTCTAGAATAATTCTAGACTTGTTCGCCATCATGTTTCAGCAAGGCAACGCAGGTAATATTTGGTTTTGCAAAAGGGCTAGATATTTTGCGGCATTAAGGTAAATTTAATTTAAAAAGCCCTATAATATTTGTTCCTATTATCCCTGCCCAAACATTTAATTTTTGCGGCCTTTGAGTTTGGGAGGAATGAAACAAATGTAAATTTTCTCGACTCCAGTACCTAAAATTTTGTCTGTGCACTTCACCATTTAGAGTAAACGTTGCTTCGTCAGTAAATAAAATTCTTTGAAGCATTGTTGGGTCGGAATTAATTTTTTTAAACATTTCAAAATAAAAATCCATACGTACTGCTGCGTCCCTTTCTAACAATTCTTGATGATTTTGAAATTTGTATGATCGAAACTTTTCTTTTTTTAAGAAGTTAAAAACAGATCCAATACTGACACCAACGGTTTGTGCAATTGATCTTAAAGTATTTTGATTGTTTTCTTCCACTTGTAATAATATTTACAACTGCTTCTTATCTGTAAGCACGTGGGATGTTCTTTTTTTTATTATGTTTTGACTTAAGACATTCATCGCGATGAAATTTATTAACTAGTCGTGAAATTGTGAGGGATTTGGTATTGGCTGATCTGGATAAGTTGCACTAAATAGAGCAGAAACTTCTCTTAAACTCATTTGGGAGTTATACCAAGTTACCATCATTATTTTTTCTTCATCTGTATAAATGTTGATTCATTTTTAAATCAGCAGTGAGCTGAGTATATTAAAGTATACACACTAATTGTCTATGTTGCAAATGTAAATGAACACGATTTATATTGCTGTCAAAAACTGTATCCATGGTAATGACTTAGTACATGTTGCATTACAAAATAAATTCACTGTATGTATAGGAGAGCAAACCAGAATTTGTGATGTAGTCAGTAGAATCATTTAGCTGAAATGGAACTATGATGCACTCCATCCCTTGTTTCCATGAACGATACGCCATTGTCAACTGACAATACTTATTTTTAATATCTGACACTTGTTAAAATTTTAATAAGTCAAGATGCAATGATCAAAACTGGTTGCTTTATTCGAGATTCAAGTTCCTTTTTTTAACGTAATAAGTAGAATTATTCGTAAGCAGTACTTGCAATCAGGACTATCTCAAAATTGCGACTCTTTGGTTACTTAACAGTCCAAATTTTAAGTAATTCTTTTATAAAATACCCAAACTAACCCAAACAATTTAAACTGTTCTATTTATCCTCTATAATCCACTGAATACATCACTGATTTCCCATCGATCACCTTGATCGTCGTAAATACCTGATGAGGACATGTCGACACCCGTCCGTCCGGCATCCCAGTCGATGAACCGTTTCTCATTTTACCGGGCAAAGCTGGGTATACGGGAAGCGTACGGACAGGTTACGGGTAAGAATGGTCAACAGGGTCTAAGGGTGACCGATGTTAGCTTCTTACGTGAGGAAATTGAATGAGATTGTACATTTATAGGAGATAAGCTTTGTTTGCTTTTCAAAGATTTATAGCGGTTATTTGAGTGAATAATAAAATATTTACTAGAGGAATATAATGGAGATTAAGAGGATACGTGTTTTGGTGACAATATCAACTTTACTAACTTATAATAGAAAAGACAAAATAAGTGGTTTGATAAAAAAAAAAAAAAAAATACAGGGGTACAAGTAAGTTTCCGGCGTTTTCTATCAAAAATTAGGAATTTATTGTGAAAGAACGGTATATTATGTTTTATTCAAAGTACTAGCAGTGTACCCGATTGTCGCTACCGGAAAAAATACAGCCGCAGCCGGTTTAGACCGGGCCCAAGTCGGAATGGGTTCAAATTAGATTTGGTGCGAATAGTTTTAGTATGGTCTAATTATATATTTTTTGCTTTACTCTCCCATTGTATAAATATTTGCTTGTTCACAAATAATTTAAGTGAGATAATTCTTTAGCGTTTTCAAGGCGAAATGTCATATTTCTGGAAGCCACAAACTGTTTTAAAGATGCCTATATTAATTCTCTCATCGGAGTATCTCCCGATCTCCGTCATATCCCGTCAAATCTTAAAATTTTGGTAAAATAGTAGACAGAGTAGGTACTATTTTTTCTGTTGTATGCAGGTCTAATATAGTTCTCTTTAAAACTCCTTTATCAAAATCGTCTATATTTCTTTTCGTACGATCCCTTTGTAGACTTTTTCTAGGTGAAGAAAATTTCGAGGGTTCACCTTGATAGACTTTTTTTTTTTTTTAATTCTTGTTACGCCTGTTGCAGCAGCCACTCAAGCAAAAACTGATTTGAAAGAAATAATAGGTTCCCCAGCCTCATAAAAGTCAAAATATAAGAAATTATTTCGCGACTTTGGCTAGTAATAGCGCAGCCATTTAACTTACTTTTAAAAGGCATATTTACTCATGCTAGATTTTCTACCGACTGTACTCAGAGCGATGTTGCCCGCACGAACTACCGAGATTAAATGCGTCCCCACTCCTACATATTTGAGCCATTTACGATTTTGACCGAACACTCCCGATCTCAATATAATTGTACAACCAACTATTGAAGGGAAAATCCCGTGTTCTCACTGACGTTCTAATAGATATTCCAATGGTCCAATATAATTAAAAACAAAATTATTAATTTCTCGTTTCTAATGGGACTTTTTTGAGATTTTCGATTTTTCTAGTTATGATGAAGGCATTTTCTACCTGTATGCCAAATTTCAACTCGGTAGCATATCTGGAAGTGGGTTAGAATTTCCGGACATATCCAAAAATATTCTCTTTTATATATAAAGATTGTCCATCACTAGCCACTACTTTTTCCCATCTTTCTGGCAGCATTCGGATACCACGTCGGAAGAACTCTTCATCTTTTGAGGCTATCCACGAATCGATCCAATTTTTGGTATCTTCATATGATATAAAGCGCTGGTCAGACAGACCATCTGCCATCGTCCGGAACAAGTGCTAATCGGAAGAGGCAATGTCTGGTGAATACGATGGGTGGGGAGGGCGTTCTCAATTAAGTGTTTCCAAATAGGTTTTGACCGGCGCCGCAACGTGCAGACGAGCATTATCATATAGGAGAATAATTTTGTCGTGTATCGTAATTTTGGCTCAATCTCATTAATTGTGTTCGGTAGAGAGCTCCAGTAATAGTTTCGCTCGATTTGAGCAACTCATAATACACGACACCAAGCTGATCCCACCAAATACGCAGCATAAGTTTTTTTCCATGAATATTCGCTTTAGCTGTCAATGTTGAAGCATGGCGATGATTTTCTCTTCTTTGGGTTATCGTTGTGGATCCATTTTTCATCACCAGTGACTATACGATGCAAAAAATCCTTTCTTTTACGCCTGGCAAGCAGCATTTCACACGTGCAAAATCGGCGTTCAACGTCTTTCGGTTTCAGTTCATATGGAACCTAATTTCCTTGTTTTTGACAACGATTCCCAACGATTTTAAACGATGTGAAATTGCTTGTTGAGTCACTTCTAATGTAAGTGCAAGTTCTTCTTGCGTTTGGCGCGAATCTTCCTCCAATAATACTTCCAATTCCATGTCTTCGTACACTTTCGGCCTTCCATTAAGTTCTTTGTCTTCCACGTCAAACTCACCAATTTGAAACCATTCACGACAACTTCTCTCACTTAAAGCAGCCTCACCAAATGCTTCTACAAGCAATCGATGCGCCTCAGCTGCAGATTTCTTCAAATTAAGGAAGTAAATCAAAAGTTCCCGCAAATGACGCTTATTCGGCACAAAACTTGACATTTTCGCACGAAAAAGTTAATTGATGCTGATATGGAGTCACTAATACTTCAAGATTATGTTGTTACCAGATGTCCAAACTTATGATATTACGTTTCACATCTGACAATTTCAACATAACCTTCTGGTGGGGCCATCTTTTGGCAAAAGGCGGAAACTTATTCGTACTCCTTATTTTTAATAGAAAAAATGTTGCTGAAAATTAAGTCCACATCTAAATTTAAGGAATTAAAATTTACATCATTCTATTTAGTGGAGAATTCAATATAACGTTGGTTGTATTAAATGGCTGATATAAAAGGTGACTAGATCTTAATAATTTTGAAAGAATATTAAAAATTATTTTTTCTGCTTTTTACTTTTTACCACTTGAAGGATGCATTACTTCTACTTTTTATTTTTACTTTTTACCACTATAAGGAAGAATTACTTTCATCATCAACAAAAAGAAAAAACTAATTTTTCTCGGACGCAACAATTTAAAAAACACAAAATTAAATTTACCCTCTACTTCCAGTTAATTTTGTTTCGATCTAAACGTACATAAAATAAAAACCTTAGACCTCTTTAGTCTGTTTTTTCAGTTTATTTATTTTTTTATTCTGAAACGTCATTAAAGCAGACGCCCCTATCAAGTCAATAAAAAAAAGCGACGCTTCATCGATTTTATACTTAATGAAAGACTTTATCGTGCCATAAAATACGAGAAAGTAATTTTAACCGAGACTTGACCAGTTAAAGCTGGTTTATAGATTATGGCCACTTTAATGTTTTGATTGTTTAACCTGTTGAAACTGATATTTTACTTAAACTCTCATTTTAATTTAATCTGTAAATAATCTGTCTTCAGAAATACGCCTCATAACAAATTTTCGTTTTGTTCTGACCCTAAAGATTCTAAAAAAATTGGCACAAACTAGCAATATATTTCTAATCTGGGTGCTAGGACACGAGGGAACCAAAGGAAATGAAGAAGCTGATCTCTTTGCAAAAAAGGGGACAGGCTCACATTTAATTTGCCTAGAACTTTTCAGTGGACTGTCAGGCATCCACGCATGTAGATATGCAATAAAAACTTGTGAAAATAAGCTTTCTAATCTGGCGTAGCCTTCCAAGCTTAAAACATGCCAAAAAATGTATTTAAGTTAAGAATAATAGCAATTTTATGCATTTAAATTGTAACTTTTTTAAAAACATTAATTTTGAAACGTCAAATTTGAATTTACCGCAAAATTTATTTGAATTTAAATTATAAACTTTAATTTGATACAGTGTGAAACCGGCCGCGCTCCCAGCGCCATCTACTTCGTTCTTAAAAAAAATAGAGTAGAGCTGACCAGTTTCGAAATATTTTATTTCTTCATCAGAGTTAAATTTAAATTGATATTTTCTGTACGAAATTTATTTAATCTGTAATTTGTAGTTGTAATTTCATGGGTTTATCCCGTTTACAACTCCCGTTATATAAATAAAATAGTAAATAAATAAATGATGTCTTTCATCAACCAACACATTTAACATTTCTCAAATATTTTTGCTTTATATACCGGTCATCATATACAGGGTGAGTGGGGAAGAATAGGCGGAACTTCATGAATGTATTGTACATGTAAAAACAAGTAAAACAAAACTCTAACGTTGTTATACGATTGTCTTCTGTTTAATAAATAAATCATTAGTGTCATCCTGTTTATCATTAGAGTCAAATTAATTATTATTGTCTTCAGACAATCGCATAACAACATTAGAGTTTTTACCGACAGCCAACATATATAAGGGAGGTATTGTGATCATACCGATTTTGACATTTCGAGATTTCGATGGATCTCCACGAATTGAGGTCCCTACATAACGTTTTGACTATTTTTAGCATGATGTCTGTCGGTCTGTTTGTCCGTCCGTCCATCTGTCCGTCCGTCTGTCTGTCTGTCTGTCTGACTGTATGTCTGTCTGTCTGTCTGTCTGTCTGTTTGTCTGTCTGTCTGTCTGTCTGTGTACACGTGCAGAGTAAATTCGGCTAAAAGGATTTTTATGAAACTTCATATTTAAGCTTCTGCCATCAATAGCACGAGCTGATCAACTTTTGGTAAAAATCGGTTGACTAGAAATGGAAGTTTACTCGTGTCGATTTGAAGATTTTTGCGAATATTTAGCAACAGGAAAATATTTCGAAAAAATTTATTTAACAAATGTTGCTATAAATGCAATAAATAATAACTTTTGAGACGTTTTTTGATAATAAGAAAAATTTCGAAAAATTTTTGGAAAATTTTCAATATTTTAGTTTGTCTCAATTTTTTCATACTTATATGTAACGTTTTCATGGTCATGATAAATAATAACTCTGTTGGAAACAATTAGGCCAAGTTATTTCTACTCTGCTAGAAAAATATTTCGAAAAAAATTATTTAACAAAAGTTACTATAAATGCAATAACTAATAACTTTTATTTGAGACGTTTTTTGATAAAATGAAAAATTTCGAAAAATTTTTGTAAAATTTTCAATATTTTAGTTTGTCTCCATTTTTTCATACTTATATGTAACGTTTCCATGATCGTGATAAAAACTATCTCTGTTAAAAATATAAAATATTAGGCCAAGTTATTTTTACTCTGCTGCTACAATGTATTTTATACAAGTACTTTATGATGGCGGTCGGTCCTGTGGTGGCCACAGTACAATACATTCCTGAAGTTCGGCCCATTCCTCCCCACTCACCCTGTATATGTTGGTTGTTTCTAGTATTAGGTAGCAGAGTTAAAAATAATATAATGTAAAACAGGCTTCTGATCATTTGAAAAATAAAATATCAGGGTGCGTATCTTGAGGTTACGTTTGTATCTAGAGGTCTACATGGGATATAAAAAATATTGAGCAAGAGTAAGTCGAGATACCACTGTATTCGTAGGAACTGAAATGGCAGAAAATAATTAAAGACCCCTCATAACAAACTTGAACAAATCTAATCGAAATCCATATAATACAGTAATGCCATTTAAGTCGTCGTCCTTCGAGAGATACATCTGTAAGAAGCTAACCTCAAACACACCTTAAATCTGTCACCGTTGGCTGGGTCGATATCGGTCGATGGGAAGGGAATCGAACCGTACCTCGGCTGAATAATTAAGGGCTGTCACGTAGCTCATCTCTGTAAATAAATCGGGCGAGCAATGGCTGTGCTCTTCACCAAGCCTGCACTATTCAATTACCGACAGACCTGTCTCATCGCCTCCGCAAATGCTCAGAAAATTCAACATTCCGAAGACACTTTTACAAAGTGCTATCAATTTGCTTTATTAACATTCGAACTTAAGATGTTTGATTTGAAAATTTTATTATAATAGGAAAGTTATTATAATAATAAAACTTTAGGTAGTTAAAGGATTTTTCAATCGTTATAATAGTAAAATCTATAATTTATAACACTGGTCAACAAATTTAAACTTTTTTTTTGCTGACTTAGATCTGATACTTGTTTTTAACTAATTTTGGGGTGGCGATTTCAAAAATGTTAACAGTTTCTGCCTATCACGTCAAAACTTTATTCTATCGTATTTTGAATTTTTTCACCTTTTCACGTTCTGATATACGTCTACTTTAATTTCAACTTCGTTCTTGTTGTCCAATATATTTCGTAGAAACGCCTTATATGCAGGTATTTGTTATAGACCTTTTTACAACGGCGGGGGTTGGAAGGTCAAGGGTCAACAAGGTGGATTCACAAAATATCCATGTTTTTTGTGTTTGTGGGACAGCAGAGCGTCAGAGAGATAAGCATTGGATAAAATTGGCCGGTGAGAATAGATTTAAATGTTGAAATGTTCACACTCTCTTTTCACCGGCCGCCAACATATATAAGGGATGTATTGTGATCATACCGATTTTGACATTTCGGGATTTCGAAAGATCATGATGTCTGTCGGTCCGTCCGTCCGTCCGTCCGTCCGTCCGTCTGTCTGTGTACACGTGTAGAGCAAATTCGGCTAAACGGATTTTTATGAAACTGCATATTTAAGCTTTTGACATCAATGGCACAAGTTGATCAACTTTTGGTAAAAATCGGTTGACTAAAAATGGGAGTTTACTCATGTCGATTTTAAGATTTTTGCGAATATTTAGCAACAAAAATATTTCGAAAAAAATGATTTAACAAAAGTTGCTATAAATGCAATAACTAATAACTTTTATTTGACACGTTTTTTGATAAAACGAAAAAATTCAAAATTCTTTTGTAAAATTTTCAAAATTTTTGTCTATGTCTCAATTTTTTCATACTTATATGTAACGTTTTCATGGTCATGATAAATAATATCTCTGTTAGAAAATATTAGGACAAGATATTTCTACTCTTTTGCTAGAATGTATTTTATACAAGTACTTTATGATGGCGGTCGGTCCTTTGGTGTTTCAAAATTTTCAAATTTTAGTCTAAGTTTAAATTTTTTCATACTTATATGTAACGTTTCCATGGTCATGATAAATAATATCTCTGTTAGAAAATATTAGGCCAAGATATTTCTACTCTGTTGCTAGAATGTATTTTATACAAGTACTTTATGATGGCGGTCGGTCCACAGCTGATTTTTTAAATTAAAATAATTAATTTTACCGTGTCCATGATTACTCAAAAAAAAAAAAAATCAAAAAAAAAACGTGAGTGGTACGCACAAAAAGCCGACCCTGCCTATATAGAGTCATTTTTGAGACACTTTGAGACCTAATTTGAGACATTTTTTGATAAAACGAAAAAAAAAAATGATTTTTTTTTTTTAGAATCTATTTTTGCATACTTATATGTAACGTTTTCATGGTAAGGATAAATAACATCTCTGTTAGAAAATATTGGGCCAAGTTATTTCTACTCTGCTGCTAGAATGTATTTTATACAAGTACTTTGTGATGGCGATCGGTCCTGTAGTGGCCACAGCTGATTTTTTATTTTCATTGTACCAATTTAAACATATTTCAGCAAAGCTGCCGCTAAAAGTCAAGCTTAAGAAAGTGCACAAATTCCTAAATCGATGTTTGGAAGAATGCTGTTAAACATTAACAAGACTGATCAATTATGGCCCTTCCTTTCCAATGTTAGCAATTAAACAAGATTTATGTACGATTTATGTTAGCTGAGCGGTCAAATCAGTCGAACCGTTGATTGGAAAAGAATGATTTATTGATAAAATCGTAGCTTTAATGAAGTTTGCTTGTTGTTTTGTAAACTGTCAGAGCAGCTTGAATTATTTTGGACTCTATACCGAGCTTTATTGGATAATGCGACTCAAATAAAACTGCAATTATCTTTTTATTGTAGTTTATCAACGGAGTTTAATCTTCGGTAAATTTCGCTGTATTTTAATTACATTGCACGCGTAATTTGCATGGCATAAAATCAACATTCAAACATTCATAAAATAATAAAAAAATTATGTGAAGTATAAATTTTCACATAATTTAGGATTTCATAGATAGCTAGTAATATACAACAATGCATTTAAATACTTTTTAGGGCTTTGTAGGTATAACCACCAAAAAACACTTATAACGTCACTCATTTGTCTGTCTGTATGTCTGTACGAAAGAAACTGTAGCCAAACGGTTGAATATAGAAAGTTGAAGTTTGGCATACTTGTACAACTTTTTGACCCACATATAGGAAAACTATAGAGTTCAAACAAATACAGCGCGGGATAAATATAAACAAATATGTATTTAATGGAAAAATAAATATTTTCTTTTTTTAAGTTTGAGTGGGGTATCAAATAAAACCTCTTAATACGTGGATGCACAAATTTATATTTTTGATTTTTTTTTTTTATGGTGTTTTTGTCAATATAATGGCAAAAAACTATTGTCCCCCACCCTATCTCCCACAGTGGTTGAACTAAAAATCTGAGAAATATCTCAATAATGTACATTGATGGAAACCGGAATAGTTCGACAGGAAATTTTGATCAAATTGGTTTTTCGCAAAATACTTATTTTTTGGTGTTGTCGAAAAAAAAAATATTTTTTTGGATTTACTGTGTGGTATGAAAAGAAAGATCTTAATAATAATAATAATAATAATAATAATAATAATATTTTATTGAGCCTGTTAGTGATCATAGAAATACAGAGGTTAAGTCAATATAATGTTTACATAGGTAGATATTCTACTGTTTAACAGAATTCAAAATTTAACATTAGTCAGCAAGACGTCTTAAGACGTAGATAAAGGAACGGGAAGTAGTTTTATATTTATATTTTATTTTTTTATTTTAATACGATTTTTTCCAAAAAAGTAGTAAAAAATCAGTCCCAAACTTTTAATCCTAAGGGGTTAAATTAAAAATCTGAAAAAATTCTAAGCAATGTATATTGCTATGAACCGGAAACGTACGAGAAGAATTTTTTATTTGATTTCGTTTATGGAAAATATTAGTTTTTGTTACTAAAAAAAAATGTTTTTTAAATTTTAATTTTATTGTTGGGATATTAAATGGAAGCTCTTTAAGTGCAGATTAAGAAACGGTAATTGATTTTTGAAATACATTTCATTTTGACTAAATTTTGCCAAGTATTAAGTTAATTTTTTTATGATCTCTTGTTCATTTTCTGTAATTTTTATTCATTTTTTAGTCATTTTTTTACTGAGATATTATATGTAGGGTCTACATATACAATAAATTTGTTTAATAGTACATTTAGTTTTTGTGGTCCGCGGTTGAAAATTATATATTTTACTAGTCCGTGGTACGTTTTCGGTTGAAAAACACTACCTTAGAACTTTCTTAAGAATCATAGCAACCAGCTGGCGAACAGAAGGGTTTTCAGAATCGAGCCGCTTGCAAGTTTTTAAAACTCATTATATAATGTACTAATGGAGAGGTTTCCTACATAAGATACCTTGAATTTCAGGGATGTACAGAGTAAGAACAAATGGAGTATATTAATATCATTTTTAAAAATTTATCAGCCAACTGTGACATTTACATTATATTATATGTAGGTTCCTCACATTATTTCTTTTTTTTTTCTCTATCTTTTTTTTAATACATTATTTAACTAGATCTACATACATGATGTAACACATAGTTTTGATAATACATTGTTTGTCAGGGTTTGTCACGTTGTGGGGTCGGTTCGAAGAACTCCCCTGTCACTTCATGTTGTGTCTGTTAATTCGATACTAATGTTTAATTAGATTGTTCGCTATCCGCACTATCACTGTCACTGTCTCTTATAGTGTCTTGCGGTAATTTTCTCTTTAATCTTCTGTGGATTTTTCGCTTACCCAGTTCGTAGTGTGTGGCACCGGAGCACTGTCCAATTATGTGGAAAAATGTTGTTTACAGCTTTTTCATGAATTCTTCTATTGTCATTATACCCAGTTCCTCGTGTAAATGTCTGTTCCTGATAAACCACGGGCTGTTGGTGGCGATCCGTAATACTTTCGACTGAAAAGCTTGCAATTTTCTAATGTGTGTTCGGTGTGCAGCACCCCATAACATGCACGCATAGGTCCAAGGTAGGTCTCAGTATACTTTTGTATATTAAGAGGAAACATTTTCTTTTTAGGGTTGATTTCCTATTCACTAATGGATAGAGTATCGCTAATTTAGCTTGGGCTTCTCGTAATTTTTTCTTAATGTGGTGTCTCCATGTTATACTGTTATCGAGATGCACCCCTAAATATCTTATTGCTTGGTTAGGCGGGTTCCATAAAATAATGTTGTTGTTAATAATTATATCTGGCAGGTTACTAGTTTTTCTTAGCGTGAACATTTTTATTTCGCATTTACATGTATTTAGTTTAATGCACCATTTTTTAAAATAATCAGTAGTGATGTCAAGGTTTTTTTGTAGATCACTGACTGCTCTGTTTTGAACCACGTTTTTTGTAAATATTGCGGTATCATCTGCAAACATGGCTATTGTTGCATCTGCTGGAACGGGCATGTCGTGCACAAATACGTTAAATAGAACAGGGCCTAAGACTGATCCCTCTAGGACTCCTGCTCAATATTTCTAAATCTCGTTGCAAACCATACAAAATATCGTGGCACACTTTTGTGCCGTAATACACAGATTCAAAACCACTGCTTTACCCCATTCAATCTATTTCACTTTTCTCGTGCATTTCGTTGTTTTGTAAACACACTAGTCTATAATAGTCGTGTGAATGTTCGAATTGCTGGGTTAATTTTGTTTTGATTCTCTCTGAAATGTGGTAAATGAAAAACAATGTCCGCTTTGTATATTGACGCTGTTGAAAGAAGTTATTACAAAATGATGGGTTTTTGTTTTTAAATTGATGTACTTTTTTTGTTCCATAAGTTATTTTTGTTTATGTGACATATGTATATACATTTATGATGGGATGAAAAATGAATTATTTCAGATAATAGAATTTTTAATGTTTAAAAGGGGAGTAGGAATATCAAATAGTCATTTAGAGTTTGCAAATTTTGATTATAGACTTCACTGCTACTTTACGATTAAAGCCGTATTCAGAGCAACAAATTAATGCACTGTTCTTAGTGAGCTATTCACCATAGCTTATCACTAACCAGGTAAACTATGGAAAAACAGTCGACAGTCGATAACGCATAATCTATTAAATTTAGAACTGTGAACGAAGCTTTATACAAAATCAGTTCTTAAACACATTTAAAAGGTTAAAATATAAACCTGTGAATTAATTTTCTGATGAATTGATCTTCATGGTAAAATCAATTTTGAATCATCATTCTTAATGTAAAACTACCTTTATAGTTTTAATTAGTTTCTTGGCCTGAGACTACCTAAATAATTATGTCCCAGGGCAAGTTCTACAATCTGTTATTACCATCTGAGCATTCTAAATAAAAGACAACAAGCTCCATCTACAGACACAAACAAATCTATTCTTATTTACCCGTCGTAAACAGTATTTCCTTACTCGCATTTACTGCCATCTACTGAGAGAACAAAACAAAACAAGAACAATCTAGAATTTCCTTTAATTCGTATCACATTTCAGAATTAATCAAACCAGTAACTAGATGTAATAAATTAAAATTCAACACTTTAATTATAATCTTAATCAATAAATGCACGAGGTTATTAATTTTATGTATTAACAAGAAAACGCTAATTGAATGCAGTCAGGGTTCATGATGGACGATCAACTTTTAGCACTTCTTAAGAGGATTCTACACTGTACACACAAGGAAATCACTGCATTAGTAAATGACTCATAAAGGGTTACGAATTAAGAAAGCACAATACAACAGAATCAACCAATAATATTTGATCTTTACATATTTTTTGTTTGATTTTGCTCAGTTGCATAGTATGAGGGTTGCCTCTTATATTTCGAGATTACGCTAAACTAGTGCTGCCACCTGGCAACTGACGCTTCTATCGTAAAATTCGAATTTTTGTCAATATACGTACTAAGAACGTTTTGACTTGCGAGCGCTTTTTGTGTTTTTTACAGTAACTGGAAAAAATATATCTCGGCTAAAAATGGAATTAAATCGTGAATATTTTCGAGCGATTATTGTTTACAACTTCCGTGGATTAACCTAAAAACAGTGCATCGATGAACTTAATTCGACTTAAGCGATGAAGCACCATCAAGGACTACTGTTTATCGATGGTATGCCGACTTCAATCGTGGCCGTAGTTCGCTTAAGCACGAATTTCATGAAGGTCGTCCAAAATCAGTTGTTGTTCTGGAAAACATTGATGCTGTGCGTGAACTGATACTACAAGATTGTCATGTGACTTATCGTGAGATTGAGGTATCCTTGGGCATTAGTGGGACCAGCATACAATTACTATTGCATGAACATTTGGCCGTCAAAAAGATTTGTTCGTGGTAAATCCCACATAATTTTCTATATACTATCGGAAGGTGCCTCAATCGGAATGGAAAAAGTGCTTCGAAAACTGGTTCAAACGTATGCAAAAGTGTATTGAAATTCATGGAGAATATTTTGAAAAACAATCAAGCCACTTTTGTTGATAAATAATTATTTTTGATCTCAGATCCCAAAATATAAAACCATCGTATGCACAAAAACTGCAAAAACGAGATTTTTTAATATACCGTCCTTCGCTATTTGTGGGTCCTTCCCGTTGTTTAATTGGTTTTTTATAATCCCGATTCCCGGGATTCACTTTTTAAATCCCGAGTATTTCAAGTAAAGAGCAAAAAAATTGATGTGAAGTGTGAATTTTCACACATTTCAAGGTTTCGCAGGTATTTAGTAAGTGAATGATGATTATTTGGGGTGCCAAAACAAATTTCATGTTAAATAATTTTTGTGTTAATTTTAATTCGAATGCGTAATACCATTGTTTAGGTTTCTAAATATGTGCAGTATTTTTTTTTTTATATATAGCAAGGTTCATTAAGATTTTGAAAATTGCGCCTATGGCTTCCATTGGTTGTTTTAAGTCATAACTCCACCCCTTTGATTTCGTGTATTACGCTTTTAAAAATTAAATGCAACATTTGCCCAAATATAACTAGAATTTAGAAAAAATAATTTAAACAAAATAAAAATGCAAAAAAAACATAAAAAATAAAATTGACTCGAGACCGGAGCGAACACTAGTTTGCTAATTAGAACGCTAACCATTACACTTTCAAAGCATGCTGGTTTACTGTGTTACATAAGTTATTAAAGATTTTACATGTTCAAGTAAAAAAACACAAAAAATGCTTTATTTTCCAAAAACAAAATCTGATCAAAAATTCCTGTTGTACTATTCCGGTTCACACAAATATACATTACTTAGAATTTTTCAGATTTTTAGTTTAAACCATCTGGGCTACAGGGTGTGGGACAAAAAATTTTTTGCACAATTTTCGCAAAAATCGCGTCAAAATTATTTATTTTGCAAAAATAAAATATTGATCGTTAATGCACCTACTAAGGGCTTTCATTTGATACCCTACTCAGAATTTAAAAATAATGTTTTTTTTTTTTCTAGGAACTTATATTTGTTTATATTTTTAGGGGGATATGTTTTTTAGATGTTTTAGTACTTTTCCTATGTGTGGGTCAAAGAGTTGTATAAGCACGCCAAATTTCAACTCTCTAGGTTTAGCAATTTGGCTACAATTTTTACCGAACAGACAGACAGACGACAAAATGACGGTATAAGGGTTTTTTGGTCATACCTACAAAACCCTAAAAAAGAATAATTTTCTATCACGCCATCCCTATTCAATATTTGAAACTAGGGAATTTGGTTAACGATTTTTTTTCCACGTTTTCAAATTTTAGTACTTAAGAAAAATGGAGGGCGGGTAATCTTCAGCCACGTTACATATCTCTGAAGCAGCCTTCCATGGTAAAATAAGACTCCACTCTTTGACCTGCCAATGCCCTGTCTAGGTTACAAATTTCAATGCTGAGCGTATGAGTTGTTGTATTAAAAGCTATTTGTCAGCGTCTTGATAAGCAGTATTTATTTTTTAAATAGGTCTTCAAGAAGTAGTCCTTTAGGATATCGTCTTTGAAGTACGATCTTCAGCGCAAGAAATACGACCGAAATTAAGCAAAAACGTAGAAAACACAACAGAAACCCACAAAACCATGAAATATGTGATAACAACACATTCCATCAATTATTTGACCAGCAGTTAATTCATTTTCTCTCATTTGGGATGAATAACAATTAGCGCCAAATTTTGAACGAAAATATATCATGTAGCCATATGCATTACATACATATTAGATCAAATGAAAACAAAATTAGCCTCTCAAATTTATCCACATAAATAAAGGGATGTTTACCAACAATGAAATATCTTGATGGAGTCAACCACGGACTTAAACAAATGTTTAATTAATTAAACTGTTGTAACGGAAATGAAAAGTCTGGGATTCCCCAATGCAATTAGTGTGTGACATGTGCCCACATCTAGCGGCCGGTCACAGAACTAATTCCAGCAAGACGTCGGCTTCATTGTTAATTACTTATGTCTGATGTTAGCGGTTCTTCTCAATAGATGGATTACGGAAGGTTAGGGATAAAAACGGAAAGAAAGAAAGGTTAGGTTAATTTATCTTTATCTAAAGTCGATCAAATGAACAAAAGCCATTTTTGTGAAGTATCTCTATTTTTGGAGGATGTAAAAAATATCGAGTATAGCAATTATCATTGCTAAAGTTTCAGTAAAAGAACAAGAACATTTAAGGGAAGATAAAGGATGTTTTTTACTGGTTTTTACCGTTTTACTTTTTTACTAATTGTGATGTAGCTAAGTACCACATTTAGACCAGTGTTTCTCAAACCTTCGACAGTTGCGGACCACTTTCAAAATTCCACACAAACCGCGGACCACCAACGTCAAGAAAAACATTTCTTTTTTTGCGTAAAGGCCCATTACACTATGCAACAAATTAAATATATATATATATATATATATATATATATATATATATATATATATTTCACTGGATTTACAGTATTTAATTACGATTCCCCACCTTAAAATCAATTGAGGTTTATAAATAAAATTGTCACATCAAGTCAGGTTTCATAGAGAAAAGCATTTATTGTTTTTTTTTTTTTTAATTATATAAATTAGCGACATAAAACTTTATTTTTTCTTAAAAAACTTATTTTTTTTTGTGCGATTGGCTTTTCTCGTGTAGTCAGTTATCGCGGTATCCCTCTGAAGGCACCAACAGTCGTCTGCAAGCATGGATGGTTCCCATCTACCAGTCTGTAAAAGATTCCACTGTTTTATCTGGATCCTAATATTTCTGGTAAAATCTAAATCTCTGATAAGTTCGTTTAGTTCTGATTGACTAATCAAATGTGGTTCCGTAATAGTAGTTGGATCTTGAAATACCTCATCACTAGAAGGGCCGGGAACGTTATCTTCTTCCATAGAACTCGATGAACTTGAAAATCGTTTTGGTACTTGAATGTCTAGAGAATGGGGTAGCGGCATTGATACTGATGGTACATTGGCATATTTCACTGAATGTTTTGATTTTTTAGAAAAACCCTTCACATTTGTCAAACAGAAATAAAAGTCGTCTATGTGGTTCTTCGGTTCACACCACTGCATTGGTACACCAAAAGGCATCACTTTTATAGTACCATTGTACCAACCCGTTAAATATTTATAACATTTTAAACAACACACTTGGGGCACCCATGATTTGTCTTGATTTTTAATTACACCAAAAAATTTATAACAAAATGAGTTAGGAGAATTAACACAAACGCGCGGCATTTTGTAGATTTATAACTAATCTAAATATTTTGATGACTTTTGTACACAGCAAAGATATATTTTTATGAATAGGCTCAAACAAGTTTTATCAAGAATAAACAAATTAAGATTTTACTTCTCTATGTTTTGAGACTAATACGAATAAAGCTGCATTCACACCTCTGTAAATCAACACGTTGTACGCTATGGATAATTTTTAAACGAGGTCATTTGGTATGATCGGACATGCTCGTGCTTTGTCGTTGCTATACTACTGTTGAGCGATATAGTACGAGCTTGTCCGATCATACCAATTGCACTCGTTTAAAAACTATCCATAACGCACAGAGTGTTAATTTACTGAGCTCTGAATGCAGCTTTACTATTCGAAATATTGGTGAATTTTTTAGTGTTGCATAGTGTTATTAATACTAATGAAATTTTGTGTGTGCGAACCACCAAGAACTGGCCCGCGGACCACCTGTTGAGAAACACTGATTTAGACAATATCGTTTTATCGGGTGGTTGAAATTTCCTTACTCAATGCACAAATTTTTAGGATTTTATAGGTATGAACACCAAAAAACTCTATTCCGAGCTTAAGTGGATAATGCGACTCAAATAAAACTGCAATTATCTTTTTATTGTAGTTTATCAACGGAGTTTAATCTTCGGTAAATTTCGCTGTATTTTAATTACATTGCACGCGTAATTTGCATGGCATAAAATCAACATTCAAACATTCATAAAATAATAAAAAAATTATGTGAAGTATGAATTTTCACACAATCTAGGATTTCATAGATAGTTAATAAGATACAACAATGCATTTAAATACTTTTTAGTGTTTTGTAGACAGACAGACAGACAGACAGACAGACAGACGGATGGACAGACAGATCGACAGACATCATGCTAAAAATAGTCAAAACGTTATGTAGGGACCTCAATTCGTGGAGATTCATCGAAATCTCGATATGTCAAAATCGGTATGATCACAATAGGGGAAACTTTTTAAGATCGCAGCGCCGTATGCGGCAAAGCTGGAACACTCGAAAGCCACATTAAACTATTATTCGTGTATTTGTTTACATGGTGAAAATGAACACGAGTTGTATTTTTCCTGTTTTTCGAGCATTTTTTTAATTTAAAGGTAATCTACGATTTACAAGATATGTAATAATATACTATTCTAAAGAAATTTCAAGGATATTTTTAGTTTTTCATTGTATTTTTAATTCTTTTTGACTGTCTGTCAATATAATAACAACTAAAATATGGTAAATATATTAGTAAAAATTAATATCTCTGCCTGAAAAAGTAGAAGGGCCTTTTAATATATCAACTGATAATTTAGGCAAATTTTGGGTGCGATAAATGCTTTTTTTCAGTCTTTTTTTTGGACGTAAAAAATCACTTTCCATAAAATGCAACGGGCAAACACGCATGCAAGGACTTGGATTTTTGCCCATTTTTAGTTTTTGAGTCCATAAAAACCTACGATCCACTTTCTCTCTGCCTCCAAACGTCGTTTCAATTGATATTTTTTTCGATTTAGGTTAGGTTAGGTAAATTATGGAATGTTTAAGAAGGATTCTTCATTATTCACGATTTACATTGCGGCACACAACAAAATTGATTGTTTTTTTTTCCATGAAACACAAAAATAAAACACTAACAACAAAAAAACACGTATTTCTCCACTGAACAAAACAAAACAATGTGGCTTTCGTATCTTTCACAAATTGCCACCAGATGTCAGGGCGCTTAGGAAGTTTCCCCTATACCTCCCTTATATATGTTGGCGGTCAGTAAAAATTAAACTTATTTATTTTAATTAGCTACATTATTTTTAACATTCGTTTGTTATTGAACAAACATCACTATCGTAGATGGCGTTGACATCCAGCAACTTAAAAAGTAAGAGAATCGGCCTAAGCCGAAAGAGATATAGGTTTTGTCTAGTACTTGATGATAAAAAAGAACTATTTTTGATATGGTCGCCTAAAAAATATTTCTTGTAGACCAGCTTTTCCCAAAGTGGGTTCCGCGATAAAATTCAGGGGTTCCGCGGGACTATTTGCGGTGCTATTTATATCACTTTTGTTTCATAAAAATGGATATTTAAAAAAAAAAAATAGGATTTAAGATTATTATTAGTAAAATTTATTCAAGAAAAATACAAAAATAAATGTAATACAGATACACAGATAAAACAACATTCTGGTCTGATATATATGACCAATATCCTCGTTTATCAAAAAGGGCTATTTGGTTGTTGTTACCGTTTGCAACTACGTACATGTGTGAATTTGGATTTTTAAAATACGCTGATACAAAATCGAAATATCGCAGTAAAGTAAAAATGTTGCACCAGATATGCGAATTTGATTATCCAATATTATACCAAATTTTCAAAGGATATTAGAATTCAAAAAGCAAAAGTATGCTTCTTATTAAACCTAGCTGTATAAGCAAAGTCTCACACATTATATGAAAAATATGAATTCATGATTTTTAGGGTTTTGTAGGTATGACCAAAAAACCCTTATACCGTCATTTTTTCGTCTGTCTGTCTGTCTGTCTGTCTGTCTGTTCGGTAAAAATTGTACACAAACGGCTAAACCTAGAGAGAAGAAATTTGGCATGCTTATACAACTCTTTGACCCGCACATAGGAAAAATACTAAAACATCTAAAAAACATATCCCCCTAAAAATATAAACAAATATGTGCTCATCGAAAAAAAAATATGTTTTTTAAATTCTGAGTAAGGTATCAAATGAAAGCCCTTAGTACGAGTTCGAATCCTGTTAATTTTATTTTTTTTTTTTGCATTTTTATTTTGTTTAAATTATTTTCTCAAAATTCTAGTTATATTTTGGTAAATGTTGCATTTAATTTTTAAAAGCGTAAATTTAATAACCAGTGGGAAGTGTTGAAATTATAATTTAATTCTGCTTCACAAAATCAGAGGGCGGGGCTTATGATTTAAGCAACCAATGGAAGCCATAGGCGCAATTCGAAATCTTAATGAACCTTGCTATATAAAAAAAATACTGCACATATTTAGAAAATTAAATAATGGTATTAGGCATTCGAATTAAAATTCATAAAAAAATATGTTGACATAACATTTGTTTTGGCATCCCAATAATCATCATTCATTTACTAAATACCTGCAAAACCCAGAAATGTGTGAAAATTCACATCAATTTTTTTTTTTTTTTTAATTTTAATGTTCTAGTTTTTAGAAAGACAATGAAAATTACTTCTAATTTATAAACTCTTACTTTTTTATCGTATTTATAAAAGGAAAAAGTTTGCAGGAATGTAATGTATTTTTTTTGTATTTAGTTGTATAAAAATAAAATCCAATAAAAGAGTTCCGAAATTTTTTAAACAGCGCATTGGGGTTCCGCGACAGTATAAGTTTGGGAACCACTGTTGTAGACGGTTAAATGTTTTCGGTTTTTTTTTTTTTTTGTTTTCACGATACGTTGCTAATCATTAGGGTGACCATTCGTCCCGCATTTTGCGGGACTGTCCCGCATTTTAACATTTTGTCCCGCATTAAGATGCTTTCCGCAAAAGTCCCGCATTTTAAGTTTTTGTCCCGCATTGTCCCGCATTTTAACATTTTGGATTTGGGACGTGAGGACCTTTTTTTGCTCTTCACTTGGATTTTGGGAGATGAGGACCTTTTTTTGCTCGTCACTTGGATTTGGGAGGTGAAGACCTTTTTTTTTGCTCTTCGCTTGGATTTTGGGAGATGAGGACCTTTTTTTTGCTCTTCACTTGGATTTGGGAGGTGAGGACCTTTTTTTTGCTCTTTACTTGGATTTGGGAGATGAGGACCTTTTTTTTGCTCCGTCCCGCATTGCCTTCTTAAATAAAAAATTGATGTGAAGTGTGAATTTTCACACATTTCCGGGTTTTGCAGGTATTTAGTAAGTGAATGATGATTATTTTGGATGCGAAAACAAATTTTATATTAAAATATTTTTTTTGTTAATTTTAATTCGGAGCCTAATACCATTATTTAGGTTTCTAAATATGTGCAGTATTTTTTTTTATATAGCAAGGTACATTAAGAATTTTAAAAATTGCGCCTATGGTTGTTATAAGTTCCGCCCCTCTGATTTCGTGTACATTGAAACAGAATTAAATTATAATTTAAACAATTTCCACTGGCTATTAAATTTACGCTTTTAAAAATTAAATGCAACATTTGCCAAAATATAACTAGAATTTTGAAAAAATAATTTAAACAATATAAAAATTAAAAAAAAAAACAAAAAAAAATATAGTCTCTTCTCCAGGGTTCGATCCCTTTCGGGTCGGGTTACTTCGGTGACAAATCAACGTCTAATACCACAAGACCAGCAGACACGTTACAGTGTGGCGTGTTACAAAGCTATAACTTGTGTACATTATTAGCAAAAAATCACAAAATATGCGTTTTTTTCCAAAAACATAATCTGATCAAAAATTCCTGTTGAACTATTCCGGTTCACACCAATGTACATTACTTAGAATTTTTTCAGATTTTTAGTTTAAACCATCTGGGCTACAGGGTGTGGGACAAAAAATTTTTTGCACAATTTTGGCAAAAATCGCTTCAAAATAATTTATTTTGCAAAAATAAAAATTTGATCTTTAATCCACGTACCAAGGGCTTTCATTTGATACCCTATTCAGAATTATAAAAAAATATATTTTTTTTCGATGAGCACATATTTGTTTATATTTTTAGGGGGATATGATTTTTAGATGTTTTAGTATTTTTCCTATATGCGGGTCAAAGAGTTGTATAAGCATGCCAAATTTCAATTATCTAGGTTTAGCCGTTTGGCTACAATTTTTACCGAACAGACAGACAGACAGACAGACAGACAGACAGACAGACAGACAGACGACAAAATGACGGTATAAGGGTTTTTTGGTCATACCTACAAAACCCTAAAAATGGTCACCCTACTAATCATTGACTAACGGTTATGAAACACATCTAAAATGTAGTTAATTAATTACATTACATACCGAATATTTTCCTTTATTCGCAAAAAACGCACTGATATACATCATTTTAACACTCAAATCACTTTTTAACTTTAATTCACAAACTCACTGTTACGAAAGCACCATCTACACACAAAGTTCTGGAAAGAACTGACGCGTTTAAATCAAATTTAGACATTCCAGTAAATAATATTTAATTTAAAATGACTTTAAATAGATCATATATTGTAAAATACACGATAAAAGCCAATTTTCAACTGTCATTCTTATTTCCGTCCGAATTTCAAGAATGTTAAAACTTTTTCTCCCAACTTCATTACTTTCCTGACAAAAAAAGAAAGACATATACGCATAACCATTAGCTAGAAGAAGATAACTATATAAAACTTTAAAAAAAGATAGGTAAATATAATTTCACTCAAGTTGAAATGGGATGAAGGTGTTTGGTTTGAGTGAGAGCAAAATTAATTATTGGATTTTTTAGGGGGTTAGAAAGAGATAGAGATATTATCGTGTATGGGTGCTATTTTTTAATTATGTTGTGAACGTAAGTCTTTTCTTAAAGGTATTTGAAAATAAATTATTAAGCTCTAAAGCTGGTTTCAGACTTTTTTTTATTTTAGATCGCAAAATGTCTTTGTCATAGAATACACAGAAAGACTAATACTTGTGGGATCCTTTGAAGTTTGTTAGGATAATATGCCCTTGAAATCCCAGACAGGTACAGGTCCTTTATCAGTACATATTTTTATTTACTATTCTTATACAGAACGCAGAAAATTGCTTTTTTGTTCTTGATTTTTCTTTAAAAATATGTTTTTTTATCAATAACGTAAGATTTCATATATTGTTTTTTATCTGAGTATGTCATATTGTTTTTTTTTTTAGTTGCAATGACAGCGTGAAATAAAGTCTATTTCAGAAGACAATAAAGACTTTATTGCACGTTGTCATGATATAGTACAAAGAACAAACGTAATAAAAATATTGATGTGAAGTGTGAATTTTCACATACTGCAGGATTTTGTAGGTATTTAGTAAAATAAAATAAATTCTTAATAGGTTCCCAACGACTAGGTAGTCATATCACAGAAGCTAGGAACAGGGAGGGTAAGTTCTAGGATTATTAAAGTAAAGGTTGTCTCGTAACTTGTAGTGGGGGGGGGTAAATAGCGAAGATACACGTCATCTATCTGCTAACGGGACGTCAGCCTTTGTTTATCGTATATGTTATATACACGTTTAAATTTTGTCTATAAATATAAAAATATCGTTTAATTTTTTGATTTTCTACTTGTTTTAATTTCTTTTTTCTTCGATAGGAATGTTTCTTCGTTCTAAATAAATGTTCTTACATTCATTTTTGATGTGAAAAGAATAATAAGTGAAATATTTCAATATTTGAGTTTTAGGGTGTCCCCCCGTAACTACCTTAATATTCATCAAATTGAAAAAATGCAGAGAACAAATATGATTTGTTTTCTTATAAACGACATTTATCGTATAGTTTTTTCTGTTAAGATAGTTCTGTTTATAAAGGAAATATTTTAAATTTTTAAGTACCAGTTTTAACCAAGAAACACCCCCTAAGAAAGAAAATTTTGAGATACCATGCCTATATTTGAATCCTGGTTCTACTCTATTGTACCAAATTTCTTTAAATTACACCCAGCCGTCTTAAAAACAGATATAACCTCCAATTTTATTAATTACTATATTATTATAGCAATTTGTTTTTCTATTTTTATTCAAATATACCTAAAATTATATTTGTATTCGATTTTATTGTTATTTATTAACTACAAGGTGTCTCAAAAGAAATTTAATATTTAGTGGATTGATTAAAAAAAAAGTAAGCCGTATATAGAAAAAATGTTTATTAATTATTAAAATACACTTTTTGGGGATTTATTTCTAAAAAATTATATCGTCTAAATGTAGACCCTCGCGTTCTCGACACTCATTTAATCGAACAGTAAAATTACTTATGACGTCTCGGCAGGTGGACTCAGTGATGGCTGCCATTTCGTGACGGAT
Source organism: Liopterus haemorrhoidalis (assembly GCA_963971575.1). NCBI lineage: Eukaryota > Metazoa > Arthropoda > Insecta > Coleoptera > Dytiscidae > Liopterus > Liopterus haemorrhoidalis. The sequence goes on from OZ020611.1 coordinate 230,540,777, forward strand.
ATTTTCTTTCAAATGCGCCAGTGAAGTCGATTTATTGGCGTAAACTTTAGATTTAAGATAACCCCATAGGAAAAAGTCCATAGGGGTTAAATCTGGACTGCGTGGAAGCCAATTTATGTCACCTCTCCGGGAGATCAATTTGCCTGAGAATTAAGCCTCTGACTGGCATCTTGGGGCTTTAATTCTTGCACCAATTGAATTTTGTAGGGGTGCAGCTTTAGGTCTTTGTGCATAATGCGATGTAATGATGATCTATGCACATTTAAAGCACTTGCGCGCTTCCGAATTGAAAGGTTCGGGTCGTCACGAACAGACTGATTAACATTCTCCACGTTTTCTACCGTTCTTGATGACCTAGGTCGGCCGGATTTTGATTTATCCAGCGTTGTACCAGTCTCTTCAAACTTTTTAACCTAATGTCGAATGAGAGGAACGCTTGGCGGATCATTTAAGTGGCGAAAACCTCGAATATTGCAGAATTTTCTACGCGCTACAGTCGCCTAATCACCGTTTTTGTAAAACTCTCGTACGCATAACGCGCGGTCTGCTCCTGAGAAACGCTCCATAGCAACTAAATTCCCAAGAGCCAGGCTACCGATTGACATAACCCCCGCGCCCCTCGGATACGTTGCGTTCACGCAGGAAGCTAAATAAATATAAAATTTCTTTTGAGACACCTTGTATAATACAAATACCCATCACCTTAAATTTTATATAAATCAGTATAAAATTTTCTTAGGGATTTATTTATAATTTATTCAGTAGAACTGTCTTGAAATAAATATCTATTATGAATATAGTCAATAAAAATATTTAAAAACATGCAACATCTATATTAATTCTGTATGCTAGTTTGAACTAAGCAGACATGTGACGTGTTCCCTCTCACGCTCTGATTGGTCAGGAGTTACGAGACAACCTTTACTTTAATAATCTTGGGTAAGTTCTTCGTTTCTAGACCGTCGATCATAAATATGAAAGCCACGTGATCTGTGTGACGTTTCAATCAGTTCTATTCTTGTATAAACATGTACTCATTTTAAGTAAAAATATTTAAGGCTGAGTCGACCCTAGAACTGACTTCACAATATTGGAAGATGACAATTCGGAAGAGCTAGGGATTCGAACCCGAACTTTTTTTACCCGGAGTCACGGCAACTCTAAGGTTCGGGTTCTGAAAACTTAGCCGATTTTAATCTTTTAGTTAAACTCTGTTACAACATAACAATCCTATAAGTAACCATTGCAACAATTTTCTAACTATTTTGTAAAGTTAACTAGGCTTCGACGTGCTTCCATCTAGAGACTTACAACCATACTTGAGGTGCGTACCCTTTATTTCTAGTGCTATAATTAAGAGTTTCTTCATATGTAGATGTAAATGTATGGCAATAAATAACAAAAAATAAATAAATCAGCTGTGGCCACCACAGAACCGACCACGATCACAAAGTACTTGTATAAAATACATTCTAGCAGCAGAGTAAAAATAACTTGGCCCAATATTTTCTAACAGAGATATTATTTATCATGACTATGGAAACGTTACATATAAGTATGACAAAATAGATACTTTAAAAAAAATAAAATTTTTCTTTCGAAAATTTTTTCAAAAATGTTTCGATTACCAAAAAATGCCTCAAATAAAAGTTGTTAGTTATTGCTTTTATAGCAACATTTGTTAAATAATTTTTTTCGAAATATTTTTGTCATGAAATATTCGCAAAAATATTAAAATTGACACGAGTAAACTCTAGTTAACCCATTTTTACCAAAAATTGAGCAACTCGTGCCATTGATGTCAAAAGCTTAAATATGAAGTTTCATAAAAATCCTTTTCGCCGAATTTGCTCTGCACGTGTATACAGACCGACAGACAGACATACAGACGGACGGACGGACAGACACACAGACAGACAGACACACAGACAGACATACAGACAGACAGACAGACCGACTGACAGACATCATGCTAAAAATAGTCAAAACGTTATGTAGGGACCTCAATTCGTGGAGATCCATCGAAATCTTGAAATGTCAAAATCGGTATGATCACAAACCTGCCTTATATAGGTTGGCGGTCGGTAATAATAATCAATAAGAAGAAAAAATTAACTTCAACAATTAATAAGGTGTTTCAGTTTTTCGACATTTTAAAAATGTAAAAATGTACCATGAATTCTTGAAACAATGTCAAAACTAAAAATACCGATCCGGAATCCGGATAGCGTAGCGATTCGTCTGCCTGGAGCAGGGCAGGTGTTACCATTAAGTGAGTCTAGGCGACCGTCTAGGGCAGTGGTTCTCAAACTTATTTGGCCTACCGCCCCCTTTTCAGTGAAAAATTACTCCGCGCTCCCTGGAAATCTACATTCTTTAAACGAACAAACAGAAAGATATATGTATCTATATTTCTACCTACGTTCTAAAATATAGTAAAGAAAGATGTTGTAAATAAGATACCTTGAAGCTTGAAATTAAAAATTATTTATCAAAATCATATTCTCATCTAATGAGAAGGATGAACCTGGTGCGCTGCTATCAATGTATCAATCCTCGGCTCTATTTTTGTCAGCAGTATTCTTAAATCACCGCGATTAGCTATTTGCAGTCGGTTTATTATTATTATTTTTTTTTGTTAATTGATTTGTGACCGCACTGAACCCACGTTCCAATAAATATGATGAAGAAAATGCAATTAACAACTTTTGTATTATAGCCCATAACCCAGGATAAGCTGTAGGAATCTGCTTTTACAGCCAGAACTGTTGGTAGCCGTCTTTGAATTTAAATTTCAATTCGTAATTTGTTGTTACTTCCATCAGTTCTTTTTGTAATTTTGGAGTATTTGCACTTGAAAAAGGATCCAAAACTGAATCGGGTATGATCATTTTAAAATATCTTCAAATCGTTGGTTGAAGAATGGAGATCATCCAAGTGCTGACAATAGGTAAGTCTTCAGCATTTTCAATGCCCCCCCAAATGCACCTGAGGCTACTATCGCCCCTCTGGATCGTTCCAGAAGGGCAGTATCGCCCACTTTGAGAATCACTGGTCTAGAGGTACCACAGAATGGGGGCGCTGGAAAGCCATGAAATTAGGACTTTTATCTATGGAATTATGTTTAGAGGGCGCCGAAGTATGTCTTACCAAGGGGCGCTGATTAAATCTTGCCTAGGGGAGCCAACGACCGTCACGTCGGCCTTGATAGAGGGTTGTAGTATTTAGAAGGGGAGGACACAGTGATAAATTAATTTTAAATGGGCAACATGTAGAAAATGGTTAAGAAGCACTATTTAGTGACATACATTTATTTATTGCATAATATTGCTATTGACAAAGGAAAGAAATATAGTATACAATTTTACAGTAAACTGTAACGCTGTCATTTAGGACTTAACTTTTAAAATTGTTTAAAATTCACCTATAATTTATCTCTGTTTTATTCTTTTATTAGTTAAACATTCGTCTTACTATTAGATTTTCTTTCCATCTACTTCAAGCTTTAGAAAAAGCACATTTTCAACACCGTCAGCGAAGAAAAAGCGCGCATGCCCATTGCTTGAATGCGTACGTTGTAAGGCTTGTTTCATTCTATGTCGTTTTAATTAAATTAACGAGAATCAAATATTTAGCAGGTTTCACAGTCAACATTTCAAACAATCAGGTCACAGAAAAGGTAGCATTAATCAAAATATTATTTTATATATTTATCAAATATTAATTTCACTTTTAATTTCAATTTGATGCACAATTTGTATGGTATTAATTATGTATATGTAATTTTCTTTTAAGAAAAGTGAAAAATGATAATGCAAAACAAAAGTTAATTATTTTGTTTGGAAAAAATATTTCTTTTTTAAGGTTGAGTTAGTAGGCGTTTACGTTTATTGAATCCACAAGATTGCTCTGATGACGTCACAAGAATCGTCGGATTGTTCGGATTTTGTTAACATTTTCGTAAGCGATATTTGTCTGAAGTTAAGTAGTGACGCCAGGTGACGGTGGCGCTAACTGCAACTGTCAAATTTCTGTCGTTGATTACAACTGTTGCCGCATTTTGTTTTATAAGTATGAGTTTATTACTAATAATAAAATTCTATTGCAAATGGCACTTATTTCGTATATTTTTCAACACATTCCAATGGGCTGTAAGATTCAATTTACCCGCGCTAACCCCCACCACCAGCAATCCTACCAGATCATCGGATGCTTGGAAACGCTCGGATTGCTCCGGCGGATCAATCGGATTGACTAAAAATAAGCATATGTGTACGCTCCGCATGACTTTACGAATGGATCGGGAGCACTCGGATCGCTCGGATTAATCGGACCGATTAAACGTAAACGCCTAGTGTTTCTCTAACTATCCCTAATAAACATCTCCATCCCTACAAGGTAAAGGGCATCAACACTATGTCTTCATCTAATTCAATTTCTTGCTGTTGTCTTTGTTCATCCAAGATTTTCCTCTTTGTATTCATTGAAAACATATTTTACCAGGATGATTAAAATGAATAAAATATTTTGAAAATCGTTTATCGTGTGTTGATCTAAGTGCTTTGAATAATAATCTACATCAGTGTTTCCCAACCACCGACAGTCAGATATTTATGCCAGACCGCACAAAAGTGACATATAGTGAAGTTTTTTTTTTCCCCACAAATATCACATTAAACATTAAACTTTTTTGGCGTAACACAAGGTGAGAGGGCTACCTTTCAAGTTTTTACAAAAACTAAGAAAAAATTTTTTTTGGAACAAACTTATTTATTCGTTTTCAAAATATTTGCCTTTTAGGTTTACACACTTTTCCATGCGTTCAAACCAATTTTCGAAACATTCTTTCCACTGAAGTTGGTATCTCAACTTTCTGAATTTGGTATCTCAAAAACATGGTTTTCAAAGGCTTCAACAGTTCTTGAGGAGATGACAATCGATGTCCACACATTTCTTGTTTGACATTGGGAAACATAAAAAAATCGTAGGGGATAAATCATGTGAATATGACCAATGAGACATTAATTCGATGTTTTTCTCCTTCAAATAATCAATTATTTGACGTAGTGTGAGAGCTTATATTGTCATGATGAAGAATGATTTGAAGTTTCTGGTTGTTTTTCCTGATTTTGTCGATGACTTCTGGAAAACAAATTGTTGTATACCATTCAGCATTAACTGTTCTCCGATTTTCTAAAGGACTGGTTGCGACATGTCCAGTACAACCGAAGAAACAAGCGATCATTCTCTTGCAAGTGCTTCATGAACGAACAACTTTTGTGGGTTTCTGTTCACCTTGGAAGACCCAAACAGTGGATTGTTGCTTAGATTCCGGTTCATATGAATAAATCCAAGTTTCGTCACCTGTTACGATGTTGTATACGGATCTTGCAGTGCCTAGGTTGAATTTTTTTAGCATTCCCTTACACCAATCAACACGAGCCTTTTTTTGAGCTTCGGTCAAATTATGCGGAATCCATCGGGAACAGATCTTTTTCACAGCTAAATGTTCATGCATAATCGAATGTATTGCAGTCTGCGATATACCGAAGGATGCCTCTATCTCACAGTAAGTCACATGCCGATTTTTTTCAATCATTATGCGCACAGCATCGATGTTTTTTTGAATCACAAACGATTTTAGTCGACCTTCACGAGATTCATCTTTTTATTTATTTTACATAGGCCTATTTCTGCAACGAGGCTAGTCGCCGATGCCAGGGGGCAAGCTACTGGATGAGGGATAAATGATTGTGAAATGGGAGTAATGGAAACATATTATTCTCGCCTGAATAATATCACCAATGGAGGAGTATCGAACTCACGAGATTCATCACTGACGGACGCACAACCACGACGAAATTCTGCAAACCAATTGTAAACAGTCTTTTCTGATAGTGCTTCATTACCAAAAGTTGAACGAAGCGAATCTATGCATTTTTGTTGAGTTAGGCCTTTACTAAAATCGTAAAAAATCATCCAACGAAAACCTTCACGAGTAATATCCATTTTTTTACAAACTTTTTTTTAACGCCTACTGTCAACAAACTACTAGGTCAATTTATAAGCTGCCACTGATTTCACAATAACAAATTTCAAATTTTACGAATATAGTAATGACACATTTCAATATTTCCATCTAGTGGTCGTTTGTAAAAACATAAAAGGTAGAGTAGATTCAAATAGAGAAGGATACACGACCGTTACAAAATTGCGCAAACAAGATAACGCCAGTGGCGGAGACAAATAAAATATTTTCAAACCAAATGGGACAGTTAAATAATATTTTTATTGAATTAGTTAAGGAACGATTTAAAAGCTATATATTAAAATATATATGAAAAAATATAAATAAAATGCTGTTTAATAGAAATATGTCAGTCATAAATTACAGAAGGCAAATTAATTATGAATAAAAAATATGCCGACCAGACGGAGAAAAAATATATATATTGCAGTAAAATTAATTTTATTATTAAATTTATGTCGGTCATATATACTCTTAGAGATGCCTGTTGCAGCAATCACTCGTTCCCGGAAATTTGTTACAGGAATTTTGAAGTTTTTCAGATTAACTTCCTCCTTCTTGAACTGCATAACATTATTAATAATTTCGCGGCTCTGGCTATGAAGCACTTGTCCTTTACATCCCACTAATTGCTTCTGCATTTTGTAAAACACTGTTTTTAAAATCAAAACATAAATTAATTTCATAACCTCAACTTATCCTACTGTTCTATTACCAAATATTTATTTTTCTACTTACGTCGTCTTTCACTAACAAATAATTAGTATTAAAAAATACGTTTTTAGATTGTAGATGTATTCAAATAATATAGATATTTTATATAAACACGTTGGAAGCTCCTAACTCATATAAGACTTCTACGGCTATGAGTAACAAAGCTAACACTCCTATTATAAGTAAACTAGGTTATTTCCCGTCAACAATGACGGATTTATAATATAAAAATTTCAATTGTTTGTATGTGTATTTGGTTTTATTTTTTAACGTATCCTAATTTCGTCGCCAGTCTGCGAATCATGTGACAGGATATCACCAGTTAGCTAATCACGGGAGAGGGCGTCACCTGTCGGCCAATCAAGAAACAGGGTGTCCCCAGTTAGCCAATCACGAGAACTTTAGAAAAATTTACGTTATAATGTTACCGACACTACATACAGACACTTGCTAATTATATAGTAAGATTATTTATTCATTAACTCTTTAAGATGAGAAAACGATTCATTTTTATTTAGTACATTACATTTATACTGATAAAACTAAAAATAATTTGAGACGTTAATTTATGCCTAAGAAACCCTAGACATTTCTATATGTAATTATATTTGTAGATACTTAGAGAATAAATCTGCAAAATATTGTTCATATCGGTTAAAGGATATAGGCTTGTATAGAGTTTCTCGTTTATGCCTAAGAAACCCAAAACATTAATATATAAAATTTTATCCGCAGTTTCTTAGAGAATAAATCTGCAAAATATTGTTTATATCGGTCAAAGGAAACAGGAGTATCTACAGTCTCTTGTTTATGACTACGAAATCCTAGACATTTATTTATGTAATTTTATTTGTAGATTCTTACAGAATAAATGTGCAAAATATTGTTCATATCGGTCAAAGGAAACAGGAGTATCTAGAGTCTCTTGTTTATGGCTACGAAACCCTAGGCATTTATGTATGTAATTATATTTGAAGATTCTTAGAAAATAAATCTTCAAAATATTGTTTATATCGGTCAAAGGAAACAGGAGTATCTAGTCTCTTGTTTATGCCTACGAAACTCTAGACATTTATGCATATAATTATATACGTAGATTCTTAGAAAATTAATCTAAAAAATACTGTTCATATCGGTCAAAGGATATAGCAGTACCCTAGGGTTTCTTGTTTATACCCACGAAACCCTATACATTTCTATAGGTTATTTTATCCGAAGATTTTTAAATAATAAATCTGCAAAATATTTTTCATATCGATCAAAGAATATAGAAGTGTCTACAGTTTCTTATTTATGCCTACGAAACTCTAGATATTTCTATACGGTGTTTTATCCGCAGATTTTTAGAGAATAAATTTGCAAAATGTTTTTCATATCGATCAAAGAATATAGAAGTGTCTAGAGTTTCTTATTTATATCTACGAAACCCTAGATATTTCTGCATGTTATTTTATCCGCAGATTCTTAGAGAATAAATCTGCACAATATTGTTCATATTGGTCAAAGGATATAGCAGTGTATATAGTTTCTTGTTTATGCCTACGAAACCCTAGACATTTCTATATGTTATTTTATTCGCAGTTTCTTAGAGAATAAATTTGCAAGATATTGTTGATATCAGTCAAATGATATAGGAGTATCTAGAGTTTCTTGTTTATGCCTACGAAACCCTAGACATTTCTGTAAATAATTATATTTGTAGATTCTAATAAAATAAATTCATATTGGTCGAAGGATATAGCAGTGTATATAGTTTCTTGTTTATGCCTACGAAATCCTACAAATTTCTATATGTAATTATATTCGTAGATTCTTAGAGAATAAATCTGCAAAATACCTGTCAATCAAGTCAAACTGGGAACACCCTGTTTCCCAGTTAGCCAATCACGAGAACCTTAGGAAAAATGACGTCACAGTGTTACACAATCACTAACACACGGTAGCTAATTATATATGTACGATTAGACCCGTCGCGACGAAAAATGGTTTCTGCACACTTTTATTGATGTACTCAAGTCTATTTGAATCGACTCTAACCCTAGTATCAGCCTCTTCTTTAGTTTAACTAGGAAACCGTAATAAGACCTATATTTATATATTCGCATATATTATTTCGTTTCCGGTTCCAGAAAAATGAAGGATGCGTTTTATTTGCCCTATTTAACATCATTAATTTAATTTTTAACATGATAATCTTCGAACATCATTCAGATGATAAATAAAAGTATAAAAATATTTTTGTAGTACACAGCTTGAAATGGTTTTATTCAAGGATTTCCCATTTAAGCTTGAGCTTAGGTCGGTCGAGTCTAAAAAAGCCGCGAAAGCTGTAGGGAAGTCAGGTTGCTTCCTGAACAACGATCGAGCTTTAAAAGCTCTCATTTATACATCATAGAACTTAATTTATTTTAATTTATATATAAGTAAATTAATACACCGTTTCAATTAATGAATGAGTTTGTTATTTAAATTTAAATGTCAAAGTTACGATAATATTAAAAGGAAACGACTAGGAGGTACAGAATTTATTCTAATGTTCGTTCGTTAAAGAATTTACATATTTTAGGGATAGGTAACAGGTTCTTTTTACAAGACTCTACAGAGACTGAAATCGTCTGGAGAAGCGATGAACCACACAACCGCGTTTGTGTCTTTAAAGGCCAGTTTTTCAATTCATGATTAACTGTTGGTTAGCTCAAATCAATGGTAAACAACATATTTGCAATATAATAATTACTAAAGTATATTATATAATAATTACTATCTTTAATAATTAATAATTATTAAAGACTGTTCTACACCTATCTCAGAAGCACTACTTCATATATTCAATCTTGCTGTCAAAACATGTACTTTTCCTACTGCATGGAAAGTTGGTCGAGTCACACCGATTCACAAGTCTGGCGACAAGAGCTCAATTAGTAATTACAGACCAGTAACTGTTCTCTCAAATTTTAGTAAAATATTTGAGAGTATTATTTACAAGACCATTTATTTCAATATAAAGAACTGTCTGTCGTTTTCACAGCATGGTTTCATGCAACGTAGATCCACAGCAAGCAATCTATGCTCTTTTACGCATTATGTTTCATCTGTATTAGATAATAAAGGTCAAGTAGACGTTGTATATACAGACTTTGCCAAAGCCTTTGACACTATCGACCATAATATTATCATACTAAAACTTCACAGCTTTGGTCTTTCTCCTTGCCTTGTATCATTGCTCACATCATATCTTCTAAATCGTTCTCTGTTTGTTACTTTTCTTGGCCACAATTCTCCTCACTTTCCAGTTACTTCCGGTGTGCCACAGGGCTCAAATCTTGGTCCTCTTTTGTTTCTAATGTTCATTAATGACATCAACGATGCCATAGCTAGCGAACGTTTACTCTTCGCTGATGATCTTAAGATTTTTTGTTCTGTATCTTCTATTAATGATTGCTCTAATCTTCAAAAAGATCTATCTAATTTAAGCACCTGGTGTAGCATAAATAAACTTTATCTTAACCTCTCCAAATGTAAAATAATTTCCTACACTCGCAAAATCACGCCTATTATTTTTCCATATTCTATATCCAATCAGTCTTTGTTGCGGTCTGAAAGCACTGTGGATCTGGGTGTAACATTTGATTCAAAGCTAACATTTAATCTTCACTTAGATAAAATTTGCTCCTCTTCTCTTAAAATGCTTGGCTTCATTATTCGCAGCTCGCGCACCTTCTCTGACATCAGTGTAATCTTCACACTCTATAATTCTTTCGTGCGATCCAAACTAGAGTACTGTTCTATAATATGGAATCCTATTTACGAGGTCCAGAAAAAGGCTATTGAAAAAATTCAATACAAGTTTTTAAAATTCATCTATTATAAAATCATGGGCTCCTATCCCCCACTTGACTTTCCATATAATACCCTTATTCAAATATTTTCTATGAAAACTTTAAGTGAACGTCGAGACTTAAATTCACTAAACTATTTAAAAAAACTTATTTCCAGTAAGATCGACGATCCCATCTCGTTACAAGAAATTAATTTTCATACCCCTCTTCTCCGTACCAGAAATCCATCTCTCTTCTACCTCCCGCATGCTCATTCCAATTTATTTCTCAAATCTCCCATAAACCGTATGTGCTCACATTATATTCCAAATGAGGCTCTTATAAATCTTTTTTGAATTAGTCATGTATCAATAATTATCCCTAAATCTGTTATGTTTATATATTATTTCTTTTTTTATTATATTTTGTTACTTTTATTTATTACATTATCATTTTTGTATATTTATTTTTTTGTATACTACTTATTATTGCTGTGTTTATCACATTTATATGTTTGCTTATATTGTACCTGTCCAGTTATTGGTTAATTCTGTTGGACAGATGTAGTCGAAAATAAAATAAAATAAAATAAAATAAGTTTCCACGGTAACCACTAACCAGAGACTTAACTACCGATTGAAAAACTAGCCGTTAGATCAGCAGCTGAAAAACAATTATTATATTTTATTTTATTTCATTTTTATGGCCATTGTTGCTAAGGCAATTAGCAAGGGCAATTGTCAGGATTCGAACCCGAGACTTAAGCAACGATGGGCACATGTCTTACCCCTACCCTACGCCGGTTGGCTGGTTATTAGAATTGTGGAATACACTTGTAGAGTAATATTAAATTACTAAAATGTAATATTCGCAACTCGAAAAATAACAGAAACTATAACGAAGCAAGAAAAAGATTAAAATCTTATTTCATAAGAATGTTATAAATTATTAAATATTAAACAGTTTCAAACGTCGCCTTTTAGTGACGTAGTTGGCCGCAGGAAGTGTATTAGATTACTATGCGCGCAAATAACGTAAATGATGTGCATTATTTTTATCAACTTAACTTTTTATTAACTTAATATCTGACAATATTAGCAGAACATAGCATGAATGCATGAATGCTCTTTCACTCTAGATTTTGATGATAAACGAACGTCGAATACTAATGAGCAGAACATACGTTGGCGTTAGCTACGTCACAATGGCGGAAATTTTTAATATTTAGAATTGCGTTTATATCAGTTTCCAGTGAATTTATTATCAAAAATGCATTTTTTAAAACCACTTTTATATATATTTCATTGGAAAGCAAAAAATAATTAGTAATTTTGTTTTTCTCGTTTCATTTTACATTAATACGCGTTACACGAAATTTGACCAGATCTTAGACAAAGTACTTTAGGCGATAGGGTGGTAGAAAGATATTTTGGCAATATTATTGCCTAAAATCGTATATAATTAAAAGTTTTAAAAAATATCTTTTTCTTTCCTTAATCTTCACTAAAAGAGCTTTTATTTGATACTCCATCATAATATATATTTAATAAATTTTTGAAAAATAATTAATTTCTTAAATGTTTTTTGCCGAAAATATATTTTTCCCCTCTTGGTTAACCAAAAGAGTTACAATTTTTAGACTCAATCCTCTGGGTAACAGAGTGAGGAACAAAATATTTGGGAAATATTATAGGCAAAAAATCGCACGACAAAAAAAAAATCTTAAAATAACTTTCGTTCCTAAATCAACACTTTAAGAGCAATTGTTTGACAGTCCAGTTGTTTAAACATGACATCTACCGTACAGACAGACTGACAGATAGCTACTTTCGTGTCGGTATACGGGTTTCTTGGTTATACCTTTATTTATAATTTTTGAAAACCGAAACTCAAAAAAAAAAAGATTTTAGGTCAATTTCTGTTCTAGAACAGCGGTTCTTAATCGGGGGGTTCCGAAAAGACATAAGGGGGTCCTGAAATTAAAAGAAAATTTTAATTTTTACAAGTTTTTGCTTTTAAAATTACAATAAACTTAATTATTAAACAATATATTATTAAGAACATTTAACATATAATTTCAAATTTTTTTTTTGGGAGATCCAGATTATATTTTAATCTAGCTGGGGTTCCCGAGTATAAAAAGGTTAAGAACCGCTGTTCTGGAGCATAGTTCGGCAACCTTTTTAAGTTGCGGCCCGCATTCACAATATTTTTTTTAAAAATTAGTACGTTGTGGGCCACATTCAGTAACGAATTTTTTTGGCGAGCCATACTCTATTTTGTAATTTCTATTATCTACGATCTTAAGGTCTGGTTTACCACGGTTCACTCGTGTTCACGTCGGTATAATTACACTTAATGTGTAATAAATCTGAAACAGCGCAATAGTAATGTATTGGCTACGCAGGATTAGAAGTTGGATTGGCAGAATTAGAATTGGAAGTAAACATTATATTTCCTTATTGATGGGCAACTTAAAATCATTCGGCGGGCCGCATTTGTTTCACGGACCTCTGGTTTCCAACCCCTGTTCTAGACCAAAGTTATGGTCCTCTGACAATTGCCAATTTTATTTATGTGTTCATATATCGTGTGCAATCTTTTTAAGTATGTACCGTGTGTACAACGAAACGCGGAAAATAGCAGTTAAACATGGGATTTTAAATAAGTGCGGAAAATGGTTCTCCTGTGCATTTTAGAGCAAAAATACAAGAATAAAAGGTTATTTAGAATTAGTTTTTATTTTTAAAAAGGCTGAATGAGCTCATGTTATGTCTATAACACTAGATATTTGGAAAATAAAATATGATGTTTTCGTCAAAATTCAGATAGCAGTGGCAATAAAACATAAAACAAAATTTTAATGCAGTTCTACTCTGAATATTAACTGCACAAAAAAGTATAAGTTGTCTTTTTAGGGTTTTGTAGGTATGACCAAAAAACCCTTATACCGTCATTTTGTCGTCTGTCTGTCTGTCTGTCTGTCTGTCTGTTCGGTAAAAATTGTAGCCAAACGGCTAAACCTAGAGAGTTGAAATTTGGCATGCTTATACAACTCTTTGACCCGCACATAGGAAAAATACTACAACAACTAAAAAACATATCCCCCTAAAAATATAAACAAATATGTGCTCATCGAAAAAAAAAATATTTTTTTTTTAATTCTGAGTAGGGTATCAAATGAAAGCCCTTGGTACGTGGATTAACGATCAAATTTTTATTTTTGCAAAATAAATTATTTTGAAGCGATTTTTGCCAATATTGTGCAAAAAAATTTTTGTCCCACACCCTGTAGCCCAGATGGTTTAAACTAAAAATCTGAAAAAATTCTAAGTAAAGTACATTGGTGTGAACCGGAATAGTTCAACAGGAATTTTTGATCAGATTAGGTTTTTGGAAAAAAACGCATTTTTTGTGATTTTTGGTAATAATGTATACAAGTTATAGCTTTGTAACAAGTAACATTCAACGTGTGTGCTGGTCTAGTGGTATTTGACGCTGACTTTTCACCCATGTAACCCGATCCGATAGGGATCGAACCCTGGAGAAGAGACTATATATATATATATATATATATATATATATATATACATATATATATATATATATATATATATATATATATATATTTAATATCTATATTGTTTAAATTATTTTTTCAAAATTCTAATTATATTTTGGCAAATGTTGCATTTAATTTTTAAAAGCGTAAATTTAATAGCCAGTGGAAATTGTTTAAATTATAATTTAATTCTGTTTCAATGTACACGAAATCAGAGGGGCGGAACTTATAACAACCAATGAAGAAGCCATAGGCGCAATTTTTAAAATTCTAAATGAACCTTGCTATATAAAAAAAAATACTGCACATATTTAGAAACTTAAATAATGGTATTAGGCGTTCGAATTAAAATTAACAAAAAAAATATTTTAATATAAAATTTGTTTTCGCATCCAAAATAATCATCATTCACTTACTAAATACCTGAAAAATCCTGAAATGTGTGAAAATTCACACTTCACATCAATTTTTTTTAAGGTAATAATAAATAAATCACACAAATTGTTTGATTACCAAAACAAAAGATTATTTTATTACACTGATATCGGCAAAATATGAAAGTTACAATGAAATTTATATTAAATGTTTAAAAATGTCTCCATTCTCTGCTAAACAATAACCTAATCTATCATAAAAAGAGAGTCGAATATTGGCTAGTGGATAACACGATATCTTACAACAAGAACTTAAAGCTTAAAGATATTCCGTCTTTTAATGATTCTAAATCTGTAAATTTTTGATTTTAAATATCCTCATAAAAAAAATCATTTGGCGATAAATCCGAAGACCGGAGGGGTGCCAGGGCCGGAGCCGATGAACTGGTCCGTTTCTACCAATTCATGTATCAGGAAATACTTCAAGATATGGTCTGACCATTATATTGTTTTATGTTTAATTTCTACGGCTATCTGCATTTTGACGAAAACGTCATATTCTATTTTACAAATATCTAGTATTACAAACATTCTATGGCATCAAATTTAGACTTTTTAATAATAAAAACTAATTTTAAACAACTTTTTCTCTTGTATATTTGTTCTGCACAGCTAATTTTCGCACTTATTTAAAATCCCATGTGATATGTTCCGTGTTTTGTTGCACATACTGAATAAGTGTATGTAATTAAAGCAATGTATAAAAAAAATCGCTCAAACAAAATGTATGCATGTTTCCTTGTTGAAGATTCGTTAGGCTGCATTTGGTAAAGTTTCAATCGTCACAACCGGTTCTTGTGTCCCGTACCGCGATGATGCTTACACACCACTGATTATACCCACGAACTCCTAAAAATCATACATCTGTTATACACGTACCACTATTGCTTTCTGGTATAATTAGTGGTACACATGCTACAGGTTGAGAAATAATGTAGAAGACAGGAATTTACCTCGCATTAGATACAGTAAACAGATAAAAATAGCTAAACAACAGGTGGAGCAAACAGGTAGGTCACTTTATTATTTACGAAGCCTAGATATGTCTTTGCTATTCCAGGCTTATATCAAATATTCCGTTTATACTCCATTTAAGTAGGAGTTAATACTCCTGAGACTCCAGGGCATTTGCTGAAAATGTAAGCCATTATACAATGTTATTCAACATGTATATTTCACTTTGTTTAAATATTTTTCAATGTAATAATTATTTATGCACATGTATTCTACGTAAGAGAAGTACCTGATATTCTTATCCGTAGTCGCGGATATCCGCAAGAAAAAACATCCATATTCGAATCCATATCCGCTGATTTTGTTGCGGCTATCATGTTTTTGATTATGATGTTTTTATTAATAATAATGTATTAGGAACAAAAATGTTGTAATCCTTTATTAATCAAATTTGTTTTCTAATTATTATTTACAAAATAAATCCAACATTTTCATATTACGGCTAATTTAAATAATTAAGCTGTAAAAATTCTTACTTTTAAAATATAATCTCTTCCCTACTAAAATATAAATATGATTTTTTTTTTAAATCTACATTGGCCTATTTCTGCAACGAGGCTAATCACCGGTGCCAGGGGGTGAACTCCTACACCTGGAAGGGTGAAAAATTATGAAAATGGGAGTAATAATAACATATTATTCTCACCCGAATAATGTCACCAACGGGGACTTTAACCAACTATCTCACAATTCAGATAATTCAGTTTTTACCAGTCAGAACTGCGTGATTTAACGAGCCACTTCGTTCTTATGAATTGTAATGCCATACGAGATTTGATAAGACAATACAATATAAAATTTATTTTAATTTATATTTCTATAAGTTAAATGTGTCAATAATTTGAAAAATAAAAAAAAAAAATAATGAATTTCTAATAAAAATCGTTGTAAATATTGTTTTTATTTCTATAATAAAATTTTATGAACTTATTATATTTTAATTTTCGATCTTACAACTTGTCCCAAAACAGCTTAAAAGTTATTTAAACTAATATTAATATGAAAAAAATGAACTCCCCCTATGGGTGCACGCTGACCTAAATCATTTATTGCTTTTCGGATTACGATTGCCATTATGATGACTATCGTTTGAAACAGAAAATGCGCTCGTGCGTCATACTGTGAACTGTCTGTTTTTTTTTTTTTGCTAGGCATTTCTTAACTATTATACAAACACTGACGGCCCTAGCTTTTAAAATTAGGGCGGGGGGGGGGTGTACATTTATTTTTAATTCACATTGAATCAAAATATGAAGGCGGACCATAAGCCGTTTCCATCTTCCACAATTCAAAATGGATATTTCTCAAGCATATCTGCAATGGGACAGCTTGTGGCCACAATAGTTTTTAAGGGGGGGGGGGGCGGATTACCACTGGCGCCGCTACCGTACATGGCTTTACAAAAGTATTACAATTTTAAACAACCAAAATTATAATATAATCAATCTTTTTAGTATCTAAAGGTGCGTTCGGCATAACTGCAATATTAACTCTGTGGCGTGCAAGTTTTTTGTCACGTGATCATTGTCTACACTGTCCAATAAAGTCACAGATGAGCGCTTTGTTAAGATTGTGCAACTATTCTCGTTATTCTCACCTATCCTGTTTTGTAAACAAATAAATTATATATGTGTGATTACATGAAGTCTATCTCCTGCTACTTGTTTTGTACTATAATATATAAATTTTTGGGATGTTCTGATAAGGAAAACAATTCAGAAGAACAAGAAAATATTTTGACAAAAGTGTTTGAATATGCAGAAAATTTTGAGAGACTTTTGTAAAAAATGCACGCTTGTAAATAAAACATTATTATAGGTAACCCCTTTTAAGATTGCAGCGCCAAAGTGGCAAAATCGAAACTAACCAAATAGACAGTACCAACTTTTTGACATATGGACAATACGTTGTGATCTATTATTTAGAAAGAATTTATTATTTTTTTTTTTTTTTGTATTGATTTGTGTTTTCGTAATAAATATCACATTTATGCCAAACAGATACAAAATATAAAAATCCAAACAAATGTAACACGTGCATCAGAACAATAACAAATTTGTCTATTTGGTTGGTTTAACATAATTCCGCCAGATAGAGTCTCTCTTATGACCATTTGCTATAAAGGACAAGAGCTAGTTCCTTTAGAAAAGAAACTAATAATCATGATGTCTGTACTATTTATTTGACAAATACTGCAGGCATAAACAATGATATCTTGATTGATTTCACTCATTTTGTTTTGTAGAAAAAATAATAACTTATATTTAAACGCAAAAAAATACTATTGCACAGATTGCCCCACGCTATAAACTTGGGACGTGTGTGCAGCACAAACTGCACTGCACAATATTTGCTGAACGAACTTCGTGCGGCACGGAGCACACAGAAACCTTATGCCGAACGTTCCTTGTGTAAATTATGCAGAATGTGTAGATTATTAGCTTATGCCGAACCAGTGGGTCGGCACCTGGTCTATAGGTGCTACAGAGCTGCAGAACTGCCGAGAAATATAGTAAAAATATATTTTTTAAATTATTATTTCATAATATTTGAAAGATTTTTGGATTTATATGTATATCGACTAGTTGCATTCTGGAAAACGCATTGTATCTGTAGCGCAACGAAAGACAACATGTAGCTTTACAGTGGGTTAGATAATTATTGTACCTTCTCCGTTCATTGTATTCTCTCCGTTCCTCTTTAATAATTTGCTGACGAACTAGTTCTGTGCTCAGAAATATCCCATTTCGTTAATATTCGGCTGTGGATCGGGCCCGTAAATCTTTCGAACGAAAGTTCCAATGAATGGCTTTTGAGCTGCAAGTTCATGCAGATCAAATTGTCACGTGTCCTCAATAGTAGAATATTTGTTGTGTTCAGCACTGATATTTCGTTCTTATATTTTTATGATTATTTTAGTGAATGAGTTTAATGTGTAAAAATTTAACGTTTAGTAGTTAAAAATGGATATGATTTTTAATTTAAATAAGAAATGTCTTAAAACAGAACTTTCTGTAGTATATTCAAATAGTAAATGCAGAAAAATATGTGGCGTGGTGTCTTTCCTAAAATTTATATTTTTAAATAATTTGGACGAATCGATGGCGGAGACAAAGAAATTGTTACAAATGTAACAACACCCATGGTTACTGATGAAGCTCAACGTTGTTTTTCCACCCTAAAACGTATAAAAACTTTTCTCAGAAACTCAATGTGTGAAAATTGTCTAACGGCGTGAAAATCGTCTGTCAGCGCTATCAATTGAAAAAAAAAAACATATGACCAACACCGAACTTTACCGATAAAGTTATAGATAAATTTGCTGCTAAGAAAGACAGGCATATTGCATTAATATTCAAGAAATTGCATTAAGGTAACAACATAAGCATAAAATTTTTATTCTTATTATAATTATTGTTTTTTTGTTCCTTGCAGAACCTCCAAACATTTTTGTCACGAGCCGCCACTGTGCCGAACGCACCAAATATAAAACCGCTATCGTAAAAGGGCGGTAAATTCAAGAACTGCATCTCTTCTTAATATTCTTTGTGACGCAAGTCGAACATTTATCATGCACTTTCAGAAATGTACAGAAATACAACCAGTTTAACATATCTGTACTGCGTATTGCCTATATTACTACAAAATTTCTATGACTATATTATCTAAGTGTCTACATCTTGCATGAATATATGGATATGATATGAAGAACTATTTCATATTTACATACCAGTTTCATAATAATGGACTCTATTCTCTTACGCACCATTGTGAAACCGTTTTTTGATGGTAACATAAGTTCATATGTCCAATATCACTATTAAAATATAAATATCATGGCGTCTTTTGTTTTGACACCTTTCTTTTGTTTCTTTTGATTGTTTATTGTTTTGAGGTAACTTTATTTAATGCACAGTTATTATTGTTTTCGTTGCAGCTGGAGGGTAAAAGCCTGTTCAAACTTGCATAAAGGTCATTCATTAAGCACTAAGGGATAATTATATTCTAATTAGTCTAAATGTAGGTATATAATGTGTTGGTTGTGTGTATGTCATTTGTGTGTATTTAACAAGCAATAAAAAGTAGTTCAACATAAAAACAAAACATATAATAATAGAGAAAAAATAATAATAAAAAACAGAAGAAAAATATATTTAAGTTTCGGGTGCAGCAAAATTACTTTTATCATAACATTGTGCAGTATGAAATTTCACACATTTTCGGGTTTTAATTTTCCACATTTCAGAGTTTCGTAGGTATCTATAGACCGTTCACAGGTTCGAATGCAATATTGCTGTTATGAGAAATGGGAACGGTGTTGCCAAATGTTGTAAAAGAGTCAAAAGAGTCAAGGAACCTAAAATATTATGCATAATTTTATATTCTTTTGTTGATAATATATTCAAATTAAATGGAAAAAGTATCAGGGAAAAATTAATAACCATTTGTACCGCGTTTTCAATGACCAGCGCGTTTTACAACTGGCAACCTCGCCAAGGAAGAAAATGATAGTGTTATTGGGAGAATCCATTAAAGACTATGAAAAAGAACTACTCCATTTGCCCAGTACTACATTTTAACGTTTGATAGGATTAAAGTAGGAATAACGAGAATTAAAAATGTCTGTATACCAAGTCATTACCCGCTTTCCGTAAATTACTTACTATACTAGCGTCGGCGAATCAGTGCAGTTACGTCGCAATACGAAACAAACGACTGTATTGTTTGGAACAATGCAATTGCTTGTTACGTCGTGTGACGTAACTGCACTGATTCAACGACGCTAGTATACCCGTGAATTAAAGATAGAAGAGAGCTAAAGCGCTACCTGCAGCCCGCTGATATATTTTCATCTTTCCAATTGTGAGAAAGGATGAAATTTTTTACAAAAATACTCAAAATTTCTCACAATTACCCGTTAATTGTTAACGAAAAATGGGTATAAAACGGATAGCGAGTAACAATAATCGGAACCGGGTACAATTTAACGGGTCGGGTAGTGGGTACACACGGGTACCCATCATAATTCCTAATATCTAGTAAGCGAAGGAGGGTCAAAGAAGGCACAATACTGCTTATTTTGGGACATTTTTGGGCACATTTTTTGTTGTATCGTCATAATATAAATATTTTTGAAAACCTATCTCCGTCTGTTCATTTAGAGCTTTTATTAAGAACACAATTATTAATTAAAATTAAATATCTATTAAATTTAAATTATTTTTGAAAATAGCATAAAAATATATAAAATAAAACTGCCGAGCTGACTAATCTGGTAATTTTTTCCAGAAAATAGGATGATGCACTAAATAATTTTGGCAAAAATCTCGTCTAAATAATTTTTATTTTTCAAAATGGTAGTTCTAAAACCATCACTCCAAAAAGTAACCTGCGTATGTACAGGCTGGTTGAAATATCTTCACCTTATACAATATTTTTCATTATTGAAGATCTATTTTTAAAAATCGTAGCCTACTTAATGCATTTATTTATTTATTATTTTAGCCTCCATTTTACGTCAAAATTATACTTGTTTGGCATAGTTTTGTTCTTAATTTTTGTGATTTTCACAATATATAAAATTATATTTGACGTTCAATTTAAATTTTTCATAGATAATCGAATACTCCCGCATTTAAGAGACTTTTTTACCCCATTTCATCAAGATATTTTCGAAATATCGCCCTCTCCCAGTCCTTAATTGATTTTCAAATTTTCTCGCAACCGTCCTTAAGTGATTTTTAAATATCTGGCCCCTGGTCCATCACAGTATGGTCCGTGGAACAAATCTAGACTTAAATAAGGCCCCACTATGGAAAAAATTAGAGCACCACTGGATTTGAGTATCAAGTAAATTTTAAATTTAATTTTAAAACCTATTCAATAATAAAAAAAAAAATGCATTGCGTAATGAAATTTTAACCACCTGTTATACATAAGTATTTTTCGATAAAAACATATTTTATTGAATATTGAATGGGGGAAAAGCAACAAAAGCTCTTGATACATGGATTAATGAACAAATAATTAATTTTTAAAAAATAAAAAAATGTGCCTTAGGTAACGAAATTTTAATCACGTGTTATACATAAGTATTTTTCGACTAAAAAATATTTTATTGAATACAGAGAGGGGGAAAATCAATAAAAGCTCTTGATAAGTGGATTAACGAATAAAACGTAATTTCAGGAAAAAAATGCAGCGATAAATAATTTTTTTGCATGATATGGTTTTTTCGAAATGTATGTACATGCCAAATTTTATACCTGATAGACAGACGGACAGACATACAGACGGATAGACAGACGGACACATGAGTGACGGTAGAAACATTTCTTGGTTATACCTACGAAACTCTAAAATTAAATTAATATATTCTTTGCACTTGTCATTGATATTCACTTTTTGCTAAACACAACTACTATTATTAGTTAACTACAACTGAAGAAAGTTATAGTTGTGAAAGAACAGTATTAAAAAAAAAAAAAATCAAATTAATTAATGTATCAAGTTCATTTATGACTAGAGAGCGGCCAATTTGGAGTTAAGAGGACGCACAACTATATAGTTTCATATACAAAACGAACAATCTGAAATAAAATTAGTAACAATCTATTCATCAAAATTTGCAGTGAATTTTTGTCTAACTGATAGAAAATTTGTAATAGTAAAAAAACTGTCACCTAATTGTAAATAAACGAAACGCATTATAGACACCATCTTGTAATCCATTCGACGCATATTTGCCTCCTGCGCGGCAAATTGTAGCTAAAGCTTTATTCTACAAAATGTTTCGCTATTTTGTTCTATTGTGACTACTTATATCTGTTAGTTCTTGTACTTGCTAGTCTATTTTAGCCGTCATCTTGAATCTACCACGGTTCTCAATAGGTGCTGCGGGTAAAAATACTTAATTTTTCTAAAGAACACGTGTAAGTACCAATTTAGTATCAATATGTATATTTTTCGATGGAGATTCTAAGCTATTAAAAATCATATCGAAAAAAACGTATTATTTCTACACAAAACTATATACATACAAAATATATTTGAAACCCACAATAGTATATTATTATACGAGTTTTATAAGACGATGTATGGTCACACGAGATATTTTGAGTACGACGAGCGAAGCGAGGAGTGCTCCAAAGTAACAAGTGTGACAATACGTCGTATAAAACGGGCATTATATATTATTTTTATACTTTGCAGCACTTATTTTATAGAAATTTAAAATTGCGTCTATAAAAAATTTTGGAATACAATCTAGGGATTTTTGTGAAATGGGGTCACCATAGCAACAATGTATAATAAAACAATTTCTATGAAAACACAAGACAACAGTAATTTGACAGATGCAAAACAATAAACTTTCCTTTTGAAGTTTCTTAATAATAATATTGTAAAATAATAATCTAACATGGAAATACTTACAAAATGTATTAAATAAACATTTTGAAATATTTGAGGTTATCAATAACACGCCGTAATCGAGTAGTACTGCCAATCTCTCAAAATAAAAAGTCACCAAAAACAGTTTAACAATAGCTTCTATTGTTAAACTGTTTTCAGTGTAACAATGATACTCAGATCAATTCTGTAAAAAGTGACTGTGTAGTAACGTTACTACAAAATAAAATATTATAAAAACAGACCAATTCTGTAACTCAGTTACTCATAGTAACTAGTAACTAGTTAGATCATAGTAACTAAATTTGTCACTATGAGCAAGGTCACTTACTATCATGAATGAAAGTCATTATACTTTTTATAATATTTTATCTTGTAGTAACGTTACTACACAGTAACTTTTTACAGAATTGATCTGAAAATATAATGACTTTCATTCATGATAGTAACTGACCTTGCTCATAGTGACAAATTTAGTTGCTATGATCATAGTAACTGAGTTACAGAATTGGTCTGATTATTGTGAACGTATAAAAATATATTTGTAAAACCAACGCGTAGTGTTCTAAATAAATAATTGTTAGTTAAAAATATCCTATTAAATAGATAAAAATTCGCTGCAAAATTTGATGTATAGATTGTTGCTAATTTTATTTTAGATTTTTAGTATTGTATAAGAAACTTATAAGCTCTGGGGGCTATACGGGCAAGTTAATACGTTTCAATATTATTAAATTAGAAACAATGTTTTTTTCAATTAAATAATATTAAAAAGTTTTAAGACCTATAGCCTGTTTCTTTGGTTTAAGCGGAACTAGATTTTGATTTCTAGTATTTTTAACGATCAAGTGAGTCTTTTAATTATTTTGTTGAGCAAAAGCCCAATTTAATTATTAAAAAAAGAGCTCACGACAACATAGAAAAATTAAATTTCAAGTTAGTTCCTCTTAAATGTTTGGAATAAGCTTATAACTTGGCCGCACTCTATTTATGACGAAGCTAATATAAATCTAAATAAGATTAAATATTCTTTAAGATTTATTCAAAAAATTAAATGAACCTAACCTAAAATCATATTAGTTAAAAATATCAAATAAAATTACTATAAAGTTCATTGATAACAAAAGTAAAATTACTACGTAGTATGTAATAGTAAAACACAATTACAAATAGTAAAATAGTAGTTAAAATACTTAATTTATTTGCAAAATGAAACAAACCTAACCTAAAAATAAAATAGTTAAACAAAAACAGATTAAATAAAGTAAAAGTTTATTGAAAACAAATCAAATTTAAAAGAAAATATTGTAAACAAACTATTGTTTTGCTTGCTACGTTAGTTTAGTTTTGTTAAAAAAACAACACACTAGATTTACCAATCATGTGTCTATGACGTAGAAAAACAAATGCACAAGAAATGATTAACACACAACAAACATTTAAAACATTATATTTTTTAAGACGCGATTTTATGTACGTTTGGATTGTATTGAACGCAAACACGTTGCAGCAGGAGCCGCTGTTGAGAGGAACTCCAGGCTCCATACTGTGCGTTATGCGCATGTGCTTATACCCGGAAACGTAATACAGGGCAAGGACGGAGAGTAAGAATGTCGTTTGTAGGACAAGGTTTCATGATTTTCGATCATTTACTGCATATTTAATGCATTCAAACAATGAGGAATTTGTCAATTCTACTTCGCTTTATATTTTAGAACTCTTTATTCGAATTTCAAATGTTTTAAAGAGTAAAACCTAACACCTTTTGTATTGTTAAACAAGTTTTAGTTTATTCTTCTACTGTTTTAGTTTACATTTTGTTTTTAGGGTTTTGTAGGTATGAGCAAAAACCCTTATACCGTCATTTTGTCGTCTGTTTGTATGTTCGGTAAAAATTGTAGCCAAACGGCTAAACCTAGAGAGTTGAAATTTGGCATGCTTATACAACTTTTTGACCCGCACATAGGAAAAATACTTAAACATCTAAAAAACATATCCCCCTAAAAATATAAACAAATATATGCTCATCGAAAAAAAATATATTTTTTTACAATTCTGTGTAGGGTATCAAATGAAAGCCCTTGGTACGTGGATTAACGATCAAAATTTTATTTTTGCAAAATAAATTATTTTGAGGCGATTTTTGACAAAATTGTGCAAAAAAATTTTGTCCCACACCCTGTAGCCCAGATGGTTTAAACTAAAAATCTGAAAAAATTCTCAGTAATGTACATTGGTGTGAACCGGAATAGTACAACAGGAATTTTTGATGAGATTATGTTTTCGGAAAATAACGCATTTTTTGTGTTTTTTGGTTGACGATGTATAAAAGTTATAGCTATGTAACACACTATACTATAAGGCGTATTCTAGTCTAATAGTTAGCTTGCTCGCTTGCTACGCAGCAAGCGCGTTTTACGAGCAATTTTGTTTTAAAAAAAATAAAATAACGATTCTGTCGTCGTTTTGGTTTTTGCAGCGTCTGCAAAATGGAAAACTTATAATATCGGTTATAATATTTTAAACTTATAATATTTGACTACTAAGAGCTTCCAATTAATTTGTTTAAACTAAATTTAAATAATTTGTGTACATTACGTCATAAGAAAATATAAATTAAAAAATCTTAGCGATTTTTTTTCTGCATTAACGTGGTACCTAAGTCTTCTTTTAAACTCAATTTTAAACGCTTTTGCTAAATTCTTTGCTAATGTGAATTTTTCGTTAAATATCGCAATAATCAGGGACGGCATATACGACTAAGCTTGTCGATAGCGATATATCACCAAGTGCGGCGGGGAAAAGTTACCGGCCGCCATATTGTGTCACCAAAAATGGCCGAAATATTATAAGCATATATGGAAACTCACAGTATTTATTCAGATAAAATTAAAAACAATGGTCAAATATAAAAATACTAGTGGACCCGTTGCCAACTGTGTTGGCAAACAAATCATTACCTTAATGTGGAACTTGCTCGATACCTCAGACTTCTTTCTCTAGCCATACGCATAACTTCATCCAATTTAATTTGAATCAACTCTTCGCCCATTATTAAAAACTGGACAAATAATGAGTATTATTCCGAATTATTTATTCATTAACTTTTTAAGATGGGAAAACGATTAATTTTCACTCATGCATTACCTTTATAATAATAAAACTGAAAATGATTTGAGACGTTAAATTTAAAATATATTTAATAAATAAATTTTCTAATTACTTATATAATATAAAAATACGCACACGGAAAAAAGCGTACTTACACTATATCTCAAATCAGTTTGAAATATATTGTGAGAAACTATTATACAGTAAAATTTAATTGTTTGCCCGCTTTAATATATTGCGTTCACTTTTGTAAAGTCAAACCAGATCTGGTTATTTTGGTTACTTTTATAGTGTAATACTGACTTAAATGTAAATTTGTCATTTCAAAATATTCCTTACGCTGTAAAACCCACTTCAGATTTGTTGGTTATGATCATTATATATTTTTTTTATAACTATGATATTATTTATCTTTATGACATATGTCAAATGAAATGACATTTTAAGAAATTGAAATTATTTACCATGTTTTAATACCAACATGACACACAATTTCAAAGGTGCAAACTATTGAATGTACGTATAACCTGTCTCAATTTGTAATACGAAACTAGATCTGGTTACTTTGGTGACTGTTGTAAACAAACTGTGGCGTATCCGTGTAAACCAATACTATGACAATATTATAAATGTATTGTCAATATACAACATAAAAAATGAACTTTCACTGTTAGTTCCGTATTACAAAATGAGACAGATAATATCAATTTGTAATTTTTATCAAAATATTTTAAATATTTCCAACCAATTTTAAATTCACACAAATTGTCACCTAGTGACACTGATATGAATGACCAAACTCGGCCGGTAATTCTTGGTAAAAATTATAATTTTAAGGCGAGTTTTACTCAATACATTACATTTACATTTTTGAAAATTTAAGACGTTATATAATTTAAAACATTAATCGTAGAAATAAAAAAATAATAAAGCATTGGAAAAATAATAATAAAGAAAAGTCACATTTTTCTTAGTTACTTTCATCAAAACCAAATATTTTTTTAAATATTTATTTTTCTGCTACTAATAATTTTAATTTATATTATTTTTGTGTAAACAAATCAATTAAGAACTATTATTATTACGCGTTATATGTCAATATAAACTCGGTGAGCTTCGGAATATTTCGTTACATTTCGGAACCTGGCTTCAATTGTTTTAGATTTCAGACAACTTCCACGCACCCACGCACGCATAGACCCACGTTGGCGTATTATATTATAGATCATTTATATATATATATATATATATATATATATATATATATATGTGTGTGTGTGTGTGTGTGTGTGTGTGTGTGTGTGTGTGTGTGTGTGTGTGTGTGTGTGTGTGTGTGTGTGTGTGTGTGTGTGTGTGTGTGTGTGTGTGTGTGTGTGTGTGTGTGTGTGTGTGTGTGTGTGTGTGTGTGTGTGTGTGTGTGTGTGTGTGTGTGTGTATTTAACACAACACTAATTTTAAAAATGTTTATTATCTACGTCCAGTATACACTCGCACAATAATATAACACAATTCTTTTCAAATAATCCCTACACAAATAAAATTTTAAAAAAACAACAGTTTTTGATGGTAAATTCGAGGAAATATTCACAAAACTAGTAGCACAACAGAACCTCAACAAATTACATTAGCCAACACAATATGGCCGCACATGTTTGGCGAGGGGACAAGGTCATTCGCAAACATACCTCCCTACCTCCCTGACATTAATCGAAACCAAAATGATCGAAGTAATCCTAGATGTCACTATTTATTAAACCAAATATGTATATAACAAAAACTGCACGGAAACGTTAGGTAGTACTGAAAATTTACAATCCAACTCCCCACTAACTTGTTACTTATGTGTTAACTTTATGACATAAAAATAATTATAAACACAGTATATATCAAGCCAACAATAACGAGAGAATTAAGCTAACCTCAGTGTTGTGAGAAGTAGTTCTCGCAAGCAGAGTACAAACTTGCACAAGTTGTAACATGATTCAAATTGTTAGGTCTCGACACTGTGCTTCGCTTTGCCCTTGTATTTTACACGTTACACTGTTAACATAAGTGTTTGTTTCTCGCTGTAGAGTGTTAACTTAGTTTGGAAAATCTTTGTGACACATGTGATACATTTTCATAACATGTATATGTTAAACTTCACAGAGAGTGAAATTCACTTTACGTAGGCAGATTTTAAGTATTTATTTAACTTCTGTACATTATCAAATATATTTTTGTTTTTTGGGTATAATTTTTAGGGTTTTATCGATATTATCACCAAAAAAACATTATAACTGCATTCATGTGTCTGTCTGTACGGTAGAAATTGTAGCCAAACGGCTTAACATAGAATGTTGAAATTTGGAATGCTTAAACAACTTTTTGACCCACATATAGAAAAAATACTGAGAGTTCAAAAAACACATCCTCAGGTAAATAAAAAAATATGTAAAAATGCATTTTTTTTTTTTTTTTTTTTTAATTGTAAGTTGTGTTTCATATAAAACATCTTGATGCGTGGATAGACAAACAAATTTTTATTTTTGTAAAATCAATTTTTTATGTTTTATTTTTTAAATATGTAAACAAACTTTTGTCCCCCGCCATATCTTCCAGAGGGGTTGATCTAAAAATCTGAAAAAAATCTCCATAATGTACATTGATAGGAATCGGAATAGTTCAACAGAAATTTTTGATTAGTTTTTCCAAAAATATTAATTTTTTGCTGAATAAATAATTACTTAGTTAAAATTCATTGTGTGGTATCAAAAGAAATCTCTTAAAATTTATATTGAGGAACGAAAAGTAGTTTTTTAAAAATCGTTTCTTTTAACACGATTTTAGTAAAAAATATGCCAAAAATGTTCTTGTCCCACCACTTTTTACGCAAAGAGGTTAAGCTAAAAATCTGAAAAAAATATTAGTATGTACATTGATCTGAGCCGGAAACTTGCGAAAGTAATTTTTGATCAGATTTCGGTTTTGGAAAATATTTCAGTTTTCGTGTTTTTGACCCAATTAATTATTTATGTAATTCATGTCTAAATTATGGCTAATAATGTTATGGATTTTTGTAGTGTATGCCTTTTTTTATCTTAAAATATAATAAAAAATTGTTAACAGATGAGAACGAATCGCCTTCTTAAGGAGCTTGTCCTTATAAACACGATCATTAGGCGTGCAGAAAAAAATCGCTAGGATTTTTTAATTTATATTTTTTAATAACGTAATATTCGCAAATTGTTTAAATTTATTTTAAACAAATTAAATGGAAGCTCTTATTACTCAAATATCAAATAAAAATTATTATCGGAAATCTGTTGATTTTGATGTGATCATAGAAAAAAAAAATTGTTTTAGACATCCAGCATTCTGTTACATTCATTAAATGCCTACAAAACCCTGAAATGTGTAAAATCACACTTCACATCAATTTTTTATTAGATAAGAAAGAAATACTTATACCGTCACTTATATGTCTGTTTGTCTGTCTGTGTATCTGTTTATTCGACACAAATTTTGCCCAAATACCCAAACCGATCAAGGCTACTGAAATAGCTTCCAGCCAGGGACGTAGCCAGAATTTCAGCTTTGGGGGGAGGGGGGCAAAAATAATAAAATATTCTAAATTGGTCGGTACGACTTTAATTACATGGCTTGGGTAGAAAATAACAGCATTCTAGGTAGTATATTAAATAATAAAAGTCCGGTAAAGTTATAAATTATTTTTAGAGCCCTGCGCGGATACGTTTTTCTGTATCCGCATCCGATCCGCATCCGCATAGATAGGATCCGCATCCGATCCGCATCCGCAGCCTTTGTAAATATGAATATCCGCATCCGATATATAGAAATAATTAAACAGATTAATTTATCACATTTATGACCAATAAATAACAAGGAAAGTCCTATAAGATCAACAAATTTATAAAAATGAGTTTTTAATAATAAAATTAAATTCTTAAATTCATCCTATTATTAAAAGATTAAAGTTATATGACGATTTCAAGATATTTTTATTTTTTTTAATTTGATTGAGCTTCATATGTTTTTAAATGTGGCAAATTGCCATGGTTAATTTGGACTAATATTTCCAAAAATGCAAAATAAGGCGATACAGTAAAATCTATTCCAAACGATTAGGCGGAACTAACCGCAATTTTCATTTTTGTAAGTTGTCATTAGCTATTTTTTTATATATAAGTTGTTTTTTCCTGAACAAAATGATCTAGAGCTTCAATCAATCGGTAAAAGTAACAAGAATTGAAAATCACGTTCCGCCTAAACCAAAAAAACAGACTTTACATATTTATTATTTAATTAATAAACTGACAATAAATCCAAAAAAAAATATTGTATCTACGACTTTTATTAAAAAGTGAAAAGTGCCGATCTTATTTTACTCTTGCCATAAGTCCAATACAAATGCCAACGATACATTTTTGGGGTTCTAAACGCGTCTTCCGTAGGAAGAGGCGTCCAACCGAAGATTTTATATTCAGGCGGATATTGCGGATAAGCGGATATGATATAAAATTCGCATCCGATCCGCATCCGCACGATTTCAATGATAATTTATCCGAATCCGCAGAAAAATAGCGGATGTTCGCGGATTTGCAGGGCTCTAATTATATTTTATGTAGGGTAAACTATCCTGGGGGGAGCAAATGCCCCCTATGCCCCCCCGGCTACGTCCCTGCTACCAGCCAACCGAAGGTCGACAGCCAGTTTGTTAAATGGTAACTTATGGTACGTGATCGTTCACAGCTATAAATTTAGTGCACTGTGCATTGTGCGTATATTTAATGCGCTGTGGACTGTGGACAAAAGTTTGCGAACTTCATACTTAATACATTATTTTAATGAGACAGATATATAAGCACACATTAGCTATTTCACTTTACATTACCTAACAAAATACTGTCGCACAAATTTCAACATATTTTGTAAATTGTGAAACGAAAAAGAATTGCTGAAGTTCCGGTTACAATTTTGTTATTAAAATATGGTAATAAACAGGAACCTGAAGCTGAACCCCAACCCGAACCGAAAACCCGAAAATACCTATATTTTTCGAGAACCTGAACCTGAACCGAACCATTCCATTTCAAGGTTAGTGAACCAAAACCTGAACCCCAATCTTTTATGATTAACCGGTAACCACGTATTTTTAACAGGTTCAAGAAATTATTGTTTACTTATTATTTATCATGGTAGTTATTGTATACTTTACATTTTAAAATTATTATTTCATATATAAAGTCTGTTCCTTTGGTTTAGGCAGAACTAGATTTTCAATTATACTTTTGCCGATTGATTGAAGCTTTTAATCATTTTTTGATCAGGAAAAGTCAACTTCAATAGATAAAAAAATTGCTAATGACAACTTACAAAAATTAAAATTCCGGTTAGTTCCGCCTAATCGTTTAGAATAGACTGTATAAGCTGTTCACTTTTGTAAGATCAAACTAAGAGGAAATTTAGTTTTTAATAGTTTGCACGTTTGAAACTGTATGTCATGTTGGTATTAAAAAATTATAAACAATGTCACTTTCTTAATAATTATCAGAACCAATAAATCTAAAGTCGGTTTTACAGCGTAAGGAATATTTTTAATTGACACTTAAAGTCCGTATTACACTATAAAAGTAACCAAAATAACTAGATCTGGTTTGTCCTTACAAAAGTGAACAGCTTATAGTATATTTTAATTTAAAATACGTTACAAAATCTGGTGACTTTGGTGATTGTTGTGTTGTATAGGCTATTCCAAACGATTAGGCGGAACTAACTGGAATTTTCATTTTTGTAAGTTGTCATTAGCTATTTTTTATATATTGAAGTTGGCTTGTCTAGTTGCGCCTAATCGTTTGGAATAGACTTTAAATGGACTTTAGGAAGAATGTCAACTTGTAAATATGGCTTTTATTTTTTTAGGTTATATTCATTCAAAAATTACAAATGAAAGATTGTCTTTAAGGTCAATTAATTGTCAAATATTTTGAAAGGTGTCATCTTGGAATTACCACCCTAAGAAGATATAACTATACAACATAAAAAATTAAGTTCCCTCTTAGTTATGTATTACAAAGTGAAAGAGAGTATACTTATAATTTTATTTAAAATTTTCATTGAACCCGAACCCGAACCTAAAAAAATTTAGGTACTTGAACTTAAAAAAAAATCTGTTATTGAACCTGAAACTGAAACCGAACCGAAATTACTACATTGAACCTGAATTCGAATCTGAACCTAAATAAATTCAGCTTTAGGTCTCCGGTAATAAATCACGATTTCGCCGATGATGGGTTCGTAAAAGACACAAAAGTGCATGGACGCTTTCAAATCAGTTTGAATGCAAATAAATGTCGCAACATTTGGTACGCATTAAATTTCATAGCTGTAAACGTTGTTATTAAACGTTAAAACAGTCTATTAAATTTATCCACAACTCAAAACGTACAGTGCATTAAATTTAGATCTGTTAATGTAGTTTAACATTTTTGTTTCATATAATAACTCTATATAGGGCCGGTCTTTCCACCTTCTGATAAACTTCTGGGTAACTATCTGATAGATAAAGTTATCTGATACTTTATCTGTTGGATAAATGTCATCCCGTCTTTCAATTCATATTTATCTGTCAGATAGTTATCTGACGGATAATGAGACTGACATATTGAATCCTCAGATTGGTAACACTGAATGTGTAACTGAAATAGGCGTAGAGAAAGATTTTGTTTTTGTTACTCTATGGAAATAAATAAATAAATTGGTGAACTGACAGCTGTCGAGCAGTTTTTTTTTGTTATTGTCATTAACAAAATTAAATTTATGTATGCGTTGTACAAGATTTTACCAATTATTAATGTCGTAAGCATGTAATAAATTTTACATGCGATTGGGGGAATGAAAAATAGATAGTAGATATTAATAATAATTGTTCTACGTTTATTTAATTTTTTAATTTTATTATGATTGATGTAAATACAAAAAAGTTATAATAAATTTGAAAATAAGATAATTAAATCACAGAGTATTCTTTCATTTTCATTTTTTCTGAGTAATCAGTTTGTCCAGGTACGTCACCGACACAGTACTGATCTTTTGTGGGTGGTTCTTCATATCCACTCTTGTAACGTTAAAGTTGCGTAATACTGCACTTGCTACTATACCAACTATAATCTTATTGCTCAAATTCGAAGCGAATATTAGAATTATTAAACATTGTATTGTAAGGCGTGGATCCCGGCTAACGTTTAATATAAAATATCCTACCCGACACCGTTTACTTCAGCTTTTTTTTTCACAGAAGAAAGCAGTATCACTATCATTTCATCCCAGACTGCAACCACTCGTGGATAGCGGGCAATTTCGTAAAATACTCGTTGAATTTTGTGTATGTCATTTTCCGTACAAGTACAAATGAAATCAGACATAAGCTGGATATTGCACGAGATACTTTTTTCATATTTTTTTCTCACCGTAGACTGGTGCACTGTTATTTTGGAGTTAAAGCATTATTTCTACAAATAATAAAATTCAAACAAATTATATTTTTTCAAGTCCATTTTGCAATTTATTGTTCCAAGAAATCATTTAATTTCTAACTTTTTGACAGTGACAGCACTTATTTGTTACTTATTCGCTACTTTGACTACCGAATAACTTATCTGCCAGATAGCATAGTTTATTCGTAGGAATAACTTTATCTGAAGGTGGAAAGACGCTTTATTGTTTTTATCCGTCAGATAACGTTACCAGCCACTTTATCTGAAGGTGGAAATACCGGCCCTTAATGTATGAAATCTTTGTAATATTCGTAACGATTTCTTGGATATAGTCTATTTTGCTATCCTTTTCTACAATTTGTTGAGATTTCTAGTGAGAAAAGGACACTATCTTCCCTCTGTCTGTAAAGTTGGTATTAAACTCCGATAGTGCCTATACAATCACAATCTGAAGCGTGATTCCTTTATAACACCTCCTTATTTCTCCGGTCACGCAACTACTTTACGAGTTGAAACCATTTTTAATTTTAAATCTAACACTCACGATCCTCACGTAACTATTTTATGAACAAAGTTATCATAGTGTACACTGCACTTAATACAATAGCACAATAATATAGGATTTGATACATAAAATGACGCCAAGAACAATGTATAATTTATATTATTTTGTTACATGAAACTATCGAAAGCTTTCACGAAATTTTATAAAATGTATGTGAATGGGAGCGCCATGCTGTGACTTGATACGATGCAGACTTCATTATTAAATTTACTAACTACCGTGCGATCATTATTTCTCGTCAGTTACATAACAGTAAACAATGAGTTTTAAAATATCAAAACTGTATTCTAATTCACAGCTGAAAATACCAATTTAACAAAGAACCAATCATATTACTTCGTTTGCCCGAACTCACCCGAACGAAAATATGTGATGCTAACTTAATATCTGTTATCAACTCATTGGCGTGTAGAGAAAAATAGTTTTCATTTAATAATCAATTCGTATAAGGTAATAAAGATAGAATGTACACCTATGTGTACATTGCCTTGAAATAAGTTTTTAATTTTCATTTTAATTTAATTTAAGACATCAACAACTAGTGAGTGGCCAATTACAGATATCTACAGAATAATAGTACAATGTATCAGATGATATAAATAAATGTGTTGTTATAATTAAATACAATATGAAACAATTTTATTTTATTCAACGTGTAATGTTTAACATAATATTCATTTTCGATTTAAACTCTGGAAGTGAACCATTAAATATGTCTATAGCATTAAATTTCTCATTAAAGACTGACATGCATCGGTTTAGAGGTGAATTTTGACTGTAGTTTATATTGCAATTATTAATGTAAAATGTATTTTTTGATCTAGTATTTCTTTGAGGTACTAATATGTTTATATTTTAAATAAATGATTGAACATCTATTAAACTATAAATAATTTTATGTAATAAGATCATATCATTTTTTGTTCTTCTAGTTTCAAGCATACTGTAATTTAAATCGTTTAAAAATGAATGATAGGTTGATGAAAGGAAAGTTAAGTTAAGAAAGTTTGATAACTAAATGTTTCTGTCAAGTATTTCATAACGGTCAAGATTTGTTGATCGCACTGTATATAGGTATATACTTTATAGTATAAAAAAAAATATTTATAGTCAAACAATAAAAAATCATGGCGTTTCGGCCAATAATGTAGTCATCATCAGTCCAAGGAGGTGTGTGAAAGGTTTACACAATTTTGAAATGGAAAAGATCTTGGTCATCAGATTAAGATTTTCGCCAAAAAGTGTCATAACTTTTGTCTCCACCCTATTACCCATAAGGGTTGGTTTAAGAAGCTGAAAAAATTCTCAACAAAATACACTGATGGGGACCGATATAGTTCAACATGAATTTTTGAACAGATTAGTTTTTCGAAAAACATCGAATTTTTTGTGTCGTTGAAAAAATAATTACTGTTTAAAATTTATTGTGTCGTATCAAAAGAAAGCTATTAAAACACAGATTAAGGAAGGGAAAGTAGATTTTTTAAATTTCTTTATTTTAACATTATTTTTTCAAAAATTTGCTCAACACACACATCTTAAACCCAGAGGAATTAAAATGAATATCTAAAAAAATTAATGTACATTAATGTGCACCGAAATAGCTCTGTAAGATGTTTGATCAGAAAATTTTTAGAAAAAAATATAGATTTTTGTGTTATAATAATTATTTTCTAAAATTTATTGTGTTGTATCAAAAGCAAGCACTTAAGATGTAGCTTAAGACACGAAATGTACTTTTTGAGCAACCATATCAAAAACAGTTCTTTTTAATCATTTAGTACCAGCCATAAATTATCCAATGTAAGTAAACAAATATAACTTTTCTTATAAAAATTTATTTTGGTCGCCCGAAAATATAATGTGTACCTTGGCCAAAAAGATCTTTTCGACGTTATTTCGTCCTTATCTGTTTAAAGTACTTGGTTGCGCCTCGGCTTTTAAATTCAGATGCGGCCGAAAAAAACTTTCTTTTTGGCCATTAAACTATTTTTAAATTTCATTATTTTAATACAAATTTTGTCAAAATCGTGCTAAAAATTCTGTTTCACATGATAATACACGGTTAAAATAAAAAATTTAAAAAAAAAAATTAATAGGGGAAATATTTTAAGATCGCAGCGCTGTTGCGGCATACTTGGAACTTCCAAAATAGACATTCATTACATATAATCATATGGGCAACAACGTGAATTTTAATGTTTACTGGTGGTTTTTGTAATTTTGCTACAATATTAATGCGTGCTTTTATGCAAGTTAATCAGTGAAATATTATAACATCAAATATTAATAAATAAGAATAATTTTAGGCATGTTTTTATTATTTTTTTAGGTTGAAATGGACCTTTTAGGTTAGGTTATTTTTTATGTTGAAATGGATTTATTTTAATCCACGAATTACACTCAGATACACAGCCATAATAGTTCGACTTTAACATGATTTTTGTCGTCTTCCACATTAGTTTAAGGTTATTTTCACTTATTATCACTTGATACAAGTAAAAACAATTTAAAATTGATTTTAAAATAATATAAAATAACATTAAACTTAACAAAACGTAACAATATAATAACAACTAAACTATAGTAAAATGCAAAAATATATTTTGATCCTATATAAGTCAATGTAAAAAGCACGATGGAATGTCTATTTCTGTAGTTTCTTAAAATCCCACCAGATGTCATATCGCTTAGCAATTTTTCCCTATGCATATTAATATGAACAGGAATAGTACAACAGGAATTAAAATGTAATTATTTTTCTAAAAGTTACCGGATTTTTAGCAACACCGTGCTAGTAATATTTAACTGACTAACTAAAGAACTTAGCAGCTATCTCGATGCACGTGTGTCTCGTAATCAAGTACACTTGTAAGTCTCTAGATGGAAGCACGTGTCTTATTCTCACAATAGTTATCAATTTTTTTCATTTTTAATATCCATTTAATAGATTTGCTGAGGTTTGTAAGCTCAAATTATAGGTGCCCCACTCAGTCTTTTCTTAAATGAGTACCTGTATCACTGCATTAATATTCAAGAATATGGGGCGTGCTTCAGAGGACACGTAAAGCAGAGAGTCTCGGCTACCGTAAACAGTAGTCGTTAGGTTATGCCAGAGAGCACTAGTCGTGATCGGGAAATCTCTGAAACCTAGGCATTATGCCATACGAAATAATAATTCGGGCACAGGCTTGCACAGTTATATGCACATAAATTTTCCAAGCACTATTTCTAATCCCCTGTAAATCTGAGAAAATTAAAACATGATATTAATCTAACCTTGACTTTGTCTCATCAGAAAAAAACCAAGAACATAAGCCCTAGCAAATTCCTTGAAAAATCTGTTGTGTCTTTTGATTTAAGATTAAGATTTCCAGCATACTGTTTGCCTATATTTATTCCGCGATGCGTACCAAATGGTGAAGAGGGAAAAGAGGGGAGGATTAATGGAGGATTACTCCGAATGAGAACGTGATGACGAAGAGAACACTCCAAAACTTGGGATTTTAATAAATTTTAAAACTTGCTTTTATATTTTTTGACAAGCTAAACAAGTGGCTTGCGATGTAAATATTTATTTTAAAGAGAAAAGAACACTTCTTATATCAAAGATATTTTTTAAGAGGTTGTTTTCAGATATGTTTAAAAGGAAGTATTCAATCTTTAAAACTTCTCTTGGATAGAATAAAGATGCAATTTTCTTTGTCAATTTGTTAAAAATTACATTTATTTTTAGGGTTTTGTAGGTATGAAAAAACCCTTATAAAGTCATTCATGTGTCTGCTTGAACCTACCGTTCTACCATCTAAGTAAGATCGTTTTACTTATTTTATTATGATTTTAGGGTTTTGTATGTATTACCAAAAAAAATTTGCCTCTCGCCCTATTTTACCAGAGGGGTTTATCAAAAAATTTGAAATAATTCTCAATAATATAGATGGCTGGAAAGCAGAATAGTTGAACAGGACCTTTTAATCAGATTAGATTTTCCAAAATTATCGAATTATTTTTGTCGTTGCAAAAATCTATATTTTTAAATTTATTGTGCTGTATCAAAAGAAATCTATTAAGAAAATTTTCAAAAGATATCGTATTTTTTGTAATTTTTGCAAAACTGATAACTTTTTTAAGGCTAAATTATGGATAATATTTTATGGCTTTTTGTATTTATGACTACGGTAGTGTAAATCAACTTTTGAAATAAAAAATATTATAAAAGAATTTTAACAGCTGAGAATCGAAAACCATTTTCCGCGAGAACGACGTTATGTAATGCAAGTTGCATAGTGTTCATGAGTGAAAGATCCACCAATTATTATACGTCATGATTTGATCAAATGTTTAAATTATTTAAGACTTTAAGGTGTTATAAATACTTTGGCGTACAGGGCCCGCATATTCCAAATAGCGGAGTCCACACTCTATAGATTGTGCCACCACCATCCTGAAACGATTATGCACATTCTGTCTGCTTGTCCATCTCTTGCAGCGTCGAGCTACGTGTCTCGTGTATTTATTGGAATTACTCCTTCCCTACCTCGAGGTTACTGACAGCCACTAAGCCGGTCATAACCCTTCTGGATATCGAGACCAAACAGATGACCAAAACTCAAGTCCAGCAGAGAAGAATATCTCTCTCAAGGTGGAGGAAAAGAGGTCCAAGTATCTGGATATTTTGTCCGAACTTAGAAAGCTGTATCCCGGGTATAAAGTTTAGCTTGTAGTTTTGATAGTTGGTGTTTTGGGTGGTATGAAAGCCTCCTATCGAAGGGAAGTCGAATCCATTCCCGCCTACAGATCTTCTGAGAACTCTTTGATCTGCAGGATGCAGAAAGCAGTGCTACTCGGGTCACTCCGCATTGTGCGGGCACTGGATCTGGCGTAATTTCCGCGGCTGCATATCGCCAGGGTTTGGAATGCAGTCGTGTGTATTTAGCTCCACTAGTCTCTAGTATGACGCGGCTCAAAAGGTTGCTGAAGTTTGAGATTAGTGGACGCTTGTCAAAACCTGACAAACACCATAATAATAATAATAATAATAAGATAATACGGGAATAACATTCCGCTGCGACCACTGGGTATACTGGAAGATTATCAAATTATTATAAACAATAACACCGAGACTCAATGAGGAGATTAAAATCCTTAACTATGTTTTTAAAATTGATTCGTTCTGAATTTATGTAATTAAGGCCCGGTCTTTCCACCTTCAGATAAAGTTCCAGATAACTATCTGACAGATAAGGTTATTTGTAACTTCATCTGCTGAATAAATGTCAATACCAGTCAGTGAATTCAATACGTCAGTCTCATTATCCGTTAGATAACTATCTGATAGATACATTTGTATAGAAAGAAGGGATGACATTTACTCAGCAGATGAAGTTAAAAATAACCTTATCTGTCAGATAGTTACCTGGAACTTTATCTGAAGGTGGAAAAACCGGGCCTTAATGGGTTATAAAATTGTTATTATTATTTCTATTATATCACTGCCTAGTTTCAACTATTGTTACTTACTTCTATTTTTGTTACTTGTGATAAATTAGAACTCCAATTTTGCTACTACTTCTCGCTAAGGACACCCGGATATTTAAATGAAGAGACCCCAGTTGAGAGTGCAGTTGTTTGAACTGCGCAAGTAAATGTAAATTACATGTCGCGTTGCGAATTTTTATTATAAATTTCTTGGTCGTATCTGATTCGTTTTAAATTATATCTCCATATATTCCAAAAGTTCAGGGTCACAGAACTTGACGTGCGAAACAAACTTTGAATGAGAAGATAAAATAAAAATGAGGAAAACGAAATTTAAAGTTAAAGGTGTATAATTGAAGCAATAATGAAAATGGAACACGCCTTCATAATATACAAGGTGTCTCATAAGAAATTTTATATTTATTTAGCTTACAGCGTGAACGCAACGTATCCGAGGGGCGCGGGGTCAATCGGTAGCCTGGCTCTTGGGAATTCAGTCGCTATGGGTTACAAAGTTTGAAGAGACTAGTACAACGCTGGATAAATCAAAATCCGGGCGACCTAGGTCATCAAGAACGGTAGAAAACGTGGAGAATGTTAATCAGTCTGTTCGTGACGACCCGAACCTTTCAATTCGGAAGCGCGCAAATGCTTTAAATGTGCATAGATCATCATTACATCGCATTATGCACAAAGACCTAAAGCTACAAACCACCCCTACAAAATTCAATTGGTGCAAGAATTAAAGCCCCAAGATGCCAGTCAGAGGCTTAATTTCGTAAATCAGGTGATTGAGCGATTTTCAACGTTTACCAACATTTTGTTTTCGGATGAAGCTCATTTTCATCTTAATGGCCACGTAAATAAGCAGAACTGCCGCTACTGGAGTGCAACGAATCCGAAACGCAAACATCAGAAACCCCTACATTCGCCTAAAGTGACCGTATGGGCTGCGATGTCGGCGCGAGGAATTATCGGCCCTTACTTTTTTGAAGACGAAAGGGGGCGTGCAGTTACAGTGAATTCAGAGCGTTATGTGGAGATGTTAGACAACTTCTTGGTACCTGAACTGCAAAACTTTCCTGGCTATAACCAAAGAACATGTCCAACACGTCCAATATGTCTCTGCCACGTGTTCGTGAAATTTTTTCAGGCAAATTGATCTCCCGGAGAGATGACATAAATTGGCCTCCACGCAGTCCAGATTTAACCCCTATGGACTTTTTCCTATAGGGTTATCTTAAATCTAAAGTTTACGTCAATAAACCGACTTCAATGGTGCATTTGAAAGAAAATATCCGTCACGAAATGGCAGCCATCCCTGAGTCCACCTGCCGAGACGTCATAAGTAATTTTACTGTTCGATTAAATGAGTGCCGAGAACGCGAGGATCTACATTTAGACGATATTATTTTTAAGAAATAAATCCCCAAAAAGTGTATTTTAATAATTAATAAACATTTTTTCTATATACGTCTTACTTTTTTTTTAATCGATCCACTAAATATAAAATTTCTTTTGAGACACCTTGCATAAGAGATTTTTCAAACAGCTCATTTTTTCTATATGTGGGTCAAAGAGTTGTATAAGAATGCCAAATTTAAAATTTCAATGTTAAGCCGTTTGGCTATAATTTCTACCATACAGACAGACAGACACATGAGTGACATTATATGGGTTTTTGGGTGGTCATACCAACAAACCCTAAAAATATATATTTTTGATTACAATTCTTGTAGGCAAAATATTGAACTATTTCTAGACATTACCGTCGTTCAATTGAATTGCATTTAAATTTTATTGCACAAAAAAAAGACTTGTAGGAGTTTAGAAATCTCTAAAGATGCGTCCTGACTAAAGCATTTGTGCGCGCACGAACGCTGTGCGCGTAAAATTGCTCAGGTGAGTACGAGGTACAATTTGTGTGCGCATACACTAATCCCCCCACATGCTATCCGTAGCTTGTCGGTCCCACCGATAAGATCAAAAAACTTGTGCGCTCAGTGTTTACGGGTTTATGCAGTCATATAGTTGTGCGCGTAAATTTAAGTAAACACCAGTAAATATTCAACATGGAATGGAGTAAAAAGGTATTGCATGCTGGTAAACGAATCCTCAGTTGCAAAAAACGTAGGGTTATGGCTAATTGGTCTTTCATGGGAACAGCCTTTATAAATCTTGTCTTTCTTCCCAATTTTGTGACCAACTTTATTAACGAGTATTTCAAAATCTGCCGCTGACAACGAACAAAATTTTGATATTGTCCACTAACCTCTTGCATTTGTAGTTCTGCTAGCAAACTTGAACCATTGTATATTTCCTTGCTTCTATATAGTTGTGTCATCCACCATGTTTGTTTTGTTTTTTCTTGTTTTTTTACCAAGTATACTATGGCCGCATTCAGCAGACTCACCAGT
Source organism: Liopterus haemorrhoidalis (assembly GCA_963971575.1). NCBI lineage: Eukaryota > Metazoa > Arthropoda > Insecta > Coleoptera > Dytiscidae > Liopterus > Liopterus haemorrhoidalis. The sequence continues at coordinate 230,582,824 of OZ020611.1, forward strand.
GAGTTACCGGTTGATAAATTTTTTCCTGTATGCATACGTTGATCTACCGGTGAGTTACCGTACTTACTCATTGGTCGCCATTTTATTAACCGGATTTCATTTACGGTTAGTTGCTCACTGGTGGATATTTTGACAGTTATATCTGTAGTAACAAAGAATCGAGCACAAAGCAAGTAAAAAATTATGGAATTTAATGTTGAGTCAGTTTACTTAGATATTGAGGAGACGTATTTAAAGCACATGTACTTTTAAAATTACTGTCATCAAAATGTAAAATCTGTCATTGTTTAGATATTGTTGTTTTCATATACGCCTTTCAACAGCGGTGCCAAAAAATGTGCATTCAATCAAATTTACCGGTAAGTTTGTACCGGTAAGTCACCGATGAGTCTGCCGAATGCGGCCTATGTACGCTGCATTTGTTTAGGCAACAACATTACTTTCCGCCATCGTTGACACTACTTAATTTAAATAAATATGTGCGTGGATAAAACTGAAAGACGTGGAGCGCGATTTTACGCGCACAAATAAGAAAATTGTGTGTAATTTTTTTTTTATCCGCACGAAAATCCGTGCGCGTACAAATGCTCAAGTCAATACGCACCTTAAGATGGGTTACTAATGTCAAAATTTTATTTTCACAATGAGTTATTTGTGTTAAAACTTACGTACTTAATGATTACACTGGTCAACAAATTTAAACTTTTTTTTGCTGACTTAGATCTGATACTGGTTTTTAACTAATTTTGGGGTGCTGATTTCATAAATGTTAACAGTTTCTGCCTATCACGTCAAATTTTTGTTCTATCGTATTTTGACTTTTTTCACCTTTTCACGTTCTGATATACGTCTACTTTAATTTCAACTGAGTTCTTGTTGTCCAATATATTTCGTAGGAACGGAATATAACGAACATAAGTGGATCATCTGTGTAGCACTTAAAATGGTAAACTTTTTACTTGGCCAACAAGGTGGATTCACAAAATATCCATGTTTTTTGTGTTTGTGGGACAGTAGAGCGAGAGATAAGCATTGGACTTAAACTGGGTCTAATGAAGCAGTTTGTAAAAGCGTTGAACAAAGATGGTGTACTGTTTTAAATATATATCTGAAACATTTCAAAGTCTCAGTAATGAGAAGCTAAAAGCTGGCATTTTTGACGGACCACAAATTGAAAAATTAGTGATTGATCCACATTTCACTGTACATATGGATGATATGGAGAAGAATGCATGGCAGTCTTTCGTGGCGTTCATAAAAAAAATTCTTGGGAATAAAAAATCCGGAAACTATGTGGAGGTCGTTGAAAATTTGATTGAAAATTATCATCATCTGCACCCGAGTGAAACTTCACTTTTCATTTTGCCATCTTGACAAATTTCCTGTCAATCTTGAAGATGTTAGTGATGAACAAGGTGAACATTTCCATCAGGATTTAAAAGAGATGGAGAGACGTTATCAAGGAAGGTGAGATACTCACATGATGGCTAAATACTGTTGGAGTATTAAAAGAGACTTATCGGGAATGGTGCACTCCAGAAGATCTTACAAACGACCATTTAATCCTTAAATTATTTTGTATTTCACTCCAATGCATTAAAATGTAATTAAAACTGTTCTCATTTTCACTATAAATGAAATTTTAAGAATATTTTCTAATTATTTAGTCCTTATTGTTCGCCAAATTTGTACCAATTACAGTATCGACGTCTAAAATTAAACGATAGAAGCATTATTTGGCCGAAAACATGTATTTGTTTTAGAGCAAAAATCTGATGTGATACGCAAAAACTGATGTGATATTTGAGTTCAGCAGAACCAAATTAGTAAGAAACAAGTCTTAGATCTTAAGATGTAAGTCAGCAAAAATTGTGTTGATCAGTGTCATCTTGCGAAATCAATATTAACTGTGAATTTAAAAGATGCCAATTATATATTTGAAAACTACGTCTATGGAGACGTATTAAAACAACTTTAAAACATAAGTATGCTCTCTGGGTATTATACAGCATTATTTATCAAGCATTCTCAAACAATCCTCTTAAAATAAATAGTCTTTGATTTTCATCATTATAGAAGAGAAATCTATTCATTTTCTTGTATCATCTAGCCAATCTATTTAACTTTATCCTCAGTATTGTTTATCACGATGCCCGTCACGTTTCGTTCGTTTACGACCATGTGATACGGGGTGTTCAGAAATGTAATCAGTGAACAGGATGAAATAACGCTATAAATCTATATTTTACTGCTAGTGAATTTTATTGATACTGTATCTTTGTTACAATCCACCAATACCAGTCCAATCTTGTTTATCAGATTTTTTTTGGTTTGCTATAAATTTATATTGGAAGGGAAAGTATATAACTTTTACTTTCAGAGCACAAATTTTGGAAATGTATTATTAAATATTTCGGATAAAAAATATTAGGTAATCAAAAACTTCTCGCGGTTTTAATGTATACCTATACTCTGTTCAAAATCATACATACAGCCTTGGATAAATATATGGAGCACCCTACGTTTTATTGAATTTTAGGATTATTACAGGAAAATGGTAAATAAAATAATACATACAGCTTTTAATGACAGCTTTAATCAAAATTATTAATATTTTGTGGTTCCTTCTCGTGCTTTAATTACCGCACGTACCCTTTAGGCATACTGCCCACAAGTTTTTTACGTACATCGGATTGTACATTGAACCATTCGTACACAATAATTTTCTTCAATTCTTCGTTTGATTTGCATTTGTAAAAAGACACCTTGTTTATCAGAATCAGCCATAAATTTTTAATTTGCGATAAATTTGGTGACTGGGGGGCCATGTAAAAAGTGATACATTGTTTTTGGAAAACCATTCATTTGTTGCTTTGGTTTGTGACAGTGGGCATTATTTTGTTGAAAAACATATTCTGAATTGTCTTCATCAAATAATTTTAATATTGATGGCTCCAAAACTTCATTAAGCATGGTAATATAACAAGTAGAATAATGTGTCCCTCGCACAAAAAGATTTCGCCTAAGCCACTGACGGGCATGCACCCCCAGATCATAAAGCTACCACCACCAAATTTGACCGTAGGGATGATGCTGTCAGGATGAAAAGCTTCACCCGGCCTACGTCTGACAATGATGGCTCAAGGTTGTAAAAAAAGCTGATCCACAAAAGAAAAAAACAAACCTTTCGTAAATTTATAGTAAATTAAATTTTATATTGTTAGTGCAATAATTGCTTAGAAATTTATTTTTTTATTAAATTCGTAAGTACATTAAACCATTACAATGCTTACTTCTATATTGGACTCATCAGATCAAATGATTTTCGCTCATTTATCAGGAGTCCAATTCAAAATGTCTTTTAGCCCACTCAAGGCGAAGTTTTTTGTGTCGCTCGGTCAACAGTTGTTTTCGGCGAGCTCTTCTTCCATGCAAATTAGATTCCACTAGACGTTTTCTAATTATTCTAGAAGAAACTTTAACTTCCCTATGCTCCCATAGATCACCAGCCAGCTCTTTTGACGATATTGACCGTTTACGAAGAGCACTTCTCTTTATAAAACTATCATCTTTGGAAGTGGTTACACGTTTTCTTCCGGTTTTTTGTCTGTTTTCATAAGTAGCAGTCTCTTGGAACCTTTTGATGGTAATTTGCACGACTTTTCTGGAACACTCCATTTTTTTTAAATAGGGGATAGGCATGTTTTTTTATTTTTTTTTATTATGCAACATGAGGAATCTCTTGTTGCATATAAACATAAAAAACAGTTTTGCATTTTTTTTTTTTAATTTAAAGGCTTAAAAAATCATAAATGTACATAGCGCGCGAAAACGACGTGTGACTTAATACCCCAACTAAGTGTACAGTATGTCGTGAACTTATTTGCTTGTATAACTTTTATAGGTTATGTAAAGTTAGAGTGATTTTAATTAAAATAAAGTTTAATTCTATAAAAACAATTTATACATGTTTACCGAATTAAATTTATATTAAAATATATAAAATATGGAAGATCCAGGCCCCAGTACTTCGAAACATAGTCGAAAATATTGTTTAGTACCGATGTGCACAAATAGTTCAATTAGAAATCCAAAAAAACAATTTATATCATTACCTGATGGCGAAAAACAACAGAAAAGGCGAAATTTGTGGCTGAAAGCTATGAAGCGAAATAAAACCGATATTTCAGAAAAAAGTAAACTTTATGTTTGTATATGTTTTTTCGCATCAATGCATCAATGTTGGGTAAATTATCACTCTGAGCCCTAACAAAATCTTTATCTGCCATTTTAATAATAAATGCGTGAAAAATTGTTTAAAAACAAATACAAAACTCTCGAACAATACAATATACACACGTAACGATTATGTTGTAACTGTATCTGTGACGTCAAACTCCAGTCGTTTGACGTCATACTCAGTCGTATTTACTCGGCAACCTTCGCGCCGTGGTCGGCTTATTTCAAATTTACAATATTTTAATTAAAAAATTTGGCTGTAATATTAATTAAAATGTGATTTTTGTTTTGTTAGGTGACATAACTAACATTAAAATATCAAAAAAATGTAGTTTTAAGGAAATATAAATTTTATGCGTGTCTCCTATTCTCACCTGCTACTGTCCTTGTGAACGGAGCTACACAATTTGACTCCTTTCTGCCACAGAGAGTTCACGTTTTTTAGCCATAATATAATTAAAAATATTCACTTGAACTCAATAAAACATGAAAAAGACAGTATTCACTTCAAACGCATGTGTAATAATGATCCAAGCCCTAGTTGTTTATTTTTATGCAAACAAAACGTAACAGATCTGAGCCTATATTTATTTTTAATTCAAGATTTATCATAACTCAGTTTACATTTTCGGTTAACTAATAGACGTATATCTATTAGAATGTGTCAATGATATTTTAAAAAAATTGACCTGGCAGAAATAAGTAACTGGCTGTGTAATAACAAATTAAAGCTAAACGTTCAAAAAACTAAAGCTATGTTAATGTATAACAAAAATCAATTGATGCAAAATATAACGAAGTTAAATATAGGTGGGGAAAACATAGAATATGTTAACGAAATAAAATATTTAGGCATTATAGTGGATAAAAACTTAACAGGTACAGAACATATAAATTTTATATCAAAAAAAATAAGTAAAAAATTGAACTATTTACGTAGAATCCGAAATAAAATATCAAAATGGTGTGCTTTACAAATATTTAACACTATCGTAAAGCCCCATTTTCAGTATTGTAACACTGTTCTGTATTTAGCTAACAACAGTGACATTAATAAATTACAATTACTACAAAATAGAGCGATGCGTATCATCCTAAAATGTAACAGATTCACTAGTATAACAAAAATGTTAAATGATTTAAAATGGTTAAATATTAAACAATTTATTAAATATAATGGTATGATTTTTATGTATAAATTGGACAAAGGTTTATTGCCACAGTATTTGGGGTCAAATTTAAAAAGGATTGAGGAAATACATTCGTATAATACGAGACAGACTGGGTCATTTTACATAACAGGTACAAAGAAAGTAAGCACAAAAAAAAACATTATGCATAGAGGAGCTTTAGAATATAATAGTTTACCAGAGGAATTAAAATCAATAGGATCACTAACTATATTTAAGAAGAATTTAAGAATATTTTTAGAGAGTAATAATTAATATAGGCTATATTTATATTTTGTCATTAACCATGTAAATATATTTTTTGTAAAGTTGTTTATATATAAGTAATATTTTGTAAATTTCTATTATTAGCTAAAAGCTATATAAATAAAAATTATTATTATTATTAAAAACATTTTGTCAAATATATACAAGTTACTATGTACATAATTTTAGATGTTATATTATAACTGCATGGGTACAAGGCTGCATATACGTAATCAAGAACTTCTTTTACCCAGAGATGTCGAGGTGTTATTAAATCTATTTTATTCTTTTCGTGTGAGTGATGGGTTTTTGTACAGCTTTCACCATTCTTTCATCTTGTTGGGGTCTATGGTTTTAAACTACGCTGCTTGGACGATGCCTCTTGCCATGTTTTCATGGGCCTTCCTCATGGTCGTTTTCCTGTACATCTAGTCTCGAATGTTCTTCTTGCAATTCTTTCCTCTGATTGTCTTACCATGTGGCTGTACCATCTCAGTTGGTTTTAATATCTGTCTACAATTGTAGACGCTGATTTTGTGTTTAGCTCTTTTCTGTATACGGTATACTTAATTTTATCTAGTCTTGTTTTCCCTTAATTTTACGCAAGAATCTCATTTGCATACTCTGAAGGTTGCTTTTCCGCTTCTGGGTTAAAGTCTACGATTCACTAGAGTATATTAAATAAATTGATGCACTCCTTGAGAGCACTCCTCGCTTCGCTCGACGTACTCTAAACAACTCGTGTGACAATACATCGTTTTATAAAACTCGTATAAAAATATATTATTTTATCAGCCTTTAAAGTACAACATTAAAACAGTACCATTTTTTTTTTTTGTCCACCAAAATTTTCAGTGCCTATAATTACTGAACTAAAGATATTTTATAAGTTTTTAATAGGATTACAACAAAAAAATTGTCTCATACTAAATATCTATGTAATCCTAAATTGTATGAAAATGCATATTCCATATGCAAAATTATGAAGTGGTGTCCTAAGATTTGAACCCATGTCTCAGAGATCCGTAGGAAAGTTATTATATTAAGATTGAAAAAATGACTGTAATATTTAAAATCATTAAATAAAATAAAAATAAAAATATATATTAAAAAAACTTCTCCATCATATTCTTAAGTTCTAAACAAAAACTCATCTTGAAAATGTTATAAAGCTAAAATACTTCAGACTGTTATTTAAAAACTTTTACATACAATAAAAAGATCTCGTTCAAAATCCTCTCATATTTAAAATAAAATATAATATATAAATCTTAAAGACGGTAAATTTCAAGTAAAATGTTAAACCAGTGGTGCTCAATATGTAGCAAATTTCCGTAATGTGGAAGCAGTGACAGGCTTATGATTTTGGAGGCTCTGATCTAAACTAAAGTCACTATATTATACAAATTAGCGCAAGCCTTTGAAGAAGCCGACAGACCCCAGGATTTGATTGGCAACACTGGTTCCCCTATTAAGCAAACTAAAGCAGCAGATTTTACGTTCTTAAGTTTGCGTCTGCGCTGTCACATCTCTCTTTCTCGCTCTAATTTAATAACCTCCTTTGTCAGCGGTTTGAATATTTAAGGTTAAGTTTCATTTAAATTTATATATTATATCCATTTTATTTAATAAAAATAAAAATAATAATTAAAATTGTACCACAATTTTGTTATAGTGCATATTTGATTAAAAAAATCGTGATTAAAATAAAATTATTGGTAGTTTCTTATTTTTATATTGTTGGAATCACTGAACATCATTTTTGTTGGCGACATTTTTAGCTCCAGCATGGCCGCCGTTGCGCTACTTTGTATAATATAGTGACTTTAATCTAAACCATTTTGTAAACTGAGCCAGGATTTGTGCATTTTTCGTGTAATTTGTTTAAGGCAGGGCTGGAAACCTTTTTTGCATCGCGGGAAGCATTGAGTAACAATTATTATTAACCCTCTAAATGTTATAGGCAATTTCGAAGGTGATTTCTTGTTTGTGTTATTACTTGCCCGACCTTAATATATAAGGGGCAAGTATTGTAATCGCGAAAATTTTCGATGTCGAGATTTTGACTGATGACCACGTTTCATGGTCCAGGGAATCCAACAAACCTATTTTCGAAGTGCCGTCCGTATGTGTGTGTGTCTGTGTGTGTGTGTGTGTCTGTGTGTTTTTGTGTGTATCTGTGTGTCTGTGTGTCTGTGTGTATACACGATAACTCAAAAACGGTTCAACTTAAAGAGTTCGTTCTGGTACTAAAAAATTCTCCTAATAATTGGGAAGAACCCTATTGTTTTTTATTAAAATCCGAAACCGGAAACGGAAGTTATGAAACTTAAAATTTAAAAAAAATTCGTAACTAGTAAACCAAGCCTTGGACAAAAATTTGTATACGCCATAATTTGATGTATTTTTGAATATTTACCTAAATCTTCTTTTAAATTTAAAAAAAAATCTATTTTTTTATTATTATTTTTTTTATGGGAGGGCAAGTCTAGCGGAGGTCTCCCTACGCCACTGGTTTTTAAATATATTTTTTCTTTCTTTTACAAATAAAGAGATATATTATTATTATTATTATATGAGAAGAAGAAATAATCTCTATCGAGAAAATTAACATTTTAGTTCAGGATAGTAAGATTATATAATCAAAATTATGAAAGCATAAATTTTATTCTTGGAAACTTGACACATAACAGATGCTTTGGGTGTAATATAAAATTTTCCAGAGCAGGTAATATTAAAAACTGGCAAATTTAATATTGGCAGTCATAAATCGTGGATTAAATACTCATGTGTGGAAGACATCAATTAGTTAATCTAACATTCGAATCTGGCATATTTCCTGAATGTTTAAAAAGAACTGTTATTAAACCACTTTATAAAAAATGTGATAAATTGAACCCCGATAAATACAGGCCGATTGGTTGAACATCAGTTTTATCTAAAATATTAGAAAATTACAACGCACAAAGAGTATTTTCTTTTTTAAATAAGTTCAAAATTTTAAACCAATGCCAATATAGATTTAGAAAAAGTATTTCGACAGTTGATGCAATAACTAATTACCTGAATAATATCTACGAAAATATGGATAAAAATAAAATAGTTGTAGCTGTTTTTGCTGAAAGGTCAGCAAAAACAGCCTTTGAAAGAATAAAGGCTTTTGATTGCGTGGATCATCATATTCTACTAGAGAAATTAAAACAAATAGGAATTAGAGGTAATAACTACTCCAGGATCAAAAATTATCTTATCAATAGATCGCAGACAGTTAAAATAAATAATATATATTCAGATAACAAAAATTAAAATATTCAGCCTCTGGAAAATCATTCTTTACGTTAATGATTTTCCATGTTGCATCAAAAATGGCATTGTCACTCAGTTCGCGGATGACACCACATGACATGACATGTTTATAACATGACACAGTTAACAATGTCATTCAAAACACCAATGAAAATTTTGAATCAATGTGTAATTGGTTCTGGATCTTTCCCATGACTTGTAAACGTCGTGAAATGGTTGATTTATCGACTATTGAGCTATTGAGTCAATTATTTGAGAGTTTGAGCAGGATTTCTTTACAATAGTACTTGCAGTTTTTCATCTTTTAACTATTTCAATCGTACTGGCTGTTGTTTATTATGAACGTCACCATCAATACATTTGGATCGTCGTAACAAATTTCCACATACTGTTTCCGATAGATCAGATACAAGTTTTCACAAGCAATCGATTAGCTTCAGCTGTAAATCAAAGTAGTGTAGAAGTACACACTTTATAATGGAATGCAAAAGATAAAACTGTGAGGTGTTTAGGACTACATTTAGATACCCGTCTAACTTGGAGCCACTACATCAACATCAAACTGCAACAAGCATACACCAGACTTCGTCAACTATACCCCCCTATTAAATAGAAAATCCGCCCTTAAAACAAAGTGTGCACTCCTATTATATAAATCTCTAATAAAACCTTTAGTACTTTACGGCTGTGAAGTGCGGGGAAACACCTCCAAAAATAATCTAAACAAAGTGCAAGTGCTCCAAAATAAAATCCTAAGAATTAGTGTAAATGCCCCTTGGTTTATCAGAAACGAACAATTAAATAATAAACTCCTAATATCGTCAATATCCACCCAAATCTAAAAACAAACTCAACGTTTTCTAGAAAGCTTAAATAACTGTAAAAGTGCTGTACACTACAACATTGGTACTAAAGGACTACATAAAAGACTGAAGCGACGTTTACCCCAAGATCTCTGCTCAGATTTTTCTGATATAGAAGACGATCTCTAAATCCAATTAATATTATATTTTTAATAATTATATTTTATAACATATATTTAAATTAGGGAAGTTATGTAATCCCCACCTAAGGAATAAGAACTATTGTTAACACCTATAACCCTGCTGTGAATAACTAATGTATTTGTTGAACCGGCAATAAACGACTATAAAAAAAAAAAAATGATGTGAAGAGTGAATTTTCACACATTTCAGGGTTTCGCAGGTATTTAGTAACTGAATGATGATTATTTGGGATGTCAAAACAAATTTTATGTCAAAATATTTTTTTATGAATTTTAATTCGAATGCCTAATACCATTATTTAAGTTTCTAAATATGTGCTGTTTTTTTTTGTATATATATATATATATATATATATAAATATATATATATATATATATATATATATATAGCAAGGTTCATTAAGATTTTCAAAATTGCGCCTATGGCTTCCATCGGTTGTGTAAATCATAAGCCCCACCCTCTGATTTCGTATCCTACATTCAAACATAGAATTAAATTATAATTTCAACATTTCCCACTGGTTATTAAATTTACGCTTTTAAAAATTAAATGCAACATTTACCAAAATATAATTAGAATTTTGACAAAATAATTTAAGCAAAATAAAAATGCAAAAAAAACAGAAAAATTAAAATTGACAGGAATCGAACTCTAGTTTGCAAATTACAAATAAACGACGAAACGCACTCCACTACGAGCGCTTACTTATCTACTGTGTTACATAGCGAATTAAATATTTAACATATTTTAGTTAGAAACATAAAAAATGCGTTATTTTCCGAAAACATAATCTGATCAAAAATTCCTGTTGTACTATTCCGGTTCACACCAATGATCATTACTTAGAATTTTTTCAGATATTTAGTTCAAACCGTCTGGGCTACAGGGTGTGGGACACATTTTTCTTCCACAATTTTGGCAAAAATCGCATAAAAATAATTTATTTTGCAAAAATAAAATTTTGATCGTTAATCCACGTACTAAGGGCTTTCATTTGATACCCGACTCAGAATTTAAAAAAAAAATTTTTTTTTTCGATGTGCACATATTGGTTTATATTTTTAGGGGGATATGTTTTTTAGATGTTTTAGTATTTTTCCTATGTGCGGGTCAAAGAGTTGTATACGCATGCCAAATTTAAACTCTCTAGGTTTAGCCGTTTGGCTACAATTTTTACCGAACAGACAGACAGACAAACAGACAGACAGACAGACAGACAGACAGACATACAGACAGACAGACAGACAAAATGACGGTATAAGGATTTTTTGGTCATACCTACAAAACCCTAAAAAAGAAGTACACATCGGAAAAACAACTCATCGCGTTCCATTTTAATTCGATTATAAAAAAGAACTTGTGTAAACAGTAGCGGCATTAGAGGGGGGCGGCCGGGCGACCGCTCCTGGGTGCCAAGCCAGGAAGGGCGGCGGATGGTCAAGAAATCACTTGTATTTTAAAAGTGAGGACCTTTTTTTTTGCTCTTCACTTGGATTTGGTAGGTGAGAACCTTTGTTTTTTGCTCGTCTCTTGGATCTGGGAGGTGAAGACCTTCTTAATTATTTTACTATGACGGCGGCAAAAAAATCTCGCCCGGGGCGCCAGACTTGCTAAGATGAACAAAAGATGACGTCTGATGACTGAATTTTAGTAGGAAATGTTCACACTTCAAAATGACATATGAGACATTTGTCATTGCCCACATACGTACCTACGAGCCATACGTACCTAGAGCCATTAACATCTTTGAATGCAACGTCCTATTAGATCTCTTTCTGTTCACTAAAATTTTTCCAATTATTAAAAAATATTTGTTCGTCTGTTAAGAAGTTTGTGCAGCACTGCGTTAAACTATATCTCTTGTGAAGTTAAACAAAAGCAATAGACGTATTATTGTTATAAGTGGCTCCATGCAAACTTGTTGAATGTCCCAACTTTAAATTAAGTTCATCAACTTGTATATTGTTACAGAATCGGCCATTTCCGCAGATCAATGAGAGTAGGCGAGTGTGCTGGTGGGAGCGACACCATAATGGCCCATTATCTCTGCTACTGATAAGTGTTTTAGTTGCTTATTGATGCTCCTTTATCAAGATGCTAAGCACGTATACACGTTTATAGCTGTATTCACACTGGACAGCTATATAGATACACTACGTATACAACGTATTTATACAACGTATTCACATTAAATTTATATCAAATCTAGATAATTTATATGAAAACACAAGATATATGATTTGTTAGTATTTCGTAGGTATAATCAAGAAACGCTTATACTGTCACTCATGTGTCTGTCTGGCAAACTGTCTGTATGTCTGTTTGCTGTACGTCTATTTGTCTGTCTGTCTGTTGTCTGAATATTAGTCTATCTGACCGTCATTCTGTAAGAGAGCTAACTTTAGTATTGTTTCAGAGATAAAATTTCATAAATCAATTCAATAGAATCATTCAATTAGGATAAAAAATTAGAAGATATTAACCGTTTCAATACTACTTTTTTCTATAAGCAATATGAAATAGATAAGACACTTAAAGGACAGTATAACAAATTGTTTAAAACATATATTGACAACAATACTGTATTTTTAATGGAAATCGGATTTTCCTAGCTGGGATCATTTGAACCCAACAGTGTTTAGTGCTGGGATAATTTGAACCCAACAGTTTTGAATTTTGTAGGACATATAAAAAAATAATAAAACTGTGAATATGAGTTATCATTTATTATAGAAACCAGTGGCGAAGGGAAACTTCCGCTAGACTTGCCCTCCTATAAAAAAAAATATTTAAAAAAAAATGTAAAATTAAAAAAAAATTTTTTTTAAATATTTAGATAAATCTTCAAAAATACATCAAATTATGTTCTATACAAATTTTTGTCCAAGGCTTGCTTTAGTAGTTACGAATTAATTATCATGACCATGGAAACGTTACATATAAGTATGAAAAAATTGAGACTTTTTTTTTTTTTTTTTAATTTTTGGCCTTTGCTGCTGTGGCAATTAGCCAGGACAATTTTTTATTTGAGAAAATTTCCATGCCTGAACGGGATTCGAACCCGAGACCTTCGCAACGCAGAGCACATGTGTTACCACTACGCTACGCCGGTCGGCAAATTGAGACTTGGAAAAATTTTAAATAATTTTACAAAAAATTTTCGAAATTTTTCGTTTTATAAAAAAACGTCTCAAATAAAAGTTATTAGTTATTGCATTTATAGTAACTTTTGTTCAATAAATTGTTTCGAAATATTTTTCTGTTGCTAAATATTCGCAAAAATCTTAAAATCGACAGGAGTAAACTCCCATTTCTAGTCAACCGATTTTCATAAAAAACAATAGGGTTCTTCCCATTTAATAGGAGAATTTTTTAGTACCAGAACGAACTCTTTAAGTTAAACCGTTTTTTGAGTTATCGTGTATACACACAGACACACAGACACACAGACACACAGACACACAGACACACAGACACACAGACACACAGACACACAGACACACAGACACACAGACACACAGACACACACACACAGACACACAGACACACAGACACACAGACACACAGACACACAGACACACAGACACACAGACACACAGACACACAGACACATACGGACGGCACTTCGAAAATAGGTTTTTTGGATTCCCTAGACCATGAAACGTGGTCATCTGTCAAAATCTCGACATCGAAAATTTTCGCGATTACAATACTTGCCCCTTATATATTAAGGTCGGGCAAGTAAAAACAAAATAAGAAATACATTTATGTATGACATTTGGAGAAACAACTTATACAATATGGGATGTTGCAAGCCTTGCAAATATGTTTTGTTCGTCTTTCCCTGTTCTCCCTCTTACAGCCCTCACAGCGGCTCCTTTTATCGGTTTTTACTAAGACAGTGCATGAATCACGTACTACAACCTACAAAAACTGAACGGATTAATTAAAACCCATTAACAATGCATTTTGAGAGTTCAGTGTTGATTTGAAAATTCTTGGGATTAATTAATCCCTTTAGTACTGAAACGGTTAAAATGACAAAAAATAATCTATTTCTTAGAAAGGGACACTTCAGTGCGGACATATTTATTAGTAACTTGAGACCTATGTAAGCTTAACATGGAAAGGGCATTGTAAATTTCATAACAGATTACAAAAGTGTCAAATAAATATAAGATGTAATCGGACCATATGTTCATAAATAACAATTAATCTTTGTCTTTAGAATACATATTAGTTTCGGGTTATTTTTCTAATGAGATACTTATCTGAATTATTCTTAATAAATTGTGAGATGAGTTTTAGGATAACACAAGATGGACAGTTCTAAAGGGTGTGAAATGATATTTTACCGTTCAGCAATGTAAGTCTCTCGGGGTAGTTCAATTAAATTATAAGGTTAAGACAAGTTTAAGAAAAGAGAGATTTTGTCCGTAATGAGTTAGAGACATTTAAAGTGTTCGGTCGAGTGCATTTGAAGTAACCAAGTAATTCTGTATGTTCTGTATTAGTGTAGTGTTCGAATGTATGTGTAACTTCCAGCTAAAGAGATAAAGAACATATATAATCATAGAGACTTGTGAGAAACAAATGGTTTTCGAAGTTGTTAGAGGATTTTGGTGTCCAGTAGCCAAGTAGTGAACGTGTATAGAACTACCTCTCATGGAGACCGTTCATGGGAACTGTTTCTCTTGGATTAGCTGTTAACAACGTAGTTGTAAGTCTATTGTAAATAATGTGAATAGTAAACCGCATCATAATTAAAGTAGGCTAGTTAAAATCGCGAGTTTAATTGAACAACTCTTAACTCGTTCCTACGAATCATTGCAACTAGTCAGCGGACCCGGGGTGGGAAGTTCATATCCAAACACCGCTCGCGGATTGTTAACTCATTATGTGGGAGACCTTGAGTTTGAAGAATGTATAGAGTAAGTGCAAATGAACTATTTCAATATAATATTTAAAGTTAATCAGCCAACTGCAACATTTCATACATATTATCAGTAGGCTCTCTACAAGTCTATCTGTCTAAACAAAGGTACTGCAGTTAGAGTGATAACATTTTGCGTGCATATACAATTCTTTGAACTGCAAATAGGAAAAATACCGAGAATGCAAATAAATATTTTATCTCGTAAATGTGTGTTTTTTATGAGGAAAACTCTTGATAAATATTGAAGATAAAATAATTGAAACTTTTACAAGATTTTTGTAAGCGAGAAGAATGTCCAAAAAAAATAAATTCTGCAGTAATGATGCGAAACATTTGAACTCGAATAATACAACAGAATTTTTTTTGTTTGGTTGAAAATACCTAATTTTGGGGTCGTTGAAACAAATAACTATTTTTATAAAATTTGTTATTGGGTATCAAATGAAAACAGATGGCAAAATAGGGTGGTATAAGTGCTGTATATGCATGTCAAATTGCCACTTTGTAGGTCAATTGATCAAAATTGCTATCGTAGGCAGATAGACATATAGACAGATAATAG
Source organism: Liopterus haemorrhoidalis (assembly GCA_963971575.1). NCBI lineage: Eukaryota > Metazoa > Arthropoda > Insecta > Coleoptera > Dytiscidae > Liopterus > Liopterus haemorrhoidalis. The sequence goes on from OZ020611.1 coordinate 230,598,310, forward strand.
AGCGACAGACAGTCAAACAGAGAGTTGTGAGAACCACAGATCAAACGCAAACAAGCAAACAAGAGATGGTCCTCGGGTTCGGACCTCTCCGCCCCTAGCAACGAAAAATCGTATACTTATTTAATAAAATCTAAAAAATTCAAAATCGGTTTTTTTATTAATAAAAATTAAATTCATTTATAAGCCCACACTCTCGCCCTAAAAGGTAAATAGTAAATTTGAATCATTTTACGAATACTTTTCCAAATTGGACCCCTCCAGACCAATTTTCTGTGTGCGCGCCTGCCACAGATTGACAGAGAGTAGACAGACAAAAAACAGACAGAGAGAGCGACAATTGACATAGAGTTAAACATCTGAATATTATCTTCTACCTTGTGACATTGGGTGCGTTTTGTTGTGCCAATTCTGGTTTCGGTTTAATCATAATACGCGTTTTGTTGCGACTGTATACTCATTCTATTCATTCTACTCATTCGATGACTCGAGGTCGAACGACTGGAATGAATGAGTGTGGTGGGGATGAAAAGAAATATTTGAATGCAGTTGTTTTCATTTGGTTTTTAAATGTTTTAGTACATTTAAAAAATTTTAATTTTGGTATTACAGCTTCAAAATAATTTTCACTTTTAGGTATTTTCTCATTTTGTGTCGTAACATAAATATATACCTATATGATTTTAATACAGTATTGATAAATTTAAACTTAAAATATATTGACAATTCAATTACTCGAGCTAAAACATTACGTTCTAGAATATTTGTTTCAATTATAAACTTTTCTTATTCTGCATTTATTATTTAGTTTATCCATTTAGGTGAAATATATTCGTTATTTGTTCTACAACCATATGACTTAACCTCCATGCAAATGTCATTCCATGTTTATTTACTTCACCATCAAAATTGTCGTTTTCTTGCGCATCAATTCTAATAATTCTAACAAGCCACCAACAAAACGCACTCATTATGTTTACCATAGTTTTAAGGCGTGAGGCAATAATTCTATAAAAGCTTTCAAATGGTTAAAATTGGACTAACCTGAGATATTGGCAGTACAGTATGTATGAAAGTAGAGACATTCCTGTTGCATTTTGCCAGAAATTCCTGAATACTCTTAAACATGTTGGAAATATCCGTCTAATATTAAATTTCATGATACACTGCAATTTACTCTCACATTTCACTTAATTTTATAATCAATATTATGTAAATTTACCACATTCTCACATATTTTGTTAAATTCCTCACTAACATTGATATTTTTGTTACATATTTTTAAGAAGCACGCACATAACAGAACTAATCCACAAAATATTTTATCAAAAATTAAAACAAATAGGTTGTATTATCTTAATATTTGATATTTAAATAGGACTAACATCATTTAAATTTTATAATAAAAAATTGATATAGAAAAATAATACCATAATTCAACCAACCTAGAAATTGAACTCACAACCTAAGGATTTCGCGTCCTAGTCCCAAAATCAATGGATTATGAAGGCGTAGAAGAAAGAAAAAGATATTAATATCTATGACAAAATGCGTCTCATTTTCACGTCCAGATACTTATCGGAACTGGTTTCAAATTAACAACAATGCAACAGTGTCCTATGGCGACATCCACAAATAAATATAAAAATAAATAAGTTGATAAGTATTTACAAAAACTGAAACGCTAAGTGTGATACGTAGAAAGTAGAAAATTATTTTCAAAATTCAACCTCCTTAGAAATCGAACTCGTAACTTAAGGGTTTCGCGTCCTAGCTCCATATCCAATGGGCTATGGTTAAATAAAACGGACCATGTCGAAAAAAGTAATTCACACCCATATCAGATCGTAGACATGCACTTAAAATTATAATAATTATATTAGTAATAATGAGATATTTATTGAAAACCAAAATTGATTTTATTATATATATACTAGTGCACCCGTTGCCAACTGTGTTGACAAACACATCATTACTTTAATGTGAAACTAGCTCGACGCCTGCGACTTCTTTCTCTAGCCATACTTCATCCAATTCCAATTGAATCAACTCTTCGCCCATTATTAAAAACTGGACAAATAATAAGTATTAATCCGAATTATTTATTCATAAACTTTATAAAATGGGAAAACGATTCATTTTTACTCAGTACATTACATTTATGTTGTTAAAACTAAAAATTATTTGAGACGTTAAATTTAAAATATATTTATTAAAATACATTTTCCAATTACTTATTTAATATAAAAATACGCACACGGAAAAAATGCACACGGATTAATACGTACACGGAAAAAAGTGCTCATAAAAAGGCGCACACGGAAAAAACCGCACATGGAAAAATATACACACGGAAAAAAGCGTACACGAAAAAAGGCACACACGGAAAAAAGCGTACACGGAAAAAGACACACACGGAAAAAAGCGTACTTAGAGTATATCTCAAATTAGTTTTAAATAAATCGTGAGGAACTATTACACAGTAAAATTTAATTGTTTGCCCGCTTTAATATATTGTGTTCACTTTTGTAAGGTCAAACCAGATCTAGTTATTTTGGTTACTTTTATAGTGTAGTACTGACTTTTAAATGTAAATTTGTCATTTCAAAATATTCCTTACGCTGTAAAACCTACTTTAGATTGGTTGGTTATGATCATTATAATTAAGATATCATTTATCTTTATGAAATATATCAAATGGAATGTTTTAGTACCAACATGGCATACAATTTCAAAGGTGCAAACTATTGAATGTATCAATTTG